>JBBMJY010000020.1:13192187-13250037 GCA_037833715.1 Toxotes lorentzi | reverse complement strand
GAGAGAGAGAGAGAGAGAGAGAGAGAAAGAGAGAGAGAGAGAGAGAGAGAGAGAGAGAGAGAGAGAGAGAGAGAGAGGAGCAATGGAGGAAACAGGGGAAAGAAACATTTTGGTGCATGACTGATGTTTTAAATCAACAAAACCCCACATTATGTCCAAACTGGTGCACAATGTGTGTGTGCCATCAAATTGACAATGCACATGTTCCATCATACGCATTGTCAGTTTGAGCATAAAAAAAACTACAGTGAAAAGACAAAATATAGCAAAAAAAAAAAAAGTTTTTACTTCTGTATGATTTGGAAAAGTTGGTATATTAAAACAGATTAAAATGTTGAGGTATCTGCTTCTGCTTTGTGCTGTTGACGCAGCATTCGAGTCATACAGCCTCTCAGTGTTACACCATGTCTACACAGGGGGTGTTTTATCCACGATTTCTGTCATCCATCTCACACGTGTCTGACAAAACAGCTACAGTTTTAGTCAATGCAACTGTCTGCACTAACCAAAGTGTCTTTCTCTTCAGTTTTTTTCTGTGTGTAACTACAGTGACTATGAATTGGGCTCTGTAATGTAGGTGGTTTTACATGCCTCCTCAGCTTAGACACTGAGGGTGTATATAAACGGAACCCTCCTGTTTTGACTGGGGCCCTTGTTGCACTTTACCCACCTCTGTATTGCTGCAGAGGCTGATAACAGACAGGATACATGTGGATTAGAAAAGAAAAATCAACCAACTCTACCATTAATGGCCAACCCACTCTATCACCTAAGCTCAGGCTGAATAATTATATAATTCTGGTTCATCTTGAACATACATACATACATGCCAACATTTTAGAAACTTGCTTAAAACATTTTAATAACAACATAACTTGTGTCTGAACGTGTGCCTTTGAGCATGCGTGCTACATGTTTCCTCAGCCCTGTGTGCGTTTGTATGCTCCGGCCTGTGTGTGTGCGTGTGTTTGCAACTGAGGGCATGAAGTAATATCTGTTGGTGACAGCTGGCGAATCTCTCCAGTAGCAGAGACTGACACATCCGGCTCAATGGTCTTTATCTATGGTGAGAGTGACACCCAGTGAGTGGCACCTTCACTGGCACTCGTTCACTCACTCTCTTCTCTTCTCCAATAAGCCTCGGCCTGATTCTCACACTACGCAGCACTCGGGCCTCCTGCTGTGCTTTTACAACGTCCGTCGACCGTGAGTGTGCACTTGAGGCACTTGCTGTACTTAATTCCTCTCAGGTGGAAGATATGCAGAGTGTGCAGCGTGTTTCAGGTAACTTCTCTCATTTGTCTGGACATCATTGATGCACAGCTGCCGGCCGCAGAGTCATCAAGCTGTCACTCTGCAGAGGAAAAGAGTCTCCAAACTCTCGCTGAGACAGCTAAACAATGACAGTGATGGAGTTATAAAATGACTCCACCACATAATACCCCATGTACTAAATATCAGTGGCTCCCAACCCTGGGGGATACTTTCTATATTTAGTACAAGGGATTTGAAATGCAAGTGCTCAGAAAGCCTGAAATACAAGTGTCAGCTACTGCAGAGCTATGTTAATACTAAGTTTTATGAGAACATGCCTGAACCTGATGAAGGGGAACTCAGATTTTTGGTCAATCTTAAATGTCCCATATTGTTTAAAAAAAAAATGAACTCAGAGGTGTAAAATAAAAGCTGTGAAAATATGAAGTCGCTTACTCCTGCCATTCCTCTAGTGCCCCCACAACAAGATGCCCACCCCGGCTTTACAAGCCAGGATGAATTTGATCCGGTTTCTGCTTCGACACAAGATAACCAGCCATGGCTGGCAGCTGAGTTGTCGGTGGGAGGCTAAGACAGTGTAAACAAACTTGTGTTGTTAACAGCAAGTTAAGGACATAAAGTTTTGTTCGCAGTTGTGTATAGTTGCAGTGTGCAGGCAAGTGAGAGTGAGGGAGTGGCGCTGTGGCTGTTGTTGGACAGAGATGCTGATGAGTGCAGAGTTTGAAGAGTAGTATAAACAGTGAACGTACCTGTACATGTATATTGTAATGCGCATTTTGCATTTTGCAGCCATGTTTACCGTAACCCTCCGACAAATATGATCCCAGGCCACCTTGCGAGTTGATTTTGTGCTTAGCCAATCAGAGCGTTTGTTGATGTATAGTGGGTGGTTACTTCCACCCAGCTGCAAAAATCTGAGTGTGTGTGGCTGGGACAGGGAGAGGCATTCTGAAAAACAGAGGAAAATCAAATCAACACGTTTATTTATTTATTTTTTTTTTAATTTTGTTAACACCACTACAGAAGTGTTTAATAGACACACATAAACTGTACAGATATAACTTTTAGTGTTAAAACGTGGGACCTTTAATAGATATATTATCAAACAGCACCTTTAGAGAGAGCTGTAACTGTGAAGAGAGTCAGGTTAGCTTGTTGTTTGAGTGTGCACTCGCTGAGCCTGAGTATACCAGGGCGAAGGCAAGAGGTGATGTGACACTGCAGCTGTTAGCCCCTGCAGAGTGTTATCACACACAGTCCTGTTTATTCAACACACACTGTTGGGGAGTGACAGAGTCCAAAAATGTTCAGCTTTAGATAGGGCACCTCTCTTTGACTCATTCTCGCTGTCTTTCTCAAAATTTTTTCAGCGTTTCTGTGGATTCCTCACCGTCGCTCCCTTTCTGTGTCACTCTCTTCTTCCCTATCGTTATCCCGCATCTGTCTCTCTCTCTCTCTCTCTCTGTCTGTCTCTCTGTCTCTCTCTCTCTCTCTGTCTCTCTGAGCTCTTCCCTCTAATCTCCCTCTCTTTCCCTTTTTTTTCTTCTGTTCTGCATCAAAGTAAGCCAACGCTCTCCGGCAACCACCAGCTCAGAGCTTACATTCTCACCCTTCAAAGCCACTGCTTGTGTATAAGTTAAGAAAAATGAAATGCCATTCAACATTTTTCTGTATTTTGGACATGCCGAGAGAAAATGCAAGAGTAAAGGGGGAATAAAACGAACGATTCATCCTCCACCAATGACTCGACACAGTACCTGAAAATAATGCATTATTTGCTAGCTATTTTACAGCAAGTGATAAACCTATTTCCTCTGCTCCTGCACAAAGTACAGAGTTATACAGTAGCTTATCAAAGCCAGGTCTCCTTTATATCGAATAAATAGGAAGTAGATCTGTGCAGCTGGTTTGGAAATTCAAATGGAGGCAGCTCGTGTCTGCTGCATATCTGAATAGCACAGTTGGTGATAAGAATCACAGGGAGATTACAAACCTAAATGTGTTGGCCACTGATACAGAAGCTGTGTCACCTGCTACATGTCCCGTACAAAGAGGACTCTTGTACGTCTCACGGCTCTAAAGTCTCTCGAAGTATTCCAAAAAGAAAACTGTAAAGTCAGTTGTTGTAAATCCTGGAAGAGCCAGTGGCCAGGAAAGTCAAATAAATGTTTGTGTATTGCAGACATTATTCCACCATGCACAAATCAGACCTGTGAATCACAACCCACATCATCAGCTTGTTCAGGGATTCAGACAGGTCTGGTGTTGCTGTCATTGACTGATATTTCCCCCAGTGGGAGACACAATCACATGTTGTCGTGTTGACTCACAGAAAGAACAACTCGTAGATTGACGTGTTTTCTTTTAGATCTGCAGCAGTCGGTTGATTATCCAATTAGTCAATCAACAGCTAATTAATTGGCAGTTATTTTGAAAACTAAGTAATTTCTTTAAGAAAAAATGTCAAACACTCTCTGGTTTCATCTACAGTATGACAATAAATTAACCTGCCACCAGTATTTCGGTCTGATTTTCAGGATACCAATCAGAAACAATAAACAATACAAAGCATTAGAGCTGTAAGATCAGTTAATCAGTCGACAGAAGATAAATCTATTTTGATAAACAAATAATTGTTTTAAAATTAAACATCCATGGCAACATCCATTGGTTCCAGCTTTTGTTCAGTATGCAATGCTTTTCCTTGTCTGACATGATAGTAGGACAAAATAAGACTGTGGGAAACTAACATTTTATACACAGAATGGATAGCAATAATGATAATAATAAAAAAAAAAAACAGCAGACTAATTGGCAATGAAAATAACTAGCTAGTTACAGCCCTACATGGTCTGTTATTATGCCTTAGGGCAGGGTGTGGTGGTGGTGGCATGATGTTCAGGGACGTTTTGTTCTGATGAAGCAGTGACATAACTCTTGTCTTGGTTGTGATGAGACCTCATTATGTTGAATCATCAGCCATCCACCACAAAATAGCGGAGATGTTACCGGGACACGACACGCACATGCAGTTCATTATAGCCATGACCCCCCTCCCCCCCCCCCCCACCCTCTGGCCCTGTACGTATAGCAAGTAGGACTCTATATACAGTCCACTTCTGTCAGCCTTGTTTAGCTTGTGTTAGTTATGTATAGTACACGTGTCTATGTGTGTGTGTGGATGAGTGGGTGGTCCCAGCCTGCAGACTGTCATTGTCAGTGAGATAATATATGGAGAATCTGGCCCCTGCAGCCTAATTTGAAGGAAGTATTTTGAAGAGTGAAGTCACAACAAAACTCAGCGCTAAAGCTACAAGTACACAATTTGTCTCTTCTTTTCCCCAAAGGGTCAAACCTATAATTGAGCTACCAACATAAGTGGCCTGTAATTGAGCTATTATAATTGACCTCAGGTGTGTCAGTGAATAAAACGGTGTGCAAGCAATGCACTCGTGTGTGTCCTTACACTCAGGTGTAACTGCAAATGCAGACGTAACGCGTAAGAACGGATCTGTTCCTATATTTGTGTGCATACAGTGCAGTAGAGTGTAAGTAGATATTTTTTCACACTAATGGCATCTTTAGCAAGACCGTTTCTATGGAAACGGAGTTGCCACGGAAACACTGCATGTCTCTTTGAATTAGAAATGTCTTTCTCCATCCCTCACTCCTCCCTTCTCCATGCGTCTCTCCTCCACTTTTTGCTTCCTAGTCCCCTTCTTCCCTGACTTCCCCGTCTTTGACAGGCCAGCTGCTGTCAGTCAGAAAGTCGTGTGCTGTTGAAGGAGACATGCACCACAAATGGAGGAAATGAAGGAAAGAGGGGTTGGCATGTGTGCTCTCCAAGAAAAGAAAAAAAAGAGAAAGGAAACACAAAAATCCGGGAGGGAGGGAGGGAGGGCATCTTTTTTTTAGAGGGTGAGGGGACTTGGTTTTTTTTTAATCAAAGGCAACTTATTGAATAAGGAAGGAAACGTTGAGTGACATTCAAAAGATAATGATGACGCTGAGGATGCTGCGAACAGAAGAGTGGGAAGATTGAAGGAGGAAGGGAGGGCTACAAAGACAGAGAAGGAGAGAGATAGCTGATGAAAGGGAAACGGGAGGAGTGATTGATTTTTGCTCTCTGGTGCCTCTGGTATCTGTGTAACCATGCTGCCACACTTATCCAGCCTATCTGATTTAACGGCTTGCGTGATGAAGGGAAGAGCGATAGAGATACATGCATACAGAGAGAGTTTCACAAAACAAGGGGAGAGAAAGTGCAACAGACTGAAAGAAACGCGGATAGAGACAAAGGAGAGAGGAGTTATTGGGCCGAGTGTACAAATGAGAATGAGGAGAAAATCACCCTCAGTCCCCAGGTGCTGATGAATGTCTCACAGTCGAGGAGGGATGAGGGGTAGCGCTTCAGGAAAAGTGCAGGGGGGAGTGAAGAGACACAGAAAGGGAAACGGAGTCAAGACATGCTGAAGAAAAGCGCGTCATGACAAGGTTTTGAACCGCGTGTCTCTCATTGCACGCTGCACTTGACTCAAGCCTGCACTCTCACCCTGTGTGCTTGTTAGAGAGGAAAGCAGAATTGAAAAGGCAGGGTGTACGGATGCAGGGAAGATAGACGGGAGAGGGAGGGAGAGTCAGAGGGCGGAGAGAGGGCAAACATGCGTTTTGACATGGTTAAAGGCTCACACAAAGCTCTTACACCTGTAGATCAGCTGAGGAACGTGTAGTAATGCACTGCAGCACCTCGTGAAGAGCATGTGCCCTTAATTCACCTTTATTGATACATAATCCTGACTAGCTCTACTAGTAACAGTTTAGATGTGTTTGAGTTGGAGAGGAGTTAAAATATCTAAGTGCAGCTGGGTCACTGTGACAACCTCACCTTCACGTGATGTTTGAAAGACACAGGCGTTCACCAGGCACATGGGGTCAAACGCAACAGTGCTGTTTGTTGCATTATGGGAAATGTAGGATTCAGATGTTTTGGGGCTAAGAACTGTCGAGATATCTCAAGATGAATTTTAATCAATAATCGATCTACCTGTCTATATTTAGGCTTGGCTGTTACTCTTCTTCTCCTTTTTCCTTTTTCCTTTACCTCACATACACTCACACACACAGCACATCAGTTGGTTAGCCGGGTCATGTAGCAGCCGGGGTCAGGTCTAATTGGGTCTCTGGCTCATTTTGATTGGTGGGATCTGGCCCAATCAGCATGCAGAGCTCTCATGTGTCAGTGATTAATTACCTGTGCTCTCCACTGTGCTAACGAGCTTAATCAACCCTTCGTGAAGGAGCTTCCCATTAAATAGTAGGGCCAAAGGTGATGCTAAATTGACTCCCTCCCTGTTCCTCTCCTCCCTTCATTGTCTTGCTGGACTCGCTGTTTCTGACAAGTTTCTGTGTGTTATTTTTTTACACAATGATTTTTGTGTGTGTGTGTGTGTGTGTGTGTGGCTGTGGCTGTGGCTGTTTTCATTGCTTTCAACTATTTCACATCTGTTAACTTACCAGTTTCTCTGCAGACTTGATCTCATCTGTTGTTCTCCGTCGTCATCTCTGCCGCTCTGTGTTAGGACGAGGCTTTGGGCTTGACTGACATGATGTGAGTGCTGCTGGAGCATCAGATCTAACAGTGGGAGATTGAATCAGACAATTAATTGTATCTTCCTCGTGGTGCACACAGTGGCGATAGCAATGGAGTGGTGGAGAAAGCTTGAGGCAAACAGTAGCTTCTTGTGCTTTCAGACTTTATATATGTGTGTGTGTGGGTTTGCTGGGCAACGCATGCCTGTGGGTGTATGCGAGTGTGTGTTTGTATTATGAGAGTGAATGTGTTTGTGTGAGACAAAGAGATTAATTTGTTCTAATTAGACAATCAGTTGATTATTACGTTTCAGTATCTAGTCGTGCAGAATTGAAGACATGATGGAGTCTTTGGGAGACGATAATAGAAACCCTCTGGTGCTTTAATGGATTCTGATGGTTGAGTGCTGGCTGTGGCTTTATCACATTTGGTTTACAGTAAGAGAAAAAAGATCGCACTGGAATTAAAAAAGGAAAAAAATTGTATTGATATCATAAATCATTAAACTTCTTTGATGCCTTGGTGTACTTGGATGGGTTTGTTTTTACTGGAGCGAGCTCCAGTTGGGTGGGGGCTGAATCCCTCCAGAGCTTTTTGTTGTGTGTCTTGTCCACTTCGCAGCTGTAAACAGTACTCGTGTCACTTTCGCTGCTCCAGGCATATTTGCGCTTCATAATGGGGAGTAAATAAATGGGAGTAATTGAATAATTGGATCTTTAAGCAACGTTGTGTGGTTTGCAGTAAGAACGTAAAACCTTCAAATATAGTGCAGCACAAGGGACTTTTATTCCCTGAGTGACGACTGAATGCAGCCGCCTCCTCTGAGTCTGTCAGCAGTAGGCTAACACTGCTCGCTTAACCAAGTATAAGCCATGTGGCACACTGCCTTGTTCATTTCCTCTGCCAGTGATTGAGCTTACTTCTCCCTACTCGATATGAGACTTGCAGATGATGTCATTGTTACTAAGTGTCATATCTACTTGATAAATCAGGATAAAGTTGACTCATCTAGACAGCATGTGAGCATGTGGCTTAGCTGCTAGCTGTCAGATAGGTTGTGGGTAATAGAGACTGTGACTGGGTCGCAGCTGAGTGAAAACTCCTGTAAACTGGAAAAGACCTGAGAACGGGCTGCAGAATTTACTACATCCCAGTGTAATGGTAATGGAGTGTTGTTCTAGTTACTCTTACTAGTTGAAATCTGAAGTTCTTCCTCCCATCTATGATAGAAGAGATCAAAAGTTAAACTTATTTATCATCTTGGGAGCATGAATGCAAAGTTGGCATTTCTTAGGGTGGACCTGAAGGAGAGAACACACACGTGGAGTTTCTAAAATGACATTTAATGACAGTTTTCTTGAAATTTGATATTTCTAGTGGCCGAGAGTAAATCTTGGCATGGTGGTGATAAATCATTATAGCTTCAGGCTGTGGGACAACAATGAAAATCTACAGGATATTTAATAGAAATCCGGTCATGAGTCTTAAAGATGCCTTTTCATGCATCAAAGTCGGCATTGTTAAGCATGAATATGCTGTTTTTAACCAGTAACAGCTTTCTGCAGGAAACTGATTGAACCTACTATAAGCATTTACTGTAAGATATAATTTGCATGATTTGATTTGTGAGCTTTGCTCACCAGGTGGGGAGAAAGAGAGAAACCTGCCTTCCAGTCACTACTAAGAAAATAATGTATAATTATTTTTTTATGCACTGTGCCTTAAAGGTATAGATTTTAAAGTATAGACTTTAATACACCTTCCAGGCAAGAGCTGTTGGAATAAATAAAATAGATACTTAAAAAAAAAAAAAAAGTATTTCATGCTATTTAAAGATGAGATGCTTCTTAAAACGGTTTATGGGTATTTCTTTAGCCAGTGTATTTTGTTGAGTCCATCGTTCCTTCCTAGGAAAAGCAGGGCACTACAGATAATGTGAGAAAATTATTTTTCAATGATAATTGAATGTGTGTGTGTTAATCATATTTGTTAATCTGAAATCAGAAAATCTGTGTGAATATGTTCCTCTAGATTTGTGCACTTTTCATAAACATCTCTGTACAAGTATTTGCTTGTGTGTAGTATGCGTGTCTGTGTGTGTTTGTGTGTGGATTGTCCTAAAAATCCCTGTGTTGTGTAGTTTCTGTTAAATCCTACAGAGAGGTGCAGATTGGCCTGGTGGGTTTATTTAGACCATTGTTGCTGTTTTCTCTCATGAGGTTGCAGCCAAGTGGCTACTGGTTCATCTGTCAAGGTACCAAAACAGTTTGGAAGTAAATGCGCACAATTTTATGCAACAGCAACATTTTTTGGTCTCAACATTTCCTGCTTGTTTGCTGTAGGTTATTTCAGGTTATGTAGACAGGCAACCTCCATCACCCCCACCGGCAACGTGGACTTATTGCTGCAAGCAAAATAGAGATTTTGATGAAATTAGGAACCGAAAGGAGGCTAAATTATTTAGAGAATTTCCTTCCTCTCTTTCATCTAAATGCTGCTTCTCAAAAGTATCAGAATTATTCACGCTGCACTAATGAAAGACAAAACATCAACTACAATTATGATACAAGAGGGAAACCACTGACTAAACGTGTTTAAATTAATCTGTTCATTTAAGCACACCACACCAAAACATTAGCGAATAACTTCCTGTCGTGCTGGCCTATTTTTAATTGCCCACACACTGATAGCGAATAATCAGTTGTATACACCAACAGCACTTAATCAGCGGAATCAGAGTTTTATCACAAATTATACTATCCAAACACAATCCAAATCCAGTTAATACATCTTCTTTTTTTGTTATTGTTTGCCATATTTTATGTTCTCAAAGGCAGCCTTGCATCCAGGAAATCGTCCTGCATAGAAAGCAGTGCCATCATCATCATCATCGCTCCACTGGCCGCCGTAGGAGTGAATCATATTTCAGCGCTTCTGAAATCATTTCCTCGACAAAAATAGCAAGAGTATTTCAATTGGAACATTATGGGATGTTTAAAATGAAGTGTACTGAATGAAGGTGGGGGTGGGACGTGGAGACAGGGTCATTGATAATTAAACAGCTGAATATGAGATTAATTAACTCACTGTGTGTGTTTGATCAGAAATGTGATGATGAAGCACGTTGGGCTCAAACTGAGCAGGATTGACAGCAGCAGTGGCAGCACTTAGACTGTGAGGAGGAGAGAGAAAGAGAGAGAGAGAGAGAGAGATACTGAGGGAGGAAGATGAAAGCTGGAGAAAGAAGAGTGTGATGAAGTGGAAAAAGCTGAGTGTTAGTGGGAACAATGTGTACACTGCCACTTGTGTGTGTGTGTGTGTGTGTGTGTGTGTGTGTGTGTGTGTGTGTGTGTGTGTGTGTGTGTGTGTTTGTGAGCCCCTGTCTCTGTAAGTTCTAAGGGTTTGCCTGTTTTCTCAAGCGAGGCTCCTCTCTATCTCTCTCAGCCTTAACAGCCACCCCCTCTCTCTCCCACTCTCCCGCTCTTTCTTCTTTGTCTGCCTCTCTCTCTCTCTCTCTCTCCCTGTTCCTCTCCCGCTCCGTCTCTCTACCCTCCAGTCCTCTCCCACCAGGGCTTGTTGAGCAGTGGGCCAATATGTCGCTCTTCCTCTGCAAATCTAATTGGAGACAGGCTTTCACTGGCATGACATGGAGATGAGTTGCCAAATCCTTTCAGCCCTCCTGCTTGAGGCTCGCTCCCCTCAGCTCCCGTACAGTACTGCACACTGACGTAGCAGCTGCAGCCGCAGAGGCAGGCTCAGCGCCGACTACGCACCCGAGCAAGTGTCCGTGACAATCTGAGCGAAATCAAACACACCCAACGTTCGCTGTCTTAATGGGTTTAAATCATGCAGCAGCCCCTGACGCTTCACTGGCACTGACATGTTTCATTTAAGTACGTGACACTGAGAGGGAGAGACGTCAGCACTGTGGGGATCAATCTGTGAAAAAAAAAAAGGAAAACTCTGTGTTTTATTTACACAGACGAGCGTGTGCATTTACATACTGTGTAGTTCTGTCGCCCCGTCGGGTCTCCAGTGAGTTCACTGAGAGTGTGGAGTCACCGTCTTGACTGGAGGTTATACTCACATGCTAGGCAGCAGTACTGTACCTCGGGGAGCGGGCATGAGACATGGAGGTTTGTGTTACTAAGCGAGCTCTCTGGTGCCATAGCTGCACAAAGGTTGAATAATGCCTCAGAAGTGATTCAGTCCTCTACCAGCTCCTTTCTTTTTGGGGTTAATTCACACAGCTAACTGTTGCAGACTCAGTGCCACTGCACCTAGACTATTGAGATTCCTCAGGCTGAAACACCAAAGCAACATTTGATGTAACTCAGGATGAGACAGTAACAGTGGAAAGATGCAAGAGGGGGAGTGTGAACGATGATATAAAGGAACAAAGACTAAACATGACAATAACGCGTTAATTGGTCATGACCTGCCGCAGAAAAAAAGATTTGAAAGTACATCAGTGCAATATGAGACTCTCTTTTAAGCCTTTTTTATGAATTTACATGTTTTTGTTTTTTTTTTATTAAAGTACAAAAAAGCGAAAGAAGAAACGTGAGTACCCAACAAATCTTCCTGGAGTTGGAGTTGCACATTCTTTATTGATTAAAGTAGTTTGGCAGATAGTGAATATAATCACTTCTTTACCACACAGTCAAGACAGTCCCACTGAACATTTAAACCAGACCAGCTGAAAACACATAAGTACGTAGTGGGTTGTGATGCAGGGATAATAAATCATACTCTCAGTCATAATTATACACATTCATACAAGCTGCTGATGGACTTTGCAACTCTAATATTTGGATTTTAGAATTCATTTTGCAGGTGCTGCCGAATTGAATCATATTTGACAGCCTGATTTTTAGTCTGTGGAGTTACAGGTTATGTTCAAAAAGGCTCCATTCAAAAATTAACTGTGCTGTATTTCCTCTCTGTGTGGAAGCTGAACCTGGACGCTGTCAGAGTTTAAAGTGAAAACATACTGTTCGGTCATACGTGTAACTAGATTTACCCTGCAAACACAACAACAATTATTCTTTACTTCAGTGTCTTCTACATGGATCATCAGGTGGTCAGGATGCTGACTTTCTGAATGGGACATGCAGCTTTAGCCTCAGTTTTTTTTTTTTGTATGTAGCCATCAAGTGTGTTTTCAAGATCCTTCTCATTTTAAAATCAGCTTGAAACATTAACCTATATTAACATTAACTTACCTTTTTCTAAATGTCAGCATGTTGCGTGTATGTTTTCGTAGTTTGTCCCCTCTATTTTGTTGCCCCCGTCTTGTCAAATTCTCAGTGGATTGTGGACGAATTTAGACCATAGATCTGTTAGTTGCGAGGACAGGTAACATCAGATAACATCACTGACAGACCCACAACTGTGCAAGGTGTTTCTTAATAGTATTACAGCACATCAAGCTGCTAAATCATTCTCTGAATGACGGAGGAAACTGTTTCACTAATCAGGAGTTACAGTGTGGGCTCCCACTGATGCAGGTTGTTGAATAAGTCTTTAAAACTTGTCTGTTCATCTGTCTTTCTATTATGTAGTTTTTGTTAAAGTTTTCATTAACGAAATAAACCCTTTTTTCAACAGTATCAAACCAAATCTGACGGCATAAATTACAAAATACCCAAAATGTAACCCAACTCACAGACAGTAAATTGCAACTTATGGAAAGGAGAAAAACAAGGGCTTGAAAATGAGCTGATGAACCATGTTTGAGCAGCGTATGATGTGAAACGACAGGCAGGCAAACGAGAGGGCAGGGAGGCGGCCGCCCCCCTCTCTCAGGACCCTTCACACCTCTGTGATGTGAACTAATGGAGCTGCAGGACATTATGTAAAAACTGAGAGGAAAAGATAGGGTGAGGGTTGGGGGGGGGGGGCGGCCAACAGAAAGAGAGAGGGGGAAAAAAAGCCAAGGGAATAAAGGACTGAAATTAAATAGGGGTGATTAGGATATGAAAGAGAAAGTAGAATGAGATGATGATTAGCTGTAATCTAAGAAGGAAAGAATGAAATAAGTAGTGCCCTCACGATCACAGTCCCTCTGAATGGCAGGTTTGGTCTCACGAGTGATTACGCTGCTCTGAGACCGCTTTCAGAAAATAAGAATCATGAGACAGTGATATCATAAAGAGGGAGTTTAAGGGGTTGACGGAGAAATGGATACTGTGCGAGTAAGTGAGAGAGAGGAAATGAACAAACAAGATCCAGAGCAGCTGAGTTACTCAGTGATGGAAAAGACACGTGGCGTGTGCATGATACTGTAGCACAACATGTGTAAAAGTGAGCTGAGGAAAATAGTCTGATGGGTCAATTCACCCAAAGAAGAAAAGAAATTTGTCCATTTACTTCTCGTTTTGGTTTTATTTGCTTCCAGCCCCTATATAATAGGGGCGAGTGGAGTTTCGGGTTGTGGTGCTCACAGCATTGAAAAATTACGTTTTAATAATGCAGCAGTAATAATGTCTTGATTAGTCTGGATGATTTGTAGAGCAGAACAGTTTTCACTGGCACTACGTTCTACAGACATAACCAGGATTTTAGAAACACTGAGGTCAAGAGTACCCCGCCTCCCCTCCCAACACACACCAAACCGCCCTCACACAGCCTTGACCAGAAGCCAAAAAGAATGTGTCCATATTTTAAATTATTTGGATTTTTCATATTTCATTCATTAAGTTAAATGTTCAATTATACATGAAGGCCTAAATGCTGTTTCAAAGCTCTCTCTTTGCAGCCACGATTAAAATTCTGGTGGAGAAATGCTGAAGCATTTTATCTATTTACAAGTTTGCTGGCATAAAATGGACAAATGTAAATTTGCTGAATCTAAGGAAACTGGAAAAAGGCTTATAAAATAACCACCACATGTAAGTTTTTAGTTTAGTAGACTTTAAACGCCCTTCAGGTTTCTTTTATTTTAGCTGAACTGAAGGATAAGGCTGTAGTTATTCTATCGTTTTCATACTTTAAACAAATCCCATTAAAATACCTAAACCAATAATGCATTGGTTTACCCATGAAGCCCATTTGTTCCTACTGAAGATGCAAATCCTTAAAAATAGGTCATAAATATGTAATTTCGTTTTTATTAAAAGCTCAGTAATTTCCTCAAACTGCTGGGGATTGTAGTTTTTAGTAAAAATTAGTCCAGTAGGAGAAAATAGGACGTTTGTTGGGGACTATTTTCAGCTGTGGATTTATACACATTTGATGCTTTACTGAATATAAATGGCAGCATGACGGTGTTTGTGGGACTTAAAATAAACTACAGTTCACATGTTCTGTGGAACAGGAAAAAGCTATATGAAATTTGTTAGTAGAAATCAGTTCATTGTTAGTTTTGATCTTTTCATGGGATTTGTTGACAGTAAGAAAAATTCAGAGTATCACCAGCCTTATCCTGAACAGATGGCAGTGTGGATAGGGGAAAGGGTTTGAGGAAATATAGTGGATCCACAGAGGGAATAATAACATCACTCATCTTTGCAATTCATTTAAAACCCAGCATGTTGAAGCTGAAACGCTCAAGCAATGATGGATTTTGATGCATGAGGTGAGGTTAGAGGCGAATGGTGCATTGTCAGTCATGCGTGAGAATACCTGCATTACTGAACCAAGTTCAGTGTATTTCCTGTCAGTGTGGGTAAAACGTCAGGTTTCACACACACACACACACACACACACACACACACACACACACACACACACACACACACACACACCATTTCCACCACTGCCAATCCCTCCATCACCACTTGACACTGCAATGTTATAACCTCATTACAGTGAAAAGTAGGTAACACATAATTTCTGTTCCTGTGGGTAAAGAAGAGGAGGCAGAGGGAGATGGGCTTTGATGTGGAGTGCAGGTAGTGCACCTAACCCGAGGAGTGCTCAGCCTCCAGCATGACTAACATGTATGACTGATTGCATTGATTGCAATCCATATGTGTATGCTTGCATAGGAAAATCAGATTGCAAACATATACGAAGTGAAGCAGTGCATACAAGTGTAAGCTGAACTTTAACTTTTCATATTTAAACTAATGTTCAGTACAGGTGAGTGAAGAGGTTACCGATTAAAAAGCATTAAGATTATCTGTGCTGCTGTCATGTATAGAGGATCCGAGGTTGCACCTAGATTTTAGTCACAGTCTTTATCTGATCCAAAAAAAAAAAGTAAACAGAAAAGACGATGAATTAAAAGAGCAGTGTAATATTTCAGCAAATTTGGTTAGTTTTATTTTGAGGCTAAGATGAGAAGATTGACATCAATATCATGCAGGACCTGTGAAAGCTCACTAAACCAGCTGTGCCCTGGCACAGAACCCGCTCACAGATCGTATCATCTCTAAGCTATAGTCAGAGATGTTGCAAGGCAGAATTATTTATTCATTATAACCTGTGTAAAAAAGAAGGCCTTAGAAATGTTACTATGTGTATTTCTTTCCATGCTAGTGTGTTTTGTGAAAACTGTGAACATGAAGTTTTAGTAATGTGAAGGAAATATTTTTAACACATTTTAACATGACCCAAACTACAGTATGTGGAACTGTGATTTTGTAAACATTAATAAAATTTATTTCAACCCAAAAAGAAAATAAAAAATTGTCTTGAGCTGCAGTGATTCATAGATTGATTAGTTGGTCAAAAAAAAAACAACAAAAAAAAACTTGCAGCCCTAATAATGTTCATGACTCTCCAGAAACCTAAATAAAATTAAGCAGTCTGCTCTCTTCTTTAGCATTCTTGAAATGCGCATCAGTTTCTTAGTTCTGTCTAGAATGAAAATACTAGAGCAAAATACCCAAGGTACAAAGTCACACTGCATGCAGATGTACTTGGTTTTTGGTTTTCCTCAAGGAAGGAGCAAGGAGTGAAATGGTTTAGCAAATTTAGATGGATTGCCATGAAATTTGGTACACTCACTCCTCTCTCCCAACAGTTGAATTTTAACAACTTTGGTGATCCCTTAAGTTTTTATTTTATCATTAGGGCAACATTTTACTATATCAAAAGCTTTGGTTTACAACCAAATACTAAACGAAACTAATGACATTCCCATCGGCTGTACTGCAGTGCTCATTAGCAACTGTTGTCATGCTAATATCCTAAACTGAGGTGTTGAACATGGTAAACCTTGGCATGGTCGCATTGTCATTGTGAATATGTGACCATGCTGATGTCAGTATTAAACTTAAAGAACTGCTGTGCCTAAGTACATCCTCATTGAGTCGCTGGCATGGCTGTAGACTCCTCACTCCTTTCCGGTCTTTATGCTAAGCTAGGCTAACTACGTCCTCCAGCTGTGTGTTTAACACATAAAGAGGAGGTTGTTGTCGATCTTCCCATTTGACTCTGTTTGTATTTCCCAAAATGTCAACCCATTCCTTTAATCCAAACATTTTACTTGTCTTCTTGAGCAACGCAAATTATAAAACAGTTCAACAGTGGCCAGTGTGTAATCTTGACCCAACGCCTCCAGTGCTCTCAGTCACCTTTCAGCAAGATATTTCACTCTGCACAAACAGAAGACCCCTGACATGATGCTGTTCTCATTACAGCCCCTCTGGCATGTCGCCTCTGGTCACTAACATTTGTGAATAATCCATCTTGACTTCTGTGTCCCCATGAGTTGCTTGGCAGCTTTACATGGATGACTGACCCGCTCTTGACCGATCCATGACACCAGCCATCAGGCTCCTGGAGCGCCACCAGCGCTGCTTATTTCGTCTCTTCTTCCTCTCTCCTTGATGAAAGATGTTTTGACAGAAATGTCTGTCCACACATTTAGTACCCTACATTAAATATCATTGAACCAGGTGGCCATTTTACCTGTTGTGCACTCTGCAGCATACCAAAAGCGCTAAGATAGCTTTGTCTGGGCTCCTTGATAATGAATGAGTCACCTTGTCTGGTTTTGAATATTCATAACTAGTGGAAAAAACCTTTTTGACATTGCATGGGAGTAAAAGTCTTGTTAAAACATCACAAGTACAGCATATAAATGAAAAACATCTCATACTGTGGCATATTCTTTAGTGCAGTTACAAAGTATGAACAGAGAATATACAACTCAAAGCAACAAACAAGACTATATTTGTTCTTGAGGCTTGCAGTAGCTGGATATGCTCCATAATCATCTCTGCCCTACCTTCCAGTTCTCTCTCATGCTGTATGACTCATGACCTTGTTTGCTGATTGGCTCCGTGTCTCTGGTTTCCAGGACGACCACTCCATGTTTTTCCAGTTTGGTCCGTCCATCGAGCAGCAGGCCTCTGTCATGTTGAACATCATGGAGGAGTATGACTGGTACATCTTCTCCATCGTCACCACGTACTATCCTGGCTACCAGGACTTTGTCAACAAGGTAAAGAAGCAACAAACATTGATAAATACAAGCATGTAATTTATGTGCTATAGGCTACATACCAGTAGGCATATATACCATCGATCTGCTGCATTATCACCAAGGTAAATGTTCCACGTTTTGACAAAATATACCAATTGGCAATATGTTGAAGCTAGATATTGCATGTAGTATTATCTGCAAGGACAAATGTGTTCTGTTAATAAAAACTGATGCCAGAAGCAGCAGGATACTTAATACTTATAAAGCTAATAGCCGTAAACTTTTTCAACCACGTATTCAAATGAGAGATTCACTTTCGCTCTGGGTCCCAGGCACATTAGGTATTATTACTTTTGTCTTTTGGGGACCCATTATAGGAGGCCCGACACTTCTGTAGTTCCCACATTGTTTTCTAATCCTTTGACACGATATGTGTCTTATCCTCTTAGTTTTTTTTTATTATATATTTTGCTGCTTGTTTAGTGAGGACTATGTACAATTGATGAGAAAGTAGTTATTTCTGAGACTATGAATGTCTGGTTTTAAGCCATTATTTCAAGCTTTTAAAAAAATGATAAGGTTTGGCAGAGCCTGATATAAGTGCATAGCAAGTTACACTTTCTGATTGGCCGAACATGTCTGTTTGAACGCAGCCACTCACTGAGGCTTGAGCCTTCTTATCTCCAGGGCTGAGAACAAACTCTTTAAAGGGGATGGCGTGAGATTCTGAATAACTTTGAACATCAGACACACATCTGAGAATTTTTTTTTTTTTAAAGTTATTGAAAGTAAGCAAATCATATTTCCTAATAATACCGCAGCAATACTGCAGTGTCTTTCCTTTGAACAAAGTTAAAGTAACAATCTGCTTTAAAATTAAAAAAGACATAATCATCTAAATAGAGGCTTTGGGGATATCTAGTGCCCATACTCCTCTGAGGGGCTTTTCACAGTAGTCAAATTAATTTTATGTTGAATGAACGTATAGAGTCTCATATCAACTGATATAGTTTAATGCACTCTACTCTATTACTGCAAAACACTTGAACATATTTTGATAACAAACAACTAAAAGCCCCAATGATTTTAGTAGCAAAAAAAGCTTAAACCAGTTTGTATTTGTGCAGCCAGTTATTACCAGCATCATCAATCTCATTCCATCCTACTGACCTCTTTCAAGCAAACATCAAGCATGCAGAAATAAAAAAAAAATCCAGGCTTTCTTTCCTTTCTTTTGATACAAAAGAAAACAAGTATTGTAGTGGGATTTAATATCACACACAAAATGCTTTGCTCTGCCTGTGATTCAGCTTATACACTGTAACTGCCTTGGAATTTATTCCCTCGAGGAACAGCTAATACTCTCTGACCCTGAAACACAAAACCAAAAAAAAAAAAAAAACAAAAACAAAAGTATTTTGTTGATCTAAATTCCATATAAAAGTCAGAGATCCACAAATATAAACATAGAGACAACCCTAAAATCACTTCCCGCTGCACTAGATATTTATCTATTAGCCATGAGGTTTTGTGATCTGGGATAACAAGTTCCTACAGAAAAATAAAATTGACAATATCTCTGCAGAGTTTCCTCTGCGTGTGTGCGAGGATATAGCCTTAAAACTTGGGAGAAGAGATTACCTAATCTCACTCTTGATACAGTTACAAAAAAATCGACCACTGCTTCCCACTCCCAAGAAATGTGTAAAGACTGAACAGTTTTGCAATCTGGGAGCTGGAGGAGGAGACATCTCAGTCAGTTTTGTTCCAGTATCTCTCCTTAACAACTCCGCTGAATGTGTGCAGCCTACACTTTTTAAAATCACATCTCACTTTCCTATCTAGATCCGCAGCACAATTGAGAACAGCTTTGTGGGCTGGGAGCTAGAAGAGGTCCTCCTACTGGACATGTCCGTGGATGATGGAGACTCCAAGATCCAGAACCAGCTGAAGAAACTGCAGAGTCCTGTCATTCTGCTCTACTGCACAAAGGAGGAGGCTAGCACTATCTTCGAAGTTGCCCATTCTGTTGGCCTTACTGGCTATGGCTACACCTGGATCGTGCCCTCGCTGGTGGCCGGAGATGCAGACCATGTTCCCTCTGTCTTCCCTACAGGTACACCCAAACACCAGGGACCAGTTTCACAGAGATAGACTTTTGACTTATTGCCTTGATCTGACTACAGTCAGACGTCTAAATTCATCAGTTGCACAAAGCTGTCTAGTTTTTGAAAATCTTCTGTACGACTAATTTCGCAAGAATTCTGGGAAAATTGAGATTTTTCTGCGAAGGTTATAACAAAAAATTGTCCGGTATCATGAAATGTCAGGGCTGAGCTGAGATGCTGTGGCTTCTTACTCATATAGATAAAGTAGTTGTCAGTATCCAGCCTCTCATGAATCTCTAGCGTTGTATAGCGTATAGCGCGTAGTGTGTATTGAGCAAATTATTTACATACTCTGCTTGGACTAGACAGTTTTTTTATGACGCATGTGCTGCCACCAGACACAATGCAAATTTGTTTCCAATTTCTTCTCTTTTTTTATGACCCTTTAACTTTTTAAAGACGCATCGTAGAAAATTGAGAAGCCAGAGATCAGCTTTCCCTCCACAGTTGAGTTAAATTTTAAAAAGTTGAGCAGGTCCCTTTGTGTGGTTGAGTGGAGTAGTAAAACAACTATGTCCTTCTGATTCTTCTGGAGTCAAGATGATTGGCTTCCGCCTGGCTGTCGCTCACACTGTGTCACAGGATATTTGCATAAAGTTGAGCCTTTCTCAAAATTTCCCTGTAGTGTAGCTGGGCGTGTTTGAGTCTGACGAGCTCGACGGGGGGCACGGGGCTGCAAAGCCAGGTCTCATTCACAGTTAATAGCTGCCTTCGCTGTTACAGTTGTAGTTACAGCTTGTAGCGAGGCGTCACTTTGGTGCCCTCTTACAACATCTATTGAACGTATCTATTACATCTGTTTGAATTTAAGCACACAGTATATACAGCAGAACTTAATTCAAGGACTGGATCATCAGAATCAGTATCCCATTTTCATTTATTAATCCAATCTTGTGCTAAGACACAGAACCGGAGGTTCAGGGATCAGAGGTCCAGCCAGGGGTTAAATCAGGATCAATATCAGGTTAGGAACTCATTGAGCAACACACTAAAACTGTATTATTCTGCAGAAAGCACTGAAATGTGGGCACAATTGACAGATGGGCTTGTTTGTATACATGCAAATGTTCTCCTAGTGTATTTGCAGTATTCTGTGCCAGTCTGTGGCAGGCTGCATGCTAATATCTGTTAACCTCAGGTAAGTATGACTTGAAGCGCCTCACATAAATATGAGACAAATGTGGAATGACAAGCTTTACTTTTATATTTATTGTTTTATATTATCAGTTCTAATAATAGTCTGAGCTTTGGCCCCACTGGAATCCATCATTAAGAGAATTCCCAGTGATCTTGTTTTGAAAATGTCTCTCCGGGGCATCGGGTCAGGCATTAAAAAGACCCCTTTGTCATTTTGCAGTGGCTCTCCCTCGCACCTTTCCTCTCATCAAGCCTGTCCGAGACAGTCCATTTGAACTGCGGAGCATTTACTGTAATTCCACTTGCTTGAGCATCCCATTTTAAAATGTGTGTGAAACCAGTAACAACACTAAGGTTGCCTGAGCATGCAGGTTCGCCTTTTTACAACAGATTTACAAATAATCCAAACCACACACCCAAAGTAACCAGAAAATGCAGTTGTTTATGGCCGTAAGAAATGGATGTTGACATTTGATAGTCCCTTCCTTCCCCATATTTGAAAAGCCAAGCATAAGGGATGACCACTGTCTTGACTGATGTTCATATTTGTCTGTTTTTTCGTGTGTTTTCCACCTGTATGAGCATTTTTCTCTTATAAATAGCAAAGTAAACAGCTCCACTCTGCCTTGGAGCAAATTAAAATATTGTAGGTATGATTGCACTCTTAATTTTGTCTCAGTGTTTTGCCACTTTTCAGCCTCCTCTAAAATGCTTTCATTTTTGTATATCTTTTCCCCCTCTGGCTCTTTCTCATTGCACTCTGGCTCTGCTTCCCTATTTGTATCGTCCCTCTCTTTCTCACACTTTTATGTCTCTCTCCCCCTCCTTTTCATCTTTCTGCATGTTTCTTTCTGCTCCTTCTTTTTCTTCCCTCTTTCCATAAATCCCTTCCTCTCACCCCACTCCATCTCTCTCTTTCCCAGGGCTTATCTCAGTGTCATATGACGAATGGGACTACAACATCGAGGCCAGGGTACGTGATGCAGTGGCTGTCATTGCCACGGCGACCTCCACCATGATACTGGACCGGGGCCCACACACCCTGCTGAAGTCGAGCTGCCTCGGGACACCTGATAAAAAGAGCTCCAACACAGGCCACTCCAAGGAAATACTGAAGTGAGTCAGTGCTTGCAGTATTTTCAAAAGCTAGGGACTTGTCACTAACTAACTATACTATTTAATGGAGTGACGGGTTTCTTATACACACTGAGGGCTGGAACATTAACATCACATTTTCAGCACATAGTTTCCCGTCAGCGCTGCAACAATCTGCGTTTTTGATTAAATATTGTTTTGAGCGTGAACCCAGGTCCAGGAAAGACGATCTTCAGTGCTGAAAAAAAAAAAAAAAACATGGCAAATGAAAACGCGATGAGCCATGTACACCTACTTTTATAAGTTTTGAGATTTATTATGGTGCAAAAATTGACCCCGGCGTCATGCACAATGCAAAAGTAGATGAAATCTTTTTTAATTCATATGAGTCAAAGGAACAAGTTGGTAAAATAAAAAAAAATGTAGATTGGTTTTTAGTTGCTGAAGCACAGTTGAGAATATCAAAATAAATCCAGCCACACACAGGCAGTGAAACAAGGACAGCAAATATGCAAAAATACACACAAGCATTAACAATGCCGGCACCATCCCTGGGGAGAACCCGAATTTGTTTAAACAGCCAATAAAAACTTAAAACACAAGATGAACAGAGACATTAACTCTCAGACTTATAACAACATGCTGTCTTATCTTTAGCTTAACCCACAGCCATCTTTAAAGGACAACATCCTTCTTTTCCTCTTCCTCTGAACCTCCTTGTTTTGCTTTTTGGCACATTACAGAACAAGCAGGAGCATTGGTATTCAATAATTAATCCCCATTTAACTTCATAGGGCATGCTTTTACTGTTCACATTGATCAGAGATTCCACACCTAATTGAATGCTTGGGGACAACCGGATTAGTGAAAAAAGAGCCAAAGAACAACTGTGGGGTTATCACTGGCACACAGAAACACACATGTTAACACACATACAGACATGTGTGTTGTTATAGCATGACATTTAGCTGCTCTTTAGGGCTTAGTCTTATTAAAAAAAAAAAGCTTAGAATTACTCATGCTATCCCTTATTATATATACAGTATTTCATCTGTACAAATGATGGGACTGCCTGCCTTTCATCCCTCTTTTCTCCTAATGTTTAACATTTTCTCTCTTTTTGTTTTTTGTTTTTTTTTTCACCGTCAGTTTGAATTTGAGCAATGTGATAAACCAGGGAAACATTATGCAACCTCTGCTGCCACCACTGCATTAATCTCCAGGTTGAGGTTGATGTATTACTGCAAATTTCGGTCTCGTCTTAACCCCGTGCTTCTGTTTTTAATATCGGGTGCACTTGAGCGTGCCGTCTAGGAATCCGCTACCAACAGGACTGAGATAACAATAACTCTGCAGCCATGAATATTTCAGTCCCCAAAGGGCGCTATCAGACACAGGGTTAGCTCTCAATCATCCTTCGGGCACACACCTGGGATGCTACTTTGCTGTGTTGTGTGCTGTGTGTGTTGAGAGAGGTGTGATGTGAATGTGGGTTTTCCAGCCAACAATTCCATTTTTCTCCATTCGACTGAGCAAAACTAGAGGTTTTAGATCGGCGGATCTTGGTGGTGATCCCAGAGGCTAGAAACAGCCTTATGCACAAACACACATCCACCTATTCCATATCCCCCTCCCACCCCCCACCCGCCCGTGAGACAAAAGCAGTAATAAGGCCATATGTCTTTGCGTGGTCCTGTATAGCTACAGGCCACAGTGGGCTGCATGCATGCTGGATTAGCATGCCATCCTGTCAGCGCTGATGGACGGAGATGGGAGGCCTCAGTGAGTCACACTCTCAAATTTGTTTTGGGGGCTGCTTGACCTTATGGGGCACACACACAAACATGCACACATAAATACATACACCACAAGCACTCACATTTTTCGACACAAATAAGCAAACACACACACACATACTCAAAGAGCTCCAGAGGCCATCCATTGTTTCCTGCCTTAGAGAGAGGACAGGAACACTGGGATAATGAGAAAATGTGCTCCACGTGGTTTTGGATGAGGCGCTATGGGGCTTATTTGTGTGTGGATGTTGCAGGGAAAGGGATATTTTTCTATGATTTGTTTGACTGTGTACGTGCTCGCGTTCTGATTCCTTCTCAAATCCCGGTGCTGGTATACACAGCCGTACCGGTAGATGTAAGGGATGATTAATATTTTGTAGTGAGTTTTCTTTAATGTGATCTGATGAGACATTTGTCTTCATGTCTGCGGGCTGGCTGTGTGCGCTCGGTCCGAGCCTTTCAGTAGAGCTCAGTAGACAACCTTTCCTGCAGGCCATTTGACACTTGTGCTGCCTCGCGTGCATGCAAGGCGAGCATTGTGCTTTCATCCTATTTCACCTTTAAAGTAGTTTTTCCTGCAGCGGGAGAGCAGTATTATTGTATTTCTTAATGGGCACAATTAAAGTGTCTGTCTAATAAATCCAAGCTCTGTTTATTAGAAGGCGAACTGGCCATTTCATTGTGCTTTTGGGCATCTAGAGCACAAATGGCCGTGTCTTTTCATAGACCCTTCCTTGCCACAGAAGTGGGTCAGAGTATCATTTTACACATCTGTGTCACCTGCACGTCGTGTCATTTTAATTTTTTTTAACTTTTCTTTTGTTAACCTCATTTCCACCGAGGTCTCTGTCTGGCCTGTGTGGATACCTCACCTTTTGTTCCTGAATATTCTCTGCTTTTCACCCTTTTGTGTGCCTTTCTTTTCCTCTTCTGGCTCTGTGATCCTCCTACAGCAGTCCATTCTCACTGAAAAGCTCTTTCAATTACATGAAGCTAAAACGTTGAATCAGAGAGCAATGATGGCTCGTATCCACCGCCCCTCTTCTCTTACCCTCTCTCTTTCTTCCTCTGTCAAAAACCGGTGATCCTAATTTTCTATATATAAATACATTGTAAGGTGGGAGGATTAGTGCGTTTACGGACAGGATTACTTATATTGAGCACAAATTCAATTTCTCTCATTTAACGCTGTCAACTCTGTTCTCTCCCTATTTATGACTAATTCCTGTGAGAAACATTGAAATGCCATAGCAATCACCGATCAATATTTAATATGGCCTTTTACTCAGTGGAATTTTCATGTACTGGATCAGCGAACACTGGCGCACATCTGTTATACTGTACTGTTTGTACAGCTCCCTACGTGTGCTGTGCCATATGTGAGAATTATTACATGTTTCACTGTTATTGATATTTATTTTATCATGATTATTTGTAGGGATATAGATTCACTCTGACAGATTCACATAGACTCACAGTCTCTGTCACTGAATTTTGGAAGCTGTTATCGATATCAGTATGTGAAAATCTCATAATGTATTTAGTGACATACATTTTTTTATTCAGGCTGCAACTAATGATTATTTCATTATATATTAATCTGCCAGTTATTTTCTCAATTTATCTTTGTGTTTATAAAATGAATCCTGCATTTCAGACTCTGTTTCATACAGGAAAACAAACAAAAAAAAAATGATGAGGACGGCTTTATTGGAAATTCAGCAGAATTAAGATAAAGGGCTGAAACCATCTGATACTCGGCAGAATGCAAATACAACTGCTCTGCACTGTTGTCATGAACATGCTAATTAGCATATAACATCATCAGGGGTTTTAGCTACTTCCCACTGAAAATTGTTCGTTAAATTTCAGTTTTGCAATTTGACTTTACACGGCCCACCCATACAAGGTTTTTACCTAGATGGGTTTGTGTCATTTACTGCATTCCAAGAGTTACTTTGTGATAAATGTTGCAATTTACTGCTTTTCTAAAAAAAAATATTTTTCTTTAATCTCTGATGCAATCAACTTATACTTTATTTGGTATGGGGATGTTGAGTTTTATTGCATTCATGTGTGAATTATGTTAAGTTGATTTTTAAATGTCATTTGAATTTTGTGAGCGTAGAAATAAGTCTTTGCACTTTGATTCTGGGAGACTGACACCAAACGTTTCCTTTGAAATGACATTGCCTTATCTTTATTTTTCTCACAGGAGTAAGAAAAATACGCAACAAGCCCTAATTTGGCTTGGAAATGTATTCTACATGGCCAGTAGCTATTTTTAATATTGAATGAAGTGTTTTTGGTTTGACTTAATGCGCCCTGCAGCTGTGCTGTTCTAATCACATGGAGCTAAGACCCATTCAAGTTTGTACAAATCTTATCTAATAAAAATGATGCACTAAGTTAATATATTTTTAGTTTAAGCTGCTTTGAGTCAGTCTAAGGTCGACATTAACATGTTGTAGGTTAAGTTCAACCATTCATTCATATCTGTTTTCTTCTAACAGTCGTCAGTCTGGCTCTTCTTGGAGTGTAGACAAACAGTGACAGAATTTGCGCTCTTGAACCCAGGTGGTGGTGTCACCCATGCACTGACAAAAAAAAGTTGAAGAGGGCCTTCACATGCTAAAAGAATCAATTTATGAGATGTACAAAAACTGACAAAAAGTGAAAATATAGGTTATCAGACAAATAGAGGCCAGTGAAGTGAAAAGTAGTCACTGGAGTTTCCCTGTTGGGTTGAATTGTGCTTTGGCAGGTTGCCACTGGTAAGATGAGCTCATCAGAGGCATATGGACCCCTTATTAAGAAATGTTAGAAAGCTTTTCTCTCTATGTGCTAAATTAGCTAATTTACTCTATTAATAGAATTTTTTATTACTGTTCATGTGCTGTTAAGAACATTCACTCCATTTACATCACCTTGAAAATAAAATCAGATAATTATTTCTGAGATTACCACTAGAAAAAAAAAACCCTACATATCAGTATTTGAGATTTGCAGACTGTAGAAGGTCAGTGTCCTTGCTTGTTAAGCGCTCGTTCACATTTTAAATGAGAGACGGCTCTCTCTGATACAGTGCTCCCTCTCTCCAGACTCCACAGGTAGCTGTCTGATGTCTCCTGCTCAACAGGGGTCCTCATGGGCCCAGATCACATGGAGCTCCCGTGGACTCACTTATTAAAGGCTGCAGCTCAAAGAGACTCTGAGCCTCACATCTTTCCTAGGTGTAGTCCACAACACTCTGTGTGTGTGTTTATGCTCTCAGAGCTTTGTCACCAGTCAAATGAGTCAATAAATGGCTTTTTGAAAAAAAATCAAAGTAACTGTCAAATGTGATTGAAAAGTCAAGTAAAAGACAAATACAACTTACAGAGACATTTTAGTCTGCAGAGGAATGGCAGTCTGCCTCAAATTTAATCAAAATAGCTGGCAGACAATCAGATACTTTACACTCAAAGGACCCAAAGGGCTTTAATTATGACACATGCTGGAAACAACACACATGCTAAGCATGTAAGTTATTATGAAGTTATTACAAGTTTGATTATATCTGCAGTTTTTAGTTGACTGATCTAGAATTCTAAAATAAAAGATGTGTAATGTCATATTAGAAATTGTATGTGTATGTGTATGGTATTTCTGTATCAGTCACTCACAATAATTCACATAGAAAGTCAGTCCAGAAATGTCTAATTAAACACTAAAACTTTATTCAAATTAAAAACACAGTTTAAATTGAGCAGATTGTGATATATGTAATATATTATATATGTAATATATTATCTTTTATTTAATATAGATAATACTTGAACCAAAAAATGGACAAAATAATCTTGAAAAATAAGTGATCATCTTGAAAAGAAATACAATATGGTTTTGCATTGTATCAGCTGAAGTCCTGTTTGCACTTTTGTGTAAAATAGCTGAGCACTGTTATCCTGCTGTAAACGGAACATTTTGTGGGTTAGTTGTATTGTAATCACACATAGACCCCTTGTCAGATTTGTTCTGGAGTGAATCCTGAGTGGCACAGCTCTCGCACCATATGTGTACTGCATCACCACAGTTACCACATATTGCACTGTCTCCTCACACAATCACTGCTTCTGTTTCTGTCCGACAGGACTTGTAATGTATAGCATACATTTCCCCAGTAGCTGGTAACTCTTCAGAGGCAGGTCTTCTACAGTCATCCCAGATTATGAGTCATCCACCCAAACCTGATACAGTATGTATATATATGTGTGTGTGTGTGTGTGTGTGTGTGTGTGTGTGTGTGTGTGTAAATGTGCACCAGACTTAGATATATAAAATTTTTTTACATCCCTGCATTGCAGCGACAGAGAATTTGTGACCCTGTACAGCTTCACTCTGAGATAAAAGAAAGTCGTATCAAATGGCTCTGAAATACATTTGAAGAGATTTGAGGGAAAAAAAGGAGGGGGGGGGGGATTGTGTCCATGCCATTGATGATTCAGTGTCTCTGTAACTAAAAAATAAATTCCCCTCACAGCCAGTGATTAGCTGGGGAACAGTTGGTGAGCGAGGCTCGCACAAGCACTGCATATGGCTGTGATGAAGCCGCATGAGGTTCTGTTAGTAGCTCATCCCAGTAGTTTTTATTTATTTATTTTTTATTTCTTATTGCGGAGTCAGAGGGGAATTCTGACATGAGAGGGGATCAAACGGCACATAAAAGCTACATCAATAGTACAGGGCTACAAAATGATAAACAGAGCAGCCTCCTCTGCTGTAAATTCACAGCATGCACCAGTCTTTGTAAAGGCACAGGTTAATGTACGGGCAAATGAATCCTATTGATGTGTGATTCGACGCGTTACTCAGAGGTGAGATGGAGAGATTGATCTGAAAGTGAAAGACAGCATGAGGGGAAGTGGATAAACACTCAGGTTTAGACAGAAAAATACTCCTTTCTCTCCGTGTCTCTCTTTCTCCCTTTCAACCAGCCTCTCTCGGGTGAGATTACTGTTCCCATGGCAACGCAGCTGATTGCATGAAAATTACTGTGGTTGTGGGTGCCATGGCAACACATTACATTACATTATACTGGTGTTAAGAGCCTCCCTGCATCCCCATGTTGCGGTTTCGCATGTACCTAAACATGTCACACCGACACGATGACACACACAGAGGCCTCTGATGGTCACATGGGTCAACGTGGCCTCAGGACGGCAACAAGTAGGACCTCCCGAGCCTCCACCCACACCGCCTTGATCTTTTTGGTTCCCTATTCAAACGGAGATTATGCTTAGGAGGCTAATCCCATGTTACACGCGCATTACAGCACTTGTAGTTTGCTAGCCAGCCAGTATGCAGCAATAGGCATTTCATGGAGGCTTGAGTCATATTATTGACTTACTCCATGCATGTAGCCTACTTAGGTCTGTGTGTGTGTGAGATGGGATATAAATATAGTCAAAGACATTACAGATAGAGGGGCTCAGTATTCTAGTAGGAGGTACTTGCAATACAAAACAACTGGGTAAGTTTCAGGCCCATTGCTCATGTGTTGTCTGCATTTTTTTATTCGCTTGTGAATAGATTCACTGTCGTATTTTCACACTGTTGACTTGGTTGGAGATGATGGTGGATAAAATGTGCTCTGCGCCTCCTTTAAAAACTCTGCACACAGCACCACACACACACACACGGCCCCTCACTCCTTGCATTCAGACAAGATATTTATTTCTGGATTGTTTCAGAGGCAGAGCATCTCCATGGTGATGGCAGCCCACAGATCAGGACAAGGAAGAGTGAGGGAAGGAGGGTGGCAGAGGGAGAGAGACAGAGAGATGATTTAAGCTTATCTGCCACCGCTGTGCACTTGTGGACGCACATATATGCTGATATGTATTCACACAGGCGGTTAATACACTATTCCTTCCCTATGCTCTTCCTCCTTTCACTCGTGAATTCTTGTTGTTCTCACCCTTGCTGCTCTCACTTACTCTCACAGCCTCCCTATAGTCTTCCTTTATGTTTGTTAGTCAGATGTCATATATTTTACAAAGACTCAAACTGGGTCATCTTTACCGTATTTTAGCAACCTTTACAACCCTGAGGCAAGTGGAGAAAAGCAGCATGAGAACCATTCTGTTTGGTTTTAGTTAACATACCATGGGACCCTGAGGATGATTTCTATGCTTCTGCTTTTTGTATTTTCATCTTCATACTTCATAAATAACATGCACATGTATAAATGTATATAAAACTTTATTTGAATAGACAATCACCTTGCTAACATTTAAAATGGTCTTTTACGGGTCTGGGTCCTGGTCAAGATATCAAGAGTGCATAAAACATGAAGGCTACTACCTACTACTACTACTACTACTACAAATAATAACAATAATCACAATACACTGTTAAAATTAAATAATTAGCCATTCTTAAAGTGGGTTTGCATAAGCAATTTAAATAATAATTTTGCCGGTCTCAGTTCGTCTGGCAGTTCACTCCACAGTTGGTTTGGCGGTTTAACAGTAAAAGCTTGTCCTAAACAACCCATAACGTCCTGCCTTAGGATCTCAGACTTGCAAATTCAGTATCTTCTTTTTAAAAGTATCACAGACAGATACTAAAATACAAAATAAATAAAACATAAAATACAAACTAGGAGAGTAATCAAGAATCAACAAAGCAGCTGTGTTCAAAAGGATAATGTAAAACCTGTGGGTGTCAGATTTTACACATATCCATCTCCAGACATTATTTTCTAACCCAACACATTTCACGAAAGAACAGTATGTGTATTACACTGCCAAGTGTTTGAACCTAAGATTTGTCAGCACTGAGTCATTACCAATACCAGCCGCGTATGATTGAAATGTTTTGGCTCAATATTTTTATGTTCAAGACATTTGAGAATATTCATAAAAGAAAGAGGGTGATTTAATTAGTGTATTTCTCCCGCTACTTTAAGCTGTGACTATGTTAGCCTTATGACATCTGTGGAGAGGTTACCAGCAGCTTATGCTGTGATAGCAGTGCTGCACTGGTACTCCCATAATGCTTTGTCATAGACATTAAAGCTGCACTGATCTATATTTTTATATTAACATTGGATGAAAAGATGCAAAGGTGTCACCGTGATGAACTCACAGAGAAATATCACTCAATTCTGCAGTTAAAACCTCAGCTCTGCAGAGTCTTTTAGCATCTTTCAGCTCATTGTTTTAGTTGTGAGGCCTGCAGCTTTACTGATTTGGTTCACTCTCACAGCTTTCATAACATCATTTTTGGCAGACATTAGACTGTGGACATAGCAGAGCATTTTGCAGGCAAAGAGCCTGATATTTCCAGTATTTGGCAGTTGGTAGAGACCAGAGTTGAGCCCAAAACCAGAGCTAAAAGAGAAATGAATATTGAACCCTGAACAGTCACAAGATGTCCAGGAAGATGACTCTAAATGAATGCTAATGTGTCTCAATGTCAGCTTGTGTTTACAGGTGGTTGTACTGCCCCCAGTGGCCTAAAAATTAATAAATGCCCATTTCTAATATACCTTAAATCTACAATATGTTCAGCTAATCTTGGTGTCACTTGTGTCAGAAACTGAAATATTCATAATTTTCACCACAATCTCAAGTTTGTTGAAGTGGCTTTTAATTATTTGTATCCATTATGAATGGGTTTTTTTGCCTGAATCGTGGATAAGAAATTGTGTCGAAAGTCAAAATGCTGCACATTTTTGTTTTCGGACCAATAGATCCGAAAACAAATAGATAGATTTGTAATTCGAACTTCAATTCTCATACTCAGGTACCTCATGAATGTCACATTTGAAGGCCGAAACCTGTCATTCAGCGAAGAGGGTCACCAGATGTTCCCCAAACTGGTCATCATTCTTCTAGACAAGGACAGACAATGGGACAGGGTAAATGTCTTCTCTTGTCTTCTTCTGTCTTCTCTCTCTTCGTCTTCTCTTCTGCTGTCACCTTTTTTCTGCATCCAGTTCCTCTTCTTGTGATCTATCCTCTTTTTTTGTATTTTTCACCCTCTGTGATGTGTCTGTCACTTTTTTGTTTGGAGTGTCTCCTTGCCACTGCCACTTGAAGTACCTGTTGCAGTAGCTTGTGTATCACACAGCACTCCTCCCACTCACTCATGCAGGTTGGCAAGTGGGAGAGAGGCTCTCTGACGATGAGGTACCATGTGTGGCCTCGCTTTGAGTTGTACTCTGGAGCAGAGGAGCGAGAGGACCACCTGTCCATCGTGACTCTGGAAGAGGCTCCATTTGTTATTGTGGAGGACGTGGACCCGCTCAGTGGGACCTGCATGAGGAACACTGTGCCGTGCCGCAAACAGCTCAAACTCAGGTGAGAATTTTACAGTTTTTACTATGTGAATCTAAAAAAAGAGTCAAGTTCTTAAAGTGGAATACTTTTTCTTAAGGAAACTTAGTGTAGGACATATTGATTTATACATCAGTGCTGCAATATGAATTATTTAAAACTTTTCTGGTGTAGCGTGTAACCTTCTGCATGTATCCAAAGTCATTTGTCACACCCGACAAATTACCAGTAGTGATAAAAACCCATAAAACACAGCTGCATCTGTAGTTTAGTTTATTATGTAAACTGTGAATGTAACAAAGAAAAAAAAAGCATGAATGCTACAGTGAAGTATTCAGAAATGCAACAGAGTAATGTTCATAGCCATGGATAATTGTATATTTTCCTTGAATTGTCCCTCATTTTCTTGTTTCTTTGGCATTTTTTGTTCATTATTTTCCCATCACAACAGCACGCTGTAATGATTCCCCTGTTCTTTCTTCACTGGATTAAAAAAAAAATGAAACAATCTATTTCATCCTCTCACAATCTGTCAGTGTCCTCTGATTACCTCAACTCGTCTCCCCTCTGCTAACTAGATCACTGTCTTGGTTTCTGTCTCTGTTTTCCTCTCTCCCCTGCCTCTTCACCCTGACCCTCTTGCTATCCACTTCTCCTTGGAGTGTGATAATGAATTTTCTTCATTGGCCCCCTTTTCTATCACTGGTCTACCTGAAATCTCCTGAGGGTGTCCTGCATCTTCTGGCTCAGTGGTTTTTTTGTTGACTGATCTTTCACCCTATTCTTTCTCCCATTCCCCCCAGTGTCCCTCCTTCTGTCTTTCTGTCTCTTCCTTCAAAGACAGCCTCACATACAGCATTTCAAGGAAAGGCAGCCACAAAGTGTGCCACAAAGAACATGCAGGATTTCTCTCCAGCCAGAAATACTCCATGAGCCAGATGCACGGTAGCTGTGTAGATTTGTCCTTGTATGGATGAAAGCAGAAAGATGTGGACACAGCCAGTGAGCCAGACAGATAAACTCCTGTGTTCACGTTATTCCATGTTATACAGTTCATTTTTATCTCAGTAATCATGACAGTTGATCACTTTCAGGAGCTGAATTCATTATCCCACAATTGTCTGTAAGTGTAGGTTGACACACCTTTGTGTGAATACAAAACACACTAAAACAAACACATTTGTCCTTGGTCTGGCACTGGCAACATCCTCCTCCTATCTTGCCAAAGCTGCCATTGTGTTGTTACTCACAGCTGTTATGCACCTGTAGCTGCTATGAGCCAAAACAACCCACTGATTGATGACGCACAGTTTGGTCAAATTTGTTATTCGATGTGCATTATTCCTAGTCCGCCATTAATGTACAATTTGGATGACAATATGCAAACCTGTTTACTTGTTCTAGAATAAAACTGCAGACACAGAAACGTGGAGATTAAAGTCTGTGTGGGACTTAATGATGCGCTGAGAAAACTGTGGTGGAAAAAAGTCACCTAAATTTCTTTGACATATTCATTCTCTTTTCTACGTTGCTGTAATCACACTACTCTGTATACACATAGGGCAAAGCATGCATGGAAGTATACCGTGGCTCGTTTTATATTTTAAATATCACATTTTGTTTGGAAAGTGGTGCATGTGTAGTGAAAATGTGCAAGATAGTTACCCTGACCCAAAGATGAAGTCTTGTTTATGTGTCCTTAGGTGATCTCACTGACCAGTTCCTGGTGTCTTATGTTTTTTAATCACTGCTAATCAGTGAAACAGCCTAGTGGAGTTTTTGGTTAGCATGAAAACCTGCATATTCTCAGCACATGGCACTTGTTGCTTTGGTTGTTTTACTTCATTCCATCCCCGTCCTCTCTCTTTTGTTCTGCTAGTTTATGTATGTACCTGAACCCACATAAATACTGATGTCAGATAGCTGAAACTTTCCTCTTCTTACCACCTACCAGCAACCAGACAGGTGATTCAGGGATTTACATCAAACGCTGCTGCAAGGGTTTCTGTATTGACATCCTGAAGAAGATCGCCAAGACGGTCAAGTTTACGTATGACCTCTACCTGGTCACCAACGGCAAACACGGCAAGAAGGTTAATGGGACGTGGAATGGCATGGTTGGAGAGGTGAAGAAATCTCTTTCTTTCACACACAAACCCAGTCACTCCATTTATTGCACCTTTTTCAGATAGAGTACTGGCTCTAATATCGGCTCTGTCACTGGTCTGTGGTGTAGATTCGTTTATATGTACAGATGTAGAAATGTGGATGTTGTTCTTATAGCCTCAGCCCATCAACAGAAAGGAGCAGCAGCTTTGCTGTAAACAGTTTAAAAATACTTACACAGCGACAGCTTGGTCGATTTAATACAAACCTGCTGGCAGATCAGCTGATCACAGATTTCACAGCTGGCACATCACTGGAGACTTCGCCATACAACCGTTACTGAACCATCAGAGTGACTAAATCAGGTAGTATACTTAAAATAAAATCATATTTGGTGCGTTTCTCTGACATTAATCAAGACCAGTATAGTACACCAGTATATTCATTATAACTGCCAGTTATTAATTGGTGTCCATTTAGCTCGTCTAACTGGTGGCATACAGTATCCCTACCACCATTAGCTTAGCACGTTCAGCATACTGCTCTGAAGACATGCAACACTATTTATAATGACACAGTGAAAAAAAAATATAGTGAAAATAAAACTGCCTCAAGTGGCAGGGGTCAAATTTAACATCTGTTAATTTGTGGAGTGAGAAAACTTGTGATCTCAGATGTGTCACTGGTATTCCGCAAACTTCTGGGAGAAAATGAACAGATTAATCACTTAATTTTGGCCAGTTGCAGGCAATACTGGGCCACATCAAGCAAGTCTATGGGACTAGTAACCAAAATATAAAACCGTGTTAATTAAAACCAAAAACAGTGCTTCTTTGGTCATAAATCCACCATATCTCCTGTGAGAACATGCAGACATTGATTCAGTTTAGAGTCTACTGCTGGCTAATACAACAAACATACATTCATATTTCTTAATTTCAATCAGTTTTCATTTGTTTATTATGCTTTATGTTTATTTATTCGGTATATGTACATTTGTTGTTTTTTCATTATCTTTTGCTTTGCTCATCACTTTTGCTGCTCTTATTCTCCCAACAGCTTCACTGTTAAGCGGTTTATAATTTGCATATGAATATGAATACAATGCACAGACTAATTTGCTTTTCTAAATTAAAAAAAAATCTATTAAACAATAATGTAAATACAGTAATCTAATTCAATTGCTACTACAGCTGGGGGAAGGGGTGCCCATAGGAATTTATTTTTACGATAGGGCTAATTATATTGTCTGATTGTCGCTTTCTCTCTGTGAGTTTCTCAGCCTCTCAGTCACGCCATCGAGCACTTGTTCCCCCACAACCTGGCCTGAGGGGGAGCTGTGATCAGCTCTGCAAAAAAAACCCTCAGGAGTAGGATGATGAGGCTCCTACTGGAGAAAGAAAAAAAACACAGAGAGAAAGAGTGAGAGCAACTGGGAGAGAGAGAGAGAGAGAGAGAAAGTGAGACAGCAGCCTCAGGGAAAGACCCACTCCTCTCCTGCACACATTACACATTAGACATCCAGCACAAGGCAGCCTTTACAAATCGATGTGATGTCCAACTTAATTGATTATGGCATAGAACAAGCGACTTTATTATTATCTTAAGAACACAGATGAGTGAGGATGTGCAGGGTAATATAAAATTACAGGATCTTAAGTCCACCTACTGTAGATTGTGTTAAAAAGTTCCTGAGATATACATCAGCCTAAAGACAAAGTTATGCAAATGTGCGGCTCATACATGCATGGGTGCATTAATCCATGTCCTTAAATGCCTAAGCAAGCAGCTAATGATTTAATTTGAATGGGGGGAAAACAGGACAACAGACACAGAAAACAGAATGAGAAAGAGAGAGAGGAAAAAAAGAGAGCAGGCCTCTATGAAGAAGTGTGACAAACAGAGAGGAAAAAACAGTGCGTGGGATTCCTGCTCACTCTGGCATACATATCCCTTATTAACACAGTCTTTTGTGCTCCATTTTTATTCATGGCCCGAGGCTCCAGAAACTTAGGGCTAAATATACCTGAACACCCACAGAGGGAAGCCGGGGTGATAGGGAGTCAAATACTGACCCGGTGGTAGTAATGACCCCCTTCTCCTCCTCTTTCCATTCTACGGAAATAGCATCTTAAACGGTTAGCAGAGATGGTGGCTTGATAAAGACCTGTAGCTCAGAATTACTTTTACCATCACGTTCCTTTCACTGATCAGTTTACTCTCTACGCGCTGTACGCCCACTGACCCTCCATGTTCCCCTCCTGTCCGTCTCTGTCTGTCTGTGGTTGACCCTCAGGTGGTGTTGAAGAATGCCCACATGGCAGTGGGTTCGCTCACCATCAACGAAGAGAGGTCAGAGGTCATCGACTTCTCTGTGCCGTTCATTGAGACGGGCATCAGTGTCATGGTCTCCCGTAGCAACGGCACCGTCTCACCCTCCGCCTTTCTTGGTGAGGAGAAACGCACCTGGCGCTTCTGGCAGATGTACAGCGCACGATTGAGAGAAAAACACGCTCATATCACTTAGGAAATGCACAATCACGAACAAAGATTCAAGTATTTTTGAACTTTTTTTTTTTTTTACATTACGTCGTTTATCTGCAGTGAGCCATGTGTTCTCGCAGCACTATTGTAGTATAGAGAAATGACATGATGGATGTTTTTCACAATTTCCCGACTTTATAGAGCAAGCGATTAATGGAGAAAATGATCTTGAGATTAAGTGATAGTTGCAGCCTCAGGAACAATAGTTTACAAAAAAATCTGCGGAGTCCATTTAGTAGCTGTTCTGGCGCTTTCATTCACATCACATGCACACAAATTGTCATGGATTTGCTGATGTTCAAATTTCCATTTTTTTTTCTGAACACATGAAGGACTTCTGCTCGCCTTAAAAAGTCCATTAAGTTATACTCTTTAACACATCATCCCCGGTTGCTTTGGTGACACCTGTGGCTACCGTGGTAACAGCAAGTGTGGTTCTAGAATGCTGGAGGCAGCCAACGTTCCGTGCACAGCTGGCGCATCTGTTTACAGAGCAGTCAAACAAACTCAGGGCGTTTTTCGTAAAGAAGTTAGTCAATAATCATCAAACAGCTCTCCGTGATTGTTCCTTCTTGTTGAGTTACTTTCCGCGATTTTCAAAATGGACCCACCCCTCCAAAAATAAGCAGCTGTCTTGTTTAGTAAATGCATTTTTGATTAACGATGGCTGTAAGCGCTTACCGTAGTGACAAATACACTGTGTTGCCTGCTTCAATGTTTGCTTCTAATGTGGAGCCAACAGCAAAAAATGTTGGGTTTGCACTGGGAGTTACTTAATACAGCCAGGAGAGTGAACAGTAAACAGAGGCAATCAGTGAAATAAATTCCGAAACACTGATAAGGCCAGGCATGGCAGACTCAGCCACGAACAATGAAAACTAATATATAAAGAGGTAATTACAGAGTGTAAATACATTGTTACTTTGACTGTTGTTGAAAAAATGTAATAGCAGAGTAGTGTCTAAAACAGGGTCTCATTTCATGACATTGTTAAGGATTATGAAAAAGGACAATTGGAACATTTACACTTGAGTCACAGTGATGAAGATTAATTATGCGACACAATTGAAAACTAAAGAACAGCTATTAAATGGACCTTGGAGTGATTTTGTTTGGTGGTGTTTGACACAGACTATACTGTGTGTGAAAATTGCAAAGCAGAGTACAGAGCAAAGTGGTGGAAAAAAGTGCCCATTTCAATGAGTACACCTGTCCATTCACACCTACCTACCTTCCTCTCTCCCTTGAGAAGTGCTAGTTAGTGTTCACACAGACTCCATACAACAAAGAGCACACAGAACGTAATGTCTGAATTCAAATAATCATGCTGATACCAGGGGGTGATTTTATAATTTTGTTTTAATTTAATGAACTTCCTCTCTCTGTTTCCCCACAACCCTCCCTCCCTTTTCCGCTTCCTCCGCTCCTTGCTGCACCCTCTCCTCCTACTCCCTCCCCCTTTTTTTAGAGCCCTTCAGTGCTGATGTCTGGGTGATGATGTTTGTGATGTTGCTGATCGTGTCAGCCGTGGCTGTGTTTGTGTTTGAGTACTTCAGCCCGGTGGGTTACAATCGCTGTCTGGCAGACGGACGAGGTGAGAGGACACACACGAATGCGCACACACACACACACACGCATGCACACATACACACGCACACAGGAGCCCAGACCCAGTCAATCCATGCTGCAAAAAGGTGACAATGAGGTACATTTTCAGCCAATCTCCTGTGCTAAAATGAAGACATTTGGCTTGTTTTGTTACCTCAGATACACCATTCAAACAGAGCCCTCCATGTGCTAAATTACTTTGACAATCCCTTCTGAATGAGTGTGACTGGAGCGCTGGGACTTTCTACACGATGTCTTGGAGTACTTATCTACATCTACAGTCACTTAAGCTCTTTCACTAATGAAAAGGATCATTGAGATAGATGATCTTAAGTATTCTTAATGTCACTGTGTGAACAGAGACTCCTCTGTTTGCGCATTACAGTGTCTTTGTTTTTTTTGTTGTTGTGCCATTCTCAAATATTACACCGGTATTACACCACCACATCTAGGTTGTAAAACCGATGAATAAGCTTAAGTAGATCTATTACCATACATTGGAAATATGTGTCAGGTTTAACGGTCTCTGACAGTATGGGATGAAACTACCCTGTTGAGTCAAACACGATTCCAGCGGGCTGTTCAAATCAATTTGCCATCAAAATCAATGGTTCAGATTCAATCCTTTTTTTTTCTCTCCATGTTTTATACACCCAGCTCTGCTGGACTCTCTGGATTGCGTTAGCCTGCCACAATGGCAGCCACTCAAGATAAAATCAGAGAGGTGATATATTGCTGCTTGCAGCCTTTTTATCAAGGGCCAGAGAGGATAAGAGTTATGGTGTTTGGTTTGGAGTTATGTTTCCCGCACCACTGTTTTCTGAATGCCTTCTGTCACAGCAACAGTGTGTGTGGTTTAATCGCTACGTTATGCAAGGCTGTTGTCCTATGCCGCTGCTCCAGCTGTAGCATAATTGTAGCCTGCTGCGTGCCCTTCTTCCCCCCTCCTCCCCCTCTCTTTCTCCCGATCTCTGATGCCACACAGCCACAGTAGGTAGCTTGTCATACTGCCATAGAAGTAGGTGGAACAGAGTTAGTCCGTAACAGAGGGTTGTCACGACGGTTGCTGGAAGAATGGATGTGGACCGTACAGCACACCCTACGATCACTGACAAACTAAAGGATGGGAATAAATCTAGTCTTCTTCCTTCTGTCATGTTTCTTCCCCCCTCTTCTTACCCCCTCCTTCCTGTCACTCCCAGAGCCTGGAGGTCCCTCCTTCACCATCGGTAAGGCCGTCTGGCTGCTTTGGGGTCTGGTTTTCAACAACTCTGTCCCCGTGCAGAATCCCAAAGGTACCACCAGTAAGATCATGGTGTCAGTGTGGGCCTTTTTCGCTGTCATCTTCCTGGCCTCCTACACTGCCAACTTGGCTGCCTTCATGATCCAGGAGGAGTATGTCGACCAGGTGTCGGGCCTGTCAGACAAAAAGGTGTGAATTCAAGGCAGTGTGAGGGGTTGTGGGGTGGAGGAGCAGGTGTGTGAAAGTACACAATGTGACGTGTTGTGAGACCGATTACGGCTCCTTGTGTTTGAACGAGTACATACCTGAGTTTATGAGCGAGTTCATGATTTAGGGCTGCATCTGGTGATCATTTTCCTGTCTGATTATGCAGGTTAGCTGTGTTTTTTTACAGCAACACCCTGTTAAACAAAGTAAGATCAATTAGAGTCATTAATAAAACAGGAAAGCAACCTCTCTGCTTGCTTGTTCACTAGTTTTAATGCCCTCTCAATCACATGGTTTTCAAGTGTATTGTGATAATAAATATGCTAAACATTAGCCAGACACCAATTTGCTGTCCTAATTGTGTGTTTGTTTTCCTCCTAAACCCAAATAGGTCAATACATTATTAAGCAAACCATTTTTTTAAAGTAGCTGAACTAGTCCACAGTCTTTTTTTAGGTAACCCCTGTGGTAGAAGTACCCCTGCTTGGGCTGGGATGATGTTTTCAAATTACTTGTTTTGTTTAACCTGCAGTCCAAAACCCAAAGATCCTCAATTTTTTAAGATACAAAAGAAAGAAATGTAGAAGAATCCTCACATTTTAGAAGCTGGAACCAGGGGCTGTTGTTGTTTTTGTTTAATAAATCACTCAAATTTTGACTAAGTTCTTTGAATTGCTTTTGAATGAGATTGTGTCCCACAAATAACCTTGATCTTCAGCTTAATTAATCACCTAATTTAGAGCTGAAACAATTAGTTGATTAATCAATTAGTTGAACAGCAGAAAATTAATCGGCTGCTGTTGCGATAATTGATTAAGCAGATTAAGCAGAAATCCCAAATGCCAAATATTACCCAGGAACTTCTTCAAATTGGCACAAATGTTTAGTGCTCCAAGGTCAAAGGTGAAGGTTACTGCAACCTCACAAAACACTTTTTTGGTCATAACTTAAGATTTCATAAACTAACAATGACACAATTTCACACAAATGTCTAATAGGATAAAATCATGAAGAAATGACATTTTATGTCCAAAACAACATCATAATGTTCTGCAAAAACACTTTTTTGGCCATTTTCAATGCCATAACTCATAGAGGAGAACAGGAGGGAAGATTGTGTCCATATTTCACACTTGGTCGGATACTGAATTGGTCGCACTGATCTTTGGTGCCCACCTTGAAACTGTGGTGATTGTACAGATCTTCTGTGGTGCTGGATTGAAAGGTCTTCACTACATATTTTAAACGATTCTGGACAGACATGGATGTAAACTGCAACTTGCCTGGTTGGTGGAGGCATACAACCTTGAGGGAGTAATTCTAGTTCTGATGTTGTATAGACCAAACAATCAGTTAAATGTCAAATTAAATTGATTAATCAGTATTGAAAATAATCATTAATTGCAGCCCTAGACTATTTGTTTCTGGTCTGCATGGTGGATCATTATTTTGAACTTGATCTGGTGTACAGTACAAGTCTAAACGTGTGCTCGAGATTCATCCATGTTTGTCTGTCTATTGAGCTCCTGCTCAACAGTGCATTAAAGGCTATTTGATGCAGCTCAGTGCCTTTTCCATGCTAATGAGCACTCCTCTGTCATTTTCTCTGTGTGGTTTCTTTTCCGGAAAACCCCCACCACAGTTCCAGAAGCCGAACGAATTCTCACCGCCGTTCCGGTTCGGCACGGTGCCCAATGGGAGTACAGAGCGCAACATCCGCAACAACTACCGGGACATGCATACCTACATGACCAGTTTCCACCAGAAGAATGTAGATGAAGCGCTGTACAGTCTGAAGACCGGGTGAGGAAGAGAGAGATAGAGGGGAGGATGGAGAGACAGATGGGGGATGTAAGGAAGGAGGGAGTTGAAAGGATCTCAGCGGGGAGAAAAGAGACAGTGTTATGGAGCTGTGAGGTCCTGTGCTGATGCAATACAGAGAAAAGATGATGAAGGAATAAGGAGAGGGAGACAGAGGAAGAGGGAGCATTCTGGGCAATGTGGGTGGGCAGCTGGTGGAGCTGTGTAGCTGCCTGCCACTGGTGCCCAGAATAGCAGTGTAGCCTGTGAAGGCTAGCTAATATTCACTCTCTGTGGCTGAGAAAGCTAGCTAATATCTTCCCTTTCTCTTCACTCTCTCTCTCTCTCTCCCTGTCTTCCAATGTTTTCATCAACCTCTACTGAAGAATTAAGAATGCAAAGCAGGGATGTACCTCTGCTGTTTGGTGAGAGTTTGAGCTCAATGGCCACAGAGGCCTGGAGAGCCCCGAGGCACCGTTTGATGGTGGTTTGTCACCAAGCTGGAGACTGTCATGTTATTTTATCTGTCAGCTCACTCAGGATTGATATGGATAGAATAGAATAGAACACAGGGTGTTCTCCAGGATATGTTTTCATTCAGCTGGTAAGCCACCTAGATCCTGACACGCCTTGTCAGGATCTTCATTTAGGCCTAAACAGTAGTCAAACTGGGGTGATTCAATCTTGACCTTGAAAACAGCAGTTTTACAAAAGAAAATTCAACACAGGTTCCAACTTGTTTGTTGTTTCTGAAGCTTTCAACCACATTTGTGGGCCTCCTCATTAAATGTAGTTGCTCGGATGTCAAGGAGATGGTTTCAGGTTTTACCTCATGACCGAAATTGCAAAACCGAATCCATCTCCATGACAAGCGAGCAACTCCATCGGCTGGGGAAGGCCATGAGATGTGGCTGAAAACTTTGGAAACAACAAGTAAGATGGATTTTGCATCGAGAATTGTTTTGTGAAGCAGTATTTCTCATGAAATGTATGGCATTTGCTGTGTGTTAAATCATGCTGCTGCTCTTTTCCCTTGAAGATTAATGTTTTATTTCGCGGAAAATAATTTATTCATGATGTCAGCAAAGGTTCTTTGTTTCAGGCAAGGCGCCCCATCTTTTCCATGCAATGCCACAGGAAACCCAGGAATAGAGTAGAAGAGAATGGTATAGTCCGTGATTCAATCCAAAATACCTGATTCCCTTTTTTTACCGTGTCTGTATTCTAATCAAAATATCTATGTATTATATAGTGCCCTCAAAAATTCTCACAATTGAGACAGAAAATATAGTTAAGTATTTCGCACTACTTCTAAAAACCCTCATTGCATTATTTTGGCTGGTAAAGCTTTTGCAATTTGTCATTAATTATAGCTAAAATAGAAAAGGAGTTCAATTGGTATACTTCCAATTAATTAATTCCGATTAAATGCTAAGCTAGCGTATCCTCGAGTGTTTTACTCAGTGCACAGCAGGTCAGCTGAACATGCAAAAATGTGCACAGGCAAGCATATAATTCAGCATGATTCCAGAATACATTTTCAGAACAGTAAATGAATGATGAATGAAGCTTTACTTTGGATTAAATGGAGCAGTTCTTACAACTCAACACAATGACCCAAACTTACTAATATAACTGTCTCAGAGCTCGTTGTCTAAATTTTGAATGATTGTTATCTAGAAATTAGTACCAAATCACATCGTTCTTTCCAGGCAACTTTCCAAGAAGATTGTGAATAGTGAATGAGTGAACAAGGGAGTGGCTTTGGACATTTTCATCCACAGTCACTGGCTCCATAATTCCATGTAAAATATTTTCTTTCCACTGTGCTCTGCAGCAAACTGGATGCCTTCATATACGATGCTGCAGTGCTGAACTACATGGCTGGCAGAGACGAAGGCTGTAAGCTGGTCACCATCGGGAGTGGCAAGGTGTTCGCCTCCACAGGCTATGGCATCGCCATCCAGAAGGACTCAGGCTGGAAACGAGCTGTGGATCTTGCCATCCTCATGCTGTTTGGAGATGGTAAATTGAATAATATTGTTAAATGATGTCCTGCTTCTATTGTAAAACCCTTACAGTGAATATCCCACGAATAGGGATAGGGATAGGGATATTATACCACCTAGGAGGTACAGTGTTGTAACAAGCAAATAGATCCACTGTTTTCATGAAATTGCTTACTTTATTTGAGTCAGTGTGAAGAAGAAAAAAAAAACTTCCCTTCAGTGTTGAATCATTTTTACAAGAAAACAAAGCACATTCAGGTTGAGAATCACAAAATGAAGTTATACTCTCATCAGAGCAGAAAGCTTGGAGTCATCAAAGTGGCTTTCAAGGACCTGTGACTCAGGAGGTGCTCGTTGCTTGTTATGGTGGTAACCCAACAACCTGCTGGTGGATCCCAGCAGTCAGTTAGGCCACGTGAGCCAGGCTGGCAGACTGAGTCCTTAATCAACTGTGAGGTAACAGCAAGCCTGAAAAGATGCAGCTGCTGTAGTTGCAGAAGTGAAAGCTTGAGTACGGAAGGAGTTGGTTAGTTTGGTAATTGTTGAGATTCTGTCAGCGCATTGTAAAGGCTGTTTGGGCAGGGACAGGGAAATATTGACCTTAACTGAAGTTAGCTCTGTGGATGAGATGAGTGTTGAAATGTTGCAGCCTCTGGATATTGTTGGTCTGATGTGATTGACATATTTCTTCAGTGTCACATGGAATTCAGGAACAGGACCCATGGACTGGCTGGCCGGGGTGGTGATTTGTTCTGGATAGGTCCATACTATTGCATCTCATCACGGGTAGTCTCTCAGATTTGTCAATGACAGGATTTGAGAGCTTCTGTGATGAAACACGTGCAAATGTTAGTTAGTTTTTACTCTTGGTCACAAATTACATATTAAAAATAAAATCCTTCCCTGGTTTAGACTAGGGTAGTGTTGTAGGATGTTTTTTTTGTGAGCCAGTAAACCACCTCAAAAGACTCAGACATAAAAGCTGTAAAAGTACAATTTAGAAATGAATATTTTATGAATATTTTAAACCTTTTACCACCTCCGCTGGCTGATAAGTGATGTACGAGCAGCACTGTGGGCCACTGTGACTGCTCATGACCAGCACATTTATCTTTGTAAAAATTATTATTTTACCACAGTTTATCATTTCAACAATGTGGTGGCAGTGTCTCTCTGACTACACCATGTCAATATAATGGAGCGGTAGATGGTTGAATTCTGGGTCTGGAGCAGTTTTCTCAATTTGTAGGTCAGGTTTTGTTATGAGCCCCAGCTGTTGTTGTGTGTTTTGGGTGACTGAAAGAAGCCAGCAGGGTGTCTGACGTCAATCTGAGAGAATGACGAGTGCCGTAATCCAGGAGGGCTTCTGCATCAAGCTGCTGCCTCTTTATGGTGAGAGGATTGAGACAGTTGAGGTGTTCTACGCACATGGTAAGAATGCAAACTTTTCATTTCTTTTTGAACAAGGTCTGGCTAGAAATTACTGGCAGGAGTCTTGGACATGGGATGTTTGCAGTGGAGGGACATGTCCCCTCAGGCTGCAGGAATATGGTGGATCAAAAGACAGAGTGTACGCAGCACACTCTGTCTCTCTACGTACGTATGCAGGACAACTTGTCGCTATAAGACCGGGTCAAAATGCACTGACTAACCACTGAGCTGGATTATTATTAGTACAATTAATCAAAAGGAAAACATGCTGGGGCACTGAGCTATCACACACATATCACTGACACCCACTATTGGCCTGTTTTTGTAATTATTTTCAACTGCAGAGCAGATTATGTCTGTGTCACTGTCTTCTTCCACCTCTGCTTGTTGATAACAATGTTTTCAATTTAGACACAATTTAACCACACCTCAAGTAGGTGATAATTCGTCTCTCTTATGACCTAAATCTATCCTGTCTGCTGAGACTTAAAAGACACTGCACTGATGTAACACTGCATTATTAGAACACTGTCAGACTCAGGTTATATCATTTTTATTCCACGCATTCTTCCTCCCTGGCAAAGCCTGGCACAACATTACCCACAATGCAACTCTACCGCCGACAGTTGGAAATCAGTGGGAAATTTGGGTGTGTTATGTTAGCTAGCTGCTAGCCTCAAGCAGAGATGAGGAGGTCAGGTAAGCTCACTTCTTTCTATCTCCAGATTTTCTTCATCTTTAAACTTGCAGCCTTCAGACCCAACTGACTCTGCCGCAAGTAGCATCACATTTGGCAGTTTATCAGACTTCATGCAGCTCCATCTGGAGCCATAAAAGGCTTTATTCTACTTCTTCATTCTTTACTCCCCAACACCTGTAAGCTGACTTCAATGTGTAACATAGGTGGAGTTCCCTTTTAACTAATGCAGCCAAACCTTCTCTCTCTCTCTCTCTCTCCCTTGTTTGAGCAACCAATGAGAAGTTAGCCTCCTGGGGACCTAGCCAGATGGCTACGTTTGTATGAAAGCCAAGAATATTACAGTTATTTGGGTTTTTAATATAAATTAGCCCAGTTAGATTCACCTTTCAGGCAAAGGTTTAATTAGAAAAATAAACGATGGAAAAGTTCAAGGATAGCTTAAAGGGAGCTTGGCCCATTCTAGGGCGAGCTAAAGTGTCCCTCTTAAATGCTACACAACACATATACTGTACTGCATGTTGTTAACTGACTAGTAACAAGTGAGATAAGTTTTATTTTTGCTATATGATTGTATCAGTATACTCAAGGCGCATCAATTGTGCCTATTGGATAACAGTATATCTTTTTAGTTCTTCCCCTATAACAGGGGAAGTTGGCCTGCTTCTGTGGGAAACATGGCAGTGGAATAGAAGTTGATGTTGAAATGTATCACCAGCCTTGCTTTTAACACCACTCTGACATTTTTTTGTCTTAGGAAAAGATTTATGTGAAGAAAATATTGTCTCTGATGTGAATCCTTGACTTTGGAGAATACACCTACAGTAGTATTCCACCTCCAGAGGTATTATGTGCTCCATACTGCTCACCACATACCAGCTAATATTGTAAAACCCGTTCACACACACACACACACACACACACACACACACACACACACACACAGGCCTTCGATGGAGAGGTATGGTTAGAAATGGAGGAAGGAATAGAAGGCAGAGTAATGATCTAATTCTTAATCGACTCCTTTCAATTTGATTTACATTATTGGGTCAAAAGCAAGCACATGCAGATTTCATAGCAGTGAGTGTGTATTCAGGAGAGTGCACATCTTGCCCTAATGATGAGAAGAATCAATATTGTCAGAATAGTCATGAATTTAGAGCCAGTTCTAAATGGAAGCCCATCTGCAGTTCCCATCCTTAGTTTTAAAGATGTTGAATGGTCTATTGGGGTTCCCTAGAGTTGATTTGAAAACAGGGTCATCCATCCTTTTTTTTGTGATTGTGTTCGTTTCAGGATTTGCTGATAACAGCACAGGCAGAGGGCCCAAACACAGATGCACAAATGTAGGTTGTCCTTAATAAATGAAAACAAGCTTACAGGCAAATGGGTGAATGAGCAACCAAGCAGAAAGGTACAGACAACAGGAATCCAAACACAGGTATCCAGAAAAAGGGTAAATACTCAGGAAGACTAGTGAACAGGAACAGATGGTGATGACACTGACTGGTATAAGTACTGGAAGGCAGCTGAAGGAAATGAGGAACAGATGTGTAAGTGGGCGGGAAAGCTCAGGTGATAAAAAGAAACAGGTGAGCAGGTGAATATGGAGACAGAAAGTCCAGGGGCATCTGGTGGGCAGAAGGAGAATGGCAGGTATGGCAAGAAAATGTGGTCTGAGTGGAATGAATAGGAGCTGGGCCAAGAGACATGAGAGAGGTATCAATCTTCTCTTTTAAGAAAAGAAACAGAAGTGAAAGAGATTGTTTCACAAAATGTTAAACGCTTTTTTTTCATGAACAAAATAAATGCAAGTAAAATGCCTCAGTCCATATTCCAGATTATATACAATATGTTTTTGTCTACCTATTGGCTTTCTGTTTGGTGCTCACCAGCACTGAGGACCAGTCTTTGTAAGACTGCCACATACACTTTGCACTTTATTTTCTCTCATTAAGGTTCATTTAAGTAAGAAAACAGCTGTCTGAGACAAACGCACTCACTCATCTGCACAAACATCCATACACAAAAGAGTGTTACGCAAGCATTGGGAAAATATATACCCCCTTGATCTCATACAGACACGCACACAAAAAAAAAATCCAGAGCACTGGTGCAGATCAAACAAATCTCTCTGGACGTGTCCTCCCCCCTTAGCAACCCCTCCCAGGGATGTAGAACTGAGGGGGACACATTTTAGGGCGGAAACACTCGTCACATGACCATGTACATTTCCTCCCTGAGGAATGTCAAGTCCCAACAGGCAGATGTTTTTTCCCACAACAAGGAAGGGTTAGCCTTGCATAAGCAATCCTTAATGAGGATGATCCTTCGGGGTCGGCGTTCAGTCAGAATAATGCAACATGACATTTGTTGCACGTACGTGAGACCTGAGCTGTTTTTGGCATCAACTCCCTATACAAAAAAATCTGTCCTCTATTTTTTGTACTCACACTTACATGTTCAGACACCTACGGGCAAACCCATCCAAGTGTGCAGGTCACACAAACGCCAACAAGCACATCAATACAGTAACCTGCATACATGTCTCCCTCCTTCCTCTAGGTGAGATGGAGGAGCTGGAGGCCCTGTGGCTGACGGGCATCTGCCACAATGAGAAGAACGAGGTGATGAGCAGCCAGCTGGACGTGGACAACATGGCGGGGGTCTTCTACATGCTCGGGGCCGCCATGGTTCTGTCATTCATCACCTTCATCTGTGAACATTTGTTCTACTGGCAGCTGCGCTTCTGCTTCATGGGCGTGTGCTCCGGAAAGCCCGGGGTCACCTTCTCCATTAGCAGAGTGAGTGTGTTCGTGTTTTATTTTAGGTCTGACCTCTGTCCTCCTGACAGAAAGATCACAGGAATGGTTGTTTTAAAACCACTGGCTGTGGTTGAGTTGTATCGAGTCAGTCAGGGGCATACGATGACTCACCTGACTTACCTGTGGCTTTTTTAGCACAGACAGTAGTTAAACAACAAAACAGAAGTCAAGAGCCTCCTGTGCCATTTGAAAGGTCCTCGAAAAATCGTCGAAAAAATATAAATATATATTAAAAAATTCTCAAGATTTATGATATATGTGTAGAATTTAGGTTCACCCATAAAGGTTTGTTAAGCTGTTAAAAGCAGTTTCACAGTAACTGACTGCAGATAAGCACTTTCAGCAGCCTCCTAATAGATAACGCAGGCAACTTTAAGATGGCAAAACACTTGAAGTCTGGATGAAAAATCCTCTGTCCTAGAGAGAAACAAAATTCATTAATCGTTTAAATATGCTATCCAAAGCATTCATTGTTTAGTTCATGTTTGTACATACACAAAGCGACAGAAATAATTGTGGTAAATAGTAAATAAATAAAAATAACTCCTGAGAGAGAAGCCTAGCTCTGTTTATTTTTTCACCTCCACACACCCAGCCAGTCCCTGTGTGATGTGGATGTGATTGTTGGATTGTCGATTTTGGAAAGTTGCAACTAAAAAACACTGCAGTGGTGGCGGGCGACCTGGAGGTGTGTTGGTGGATGTCTCATTGTCTTGTCTCATTGTAGTTACGACTCTGCTCGGATGGGTCACTTAACAAGGTGTCTCAGTGTTATTGATGCAGGCTGTTTGGGTTCGTATAAATAATCACTTGAGGTGTAATTCATTTGCATAATGTTACCTTTTAAGAAAGGAGGGGGGTATGGTTGCATGAAAATTGTCTCAGTTATTATTTGCCTGAGAAAAGGACACCATTGTTTATGTGTTTGGTATTAAGGCTGAAGGTGTTTCTAATTGTAATGTCATTTGATTTACTCCTACTCAGACTAGCCTGAAAGAACTTAAAAGACAGATCTGGCCTTGAGCTCTTCAGAAACACACGGTTACACACTCTTTGTTGAATTGGCAGCAGTCTCTCTCTGTCTTTGCAGCTTCTGAAACTGTAAAATTTTTTAAATGCAAAACATAAGCACGGTTTCTTTGCATGGTAGTTTCAAGATTCACTCAAAGCTCTAATGTGCTTGATTTTGCTTGTTGAATCGTAACATCTATTTTAAGTGCAAAGTGATTCTTTTACTCTTCTCCTGGTTTAACATTCAAGTGCCAGTGCGGGAAAGAAAAAATATTAAAGATAGTGCAGCATTCAAGAAAATAGTAGCTCATATACAGTATATAGACAGTGTAAGAATGGACAAGTGATAAGACTACAAAAGGCTAATGAGATACAGAGGAAGTAAAAGAGATCACTTAGCAAGAGACATGATAAAGAATAAAACTGGTAGCAGGACAAAGACAGAATAGAAAAGAATAGACACAGAGGCATGCCAGTAACCTGTTCTATTACCTTTCACAGCAGCCATAGTAGCTATAGATGTAGAGAGATAAAGGTAGACAGTCCCATTGGAGCGGCTGCCCCTCACCTGAGTGCCCAGAAACGGAGATAAAAAGACACAGAGAGAGAATGAAAGCATGAAAGAAAAGAGGTTTTGACGATTCAGATTCATGAATGTAGCTCGGCGACGGGAAAGTGACTAAGAGACAGACAGAAACTGTTTCTGACAAGCTGACGCCTTTGAGGAACGTTGGCCCGCGCGCTGGCTGGTGGGTAGTGTGTCCTCGACCTTTCGGATTTGGCTGTCGCCTCGACCACAGATTCCCTCAGCCCCTATTTGAACACGCTTGTTTGACTTCATTCGCAAAGGCTTCGCACTCGCTTGAGAATCCTGCTTGTGCCAAACAACCAAAACAAAACAAAACACACACTCACTGATGGATAATGACATTTTAAATAGATTGTTAATGTTTCTGTCTCAGAAAAGTCAGAAAAAAAAACTTTTAAAATGTGATCCATTCCCTTGACAACGTTTTTCTAAAAGGAAGACAAGTAAAACACTAGAAAGCGAGTGGCACCAGTGTCTGCTGAATTTAAATGAAATTGATTAAACCTATTGATTGGTGGTCAAAACCATGGGTTTACTGCCTCCCTTGTGTTATCAATCAAGGCTTTGATATCATCATTCCCCCCTCGCTCAGCTCTCTGTGTCTGAGGTGGAGTGTAGTGGAGAGCAGCAGCTGTGAGGGTCCATGCTGTTCCCCAGAGAAAAGTCATTTATGAACTCAGCCCCTATTACTGTTTAATAGTGTGTAAACAAGAGGGTGGTCAGAGAGAACATGGCAATGCATTAACCTCTCTCTGCCTCTGTCTGTTTCTGTTTTCCTCTCCCTCTCTGTCTCTCTCTGTCTCTCTCTATCTTTCTGTCTGTTAATGTGTCTGGCGTTTGGCTTCGTCACTCTAACATTAAATCCTCTCTGGTTCTTCACTCCTTACTAACTGCCACACATTTTACTGTTGTTCTCCTCTCACTCTTGGGCTTCATACGCTACAACTCTCACTCTTCTTCTTTCGTCCTCCCATGGCCTGTCTCACCCTCTCTTTCTCTTTCTACCTCCCTTTTCTTCTAATTTACACACTCCAGGGTATCTACAGCTGCATCCATGGGGTACAAATCGAGGAAAACAAGTCAACCATAGACTCACCTTCGGCCACCATGAAGAAGAACATGAACAACACCCACTCCAACATCCTGCGGTTGCTCCGCACTGCCAAGGACATGACCGCTGTCCCAGGCATTAATGGCTCTCCGCATGCCGCCCTGGAGTACAGCCACAGCGGTCGTGAGTCGGCTATCTATGATATCCAGGAGCACCGGCGCAGCCTGGTGGGTCACCCTGTAGACTGCAAGTCAGCGCCACCTTACCTGCCAGAGGACAACATGTTCAGTGACTACATCAGCGAGGTGGAGAGGACTTTTGGCAACTTGCCCCTGAAGGACAGCAACCTGTACCAGGACCATTACCGGCACCACCACCCGGCCTCGGCTCTGGGTATGTCCGGCCCCCCGCCTAATAGGCCGCGTAGTTTAGGCAGCGCTAGCTCGTTGGAAGGGGGCATGTTTGATTGCGACAGTTTAGGGGGAGGGGTAGCACCCATCTTTACCACCCAGCCCCGCCCCTCTATGACTCACCGGAATACCAATAAATTTGACCTGATTGCTGGCCACACTCCTGCGGATTCCAACCAGGGTGGGTTCAAGGGAAGCAATGTGTACGGCAGGTTTTCTTTCAAAGGAGGCGCATCCAGCACGGGGCTCATCGGGGGTCATGACAGGTACTGTGGTGGGGGTGGGGGAGGCTCGGGGGGTGACGATGGGAACATTCGCTCTGATGTATCGGATATCTCCACCCACACTGTCACCTACGGCAACCTGGAGGGCAACAACAAGCGGCGTAAGCAGTACAGGGACAGCCTGAAAAAGAGGCCAGCCTCGGCCAAGTGCAGACGGGAGCAGGACGAGATAGAGCTGAGCGGCTTCAGGAGGAGACCCCACCACCACACCGTCCACCACCACTTCCCCCACGGGCCTCTGGCACACCGCACGGTCTCACCTCCCCTGGAGCGGAAGAGGGGAGGAGGAGGGGGTAATTCTTCACCTTACTTATTCCGCAAAGACAAAGAGAACCTGAGGGATTTCTATGCAGACCAGTTCCGCTCCAAGGAGGGCAAGGCCAAGTGGGAGCAAGAGGGAGGAAGTGGAGGAAGCGGTGTGGGCGGTGGTAGTGGTGGTGGTATCTGTAAAAGCTTAGTGCCTGTGGAAGACTTCCTCAAAGGTAAAGGCAAGAAGCCCGAGTGTAAAGGTGGGATGGGCTCAGTGTCGGCAGGACAGCAGGCCCACACCTGCTGGGAGAAGGGAGTTTCTGGGCTAGGAGGTGGGGGCATAGCAGGGGGGGACTGGGAGTGTCGTAACTGCCACAGTGTGTGTCACCATGGTGGAGGTGTAGGAGGAGGCGGCGGCACGTGCCCAGCTAGCGGAGTTGGGGGGAGCAGCAGTCGCCCCAGCTCCGCTACCTGCAAACGCTGTGACTCCTGTAAGATGCAGTCAAGCAACCTTTACAACATCAGTGAGGATAATAACATGGTGTTCCCTGGAGGGAAGAGTAACGTAGGACCCAGCCAAACACAAACTCAGGCACAGCGCAGGAAGCTAGGGCCGGGTGGGAGGGTGTTACGGAGGCAACACTCATATGACACATTTGTGGACCTGCAGAGGGAGGGGGCAGGACGCATGGGAGGGGTTGGCGGGGGCATAGGGGGCCAGTTTCCCCAGCCCCGAAGCGTGAGCTTGAAAGACAAAGACCGCTTCATGGAGGGCCCCAGCCCCTATGCTCACATGTTTGAGAGGTATGCAGGCGAAAGGGAGTCTCCCATGTTTGGAGGAATAGGTGGGGATAGGGCAAAAGGAGGCTCTTCCTTCAGTTTGTTCCGTGGAGGCGAAGGTGGGTTGCATCGGCGGTCAGTGGGGGAGAGAGACCTGAGAGACAGAGATAGAGCTATGATGGGAGGTGGGGGCTGTGGTGGTGGTGGTGGTGGTGGTAGCAGAGGGGCCGGGACTTACTCCTTGTCTAAATCTCTCTACCCAGATAAGGTGAACCAGAACCCCTTCATCCCAACCTTCGGCGACGACCAGTGTCTATTACACGGTGCCAAACCGTACTACATCAAAAAGCCTCAGACGCAGCAACAGCAGCAGCAGCAGCAACTTCTCAACAACAGCCGAGGAGGAGGGGACTTCCGCGGCTCCATGGGAGCGACTTCCTATTTGCCCGCGTCCGCCACAGCTGGGGTGATGTCCAATGTGTCCCCCAGGTTCCCCAAAGAGCTATGTCTGGGTGGGGTGGGAGGGCCCATGGGAAACCACCACGGGGCCAACAAGCTAATGCCTGGGGGCAGGGACACGTTAGGTTTGGGGCAGGGACAGAGACCCTTCAACGGTGCCAGCAATGGACACGTTTACGAAAAGCTCTCCAGCATTGAGTCAGACGTCTGAGGGTGAAGACAGAGGAAGAAAGAGAGAGAGACAAGATGAAGTGGGTGAAGAAAAGAGGAGGATGGAGAGAAACATACAGAGCCAAAAAGAGAAACGGCTGAGGCTGATGACCTCTCTGTGTGAAGAGAATGAGGAGACGCGATACTGTGTGTGTTGTTCTCACTCCACTAAATGGAAAGAATTTGGACGATGCACAGAGGCCACTGCAGGCTAAGCTGTGGCGAAGTCCGGCGGGAGACAAGTTTTTAATGAGAAGAGAGGATTCTGGTGCTGCTCCGACGCTCAGAGAAAGATAGGAAGGGAGGCAGGGAGGCAGGGAGGGAGGGAGGGAGGGAGGGGGGAAAAGTGAAATAAAATCTCCAGCGTCTGCTCTCTTCACATGTTCATTGTCTTTCCCTCCCTCCTGCAGTTCCTTAACACCAAAACAAACATTTTGTTTAGCAACGGAAATACAATCATGAATGAGAAATCAACACTTCTGTTGAAGTAACAGGGTAAACTAATAATAATTGTATTGATAATGTTAATAATATTATTGACTATTATTCTAGTGTTTAATGATGATCGGTTTGGATTGTTTTTAAATTTTATTTATTTATTTAAATAGTTCATGTTACAAATTTGTATGATGTTAATTCTTTCTTAGCTTACCCAATATTACAGGAGACCGGTAGACCAGTTGTCAGTTGTCGAATCTTTTTCTGGGGTTCCTGTAATTTGGACTCTTCTTTGCTATTAATTCTTCATGTTTAATTTTTTTACTTTTCTTATTTTTGAGTGCTGTGAAATGTATGTGAAAGGCATGACTTGCTGAGTACATTCTATGTACTTATAAATTTGCAAAGAAGGTTTTTCTTTCAGCTGCAGAAGCAACATCATCATACTGATTTGCCGTTTCCTCTCGTTTTTTCTGCTTGGCAGTACCAAAAGGGTCTCACATTTTGAGCTGGATGTGCCTTAAAGGATTAATACTGATTTTCTATACATACGATGCTCTTCTGTTGATAGACAGATCCACCTAATCCACAATTAGTCAGTTGATATGAGTGAAAACACACCTTTATAAAGTCTGATATGGGGGAAGAATTTCACCCCCCCCCCAAAAGTCAGGTAGGACAGAGCCATGCTGCTGCATGTGAATAAATAATGCTTTAGAAATAAAATGTAAACACTTCTTTATGTACAATTAACTCCACAGTTAATTCAACTGCAAGTCAATTTCCTTTAAATCATTTACAAAAATGCTGTCCAACTGTCCATTAAATACAAGTCAATCACACTTAATGTCCTCTTGTTGCTCCCATGGCGTTTCATAGGGTCTGACTCAATTGGCCATGGCAGTTTTGCTGTTCAGGACAGGGACATGGACAATGGACTCTTAGCGTGAGACCTGACACCTTAATTATTTCATGATTGCGGCTATAAGCCCTTTCTGCTGTATTAGATGGTCACATTTGAGTGATGCAAAGAGTCCCATTGTTAGACATTTTATTCTCCTGGTTTAGACGGACCAATAATTTTAACCACACGGGTACACAGTCCCAAATGATCATGTCATGATTTAGCCTTGCAATGATCCATAATTTTCTTTACTCACCTTGACAATGTGTTGTTTAATCTCTTTATTCTTTTTTATTTTTTTAAAGACAAACCTTTCTAGCTTTGAAATGCAGTAAATAGCATTAAAAAAAGTGAGAAATTTGCGCTCACTATGCAGCTACAGAATAGTGTCCCACCTGCAATGTAAAGGAATAAGCGAACATTTTGGGAAATAAGCTTATTACCTTTCTTGCAGGGAATTAGAAGAGAGTATCAGTAACATCGTCTTAGATCTGTATGTCAAATATGAAGCTACCACCAGTAGCTGGTTAGCTCAGTTTAGCATATAAACTGGAAAAAGGGAAAATGCTAGCCTGGCTCTGTCCAAAGGTAACAAAATCCACCACCCATCTTGATTGTTCAATTTGTACAGAAACTAAGTGTAAAAATGAAGTTGTGGCTTTATGGGGATCATGTACCAGTTGTACATAGCTCAAAGAAGTGTTGGTAGGCAGATTTTGTTACCTGTGGATCCCCTGTTTCCAGTCTTTGCACTAAGCAATGGAGAGTTATGAAAGTGGTGTCAATATTCTCATCTAACTCTCAGCAAGACAATCATTAAGGGTATTTCTCAAAATGTCGAACTGTTCCTTAAAATTATTGTGTCGGAGTCCTAACAGGAAAGCTAGTTTAATATCAGCATATCCCTCAGTCATCATTTCTCCCACCATGTTGCTCAAATTCACATTTTCTCCAAACAGAACATGAAAAATAATCTCAGTATGTACTGTAACCTTGATTTCTCCCTCCACCGGACCATAATCTGTTTCACATGCTGAGATTTTGATGAAGGAGGGAATTTGCCCTCAAGTCCGCGGTCCTGTGTGGATTGTGTCAACTGCAGACTGTTTGTGGAGGAAAAGAAAACAAGAGGAAAATCAGGAGAAAGTAAACAGCGTCCTAAAAGCAGGTGGTGCATTTTGTATAAAGCATCGCCTTCATTACTGATGGACTCATAGTTACTAGTTGATCAATAGGTGGCTCCTAAATCCACAACATCAGACACACAAAGAAACTGTTCTCCTCAGTTATTTATTGTCACTTAAACTAGACTGTAAATCATCTTGCCAGACCAAATTTTAATATCTAAGCACAATCTGACTGAATGGATCTGACATTTACTTTGTTGTACATCCCAGTCAAAACTTCAGAAGAACTTTCCTTCTCTTGGTTGACAAGTCAGTATGTATGATACTAAGGGGTTTGTAAGGACTTGCATGTATACTCTTAGTTTTTTTTCTTTCTTTCTGTTTTTTAAATCTTAACTTTTAGCCCAAAAAAATGGGTGTTTTTGAACGATACTTGGAGTTTTATCAATTTCATTGGTACTGATGATCCATGTAGTACTGTAAGTGTGTGTGTGTGCGTGTGTGTGCTTGTTTGTGCAAGAGAAGACAGAAATTGAAAAGTCTAAATTTTGGTTATACTCAAATGAATATGGCTAAATTGATTAAAATATTTTCACTAGGATAGAAGACATTTTTTATTGTTAATGTTATACGAAGATCAATTTTCTTGATAGTTTGTGTAAATGCTTTTTAACAAGGTTGAGGTCTTAATACATTCACTGTCAATGAAGAAGCCTTTTTTTCCATTTCAACTACTTTTTCTATTTTTGTTCCTTTGAATATTTCTCAGTACGTTTCATTATTTCTGTTATTGTATGTGCCTGAATACATACGCTTGATTACCTCTGTGTGTGCTCATATGGAAGAGAGACAGAGTGTGTGAGAGATAACTGTTTATTGTACATGTATTATAAAAAAAAAACTGTATGTAAATACTTTACCTCACGCTCATGGACTTTTGATAAAAAAAAAAAACTGTACAAAATGGCAGAGAATAGATCTATTTGGGATAAATCTTTGATTCGTAGGTACCCTTGCAAAATTGCTTTTGTAACGACTTCAGGCCAGGATATGTGCAATCATTTATTATTACAGACACAGTGTGCACATTTAATAAGTCACGGTTTGTTCGTGTGTTTTTTATTTCCTTTTCGATTTGGTCAAAGGCGGTTAGACGGTTGTTTTTCTAAAAGGAAAAATTGTAAAGCACCATCATTAACTGGTACACAGAAAGCACAATAGATTATCTATTGGAGTTTTACAGAGGTAGTCTTTTTTTCCCTATCTGACTGCATCTTCTGTTTTAGTGTTTTGCCACAGAAGGTCAAACAACTCCATCCCTGAGCTGTACAGATTGTGAAAAATGTACATATGACAAAAATCTAGTTCACCCTCACATTTTTTGTATGGAGAGGAATTACTTGTGTGAAGAGAGTATTTCAAATTTGATTGAATATTTAGTAATATTGAAAATGAGATTAAACACAGTCAATGTGAAAATAAGTGCTGAGAAATATTATTCTTCTGTCTCTTTGGAATAAAAGTGTTGAGTATTAATAAAAAATAAGAACTCTCAAACTTGTTTGTCTTGTTTGTCTTCCCCCCAGCGTTTTTTTTTTATTTTTAATTTTTTTTTTGTTGTTATGTCTACAGGTTGAATGGTGGTCAGCAACAGGACTTCTTTCATGTGTGACCTATTTATATTTGACATTTAAATGCATTGGGTACATGTTCTAACCGATCATATTGTTATGTCCCATAGGTCATGTGTGGATCAGAGATGATTGCTGCAGCTGAGCGTTATCTTCTGCTTTTTCCTTTTTTTTTTTTTTTTTGGTCCTTTCTTGTCTTTTCACAAACACCAATCTCATCATATGAGATTGGTGTTACTCACCATGTTGGACAAGTGTTTTTGTAGACCAAAGAGGCATGAGAATTAAAAGATGGGCTGAGAGAGAGAAGAGAAAAAAATAATAATGAGAGATATATTGAGGGAAAGGATCGGTGATGCAAACTGCACTGAGCAGCATAGATCAAAGTCCCCCAAAACCTCACTCCTCAGACTCTCTCTTTACTCTGAAAGCCCTGTCCAGCAACAGGAGTTATTTAAAGAAACCAGCAGGTTT
>JBBMJY010000020.1:13109974-13192087 GCA_037833715.1 Toxotes lorentzi | reverse complement strand
AGATATATTGAGGGAAAGGATCGGTGATGCAAACTGCACTGAGCAGCATAGATCAAAGTCCCCCAAAACCTCACTCCCCCTCACTCCTCAGACTCTCTCTTTACTCTGAAAGCCCTGTCCAGCAACAGGAGTTATTTAAAGAAACCAGCAGGTTTGAAAATGTTCGATGCCTCGTGTATAGATACGGTGGGAGAATTCTAACGTGTGCATTCCCGGATGCTGACACAGAACAAGGTGAGGCGTTTGAAATAATCTTTTAATCAGTTTTATCTCCTACCTAAAATCCATTCTGTGGTCTTTACTATTCTTGTTCTCTCTCTCTCTCTCTCTCTCTCTCTCTCTCTCTCTCTCTCTCTCGACCATCTATTTTGCTTACTTGTTCACTCCCTACACCAACCCAACAACCTCGGGATGCATTGCAACACATGTAACTACTTCTTGACAATTAACTGTTACCTAGCAACTGGCTCTTTTTCTAGAGATGGGGAGGGAGGAGGGGTGAGGAGGTTGTTTGGGGGGGGGGGGGGAGGTGGGTGTGTGTGTGTGTGTGTGGGGGGGGTGCTGTAGAATGAGAGACGGAGAGATTTATGCAGTATTCCCACAGCATCTTAACTGGATTGGATGCAACAATGCATCGGCAATACAATACCAAAATGGAAAGTACAGCCTGAGCTTAACGCCCACACACAGCAGTGTGTAGAGAGGAGAGAAAAAGAGGAGAGGAGGACGGGTGGTGGTGGTTGATGTACAGATTACAGTATAAAAAACAAGGTTGAGGAATGAAATCCATGCAGGAGAATCACAGTGAAACGAAAAAGGAATTGACAAACGACAAGTGTGTTCAAGTAGGTTGAAAATGAGAGAACGTGCGGAGAAAAAGAAAAAAGAGGAGCAACATGGCACACTGCAGTGTGTGGATGTGGATGACAAGTGGAGTTGTAGAAGAGGAGAGAGACCGGTTGCTGTAGAAACACTTGGCAAAGTTTTAATGAAGGCATAAAGTTCGATTCTTGTGCCCACCACATGCACACACACACACACACACACACACACACACGATCATCATTGGCAAACAAACAGTATAATTATGTTAGCAGATAATAGGCACCCCCTGCTGGGCCCACAAGGACTGTGCCTGACTTCAGCTGAGCAAAAACAAAAGATCAAACCTCCATGAATCAGTGTAATGTCACATCTGATTACGGCAGTAGGCAGGCACTGACACCCTGTGGCAAAAACACGGCATCCTCCGGTTACTGGATGTGGTTTAGGACATTTTGCACAGGTAGATGGAGTTTGGCCTTTGTCTGAGATTTTATGTAATACTGTCTGTCTGTCTGTCTGTCTGTCTGTCTGTCTGTCTGTCTGTCTGTCTATTTATTACTGGAGTTTAAAGCATGAGTACACATTTTGTACACAAGTCTGTCTCAAAATAGTACAGACATGCCAATATGTACATTAAAGGATTACTGGTCGTTTTAATCTCATAGAAAAACAATGCAACTTTGAAAGTGATCCACTTGATTTGTTTAGCTTCAGATGAACTGCGGAATACATTTGTCTTGTAACGCTTTAGAAGCATGTAGTTGCTAGCTAATTACGGAAAAAAAATGGAGACAAAGTTCAGAGGAAATGTCTTAGGAGATCGTTTGGAAATAAACTGGCATTTACCAACCTTTAAAATAACAAATTACAATTTTTCTGCAGTGTATATTGACCCCTCTCACTTACATTAAAATTACTTTAGGTGGGAGTCTGTTTTATGGTGAGTATAAAGAGGGAGAACTGTTACAGTGACCAGTAACCCTTTCAATGTGCCTATGGGCATGTCAGATTCGTTGCACGTTATACTTGAAAAAACTGTGAATCTGCCCTTTAACGCAGAGTTTGTTTTTCCTGAGATGACTGAAAGTGTTTTAGACCATTTAAAACAGTTTTAATTTCCTCACATTGTTGTGTATGTCACTAGTTATTCAAATAGGATGGCAACAGCTAGTGAAATCAGTCTGGGCTAATTTTGATGGAAAAAGATTTTCTTATTTCTTCACAGTCCACAGTGTGTATCTTCTGTATGTCTTCTTGGCTTCCATGGTCCCATTTTCTATGCTCTTTATATACAAAGAAGCAGTGTTCATTATTAAAAGAATAAACAGGACATTACTTATAAGCTTCTCACAAGTTTATTCCAGTTTCTATTTTATTCCAGCTGCTTTATATTTCAAAATGTCTGTTTTCATGATGCCACTTTTTTTTCTCCCTTGACATTCAAGATAAACAGGGCAGAGCAGCGCCCACTCATTCAGCCAACCAGTTATATATTTTATTAATGCTGAACATTTTAAGAATCCATATTTCTTTATGCTCCAGTAAACGAAAAATAAAAATAAAAAGACAGACATCACATAACAACTAAACCATCCATGAGAAGTAAGCAACTGCAGATGTACAGTGTTAAGGAAGGGAGGAGGGAGATGTATGTTCCTGTATGTGTCATGACTTCAAACTCAGCCTGACATGAACAGTTCAACAATGAAATCATTAGAATCACAGAGAGTTTATTAAAGAAGATATATGAGTTATCTCTTTGACTAATACAAATCATAATGCATCGCTCCTGATCTCACAGGACAAGTCGTGTCTATATAAGGTTATTTCACAAAATGAAATCTATTCTGTTCAGATTGGTATCACACATTATAGCCTATAATATGAGCAGAGTATATGTATTTCTTTTTTTTATCTCTCACTCTGAACCAGCTTCTTCCCCCCACTCTTCAGGACTCTCACCCGTCTCCTCCTCACCACCCCTCTCCCCCTCGGCGGACTGGCCCTCACCGCGGTCCTCCGGTTGTAGCGGGCCAGGCTCGCCACCTCTCCTCTCATGTTCTGAGGTGCCAGAGCCCGGCGGCCCCCCTCCACCTCCTCCCCCACCTCCCGGTAGCCGTGGTGACGGAGGAACGGTTCCAGCGTTGCTAGGCGATGAGAGAGCTCAGTGATGCGCCGGTGCAGCAGGGAGACTTCTCTGAACAGGTCGTTGACGGACTCGGACAGAGGGCGCACCCTGCAGGACGAATAGAGGAGGCTCAGGCTCAGAGAATAACTCACATTTATCAGCACACAACAAGGATAATTCTAATGCATGGGCATGAGCGGATTATGAGACAACGGCCCCTGGGCACAGGGCCCCAAAACCCCTCCTACAAAAGAGCAACACACTCAGACTGAAGGAGAGGCAAAACGACATTTTTAGTCATTTTGCAGGTGAACCAGAAATCTCAGACTCAAAACACCCCAAAAATGACTGAGTGATGGCATTTGTTCCTGTTTTGTGTCTCTCTGTGGTCCCTTTGTATCACAGAGGCAGAGATAGTTACCAAACCTCGTGTACAGGATACAGCAATACTCCAGCAGTACAGCAATACTGAAAATAAAATAATTTTACAGCTGGGTACAAATGGGGAAAAACACTGTCACTCAGCAGCCAAGCTTTTGGATGATAATGTCATCAGGCCTGTAGCCAGGATTTTAGAAATACTAATGTCAAAACCGCAATGTGTCATTTTCACTTTCATTAGTCAAATGAGAAACTATGAGTTCATTCTGAACCTAAGAGACTCTGGTAGAGGCAGACTGGCTATTTCTCCCTGTTCGTAGTCTTTATGCTAAGTTAGGTTACACTGCTGTAACTTCACACTCAATGAACAGAAATAACAGTGACATCAATCTTCTAATCTAACTCTCAGCAAGAAAGTGATTGAAAAAACTAAATGGACCTTGCGGCGAGATTGTTGTCTCAAGAATGAACTTCTTAATTTCCGTGACTTTCATCTCCCTATCTGAGATAAATTTCTAAAAGCAGAGATCTCTACCCAGCGAGTTATTATTATTATTATTTTTTTTATTGTTATTATTATTATTATTATTATTTGTAATTGTAGATGTAGAGGTGTAATTGTAGATTGTAAATGCCTCCTCAGGTCATCAAACCCTAGGTCTGCACCAGCCAACCAATATTAGAGGGTGTGCTACTGGTGTTTTAGGTTACCTGGAATAGTCAGGCAGCAGTGTGTTGGGCTGTGAGTGCAGCAAAGTCTTGATTTCATTGAAGATGCGTTTTCCCCAGGCATCCAAAACTCTGGTCACACTGCGCACTGAGGCCACATTCACACTGTCAGCTGAAACCAAAACACAACTCCATCAGGTTTTGATTTACCAGGGGAAAGAAACCCAGCCTGAATGAATTGTTAAAATCAGAGGAGCATGTGTTGTAATTATTTTGAGCATTCACTCAGTTCACCAATAAATTATTCTTATAATTCACAACTTCAAACATTTTGCCACTCGGTGATTTACTGGCCGTGTATCTCCAAAACATTAGGGATTAAACTGAGGCTCATGATTTACCTCCCTCTCTGTAGTTCCAGTACCCATAATCCAGTTCATTCTCCTCGCTGTCTGTATGGGCCCCAGTTACCATGGCAACTGCCATCAGCAACATCAACGGAGAGGGAGGGGCCATGATGAGCAGACAGAAAGCCCCCTTTAAAAAATAAAATAAAATAAAGAAGAAGAAAAAAGGGGAAAATAAACCATCAATATGTCACATGTCTCTGTGGAAAATTTACAGATGCATGTCTTGACATTTTTTTTTTTTAAACGCTGAAGAGATGAATAAGAATCAAAGAGCATGAGAGGGAAATAAAAGAAGTGATGAAACACAGGCTTCCTGTGCACAGCCGTGAAAAACTGCAGATTTCCATCACAGTTTAAGACAGTGTAAGTCAGCAGCATGCAGCTATGCAGACACATCTGTATCCAGTGGTGGAAAGTAACTTAGTGCATTTACTCAAGTACTTGAGTGAGTAGGAACATCTACTCGCGCCTTTTTTCAGTTTCTGCTTCTTTATACTTCTACTCCATGTATTTAATAGTTGCAGTTACTGGTTACTTTTCAGATTTTACACACAAAACTCACAGATGACCAATTTGTGAAATACAATGCAGAGTTGTAAATTAATCAGCTATTTATGAATCTGTCGAAATGAGATCCAACATCAAAGTACTGCTTTTTGGATCATCAGTATGATGATGAATTGATTCTTCAGGTACGTTTTGTTGTAATACGGCTGTACTTTTTCTTTTCCTTTTTTTTTTTTTGCACAGTAAAAATATAACTATCATAAAAATATAATATAGCATTAGTTACTTTCTAGATTAAGATATTACACACAAAATGTGTAATAAACATGATACTATTAGTATGGATCATCTCCATGTTTACTTTCAACCACAAAATGAATATGCTGTATAGAAGTTGACGCATATATTAAAGGAATGCAATAATATATGCAGTAACACAACACTCTGGAAGTGGCCATTCTTAAAATTCAGTACTTTTACTTTTGATTCTTTGACTACATTTTGCTGCTACTAGTCCACTACTTGTACTTCAGCTTAATTTTAAATAGAGACTTTTTTTTACATGTAATGGAGTACAATTTACATTGTGGTACTCCACCACTTTGTGACTGTGTCTCTACAAAGGTAGTAGAGTGGCCTTCAAGACTTCAAGTCTTTAAACTTTTAAAGCCATCCACAGATCAGAGAACTTTATTGATTACAGCTTTGATTACAGTTAAAGTTGATCAGAGGGCTGGCTGTGAGACAAAAAGTCTTGTGACCTGTTTAACCTGAAAAAAATCCAGTTACTTTAACGGAAGCTGAACCTGAAAAAAACAGCCTTTTTGTCCTGTGACAGTTGGATCTGTGCAAGGAGAGAATGACCACAGTCTAATCTGGCAAAACAAAAAAAAAAAAAAAGAAAAAGAAAAGTTTTTTTTAACTCTAATCCCATGACTCCAGGTTTGTGGAAAAGACAAGACAACCATTATAAAAGAGAGGAGGTGAAGGCAGGCAACCTTGGAAAGAGGACAACTAAAGAAAAAAAAAGCAGGATTGCATCCATATGACTAAGTCTGTGAATCATACTGGACAAAAATAAGCCGATGACTCATTGTTCAGGTATTATAAATGTTTTGAGTTGAATTTGGAGGCTAATCAAAGGCACAGTGAAAATAATCGAACAATAACCTGCTTGTTTCACATCTGGCAAAACGTGTCAACAGCACTGAAAAATCAAACAGCAAACCAGTGTCCCTTTGCTGTGATAATTATGCCTGGTGTTTGTGCTGCAGTAACTACATTTTTAACTTTGCAGACTAACACGGCATTGGAAGAACTATCACAAAGTGGAAACATTTTTTAAAAATGAGCAAATGAGTTGATACTCACAAGTTGAAATGATGATGATGCTTCAACTCTCAGCAGGAAATCCTTCTCCGACGTAGTCTGAAAAGCAGATGCCTCTGCTTCCCTCGCCTCTCCACTCTGCCACTGCCCTGGTCTTTTCCTTTTATTTCTCCCCCGCTCACTCGCTCTTACTTTTTCTGATGCGCTCTCCACCCCAGGCTCACAGCTGTAATGTAATTACCAAGAGGGTGCAGCAGGTCCAGAGCAGAAAGGCTTCAAAAACTCTTCATTTGTGGAGAGCTGTCGTACCTTTACACCCCCCCAACGCACGCCCAGCTCCCACCCTCTCTCTCTCTCACACACACACTATGACATCCAGCTGCCAGATTTATGGCACATCCTCTTATTTCATACAATTTACCCTATTTTTGTCTCTCCTCCTCTTTTCCCCCCCTTATGGAACAGACAGGTATATGTATGTCAGTGGCTATAATCTCACTCTGCTGCAGGATCAAGTTTCTAAAGTAATGATGTTGTCTCCTCAAAACATGAGTTATGGACCTTTTTCATGTGTCTCTTCTTCCCACCATCTGCCCTTTACCCTCACAAAAGCACTGCTGCTCAGGGCCTCAACACACCTTCCACGATAAGATTCAAATTCCTTTAAGTATCATTAAAGTAAAACACATTGCAAAAAGTCCTAGACTGACATTTTTACATTTGCAAAAGTACTGGCAACAAAATAAACATATCAGAGTCAGTCAGTGTCAGTGTCAGTATGATCAATGGCTCCTGTCACTGTTTCATTATTATGTTCATGGATCATTTGTGATCATTTGAGAGTTTTTCTACACCGGTATCGCTACTTTTACTTAAGCAAAAGTATTTATTCCACCCCAGCTCCAGGGTAGTTCAGTGTATGACAGTGCTCTTTTCTGTGTAAAAGATAACTTTAACTGTGAAATAAATGTAGTGGAGTAAAAGGCACAACATTTTGCATATGAGTTATGGTGGAGTAGAAGCATAATGTGGCGTCAAATGGGGATACTCAAGCAAAGTTCATCAAAGTTGTGGTACACAACTTTAGAAAAGGTCCAGCACAGTTCACCTCTGGAGACTTTTATTTTATAGAAAGCAACCTGTTTTCTATTTGTTCCAATTGCAGCCAAAAGAAAACACAGAGATCCCTGTTTATCTGGTTAAAAGGATCATTTATGCCCTTGTCACCTGCATTTAAAATTGTTTAATTTGTAAGTGCATTTAGGAGGATTTTAAAGTCAACCCGAGTGACAATGTATCTGTTTTTTTGTAAGGGATTTAGATGCTTTACTCCCCAGGAAAGAGGGTCGATAAGAAGTGCAGGAGACAGGATATAAAATGGATTGAATTATTCGTTATTGACTGGCATCCAGATGTTACTCCAGCTCTCTCTCTCTCTCTCTCTCTCTCTCTCTCTCTCTCTCTCTCTGTTTTCATGCTGTGGCTGAGGTGAGGTCAGAGTTGGCCACCAATACTGCCAGGAAGAAAATGATGAAAAAGTCGAGAGGGGAGGCGGAGAGAAGGAAGAGGGCGTAAAGGCAGAAAGAAAAACAGACAGACAAATGGGGTTAAATAATGGTAACCGCTGCGCTTCAACATCTGCACGCCTCTCCTGGCAGAGTTACTGCGGTGAAGAAGTCACACTACCAGGCACAGCTGGTTCACATTAACAACAGGCAATTTGTCACCTTCAGCTGAATTCCAGCCTCACACACACACACACACACACACACACACACACACACACACACACACACACACACACACACACAACACCGTCTCACTGTGGAGGAAAGCCAACACTGCAACATTCACTTAACATCTTGAGGCTGACGTAACAAAATAATGCAACCAGAAATTCTTCATCTTAACACCCCAAAAAAGCAAGTCAGGGACTGTATTTGTACTTTTTTTTTTGCTATATTTTCAAGTTTTAATTTCACATTTTCTGTCTCAAACAGAATTGTACACGCACTTTTTCATTCCTGCTCTGGCTCCTTTAATGCCCCCCAATGTGTGAGGATCCAGAAAAAAAAGAAAAATTACATTTTGAGGAAGTAGCTTCACCAGAAACAGGAAACACTGCAGTTCTATCTACTAAGACAAATTGAGAAATACTGGGCAGATAGACAGAACAAACTTGTTGAAAAGACTATGAACATCCCCCGATGAGTCCACACACAATCACATCATGGAATCGCAACGATTTTCCTGTCTTTTCATGTTGACTTGGATATTTGTATTTTTCCTTTCTTCTCTGTGCTCGGGAATGAATGCACCAAGTAAGTCATTCAAACCAAACTACGTTCTGATTAACATACTGTATATTTGACTGGCATATATTAAGTTTAATGAGTCCTCATTAATTACAAAAGCTGGATTTTTGGGTCACTAATTCTTGAATTATTTGCAGCCAAAGAGATGACTTAAAACAATTAATTGATCATCAGAATTGTTGCCGATTCATCTTCTGTTGATCGACAAACTGATAAATAGACAGCCATGATGTTGACCTCTGTGTTATGTCCCCTCACAGAATTATCCATGAACACCACAGTCTTTGTGGCCCTTAAAGGTGAAGATCTCACCATTCCATGCAATGTAATGATACCAGCAAACCAAAGTGAAGACACGATGATATGCTATGATAATTCCAATAACCAGATATATCGCTGTGACATCCCTGAGACGACTAGCCGGACACAAAGTCATGACGTGATATTGCAGCTGAAACACCTGAAGAATTCAGGAGAATACCATTGCAAGTATAAAACAGTCACGGTGCACTGGTTTCTTCGAGTGAGAGGTGAGTACAAAAAGAAGAGACAGTGAAGTGGCAGTAAAGTATTATAACTAAAAAGACCTTGTGACGTGTAAAACAGGTTCATTGCTTTTGTTGTTTCATATATTCAAATTAAAGGTGATGACTTCGTGTGATCTTCCTGTAAAAAACATAATTTCGTGTATATTCAAATACACAGGCTTTGGCTTTGGTAATCAGATAGCTTTAACAAGTAGAATCTTTACATAACTGTATAAGGAAGTGCTCCCCAGCCTTTCTGACCTTTGTCTTCTTAAAATTAAGCAATGTCCACTTGTGACCTTGTCATAAGTTATGGTTACTTTACACTAATGGAGATCTAAATGTTGACTTGTAGTGACTTCAACAGTCTTACACTTATTTGTGGTTATATTTAGGCACTTACAGCACTTAAAGAGTGTGGTTAAGAGTGTGGGTTGGCCCCATGCAACTCCTCCTAGAAATGATGTTTCTATACAACTAAACTGCAACAGCAAATATATTTTGTGGGAAAGATAATCGCAGTGGTGAAACAAATATGTAGTCTCTGATCATTTTATTTACACCTTTAGTATCAGTGACCGGTTTGTGACTCGCCAAATACGTAAATTACCAAATACCATAAATGTCCTCTTTACGTTAATAGAAAACATAATTGCAGTTATGTTTCCTACAAAGCATAATTGTGCAAATTAACATGTAAATGTAATTTCTGGGAGACATGCTTGGTCACGAGATTATAGATGTTAACAAAAAACAAATGTTTTGCTTGGCACAAAATCACTTACATTGTTCAAGAAAGTTGCAAGTTGATTATTTACACAGTTTTTGTTCCTGAGCAAGATGTTTGTTTCTTTGTGAGCGTTGGCAGGTCCACAGAGGGCATGCCATGCAATGTGATTGTTTCAAGTGGGTCTTTATTATTAGTATGGACAACAGTAGTGAACAGAAATATCCAGTATTTCCCAAGAAAAATCTGAAAAAAATATACATCATTTTGTGTCACACAGATGTCAGTTTTTCTTCCTTATCCCTTTAATCATTTTGTGACCACTGAAATTTATCTTGGGACGAATTTCAAAGAGTGCCCCAACCTCATGTTGAGAAACACTGTTGGTACCAGGAGAAATCTGTGGGCTACTAGTGATGCAAACAACATATCCAGTTGATCAAAACACATGCAAAAAGTTGATTGATCTTAAATATTTTTAGCTAGTGGATCAGATGCTTCACAGACGAGGAATTTCTCAGTCTACCTCTGTTGTCCAGTTATGGTGCACACCTGGCACAGACTCACACTGAACACTATGTGTTTTCCAGTGAAAGGCTACGAGATTCAAGCAATGTCGGATTACACAGGAATCATCCCAGTGGCTGTTATTACTGGTGTGCTGCTGGTTTTCAGCGTGGCTGGGTCAGTGTATGTCTTCAGAGGACATTGGGTAAGATGTAACCTACTCATAACCTGGCAAAAGTTGAGAAACAGTATGTTGTACAATTCTAAGGCTGTTGTTATCTCCTTAATGTTGAAGTTACAGTTCAAAACATTAGTCAATTTATGCTATGTTATTTATGGTTCAAGGATTTACTTTTTCATGAATCAATTGAGAAAATAATCAATAGAATAATCAGTCATGAAGATAATCATTAGCGGATGCTTGACCCATGTCGGGGTTATCAGTTTTCAGTGTTTTCCAGTGTAGCCAGCTGATGCTCTCCCTACAAGCTTATTTTAAAGTGTTCTCAGCTGGAGACAGATTTGTTGCAAATAGGCAATAGCTCTCTCACATCAGGTAGTTTACCTCTAACTTAGCTGTTATCAAGCCTTGTGTAAAAAAGAGCCGACTGGATACATTAGTGATCATATTAAACTTTCCCTTCATAGGTAAGAACATTTTGAAAAAAGTTGAGAATTAGCAACTGAATAACTGAAGACTGTACTATCTGGATTTCTGCCTCACAGCAGTTCTCAGACTGCTTTCTTTGAGATCCTGGTTGAGATTCATCTACTCCCTAATTCAGGATCAAGTTCAGTTCTAGTCCTTTTGGATCTTAGCTCTGCCTTTGACACTGTTGACAGTGCAATTATATGAGACAGAGTGGAAAACTGGGTTGGACTCTTAGACAGAGTGCTATCTCCAGAACTACTTTATCTCTAGGCTGCCACTGTTATCTAGCCAGATTATGTTACACAAATTCAAGCATTTTATAATGAACTCACAAGTCACAAAACTTAAGAAACTACTGTGAGGTGAATGCATCACAAGAAAATCCTCATGTGCCTTAGTCTCGTTTCCGTGTTATCCGGTTTATGTCACTGTTCTTTCTTTTGCTGTATTTAATTGTCATCTTTAGAAAGAGCAGATTACTGAAAGTGGCAAAACTGTCAGAAAACAAACACAGAAAAGAGAAGAAAGGGAGGCGAGAGAGATGGAGGATGACAACTCAAAGGAAATAACAGCTCCCTCCACGTCTTTCTATGCTGTAAGCACCTTTCTACTCATCAGTGTATATATATTTCACTTGAACCAAACTGTACCAAGTCATTTTTGTCCTCCGTCATCCCTGCATTCATATGTATATTTTTCTATTTTGTCAGAGTCTGGAGCCTCGGCCCAGGTCCATTTATGAGGTGCTGGACCACTCAGCTGCCAACAGAAATCCAGACAAAAAGAAAGCTAAACCCAAGAAGAACGAACCCCAAACAACAGTTAGTGTGAACTTTAGATGCTTTGTCACATTTTCTGTCATGAGTGGAAAACAATGGCACATGCAGTTGATGACCTGTCTTCTTCTTCCTCCGCAGACGGCGCAAACCACGCAAAGCCAGGATGAAGGCATATTTGAGTCTGTCTATGAGAACTTTTGAATCATAAATAAATTTAATACATCCCTGTGATATATCAGCAGCTAAGATCATCATTTGCTTTGCTGTGTCATTGTTACTGGTTACTAGCAGTACAAACGATTCTTTAGAAGTAGAAGTAAAAATCACAATGTAAAAATATTCTGTTGCATGTGTTTTTGAAGTACAGATTTAAAATGTCCTCTGTCTGTGCCTCATTATTATGGGTCATACTGTTTGATTATTATTATGAATATATTATCATGTAAGCAGCATTAAAATATTGCAACTTGTTGCAGTGGAGCTTGTTTCTACCTATTTTATTTACTGTTGGTAGGTTTAATTTACTGTAAGACAATGCATTATAGCTTTTTAAAAAAATCTAAATCTGTGAAAACAACTGGCAACTATAGCTGTCAAATAAATGTAGTGGCGTGAAATGTGTATTAAAATGAAAAAGCACCGTATTTTTCTTTGAAATGTAGTGGAGCATAATTGGGATAACTCGGGATTTACTTAAGTGGAGCACTTGAGTGAATGTATTTGTATTTGTAAATGTATCTTGCCGTTTTCCGACTTCAGAAACTGAGGAAATAAATCCATCCTTGTCGCCTGTTTCCGCTCGATTTCTGTCTAGAAAACATATCTGCGTTTCATGTGACTTCTCTCCTTATTTGGGCATGTTCCTCTCACGTAACTCCACCCTCTTGCCTTAACTGACCAATGAAATTGCGATGTCTGGATTCTACGAGCCAATGCCAACGCTGCTATCAGTTGGACTTCCTGGTGTGTTTAGGTTTGTTTTGCTACGTTGACCATGGCTGCAGAGGGCGATTTTCTGGCTAGATACCGTGCTGTGTCAAATAAACTGAAAAAGTAAGGTGTTTAATTACAGAAATTCGTTTTGATAGAGGCCAGAAAGTCAGGGATTTGCGTAACGTTACATGGCAGCCAGCGCTTATAAGCTAAGCTAACTGTTAGCTTGTCATTAATGTCAGCATCGTGTATTAACATAAAGCAAATTGATTTAGTGTAGTCCTTTAGGTAACTATCATGTTGATGGATTTTAATATAATTGATAAGCGAGGCTTATGAAACGGAGTTAACAGTGATGTTAGGGCTGATAACGGTGGTAATGTAGCTAAACATTATCAGTGCTAGTTAGCTGAGCATACAGACCTAAGATGCCTCCTCATTCTTCTCTTCGGCTCGATTACAGTTGACTGAAATTAAGTTGAGTCGCGGTGCTAACTGTTTAATTGTCAAAAGAAGAATAGAAAACTGTCAAATTTGCATTTCTTTGTCGCAGACGTTTTCTTCGGAAGCCCAATGTAGCGGAGGCAAGTGAGCAGTTTGGTAAGTCCTCGTCTCATAATCTGCTATAAAGCGTCAAAATAACGCTGCTTCTTCAGCTTTTTTTTCTTCTTCCTGTTTCTCCACCACACTAATTGTGTATGTCTGTCATTAACCTGTTTCTTATTAGTTTGCCTCTCATGTGCTCTTCCTCCTGTCCGTTCAGGTCAGTTAGCCAAGGAGCTAAAGCAGCAGGACTGTCTGCAGTATGCAGCCTTCTGTAACCTGGCCATGGCTCGGTGAGAGGACTCATTTGTCTATATACTTATGTGGTTGGGGCTGGGCCCCTTCTTTCAGATTAAGGAAAAGCTTTATGCTACAGTACACAATGATTTTACACAATAGCCGAGTCATCTCATCACTCCCTGCACTGGCCGTCACAATAAATCACCACAGGGTGAGAGAGGTGCTGCTAATTGGCCCAGATGGGGCCTGTGTCCTTCATTGTGATAACATGTTTAATGTTGATGTGTTAAGTGGGACATCTGTTGTTACACATCCTGCATGTCTTGACCGCAGGTGCGAGCAGACTCTTTTTAATGCTCCTGGAGAGGCATTGGCGTTAACTGATGCTGCCCGCCTCTTTCTCTCGTCTGAGAAGGAGAACAGGGCCCTGCAGGCTCCGGGATTTGATGAGCACCTTCAGGCTGCACTCAACTGCTACAGCTTTGCAATCAAGGTACACTATTACTACTACACATATTATTTGTGTAATATGTGAACAGATTAAGGGTGTAGAATAGATTTTGGTGTACATTCCTGTGTTGTGACCACATTGCTTTGGAGACAGTAGGATAATGCTGATGTACAAATGGCTTACAGGTGTACATTGAGATGAACCAGCCAGTGATGGCAGCCAGCCTGTGTCTAGAACTTGGCAACTCACTCAAGGTAAGACTTTGGATCAGAGCTTCAAGCTCTGAAGTCCCATAAGATGAATGATTTTGATTTAAAGTGTATATATTTCATCTGACATATTAATCTCAACCCCTTCTCTGTCCTCAATAGGAGATGAACAGACCAGGAGAGGCTATTGTTCATTATCAGAGGGCTGCAGAGTTGCAGACGCAAACACCGATTGAAGCACTGCTATCAATGGGAGAAATAGCCACATGTAAAATTCTCACCCGTGAGTTCAGTCTGTACATTCACATCCGATTATGTAGGTGACCTCAGTGTTTTATTTTTTTACTCGCATGCGCTTATAAAGCAGATTTGACTTGATTTTCTGTAGCTAAAGTTTTTCTCCTCTGTTTCTGTAGGTGACTATGATGGTGCTTTGTCGGTGTTCACAGAGATGCAGCTGATGTGTCAGGAGAGAGGACTGCAGCTACCAGGCACCAGCACCCCTGTTGGTGAGACTGTGCATTTATCTACAGGCTCTACCTGTTTAAAGTCATCCAATGTGTGTACAACATGTTACATGGATCCTCAATAATATGATTTTTCAAATGCGGGCTGGACACAGTATCACAAAACCCCCCCAAAAAACATTGGCATAAGAACATTTTGATACTTAAGATGAGAACTGGGTTGTTTTAAACAAGCGTAAGAGCATGTTTCCAAAATTTGTGTCGCACTTTCTGCTGCAGTATGATTGTTGCATTTTACTTGGTTACACTGACTGGAAAACTGTTAAGTAATGTACTCCATTCGCCTTCTGTGTCTTTATTTCCCTAAAATTCCCCAAGGTGCATTTCTGGACATTGTGGCAAAATGTGAGATCTCCAGAGTACTATTGCTGATGCTACTTGAGGTAAGTATACCTTTTATTTATATATATATATATACACACACACACACGTATATATAGATATATACACACACACATATATATAGATATATGTATATATATATAGCAAATACACCATCTACATCACAGTAACTGAAGAGGAAAATACACCCCCAAAAAGAAAAAAATCAGTTGTGATGAAATGTTGTGAACCCTGTGCAAAATACTTTTACCACAGATACACACTAACTTGAACACCTGCCAATATTACAGTGACAAACATCCATCAACTGGTCAAAGTGTGAACTGCCTGAAAGGAGAACAGTTACACTTCAAGCATTAAAAGAAGTAAACACCTTAACATCAGCAACACTGCAGAATATATCGCATGACTTATTTTAAGAGTAATAATATTGCATCACTACTTTGATTATTTATCCTGCATCTGTATATTAGTTTTAGTCTTGAAAAATTTAGGATTGTTTGTGCAGCCAGACTTAAATGGTCCAACCTTGCTGTTTTCCCGTGCAGCCTCCACCTCAGAAGTTGTTACCTGAACATGCACAGACCCTGGAGAGATATGCATGGGAGTCCTTCGACCCTCACAGCCAAGGTAACTGTACCTCAATATTTAACTATTTTAGAGCAAAAACATTTGAAAGAAATTGTATTATAAATCCAATGAGAGACGTTTGTTTGAAGGAGTGTAAACATGGTTCTTGTCTTCTCCTTCAGCGACCTTCCTGCCCGAGAATGTTTTCCTGCTCCTGCAGTCAATAGTGGTGAGTTTCATCATACACATACTTGAACAGTTCTTCCCTGCCTCATACAGGAAAAATAGTGGTCTTCATGGCCTTCACATGACAGTGATAAATGTGCTGTAGTTTGTCTTCCTTTGCCAATGGACTGAAAAATTTCAACGGTGTCTGTTATGAGACTTTTCCCTTTTTCTTTCACTGTGAGGCAACTGAAAATAATAGATCCTGATTTATGTTTATTCACAACTTTAATAAAATTAATGTTAACGAAAAACATTCTGTAAAGCAACTTGTCCTGGTTGAGAAGACTCTATTAGTGTTATTGAAATAGTTATAAGAGAGCATAAACATTGACAAGACTCTGAGAACTTGTCAAGGTCATCTGAATCTGCGGTTATGGTTTTATTTGTGCAGTGTTTTAACAGCAAATCTGTTTCACAGATGGCGTGTCAGGAGAAAGACACAGAGTCCCTCAAGTCTCTTCAGACTGAGCTGTGGTGAGCATTTGAAAATGTTAATTTCCATCATGTGGTGAGGGTTGAGCAGCATTTCCATTGCTCCTTAAACTAATTTTCCATATTTATCATGTGTTTGTGGGGTTTTTCCTCCTCAGGCCACATCTGACAGCTGAGCAGAATCACCTTCTCCACCTGGTGGTGCAGGAGCGCATCACGCCGTCTGGCCAAGGCATTTAGTACAGTCGTTTTTACTCACTTCCTCTGGGAACGATACTTTATATAATGGAACATTCCTGTTTCTGACTGGGTCTGTTGTAAGGCCCTGAAGAAGTGCTGTTTTCAAAATGTCAGTGTTGTAACTTGCACCCAGACAAATGCATGCAACACAAAACTTTGCCCTTATTAGGCAAAGACATGCAGGTTTAGAAATCAGTGAAAATCGAATAGCATTGTGTAGAACTGTATGTTGTCCTGATTTGAAGGTTTTTGTCAGGACGCTGACTTAAGACTAAATTTAAATCATTTTTAATGAAATCTCCTGTGCTCTTAAAACTGGACCAGTTGATACATATTTATTATGTAACAGTGAGTGTTTTGGGTCGTGTTTTATTTACAGCTGTTTAATAGATGAAACAGGATTGCCTTGTGTTATAATTTGTTTTATTAATAAATGATATGGCTTTTATTCCAATGTAATTACAAACAAAACCTTCTATTCTATAGTTCTGTAATATGGTGAAATGAAACACCATTGTCCTCCATCCCTGGTTCACTTTATGTTCACTTGTACAAATTGCATGTACTTTTCATAGGATAGCAGCCAACTACAGACACGAAATCGAACATGATTAAAAAACACTCCATACAAATGTTACAAAAATATAATGGTTACAATGTACATAGATTAAAAAAAAGGATACACTATACTTCAGTTGTAAAATAATGATACATGATTAAAACTACTTGTACTGTAAATTAAGGCTTGTCTTTCCTGATTGTTCAAGTTCTGCAACAGGAATGTTTTTGCCAACGTGCCGTACCTTCTCAGATACAGTATTTTTGTTTTTTTTTTCCACTCCTCAACTGGAAACCTGCAGTAGTAGCTGTCAGCCTCACGATGGGGTTGTACAGGACGATAAGCACGTTCATCTCACAGAATATATTCAACTACTACAACTATCTCAAAACGGCTTTTAACCAGGGCATTAGCCTTGTCGCACCAGTAACTTTGTTAGATTCCGAAAGCAGTAGTTTGACACTTTGGGACATGTACTTGTTCGCTTTCTTGTTGGGTGTTAGATGAGAGAATCAATACGACTCTCATGTCTCTACAGTAAATATGAAGCTACAGCCAGCTGGCTAGTTTAGCTTAGCACAGAAACTGAAAACAGGGGCCCACAGCCAGCCTAGCTCTGTCCAAAGCAAACTGAACTGCCTACCAGCACCAGTTCAAAAAACTGCATAAATAGTCCGGCTCATTAACCCCCCTGTAAAACCACAGTTTAACAAGATACAACGCATTACTTAAAACCTCAAACAGTAATTAAGCGTTAGCGGTGCCAGTAGCCAGATTGCATTACTCTTGGACAGAGCCATTACTTTTTACTAAGCTAAGCTAACCTGCTGGCTGTAGCATCACACTTAACACAGAGTGCGTGTTGATTGTGGTACCGATCCTCTCATTATTATTGCCAAGAAAGCGAGTAAATGTGTTCATCAACATTTCAAACTACTGGGTCTATCAAACTCATATGAAACTACCTTTTAACTGACCTATTATTTTATGGCCATAATGCCATAATACCCCCATTTTGTTCCCCCATAGTGCCCTACTCATCAATAAAATATCGGCCTGCCCTCTTCTCACTTTAATTAAACAAATTTATGGACAAAAATGTTTCACATAAAATTCAGCCCTTCATGTAATGTTAGCTTCAGTTCTATTTCCATTTCTAATATTCAAAACATAAACAAATGGCTCTTGTTAGTGATTCAATGCAAATCTCCCCTTTTCCTAGCTGCAGATGTAAGTTTTGTTCTTACAAATTTTGAAGCAAAGCCCATTCTTTAATTTCACCTATTCAAAGAAACAAGATCCCAGCCCTGCCCTCACTCCTCTTATCCTCTCACTCGCTCTTCTTCCGCAGGACGATGTAGGTGATTGCTAAGAGGAAGGTGAGGACAAAAGCGATCCAGGCCAGGATGTAGGAGTGTCCATACCCTCCGTCTGTGTCACTGGTGTGAAACTCAGCCGTGTAGATCGAGGCTGCTATCATTACACACAGGCCTGCAGGAGAGAAAAGGGGAATATTGTCACATACGCCCAGACGAGGCAATTAAGAAGTAATTACTTTTCCTATTATAAGATAAATCTCACGAATTAGGACGGTGTAGCAAACGGCTCCACTACAATCACAATGAAATGAGAAACATGACAGTTTCACCTTACTAATTTTCCGGTGATATAAACTCACGAGAATACATTTAAAAATCCCATTACTTTTGTTTTGTGTACATTTATTATGTACCAGAAGCAGTGCCGCTGATAATCCATAATTAATCCACTTTATTTAATTATAATGTGACAAAATTCTCATATGGAGATATTATTCAGTTTTACCTAAACCTGTCACAGCATATCTAAACACTTAAAAACATTTTCAAATACAGTATTATGCACTAATAAAACACTTAAGTGATATCCCTAGTGTATTTTCAATAATCTAGTGAATATTGTAACTTAATGACAGAGGTGAGGCATTGATGATTGGTGTAGTCTTCTACCCATGTCGCTGAACGCTAATTAGGACTAGAGCTGAACGAATTAGTCAGTTTATCAGTCTGTTGATTAACAAAAACATTAATGAAAATACTTTTGATATTCGATAACTCATTTAAGTAATTTGATGGGCATGTTTCACAATTGTATGATTATTTAATTGACAAACCATTAACTGATTAATTGAGAAAATAGTTGGCAGATGAATCATTAGTTGCGACCCTACACTCATCAAACAGCCTCTCTCCTCCACAGATATTTTATATTATTTTGGTTTTAGACACATTTGAATGCTACCAAAAAAATGCTCTACATTTACAAGAGCAGTGTGTTCAGAAAATGCCATCTCAGTGTGACATTTAATACAGTGTACTACAGGCTATATTTGTATATGCAGTGTATGCCTGGACCTCTAATTGGATCCTTTGAGTGTAGTTCCAGACATACACACACACACACACATATTGTTTAGGGGTCACGAAACACACTTCTTAATAAAAGACTTAACTCTCTGCTCTGCTCTAATAACTTGGAAGCTGATAAGTGTTATGTCTAAAAACACAAAGGTTTCACATCACTGTCGTCCTTGAGTCACAGTTTTAGCACACATCCTCCGTAGAGATGTAAACATTTCAGCTATAAAAAAACATGCAAATGAATCAGTATTTCTTACAGCTGTGGGTCAGACATTTGACTCTGGATTACTTACAGGCAATTAGCTGTAAAATGCCAGTGAAGGTGAATCTCTGGCCTTTGGGCAGAGTGAACAGCTGGGCCACAAACACAAACAAGGCGAGGATGGCAAAAATGCAGGCCAGCACTGATGTAGCCTGCACCGTCTGGAGATACTCTGCAGCAGAAGGACAACAAAACAGACACACAGTCAGTGAAGGATCAACATTAACACAGATGAACACATATATTGCCATGTTCACCTCAAAGCAATGATTAAGTTTTATTAACTGATCTCCTAACACTGCTAACATTCATAAAATTATTACTAATCATTTATGAATTGAACTGTAGAACAGTACCAACAGTTTCATTAGCATATGATCTAATTTTGGACCAGTTACAGTTACAGTTACCCACCTGATCGGCATCCTTTCTGTTTCTACATCTTTACATCTGGAAACTCTTGTCAGATCAAGTAAACATTTGAATTCGATTGTGACAAAAGTAAGAGTTTACCCTCTGGGTAGTTTTTCAGGTTGGTGTAATGCCAGCCTGAGCTCGTCAGCTCCCACGTGCCCCACAAGTCAGTTGATACTGAATTGGTGATCCACCAAGCCTGAAGACACAGAGGATGGTAAGAATAAACACAGATATCAACAATATCAAGGCACATACAAAGGTTGAATCACATGTAAAAAATAAATAATAATAATAATTAGTAAGGGTTTTGCAGATTTACTGTATTAACAAATGTCTGAACCTTGTCTTTTTCCACTTTCTTGTCACCCCCAACTGACAGACCTAGTCAGCATCCCTTTACACTGTTTTTAAATATATATATATACTGGACGGTTTTGTGAGCATATGTGTGTAGAAGTATGTGTATTTTCAGCGCTGTGGGTGGCAAAATACATCCCCCCCAAGTATATTTTGACACGTGACTCCTGGGTATTTCCATGTGATGTAATGACACGTGGTGTGCCCAGCTTCCATACAGAAATTGATATTGTTTGGGGTTTTTGCATTTACTCTAAGAAAACGTGTGAGAACCTGTTGTTGGCATCGATAAACTCATGTGAAAACTCCTGTTCTTCCTCTCTGCCCAGGTGTTGTTCCTTTAAGGAGAAAATAATATCCACTCACATTATCAATGGTGGCCACCAGAAGCAGGATGATAGTAGTAATGTGCAGAACGACGATTCCAGCCAGCATCAACATTGTGGCCTTCTGAAAACTGATAAGACGGGAAAGGCGGAGGGATGCACACCATTATTTATTTTCCATGCACGGACTTGAGTAACAAAGGCTGGTACGTGAGGACGCGTAAATTCACACACACACGCGCGCGCGCTCACACATCTGTCCCAAATAAACTCTGTCTCAAAAGAAAGAAAGAAAAACAGGGAAACGAAAGCCACTGCATGCAAGTCCAAACTCGCCCCAAAATTCTCGCAGACGCATTTTTGAATAACACACATATCTCACGCCAAACGCATCACAAGTTCCCTGTGAACCATCAAGGGTTTTACGCGTCAATTTTGTTTTTCTTTTAAACTTCTTTTCTATAATTACGCAGTTCCATTGAATTGTCATCCACCAGAAGCGCCCAGAAATCCTTCTCCGTTAGCTTAGCGAGTCGTTTTTCACGGCTTTAAACCGCTTCCGTCGACAAGAAAGGCGCATTTGTTTAGACGGCGTTAGGGCATTCCCAAATGGGTGCCGCTCCGTCTCACACACACACACACACAGGCCCTGTACTACAGTCAACAACTTTAAAAAGAGCGCGAGAATACGACGACATTAAGTAACAATAAACACACCTCTAATTTCTATACCTAAACACAAACACTAGTGACTATTCAACTCTATGTGAAACTACAGAGTTTGGAGTCATGCGTCCTTCTAATACGTTTTCTTTCTGCGCTCAGTCATATCCGTTCATTTCTTCAAAGTTCAGCTGGAAATCTAAACTACGCCTAAATTCACTTTCCTGGACTAAGCAGGTCAAAACACACAAGACATGCGTAAGATAGTTTCACAGAGTGTGGTCCATAAGATATAACTTTAATAAATGTAAACAACGTGGATAAACGTTACCTGAAAGCGCTTTAACGCACGGCCCCGGGAGTTATTTGAGAATGTGAAACACTGTAGACCCACCCAGCTTTGAATTCGCAGCACACACATCACCCTGTTTTCCCTCTCCATTCCCTCTCTTTCCCTTCACCAAGCCCCACCCATGAAGTTTCAAATGTTTTTTTGGTTTTTTTTTCTTTCCCCAAGTGAGATGTCCAGGCGAACCAAACGGCTTCAGGTTCCCCCCTTCAACTTCAAATTGGATTTTTAACACTTTAAACTGCTTCAGATGTATTAGTGCTGCCCCCCGCCCCCCCATACTTCTCCTACAGGCTGCTTCAAACTGAATTCTTTTAGTTCAATACATCACCTAGGTGTCTCATCTTCATAATAAACTGGCCACAACAGCTTTAGCTGTGTTGCTTTTTGCACATCATTTTGGTCATGGGGAAATATGTCTTGCAGAGCAGCGAAAGCGTCCCTTTTATTTGTGCTTTCAGGCTATTTTCACAAACTTGCCGGTTCATTATGCATGTAAAATGATTTCTCCAAAGATGGGACATTAAGAAGTGATATGTACATCGGTCCAGTGCGTTATGAGCCCCAGACTTCGTCTCTTCTGCAGCAGTTATGCTTAGATGATGACATGTTTTCAAGCACGTGAAAATAGAGATAAAATATTGGCTCATGCAGATGAAGTTTTCAAAGCTTCCAATAGATTATTCAGTCAGTCTCCTCACATTAGACAGTGTGAAGTTTTGCCATAACAGGAACAGCAAATGTCTAATGTGTAACCAGGTGAAGGTCGACAAGAACCTGTATGAGATCATGATGGGATCCTCAGTGAGATTCTCACAGTCTGAATCAGGCAATTGATAAATACAAGTCTGGCATCCACAAAATAGACTCACGTGGAAAAGAACTACTGCGTCTGTATAATAGACCTCAAACATAATCAGTGTCCAGCCCTGTTTATTCCTTATTTTAAACCCATTTTAATAGATGACGCTAACCCCCCCCCCCAGTACTACCTGAGGTATCACTGAAATACATACAAAGACACAGAGGATAATTAGAGTTATCTGCTGTGCCATGAAATGTTTAAACTTGTCCTTCCTCACTTTGTTGTTATTCTCCCCATTTATGTACCACTGTATTGTCTCTTTATATGAGCTCTCAATAATCCAAAACCACACTGTTTTTAAAAACATTTTTAAGGCACTATGTGTGCGGCAGCTATTTGGGTGACAAAATATCAACTATACATACACACACACACTGACATTTAAATCCTGGGTATTTTCAAGTGGTTTAATAACAAATGCACTGGCCTGAGCTTCCACTGGAAATGTAATTCATATAATATGTGTAGGAACCTTTTTCTGACATTTATGAAATAATAAGTTGACTGTAAGACGTTTCGTTTTTCCTCTGTATGCTGGCCTCTGTTAAATGGGAACGCAAAAGGGTCGGAGTGAACAGAGAAATAAAAACTTCCATTATTGGTGGTGGCCACCAGAAGAAGGACAGAGTTTATTAACATACTAGACTCTTTAGATAAAGACAAAGTGTCATATTTTAACCACTGACCGTCTATATTTTAAATAGATGGGTGTTATTATTGGCTGTAGTCAAATAATACCATGCTATTAGGGGATTACTTGGCAGACGGTGCACATCTGATAAAGGCTTTTATCACCTGCCTCGGATGAGAGAAAGCTCAAGTGATTATGGGTCTTCTCATTTCTACAAAGAAGCTTTTAAGAAGAACATTAAAAGACTATTTTTATGTTTACAAAGTATTTTCTTTTCTGGCAGGCCTCAGTTCATCTCTGCCTCTTTCTTATCTACCCTCAGGCTTCAGTCTCTCAGTGCAGACCACATGGACTGAGGAAGTCTTGATCCAAGTACTACAATGGCTGCCTTATACTGCTGGAGGTGGGATGAAGATAGATACTATAATTGCTTTCTTTGCTCTTTCACTGACCACTCCCTCATTTGTTGACAGTACAGATTCACTCAGTGTGAGCAGTCTAACCTGGAAATATATCAGGACCGTGAATTACACTGACACTTTCCCATTCAGGTCATATGTGTGTACAATAATATGAAGCCAGAGTCAAATACCCTGTTCACATGGCTCGCTGCCAAAAGCAGGGAAGAGGGAAGGTACAGTATGTACAGTTCCTATGATTTAAGTAAAACAGGAAGAGGAATACATTTTCCTGTGGTTTGGCATGCATCTGCACTTAAGGCTTCCCTCTCCCACAGTAGTTTGTAAAGTTTAATCAATGGACTGAACAATCTTTAGAGATGATGCTGTTTACAGACTCAAGAAGTTGGTTGGTATTGGTATTTTTGCATGAAAAATCACTTATATGTTTATCAGAACTAATTCATTTTCTGTCACTTGACTAAAAGATTAATCAGTATTAACTTCTTCATATGTTTTGTGTATAAAATCCAAATTTTTAAAGTAACCAGTAACTCTCCCTGTCAGATAAACGTAGTGGAGTAAAGTGGACAATATTTCCCTCTGAAATGTAGTGGATTAGAAGTATAAAGTAGAAGGAGTAAGGTACTTGCGTACATGTATTTACTATCCACTACTGGGTAACAGTGGTACAACCTTGGGGAAACAGTTTATTGTGCAGCAGACTATATAATGTATATTTATGTTGATCTTTATATTTTCCTTTTTTTTTTCATCACGATTGTTAAATGAATCTTTGAGCATTCTGGAAATACCCACAGAACAGCTGTACGTGTTGTTTGAATGTGTTTATTTTTTTGAAAACTGAATTCTTAATTCTGTGACTTGACTGTAACGGTAAGACATGAGAAGCACAGACTGCTTTGTTAAAATCCAGTCTCTGTGGATCAGACCCATTGAAAGCAACCATCTCTTTTAGAGTGTAAATTTCTCACCACTTCTGTGTTACCTAACTTTGTGCAATGCTGACTGGGGGCGCTGATAGACCCATTAGTGTAAGTCTCTGATTTTATTATAGTACTGCTGAGATGAAAATCATTCAAGAGCTATATTATTGTCAGAGGGTGTGGGAATAGATGGTAATAGACTAGAGGAGGTATTTTCTCCTGGCAGTAAGTCTGAATAAAAGTCAAGATTGAAACCATTATATCTGACCCCTAATGGTTTGTCATATCCTCACAGTTAACAGTGAGTGGGTGCTGAACAGTGCTAGTTCCCCTTGTATGCCACTTCTGAGTCAGTGGAGTTTTCTATTCCCGTCACAACATGTGGGCCTCTGCAGAAAGTGCAATCTAACATCCATTGTGCAGTCCATTGGAAAGATATTACAGAGAAGTAGCTTCTGCTGAAAGGACCTCATTTGAGATAGTGAAATCTTCGAGGAATAAAATGCTGACAATAATCTTATTTCTAACTTTGACAGTTGTGGGGTTTTTTTTTTTTTTTTTTTGTGTGTGTACCAAGTTTATTTTCTGTCATTTTTTCTCTTTAAGGATCAACAACAAAAACAACAAAGGCCATATGCAGCAACACTGAGCTGAGGTTGTTACACAGACAGCCCACATCTTCCCACAACAAATCCTATTGCCGTTCATAGACTACACTCCCTAGCTCCCAACTCTGCCCCGTTCCTTTTGAGTTGTCACTGCACATATCCATAACATCCAATCGATTACCACAGCCGTGACTGGAGGATTTAAGAGTCTGAGCTTTTCAGATTTAATTCCAGAGGCGCTTGCTGCCTCTGGACACTCAGGCTTACACCAGTTTCATCCTGAAGCAGCCTACTGCAAACCTGCGGTGACACAATAAGCAAGAAATGCCACCAAAGTCACGCAGACTCTCTTCCTTTGTAATATATCATGACTCAGACCTGCAAGACTGTCCCTTCACCTTTCATTCTTGCACTTTATATACACAATGCTGGTCTGTAACTGCCACTTTTAGCCAATTTATTCTTCAGCAGTGGTTCCTAACCTGCAGTTCAGGAGCCTCACAAGGGGTCATAAGATAAATCTGAGGTGTTGCAAGATATTTAACAAGAGGAGAAAGCAGAAAAATGTCTCTCTACATGACTGTATGATTATTTCTTCAGACTTTCCTATACCCTTTCTTTTTTATGTGTGAATTGCTCAGTACCTCCACTTCTTCAGAACCGAAAACTCACAAGTCACAACTGGTAAACATCTGCAACTGGTGATGAGAAATCACTGATCTGGGACTAAACTTTGTATCAAAGCAGCAACCTCCTCCTTGCACAAAACAACTCACCCCACAAGATGTTCGAGGATCAAGAGTTTTCCCTCCTTTTCCTCATCAGCTGGCAAAATACCAAAAAAAGATTTTCTAAGACTCTGGCTGATCTTAAGTAGAATACAGTACTGTATGTGTGTGTGCTTGTGTCTCGAGATTTATGGCTATCAGATGTTGCAATACAACAACAGGCACAGGCTTGTGAAACTAACCACTGTGTGATGTTTTTGATTTTAAAAAGTAGCCCACCTAAATTCATACAACTGCCCAGTTTTGCAAGAGAGTAAAATTATTGTGGTCTGTCAAAAACAATATTAGCATGTGTTAGACATGTCTGAAAAATTCATCATGTTTTTCCACATGCATTAAATTGCACATCCTTACGGGCCATGTAAGCTGGGAATTTTTTTTTTTTTTTAATATATTGGCAGGCTGTCTTTAAACATTGTGAGGCATCCCGAATCTCAAGTGCTGAGGTCAAGTACTGTGAGATGATAAATGAGTGACATGTTATAAATTAGTAGGATCTTGTAATGCCCCACCATGAACTAAACTCATTGTATTATCAATTGATCTGTCAGTTTTTTCTTCATTAATTGTTTAATCTATAAAAGGTATAAAACAAATTAATGATGTCTGTAAATAAGTTAACATGCTGTAACTTAAATAAGTACTCATTACAAGTGAATGGCGTGTCACAATGATAAACAAACGATTAACCAGAAGATATATTAAAGTTCATATCAGTTCTAATTCAGCCGAACCGTCTGTGCACTTGCAGCTTTTTAATTGGTCCGTGCTTGATGACTCCTAATTGATCGCCCTCATGTTCAGGTGACGCCTCCGTGCGCACATGAGCAAAAAGCGTCAACAAACTGGCGATGTCTTGCAAACAGGAAAGAGAAATAACCCTGTTTTTATTTGTGGTAACCGTTTATCTTTACACGCTTCAAGTTTGTCATTCGGTGAGTTCAGGACAGTGGGGGGATGGTTTTAGTTCTTACCAAGCCCAAGAGTCAACACCTGCCAGGTGGGAAAAGCTCAAAGGAGACAAAGACGACCTACAGGGAAACTGGCAGTTGGTCGAACAGGTTATCCGGGGCGCAAAAAAGCGCAAAACCAGCCGGCCGGATCTCCAGGGGCATCGGCGTGAATCTGCTGCCTTTACCGAGGAGCCACTCCCATATTTCACTGTACAGAAACTTGATGAAACTGGCAGTAACTTTGCGCCCAACAGCTTGTCTTGGACAGTTGGTAATAGCACGGAACTGAGGTCCTCATCTTCAGACTCTGAAGACGGATATCAAGCAGATTCTAAAGGTTAAAGCTACTTAAAGGGGAACTCCATGGTGAAACAACTTAATCTTCCTTGCTTCTTTATTTAAACGCTGTTTTATATCCTTTAGGTTTCCAGGGAGTCCAGGGGAAGGTTTTGGGTCCATCATTCGACTCCAGTCCACATTTCTCTGAATGGCTGGCTATGAGGCCTTTGGTGCGGTGCGATGAGAATGTCATGACATTCACTGCCTCAGGACAAGGACTGACACACCTGTTAGTGGACAGAAGTAAGATAATGTTATATAATATTACTTATGAAGCCCACATGGAATATGTACATGGAAGGATAGGACATTTTCCTGTATTTCTTTCAAGAAAATGACAAGAAACTGAAGGCTTTCATGTCATACAGCAGGGAGAGTGAATGTAAGGCATAATTTTCAAGGTGTAACATGCACAAACCAGTGTGCACCCTGAAAAGAAAGTGAGCATGGCAACACCAAAAACATTTAATATAAGGAACTGAAAGTTTACGTGAAACTTTAGGTGTTGTGGTAGAAATGCCTTGTCCAGTTGTTGTTTTATTACTAAAATCATCTGTTCTGTTCAACATTTCCTCATTACAGAGGGAGCATCTCCAATCTCTCTGTTCCAGTTGCCTCCATACTGTGGGTACTCGGTGAGGATGTCATGGAGTGACCTTCAGATTATGGCGCCTTATGATGCATGTTACATTACACAGGAGGTACCAGCAGCACCTGCATCATATTTCCCCCATGAGCTAATCCCATGTCCTGTGTTCATCACCCCCTTGTTTTTCTTTCTGTCAGAATGACAGTTATGTGCTGCCCATGTTGTGGTGGGGCAGCCCTCTGAAGCTCTCCTGCCCGGTGCAGATGTCCACTCCTGGCCCTTCTCTCTCCCTCTCTGCCCCCTCAGTCTTCTGCTCCCCCTATGGCATGGCAGTGAAGATACAAGGGCCGGAGCAGGATATACCACTGCTGGGGGTCGTAGGTAAGTCTGTTTTTATGGGGTTTAATGCTGAGTTGTTTGATAAATTTGTGACCAATTTTAATGCTTCATAATGCTATTGCTTTTGACTTTATGTGCAATTCTACAGAGCCTAGAATGAGAAATCCCCATGGATTACAATGTGAATATTTGGGTTAGTTTGATCGAAACACAGTTTATATTTTGGAATTATTCCGTATTTATATGTCTTTTTTAAAGTACATTTAAAGTCTAGATTTAAATTTGACCATGCCTGCTCTTCCCTGGTTGGGTTTTTTTTTTTTTTTTTTTGGTTAAGTTTTTGGTTTTAGCAATCTCACATTCTAACAACTTCTACATTTCTTGTTATTGTTATCTTATGACAACTTGTTGACCAACAAAACAGGAAAAAAAAGTTAAAGGATTTAATATTAATATATTTCTGGTGGCCAAACAGATTCTTATAAATTACTTAATTTGTTGTCCTATAAGAAGTCAAATTTAAATACTGTCATAATGTGTTTGAATATGTGTGTACTTTAATTGTAGCAAACTTCTCTTTAATTTAAAAAATAGATGACATAACCTCATTACCATCAGATTTTGAACTTTTATTAACTGAGTGAGACTGACGTTGAAATCATGTATAATCTGCTTTAAAGTGAATGGAGACTGGAGTCCATTTGTATCTGAAGACTGCGCATATCATGTCCACTCCCGGCCTGACGAACTTACCTTCTTCATCTCCCACAATGCCTCTTGTGTCACTAGTGGAGTAAGTTGTCTAATTTAATGCGTATTTTGGCAGGTTGCTGGCCTCTACCAATAGTGTTTTTATTCAGTGTTTTGTTTTTGTTTTGTTTTTTTGTTTTTGTTTTTTTTTTTACAGGAGGGTCTGCACCTCCAGCTTATATTAGATGATCAGAAATACATCCTCTCCTGTCCAGTCAGTCCTCAGTTTCCCTACATCCCAGATCCTGTTAGGCCTTCACCCACCCCCTTGCCTGCTCTCCTTCCTCAACCTCCAACCAAGGAGCAGATTGCTCAGCTTCCAGACTACCCCTACTACCCATACCCTGGTCTCCAGTACCCACAATTTCCCCAGGCCTACCCTCCTGGCCCACAACCTGTCCACCCCCCCCAGTCCACTCCAGGGAGTCCTCCTGGGCCGCAGCCGCAGCAGCAGCAGCAGCCCCAGCCCCAGCCCCAGCCCCAGCCCCAGCCTCAGCAGCAGCAGCAGCAGCAGCAGTCGTCTCTCTACCCCATGGGGCCTGGAAAGTTGCCCTACTCTCCTGGAGAGCACCCAATATACCCTTCCCCTCCTTACTGGTCTCCTCTGGTAGTACAAGCTACATCTGCCCCAAATCTCCGCTCAGTGCAGGATAGTCATTCCCACAAACTTTCTAAATTACCTCATGGGCCTTCTCAGTATCAGTCTGGTCTGTATTACCCCCATGTGCCATTCTACTACCCTGCGGTGACACTAGCTCCGACTCCTGCAGCGAAAAAAACTACTACTGTTCCTCCAGCTACCCAGCCACCCAGACCTCCAGCAAATCCTTATTACCCTTACTATTATCTTCAGATGCCTTACTATCCTGCACCCACTGCAGCACCAGCAACCCAAGCACCTGCTCCTCCCCCTCTCAGCCCACCTTCTCCTCCTCCCCCCTCTCCACCAAAACAACCTGGGGGTCCACAGAACCAAATCCGTCCATTTTATCCACCTGATTTTTACCGCTATTACTATCCTTATGGACCAGTTCCCTACCCAAAACCTGGTCTTGAGGTGCAGCCACCCTCTGTTTCACATCCTACCATCGCTCCACCTCCTACCACCACATCTACAACCAGGACGATGGTTCCCAAACAACCTGTCAGTCCCAGCTATCCCTCTGCCCATTATCACCCCCATCCGCCCACACCTGTGCCACATCAAAAAGAGAAACTACGAACCATTCCACAGGAACCTCAGAAACTAGCTGCTCCACAGGCCGCCTGCCCCCCTTACACTCACACCATTTGTAGCTACTACTCTTACCCTTATTACCCCTATTACCATCCTTTCTACCCACCACACTACCATCCATCTTACCCTCCTGTTCCCCAGTACCCAGAAATTCAGCCACCGATCACCACAAAAAAGCCTTTCACCACCACCACCACCACTACTACTCCTACTCCTACCACCAGTACAACAGTGTCCACTCTAACTCAGCCCCCTGCACAGATTCCCCATCTCCAGTGTCTGATGGGGAGGATGGTTGTGTTCCTGCCTTTTGCTCATCCAGACTCCATCCAGGTCAAAGGTCAGTGTTTGTCTAAACATAAGAGCTCTTTCTGTTAGTGAGAAATGGGGCTTGTCACGTTTTCGAAAAGAGCCAGATGTGGGGATTTTTATTTGCAGTTTCCTGTGATTTATCTTCAGCAAAAAAAAACTCTTCAAGGTCCCATGTAAACAGTTTTTATTCTCCCAACAGTCTACAAAAGCCCAGTGCTTAGTGAATCTGCCACACAGGAAGAAACACAGCAAGAATAACTGCAGCCTCCACACACATACTTCATACATTTGCATTTTATTTGATACATTTAAATATATAGAGCCGTTTGTTGTTTGCTGTTGATGTTGGAAGATATTGAAAAATTCCCACTATAATTTCCCACACTCAAATTCCTTGTTTTATCTGACAGTCTGTCCAAAACATAAATGCACTCCATTAAGTAGAATTTATGACAAAGTAAAGCAGCAAATCCTAACATTTGAGAAGTTAGAACCAATGAACATATTTTTTTATGTACATGTCATTTATCTTGAATACTGAAATATATGTCAATGGAGACACTACAGAAATCTAGATAACCCTAAAACTTCTAGTGATGACTATATTAACTTTTTTTTGGATCAAGCATCTCGAAATAAAAGTGCATATATCTCTATACAGTATATTGTGGCTGGTCCCAGATGAGCACTCATACTTGTATTAATTTTGATGGCTTGTTCAGAGACACCACAGTGTTCCTACTTCGGCCTTTACTTATGAAAGTGAAGCATATTAACTTTGGTGCAGATATCAAAGATCTAACAATCGTTGTTTCTTACATCAGACCAAATGAACACGTGGCTGTTCCTCTACAGTGTGTCTCCACTGTGTGGGTACATGCTACAGATGGCTGAGGGCTCTGGGGTAATCCTTCACTCTCCTCTGCCTGCCTGCCACAGCCAGTCACGGGTGAGATCCTCCATAATGCTCCATAAGTGCATCATCCTTATTCAGGATAATTGCTTGAATTTCACCAATGTGTTTTTAAAGACGTGATAAAAGATTGTGTTTCTTTTATGAGGTTTAGTGATGTCGTGACAGGATAAACTTGTTAGAAAAATCATTTTTAAAATAACGTTTTTATCTTTATACCTGAAGTTCTCACAAAATGGCATTGTGTGTACTATACTAAGAAACAAACTCATATACAGTGCAGCATAGTAACAAATGTTGGTATTTGACATGGTCACATGTTAAATGTAGAATTACAACATACTATATGTTGATAGACACTGAGAGGTAAATCTGTGTTTTTTGTTTTGTTTTTTTAGCTACTATATTTGCTGTATTCTCTTAATTCAGAATGACTTGGTGTTCATATATGTATAACACTGGATACAATATAAGAGGACACAGACTCAAGTTCACTAAATAAGTAGTACTATAATCACAAGTACTATTATAGTGACAAAGACTGTGTGGCAACAAATCAAAAATCATTTTGATGCTGTTTGAGTAATGGTAATTGTATGGTAATATTTGAAGCTTTAGTTTGTTGTGGTGGTTTTTACCAGATTACATTATATATTTGCTTTGTTATGTAGTACTGTGCAAAAGAAACTGTAGCAGTCCCTCTGGACTTAGGCTGTCTCAGTGTCTTTTGTCTCTTCGCGTAAGCCAAGACTGACTCCATGATGCTGAGATCAGGACTCTGTTAAGGGGGGCATATAACATCTGTAGACTCAATGTTTCTCTTGTCGCCCAAGCTCGTTCTTTATGACTCTTGGATGTATGTTGAGGTCGTTGTCATGCTACAGTGTCGAGAACATTTGCAGGGTACTGTATATAAATGGGTGGGGAAAATACTAAAAATGCCATAATGTAGTCTAACACAATGACACCACAAAGTACAAAATTACTTGGACTGCTGACGCTGGCTGTTTGTTCCACTTGGGTTGTCACTGCAGCAATTTATGACACCAGTCCTGCTTGTATATGGAACACAGATGAGCTGTTTCTCCCAGTCAGCAGCTCATATTTACAATTAATCCCATATGGACAGTATGCAGTATTTGCTCTGCATGCATCTGTACTGGGTGGAGTTTTTTTTTACGTGCTGTGCAACCCAACTGGTAAGAAAGCAGTTTCAGTTTTTTGCAAATTGAGCTCAACTTGCAGACTCTATTTTTAAATACAGGAGCTGGAAACCATGCGTGCTTGTTCTGACTTTATTGATCTTTCTCTTCAGACTCCCCCAACCTTACCTCTGAGGTTTTGGGACCTGTCCATGGCACAGTATAGGACTCTGGAACTACAGTGCCCATATGGAAGTGCCCCTGAAACTCCTCCACCAGTTACCCCACCTGTCTCCCGTGCTCCACCCGGCACAACCTCTTCTCTTGTCCCGAGGCCTAGAGTCATCTGCTCCTCCCATCAGATGACTGTGATGCTCCCCCCAGGTCCCATCGCTGGAATTCTTCTTAAAGGTGTGTGTGTGCGTGCGTTTGTGTGCACGCACACACAATGTTGGTGTATATGTTCCAGGTGCATATGGTTGCCATCAGTGCTGCATGAGTTGAATTTTAACTTACTTCAGGGGGGCTGCTGTGGTGTACAGTTGAATAGGGGTTGGGTGGGGAAGGGTGGTTTTTGTTTTGACTGGGCAACACTTAAACGCTTGTCCTCACCATTTGGAGAGCTGTAATTGGGCCATTTAAAGTCCACACAAAAATTGTATGTTTCCACATGTACTTTTTCAGACATGAAAGGGAACCAGATGAACCTCCAGGATGCCCCAAAGCACTGTGGGTATTCTGCAAGCAAAGCCAAAGATGGCAAAATCCATTTGAGTCTCCAGCTACACTCACATTGCCACATGAGTGTACAGGCAAGTATTGACTCAGATTTCACACTGAGCACATGACCTTTTGTATAACTGACCATTTGCTTTACCTATTAACTCTTGTGTAAACATTTTCTATAAAAGGGTAAAATGTACATCATCACTGTCGTCCACATAACAATAAATGGGAAAAGGGAGGCTCAATTTTCATGTCCAGTTGTCATCCCAGGGTCCGGACAAGGTAGATTTCATGTTTACACCTTTGAAAGGATATTCAATTTGCCAAAGCATGTTTTCTCCTGGCCATTCAGGGTTGTTTTAACTGTGCAGCTGACATTTGTCATTCTGTCCCACAGAGTGCAACCTTCCCAACGAACAGCGTCTCCCCTGCGGATCCGCATCTGTATCCGAGCCACAGTGCCTCTCCGTGGGCTGCTGCTTCAGCAAGCACCCCCCTGCCTGCTACCACCCCATGGATGGTGAGCTGTAGTTTGTGTCCCCACTGGGATTTTCACGCCATTTAGCTGAGTACAGTTGAGCTGTTTTGGGTACGGAAATGTAAGCGCCACAGCTGCTGGATGTGTGAAGAGGCATATTCAGGGCCAGCACAGCATGATTCAGACTGGCAGTGACACAGAATGTGAAAAGGGTATAAGATACTGTGGGAGTCATTATCAATTGCCTCCTGAGATTTCTGACCTTTTGTTCACCTGACCTTCACGTAACTGTGCATGTGTATCTGTGTGTGTCCTCCTTCAGAATGCACTATTGACCGCCACTTCGTCTTCTCCATACCTGCTTCCCTCACGGAGCCCCCTCTTTCCCCTGCCCTGCTTGTCGCTGCCAGCAATTCCACCTGCAAACCTCAGAGAGTGACTTCTGACTACGCCTTGTTCAAGATCCCAATGGATGGCTGCGGGGCACACAGAGTGGTGAGCTTTAATGAATGAACACCTTTCCCAGAATATTGATAAGCTGAAGACATCTGCCTGATTAAGAACTGTGTGTTTGAACGGTCTGTTTCTGTTAATGGAGTGTTGAGTGTTGGTTTAAAGATTAATGTCTTCAGTAGGAAACAGTGGGCTTGAGGTTGACCAAAAGGCAGCGGTAGGCAAGTCAGAAAATGTTGAGACAAAGACTAACACATGGTTGGTTTTGATCTGGGATTTATTGATCATCAGAAAAATATAGGATGACCCCAGTGTTCAGGACCCCAGTCCATTTAAGTGACATGTCCCATTAATGCTCACTTCCTGAACAAGTTAGGATTTATTAGAGTCCATATACTGACTTGTGTGTCTGTTTCTGTCCTGACAGATGGTGGGGAAAACGTTGATCTATATGGTGGAGGTCATCAACAAAGTTCAGGCAATCAGCCTCAACTATGGCACCATCACAAGAGATTCTCCTATCAGGTGTGAGCATGTTTCTTTTTATTATCAGAGTAACCATGTTCCCCAAAGTGCTGAGAGGATGCAGGAGTTTCGTTTTGACAAAACACTAAACCAGTCAAAGAAGCTAAGCCAAGTTAAAAGAAACCATTCTTCCTGTGTTGTTCTCAGGTTGTTGGTGGAGTGCCGGTTTCAGCCGGGTTCTGTCCTGACTGTGAGCTACATGGTAAAAACTCCCACCCTTGGACCTAGTATTCGCACCCAGGGGATGTTTGGAGTCCAGCTCAGGATCGCCAAAGGTAAATGGCCTTCATTTCTAAATTAAGAGCTGCTTTCTTTTTTCATAAACCATAAGAAATAATAATTTTGTGCTGTTGTGTTCTAGAACACAAGTTTACTCTAGTCAAGATGGATGGAAACTGACGATTGAATCGCAAATTGCAAATTTCAGCACAATATGAAGCTTTAAACCCATTCTGATCAGCTGCAGGAGAATTTCTACCTGGTTTTGAGTGGGTGAAAGTTGCTGTTATGATCTCCAGTTTATCCAATACACCTCCTCTTGTCTCAGATGCTCAGTACAGCAGCTACCACCCTCAGTATCACCAGCCCCTGCAGATGCTGCTGGGGAAACCTCTCTACTTGGAAGTGCGGCTGCTTAACACCCCAGATCCCAGTTTGGTGCTTCTAGTGCACTACTGTGTGGCCTACCCCCGCTCTGGAAAATCTGTGTGGGTGCTGCTTTACAATGGGTATGTTGTAACATCTCCTGTGTGAAGGGAACATGAACATAAATACATAAATAAATAGGTATGTGTGTGTGTGTGCGTGCGTGCGTGCGTGCGTGTGTATATGTATGTATATATATATATATATATATATATATATATATAGCTTAGCAGTGGAAGGGGATACTGCACACAAATATGTTTTGAATGTTTTTCCGCTGAGAGTAGATAACAGGAAAAGTGAAGGGAAGTATATTTTTAAAACTATTGTCCTGTTATCTAATTGGCTTATTAATCCACTGTTACTCCCTAGCTGCCCCAACCCCTTGGATCTAGCGCCACAGCAGGCTGTTCTGTCTGATCCTCCACCACCCCCTCCTCAAGGCCAGACCCGACGTTTCACCATCAGCACCTTCCAGTTCCTTCCTGATGGTGAGTTCAAGGACCCGGATGAAGAGGTAAGGATGAGCAGCACCAGCACCTCTAAAGCTCGCTAATCAACACACTGTGTTTTCATTTAATGTGTACAAAACTGAAGTGCTGTTAGCCCCACCCCCCCTCCTTTTTTTTTTTTTTTTTTTTTTTTTGGACAGAGCCAAGCAAGCTGTTTTCCTCTCTTTCTAGTCTTTATCCTAAGCTAAGCTAATTGGCTGCCAGCTGTAGCTCCATGTTTTATAGAAAGATATGAGAGTGGTATCAATCTTCTTAACCAACTCCCTGCAAAAGAGCAAATGATTGCATTTCCCCACATGTCTGACTGTTGCTTTAAGCATGCTTCCCCCACAGTTTTTATGTGTTGCAGCAAGAAAAAAAAAAGTAAAATGTGCAGCTGTCTGCCCAGTGTGCTTATGAATCTGCCCCCTGGCGATTATTAAATTCTTATCTTAGGGTGGCAGTTGGCATCTAGACCCCCCCCCCCCCGTCTAATTTTGTCAAAAGTAAATGTACATTTGTAAAAGTATATAACTGCTCTCTTTTAAACTGTTCACTCAGTTTATCGCTTTACTCAGCAAAAGCATGTAGTGGAAAATGAAACCATTAACAGCTGTATCTCTAAATCTCAAGTCAGCATTCATTACATGGAGATGTGGAGAAGCCATTTCGTAAACTGCGAATTCTGGCCAGATCTCAATTGCCAGCAGGTGTTTGTCACAGTACATTGCGCACACTCTGGAGACTGGACCCTACATCTAATCCTGCTCTACTTTCAACACTCAGATCTACTTCATGTGTTCAACTGAAATCTGCTCACCACGTGACGGACCTTGTGTCGAGGGATGCTTTGGCCGTTGACGGTGAGGAAAATTGGTTCTCTGTCCTCAAATCACCCACCACACCCTCGTGAACTCTGGAAGATCACATGAAAACACCCATGAATGAGCCCCATTACACTGATAACAGCCAGAGAGCCAGTAGTAGCTACAGTTCCATACGGACAGCAGGACCATGATTTAGTAATGAGGAGAGATTTGAATTATTTATTAAGACTGATCCATTTCCTGTTTTTCAGTTACGACATGGAAAATGCTTGAAGTCGGTTGAGATGATGATAAAATACACCAGTGTTACATTTCTAATTCTGACCATGTCATGTCTGTTTTCCTCTTTTTCAGGCCTCAGACATTGCTCATTTAACTACCAATAAAAGCTCTTAAGGAACACTTGAGGGTGTGTGTCTGTTTATGTTCCTAAGCTTGCAGCCACTTGGTTTTACAGCAGGAAGTGGCACTCCGTCAAAAAAACAAAAAAAAAACAAAACAGGGTGGCAGCATTGTATACATGAACACTTGGCCCTTGTGTCCTGAGCCTCAGGCTGGCCTCCCTTGTCACTCTTTGTGTGGAACATACAGTACGTTTTGTATATAACCAGTGTTCCTTGATGTAAAGAAACAAGTTACGATACATGACTAAAATCATGAAAGGGAACTTCAGAATATTTCCACCAAAGCTTGATCACGCAAACAATGCCCGATGAACCCGCTTGTCGGCCATTAGAGGAAAAATCAACCCAATCAACCCCCTTGGCTGGGTGCACTGACTTCCTGAAATGGCACTGGTAAGCAGATTTGGTTGCCTTTAAATAGTCCCAAACCTGCTTTTTACTCCTGCTTCCAACCTTATGCTAAGCTAAGATAAACTGTCCTGGCTGTATTTATATTTAAAAAATAATAGTGGTATTGATCTTCTCAGGAAGGATGCACATAATGTAATGTTAATGTGACTAGTTATCAAATTAGAAATAAGATGAAAAGTTATACCCAGCCACTGAAAATGGGGAGGATAAAATATAGAGAAAATATCTTTTTTTTTTTTTTTAATTAAATTTACAGTAGGAACAGTGAAACAACCAGCATCAAGAGAGTGTTAAGAGACACTGTGGCATACAGTGTAAAATTATAGATGAAGGAGAGGGAGGGGGCCGGGAGGCATTCAACCGATTAAAAATCCTTACAAGTCAGGATTATGGTTTTAAAATAAGCTTTTGCCTGTATCGTAATTTGCTACAGCAAATTGCCTTTGAAGTATTTGCCTCGCGTGGTAGCCTTTGACCACTGGGTGTCATCCAAGCAATAAAAATGCCAGAGGAACATAAGGTACTCCATGCTGCATGACTCACAGCTGGGCTTGTGTGAAGACCTTGGCCTGTGTATTGGTTGTGTAATGAGTTAGGAATGAAATCTTAGGGGGCTACACTTGATGATAAGCCCACTCCTGCAATATTCAGCCATGTGAAAGTAAAATGGCCTTAAGACAGCACGGGAACAGGTAAAACTCTAGATTTAATAGATGGATGGTGCAGAATCGTGCACTATGTTATAAAAAAAAACACAAACACTTGATTTAAAGACTTAAGGAGGAACAGTGTGAGCATGTTAGTTGCTCTCTGGGCCATAAGACCACCTCACACACACACACTTACCCACACCTCCCCTAAAGTGAAATGTATGGAAGCACTGCGGCACATTGCGCGTATTCGCAGGCTGCATGGCTGCCTGGCTCAGCGTTCAAAGGGAGAGCGGAAGATAGGAGGAGGGGAATGACTACACCAAGAGAGTAGGAGGAGGGAGGGAGGGAGGACAATTTCCTTTCTGTAACACACACGCTACAAGAACACACCGGGAACGCGGAGCGAGGAACGAAAATAATAGGCGAGAAAGAGAGAGAGAGAGGGAGAAGGAAACACCGCAGCCCCTCCGTCCGTCCGTTGGTTGTTGTGTGTGTGTGGTTTTTTTTTTTTTTTTAGGAGGAGGAGGGGGGGGAGAGAAATCGTCTTTTCTTTTAACGCAGACTTGCGGACTAACATGGGGGGAAGAGAGAGCTCCTGACGAGGATTGACTTTCAGTGAACCTCTGCTCTGTGGCTAATCAGACAGGGAGGGGGGAAAAAAGGCGACAGGGAAGACATGTTGAGGGGTTTCTCGTCTTGAGGTTGCGGTAGGATGTTGATGTTGTGCTTTTAAAAATAGACGGCTCTCGCTGAGAAATTAGAAAGGAGAGAAAAAAAGAGGACAAATGGAAATCGGGCGGTAGGCTACGCTCATGAGCCATTGTTTTGATCGGTGTTTATTTAATTGGTTTGTTATGATCTGAAATAACGAAGGCCTCTCAGGCAGCCCCGCAGTAAATAAATACACGGTCAGCAAACGAGGGAGCTACAACCTGACAATTTATATTTCACGGGGACATTTTTTGAATTGGACCGCTGTGTTTTGCAGTAAGTTAAAGGCAGTGTTTATGGGCCGCTTGTTTTGCAAAACCATAACGCGGCGTTTGGATGAAATTGCTTAACCGGAGAGCCAAAACATTTCCAGATACATCAACTCTTAAGGGGGGGTCATACAAAGGCCCAGTAGAAAACACAGTGAAGGCTACTTTGCAGCTTTAAGAGACTATTTTAACTGCACAATAAAAAAAAAATCCACCAGAGGCTGGATTTCAGCACGGAAGTGTCTGTTTTAGCCCAAGTTTAGCTCAACAAAGGGGACAAAAGAAGATTTTTTAAATGTTAATGTCGACCGACGTTGCATCAATCATGCTGCCTGTGTCCCGGGGTCTCATGGACCGGGATAGAGAGCTGGACACCATGGCCGGGGTGCATCCCAACCCGGGCGGCGGTCCTGCAGCTGTACGGGGCATGAAGCGCGGAGACCCGGAGCCTGACGGACAGACAGCGGCGGCTCTGGTGGACTCGGCCGGGGCTGAGTGCAAGCGTCCCCGGATCGACGGCTCAGGCATCGGCGAGGTTGGTCAGGTGAGGAGGGAAATCTTATGTCCAAATACAGTAATGCAGGCACGGCTTATCAGGCGAAGCACCAGCGTGGTGTAAGGATCTCTTCATGCATGATGATTTATTATAAATACACATAAAGAAATTCAGTTGCATTTGTAATCAGTTTACTTGTCTAAATGGATGTTGCAGTTAGTTGTGTTCGGATATTTGCAGCTATAGCTGCAGCAGAGGGGCCACCAATGGGCCTAGTCCATTCCCAACACTGCAGGAAATACCAATACATTTCACAGCTGGGGATGACTCTACATGCCGTTAACTCTGTTTTAAGAAGGCACTACAATAGTCCACTTTGAGTGCAGTCCATGGTGTTAATTTGGCTTTTACACTGTAGCTGCCATATTGCACCCTAGACATTTGCCTCATGTTTAAGAGGGAACTGCAGCAGTAATTTCTTGCAGTCCAATTTGAATAAAGTCAATCCACAGTGTTTACTGGGCTGTTACCCCGCTGCTCAGACATGCAGTTGCTTCAAAACTCTTCAAAGAGCATCATCTGCTTTATGAATATAGGTAAAAAAAAAAAAAAAAAAACCCAGGCAGAGCAGTAGGTGGGGAATGTAAACAAACTTGACCTTGATTATGCAAAAGCCCCTCTGCCATGTGGCATAGTGGTGTGGACAACATTTGGTTTAGAATGGAAATTGATGTCAGTGTTTGCTTGTATGATCTTTGGGGGAGGGTGGGTTGATGGGGTGGCAGAAGGGGGTACTGGAGGCAAACAAAGACCTCCAGTTTTATTGGGGTGCTATCAGCCCAAACCTATTCAATCTAATTACCTTGATTCTGAGGCCCTTTCTTTTATCGTTATCAGTACTGCTGTGTTTGGAATAACCTCCCATTCTGCATTTAACCTCTCTTAACCTATTTCTTTTAAATATCAGTGAAATCAATTTGCTGTTTTTCACCCCCCCCCCCCCACACACACACACACACACCACTGAGCCAAAAATGGTCAAATATTTCTTAATAAAGCACCACAAGAAAACAGGAGGATGCTCAGGACATCATTATAGTATATTATGAAGGGTGAAGCACTCCTTTCCAAGATAGAAAGCTATTTCACTGTCATGAAAGCACCAGTAATGGAGGTGAAGTGGCCTGTTTGCTCCTGTTTGGAAAACTAAATGGCTGGCTTTACATCGTCATGCTGCCTGTGAGTGCTGACGGACAGGCTTTAGGAGAGTAATGCACTTAAAAACAGATGTGAGTGGAAGAGTGTGTGTGTTTGTGTGGGAGAGAGAAGCGCAGATCAATAGCCTCAGCACCTAAAATGTATTGAACGTGAGCTGGCTGGACGGTCCGGAAATGAGAGTGGGAGAGATACCCCCCCCCTTCCCTCTCTTTCTCTCTCTCAGTTGGTGCAGGAACAGATTTGCCCTATCACTGGCAGTAAAGAGGCTTTGTTTCCAGCTAATGGGATCACATCTCATACTGGAGGGGGCATTATAACCACACTGATCTCTGAGATGCTTATCTTAGGCAGGGGATTTATACAACACACATGCACATAAGTTCGTACACATTGGCATGATCCAGATGAGGATTATAATTTAGAAATGTGTGTAGAAGTGCAATGGTTAATCGATCCGTTCATCAGCAGAAAAATTGCAATCATTTTCATAATCAGGTTTTTGTTTAAGCAGTTTTTCAAGCTAAATCGCCAAAACAAAATCGATTCTCCGATGTATTTATTACTGTTACATTTATTTCCTTCTTTTTTCCTTAACATCACTGTACATTACCTTAGGCTTTGGACTGTCTGTTGTTATGGCAAAATAAGTCATCTTTAAGAGACAGAGATGTACATTTATTCATTATTTTCTGAAATCTTATGGACTAAATGTTTAATCAGTTAATCCATAAGGAAAATAATTGTGTATTTGTGTGTCACACCTCCAAACTGGCTGTCAGTTTAAGGTTGACCTTTTCAAAAGTTCCACCATGTCGGCTATTTTTCCACTGTGGTTTGTGCTTCACACACCGTAACAATCACCCTCCGATCCCTGGGTGTTTATATAAAACACTGTGACGTAATTTTATTCCGCTAACCTGGTAACACCATTAATATTCTAGAAACAAACTGGGTTGAGTGATGTTCAGTTTTCCTGCTTTTTAAAGCACTCGGCTTTCCAAGAAATGTCTATAAAAATGCACACAAGCGCTTGTGTAGAGCTAATCTTCAGACGAGAGTAAAGCATGGAAAGTATTACAGCAGACCAATCTGTGGCTCTCGTAAAACTCTGTGTCTCCCTTCCTCCATCCTTTCCATCCCTAATTTAAAAAAGAAAACAAAAAAAAAATTTATTGCCGACATCACGGCAAGAGTTGAACTCTGACCTGTAATTGATGCCAACACAATAGGGTGTGGTTGTGGTTAAGAGCTTTCCATTTGAAGCAACTGCCTCCTAATAATGGGATCTTTCCCATTTGGCCATTGACCCTGCTGTTTTTCTCATTAGCTGGTAGGGTATGATGTCATCACAGTGCGGGGGTGGAATGCGCTGTCAAGTCTGATCTGCAAAGTTTTAGCAGAGCGGCAATGCATGTATAAGTCAGTGCAGCATGCAGTACATGACTGAACGCTCAGCTAACATGGGCAGATAAAGCCAGTGGAAGAAAAAAAAAAAAGCTGGGTGCAATGAGAATGAGTTCAAATGTTCACCACTGCTCATAGAAATTAGATGCTGACCTCCTGGCACTCACACTGTTCTCATTCAATAGTGTTGATTTTAAATGAATATTAAGCTGCTGAATGGAGTGTTCCTAATATTAAAAAAAAAAACACAGTGTGAGTCTGTTTTGTATTCTGTTGCTGCACCGGTGAAGTCCTGCATTTTTCACAACGACAGGAGATTCATAACAACACCCTGGGTCTCCAGCCGGAGTCAGATTTTGGGAAGTGTTGAGAGGAGGTTGTCGGCTTCAATATCCATCCGGCATGCCGCTGAGCAGCCCATGTTTTGTTGTCACTCTGCGTAGGAACCGGGACTCTCTCTAACCTAATAAGGTCTTGCCTGGGGTGACAGCACTGAGGACAAATGACTTGACTAGGACGTTAATGTAGGTGGATCACCCCTCTGTACTTTCATCTCAGGCTCGGCACTGAAATAGAATGAAAACGTCGGCAAGAAAAATGTACTCTTGCTGCAAGTTCAGAATATTTATTTAGTTTTCGAGCCCCTGTTTTTGTGTGATAAATCGCTAGCAGAGGTCTGCTGACTGAATTATGTTTGAGAGAGCAAACAGACAGAAGACTGTGTTTTGGTGCTGTGCTCTGGGGCAGATTTGATGTGCTTTAAGTGTAGTTATCTTCCCATGTCAGCTGCAGTTGAGTGATTTGTTGCTCTTATAGTATCTCTGGATTTGATGGTGTATGTTAATATATTAATTCATGCCTACTTAGTAACTGGACGTAATTCTTTAAAGCTCAGCATTTGTCGATCAGTTCTGAGTACAATGATAATGTTATTAATATACTAAATACATCAATATATACAGTATACTATACATGTTGCCTGATGTACTGAAAAAATATTCAGCAGAAAAGTAATCAGCAACCATATGAGTACTTATCCAAGCAAAAATGCTAAAAACAAATCTGTTTGTAGGTCATCAAACCTGAAGATTTGCTTCCTTTCCTTTCATTATTACATGATATCCTGAGGAAACCGAAAGCCTTGGTTTTGAACTGTTGGTCGGGAACTGTGCAGACTAATCGATAATGAAAATAACTGTAAGTTACAGCACTGGACATAAACGCACTTAACTTAATGTGGAAATCTGGTCGTTATTACATGTTTTCCAGCACACTCAGTTGTTTTCAGTGCCCTACTGTAAGTTTATGGTTCAGCTGTATAATTTAATGACTCCCTGCTAAAATGTCAAAAATTAATAGCAGCCATTTTTTTTTTCTTTCTCCCAAATATGGGCATCAACACTGGTCCCAAAAGTCCAGTGTTAAGCTCTTGTTTCAGTGGAATGACATTGCAAGGAAATAATGATGGAGAGTAATCATAACGGGCAATTATGCTGCACTGTAAATCATTACAAGCAAATACTAATTCTCTCAAATCAGATCTGAAATAAATTGGGGGATAGAAATTAGAGTTTTATCTTATGCTGATCAGTGTAGTGGACATCAGTTTGATTATGTTGCTATGTGATTTGTGGCCTGGCTGATAACTGGTATGTGATTTTATTGCACCAGAACTGTGAAGCCAACTTCCAAAATCCACTCTGACTCCAGCCTGAAAAAGCTCATGGAGGTTTACTGTGGAGAGTCGAGTGGGTGTGAGGTATATTGAGGGAAAATAAACCTCACATCTTCTGACCGCATGTTTGGAGGCTTAACACATAAGTGCTCTGTGGATGAAATGGATTCACATCCTCTTGAGTGTATGGAGTGCCCTGTTTTGCAGTTAGGTAGGATGACTCTCAGAGCAGTGAAATGTAGTTCCTCTTCTCCTCCTCCTCCTCCTCAGAAGAGCAGCAGTCCCAAGGCACGTTAGGAATAGACACAAATCTTGTGACCAAATTAGACATCACACACACAACACAATCACACACAGACACCTACCACCACCTGTAGTTTTTGGAGAGGAGTAGCAGGGTTCATGTGTTCGAGGGATTACTGATGCATTGTGAAAAGATGGTGTGAAGGGGAAACATGGAGGTGATGGAAGTTCTCATCTTTAGCTTCTCTTCAGATTTTATTATTACAGGGCTGGTCCTGCCCCCCCTTCCAACCCACCCCCAGCCCCCACTTCCTTGTCCGTCTCTCATACCCTCCTCACCATCTGTTAACTTGAAGTGATTTTGTTACTTTCTCCTGATTGCTCACCCAGTCTTCCCCAGCAGCCACCCCATCCCCCTCTCAAACCACCACCGTCATCACCCTCAGAAAGGAATCAGCTGCAACAAAAACAAAAAAAAATCCAACTTTAACTAGAACTGCAATAAGTATGAAGAAAATAAATCTTTTTGTTTTTCATGTTCTGTGCAAGTGACTGTGGTTTGGAGCGTGAGACTGATGCACAGTCATCTTGAGCAGCCTCCGTGCAGCCCTCCCTCCCTCATTCCTCGCAGTTCCTTAAGGAAATTAAGCACATGACTCCGCTCATGTATGAGTCATTGTCTTTGCTCCCTCCATCTCATTTTGTGTTTTTCTTTTTTTCCTTCTTCTTTGCTGTCCATTTCCCACTGTATTTCCAGCTCTGGTTCCTCCCTCCGTCTCTCACTCATATGAATTCCAGATGTTCCTAGATGTGTGTGTGTGTGTTTTAACAGCGCCCCCCCTTCACTTTGACAAAGTGTACAGCCCCAATGAATCTTTTTGTTGCCTCTTTTTTTTTTGGCTGTTGTTTTGATCCTCCTTCTGCGCCATACCTTCAGTGCGTTGCGTCTAGAGTTTGGCCTCGCTGTAAAATAAGGTTTATACTTTATTCATGTTATTCAAGCCTCTAAGAGGTGATTCATTATTTAGAGCTTCTGCCTCCCAAAGCCAGTTCACTAAGTACATTTTTGGCTCTGAGATAGACTCACGCAAACTGCATTTTTCAATCACGAAGACACTTCCTTCTCCCCCCTCCCCGACCAGGCCTCTTGCATTTGGAAACGTTGTGCTTAGTTTTAGTGAAATGGCCCCATGGGGTCCAGAGTTAGATGGCTACAGTATTAATCAGGCGAACTCAAGCTGTGAAGCGCACAGAGCAAAGTGTTCCCCCTAGGGACAGAGCAGACGAGGGACATTGGTTCCAGATGAAAGGAAGATCGAGGGGAAGGACAGAGAGAGGAGGGAGGAGCTGAGTTGTTTTCTAATCTAGTCATATGAAGCCAGAGACAGGCAAATCTGTTTTCCCCTTCAAAGTGTGCTGTAATTGCTGTGAAAAGCTCCTTTTTAATGGAATACATTAGCATAAAAGCCGGAACACAGCATAATGAGTATGAATAAAGTGAGTTACAAACTATTTTAGGGACTAGGGACGTGATTTCTGTTTAATATTTGGCTCCAAACAAAATGAGTGTTTTTTTTTTTCATGCGTCTTGTTTAACTGTAATTACTCACCAGATGTTTGATGTATCCATCTCTGCTTTACACAGCCAGAACATTGAGAGGAATGTGTTGGAGATTGCATCAGGGCTCATGATGCCATTTCACACCAATGGGCTTCATGCGCGCTGACACTCCTGACCTATTTATGATTTAAGAGCCGTGGTGACACTCGTTCTTTCTGCCCATCTTTCATCTCCCGCTCGCACGATCTCACTCGCCCCCGTTATCATGTCTTTACAAGCAGACAAAAGATCCGCTGGGTGGAAAACTCCGGAGGTGAAAGCAGGAGTGTGTCGCTGGTGGAGTTAATTTGATCGGGAGAACTCTGAAGTCAAATATAGAGCCACCACTAAAAAGGATTAAAGTCTGAGTAATTAAAGAGAATATTTACCAATATAGTAACATTTATTTTAGTTTAACAAGATACTGACCATGTTTTCAAAAATCTGCTCTCCTCTCTTTCAGAATAATGACCCTCTGACCCTTGGTTACCATGGCTACCCGTCTCATAGTCAGGTAAGGACACAATTACATCTCAAACACATGTAAAAATCCCTGTTTTATAATATCCCACCATCCAATCCTCTTAATGTTTCTTTCCTATCTGGATACAGTATTTATATAACATTGAAATGAAGTGAAGTAATATGAGTGAAGCTCTCTAAACCACAAGGTGGGGGTGTAGATTATAATTTGTCAGTCATGTAGAAGAAGACATGCCTCCACACCCTTCACTCTTCCAGTCAAACCCTCCCACTACCTTTCTTTCTCTACTCAACAATCAGCATTATTATTAATCAACTTATTTTTTCTTTTAGCACCTTTAAACCTGCAAAGATTCTTGCTTTCCTGCCTACAAACAAATGCAAATACACATCCCAGAAAAAGAAGCAGTGAATTACATGTTGTGTTTGTTATTGTATGCGTTGTGTGTTTGTGTGTGTGTGTGTGTGTGTGTGTGTGTGTGTGCGCGCGCGCGCGCGCGCGTGCGCATGTCCGCGCAAGGCTACAATCTGTTTACTCTTGTTTGTATTAGCCTGCTGATTGTGTTATTAGACTGTTCAGTTTATGTGGTTAATCCTTAGATCATCCCCCGTTCATCCACTCATCCGCTCATGCTCTGCCCATAATCCCCTCATCCCTTGCTCTCCGCGATGCCCAGCAACCTCTGGCTGCTTATCTGCACTCTATCGGTCGTAAGCGTTCACTCGTACTCTCTTATTCGCTTCAGTGTGAGAGATATTTTTTCCTGGCTTGCTGTTTTACTGCTTTGAGGATATTGCGGAAGCCTGGAAGCCAATTAGCCAGTTTTCATTTCACTGTATGATGATACGGCTTTGAACCGTTTCCTTCCTTAACGATAATGTTCGAAGAATAATCTTAAAGTGTTACCTCGTGTGAGCAACTCTCGTGTTGGGGATGGAAAGAAGTCAGTCAAGGACTACTTCAGGGACTCGGATGTGTGAACTGGCCTCTGACCAGGAAAAAAAAAAGGCAGAGAGGAAGAAAACAATGCCGGGCAGAGGAGGCTCCCACAACACTGAGGTGCTAAACTGTCAAGAGCAGTGTGAGAATGATGTGATCAAAGGCTCCTGAAAGGAAAAGCCTGGAGAGCAGCAGAAGCCTGATGTGTGAGCAGAGAGCCGAGCCGTGTGCAGACGTGGAATATGAAAGTTTCCTGGCTTTATCTGTCTGTGCAAGTAATGTTTTTTTGGGGGGAGGGGGGAGGGGGGGGGGGTCTATATAAAGGCAAATCGGGTAATGGTTTTATTCAGACATGACAAGACATATAAGGAAAGAGCCACAAGGCAGTGGTGGTACTGCTGAGAAACAGCAGTGAGTTGCCAGATAGAATCTATAGCAAGCTTACATACTTCATCAGCGATAGATGTTAAAACCATAGATAGACCTAACCCTTGTTCCCGCTTCTCTGAACTGCTTTTCATCAAAAAAAATGTTTTCAATGCATTTAAGCATATATTCGATAGAATATAAAATTCTGCTGAATATTTTCTAATGCCCAACAGCACGCATGCATAATTAAAAATGATCATAGGGTGCAACTGTTATTTAGTTGCCGTTTGTTCACACGTTGAATGTAAAGCATTTGCCTGGATATTCATATTTTATGCAGTCAGCATGACTGAAAGTCAAAAATTAACAGAGACTGAAAAGCTGATATGTTGTTTTCCTGTACGTTTTTTTTTTTTTTTCAACTTTGGCATTTATTACGGTTTATCAAAATAATACATTTTCTTATTTTCATAAGAAATGTTAAATAAGCGACATATTTAAGGAGGCAGAAAAAGGTTGGCGTCTTTATCATCCTTGCAGTTGTCATTATATCAAAACAACAGCACTGACGATAAATATTCAGTTATTTACATTCTGCAATTTGCTCTATAGGAGCAAAATGGTTATAGTAGATTTTATTGCATATATGTATTAGATGTCGTGTACAAAACAAATATTATTGCCATTTTGGAAGTCACTGTTGACTGTACTTTAGTCTTGTTTTATTAAATAGTGTGACATGATAAATCTTCTCAGTGCGCGCTTTGTTTGGCTTTGCTGTCAAGAGATACATGAGTTGTGTTGCATTTAGAGTAGCTGCTCAAGGCTTGTTTTCCTGCCACCCCAATGGCCATTACACATGTCATTTCTTCTATCTGGAAAAAAAATGTCTGGCTCTTGAGCTGCTGAGTGCTACACTTTATTATTCACCAAGTAGTAGCTAACTTTGTTTATCTGTGGTTCGGTGCTGGGCTGTTTTTTTTTTTTCACTGGATACAGCTGCCGACTGCTGCTGGGCATGAGGTTTTTAACTGGTGAAAACTGAACCAAAACAGTAACACTGCGAGCTGCAAAGCCAAAACAATGAGCTGAAAGATGCTAAAACGCTCCTTAAAGCTGTGATTGACCCCTTTCACATCATTACATGTAGTCATTTCAACCTCTGTTGATATAAAAATTCTCGATTTGAGCAGTTTTAAGGATTATAGCTTTAATTTGATGGTATCCAGAGTTGAGCTGTGTTTGAAGTGAATTTTTTTACTAGGTCCAACCTAGTGAGATTGCAGTCGTGACGGTTACAGAAAAGTGACTTGGGTACTTATTCAAACATGAGATAAAGATGTAAAATTGCCAGCGCATTTATGTAACAAGGTGCATGTCTGAAAGGGGCTAGAGAGAAAGAAGGAAAGTCTTCACTTCCTCTCCCAGTGGTGCCAGCAGCCCCAGTTAACTCACCTACATGGAGAAAGAGAACAGAAGAAGAGAGAGAGAGAGAGAAAGAGAGAGAGACAGGAGGGAGGGACTGCGACAACAGAGGGAAGCAGAGGGGAGGGGAAAGTTTGCAGGTGTGACAGAGGCAGAGAAGTAGGAGGGGGGAGGCGTCAGGCTATCTGGGTGAGAGAGGAGGAGGACTGGAGAAGAGACAGAAGAGATGAGCAGGCAAGGGCACAGCAGCAAAACAGAAGACTGGGGGTAGAGGGAAAGCAAGGAGCGAGTGGGAGAGGGAAAGAAAAGAGTGAGTGGGAGACAGAAGAGACCGAAAGAGAGAGAGAGCGAGAGGGGGAAAGAAAAGAAAGAAATCAAGCAAGCAAGTAAGCAAGTAAGCAAGCAAGCGAGGGAGAGTGACAGGGACAGAGGCCAGCAGAGGAGGAGGAGGAGGAGGAGGAGGAAGAGGTGGGGAGGGAGGGAGGGGGGGTTTGGCAGGGCAGACAGAGCGAGCGGGGGCAGAGAGAGGGAGATTTTGAATCTGTGAGACAGACAAGAGAGACTGAGCTGGTGAGGTGACACAGACTCGGAGAGGGAGCGAAAGCGAGGCAGCGTGAGAAGAGGAAAGGAGAGAGAGGAGAGAGGAGCGACGACAGTTTGAGTTGTTGCACAGAATACGATGATGGGACTGTACTATCCTTCCGTGTTGTCGGTGAGTGTTTATCTCGATATCTTTTCATATCCTCCTTTGTGCATGCGTCCGCTGTATCTGTTCAGAGCGGCCAGCGCTGTCATTGAGCATGAAATGTTAATTAACTACTGACAGATGAGGACTCTGCTTGACCCCTTTGCTAGAGTGGGTCCAGTCAGGGCATTTCAGACTCTTGTTAAGACTTGGCGGCCAGTTGCTGCGAGGTATATAAACACTGAAACTAGTGTAGTAGGCGTAGATGACAGCAAGATACAGGCTGGAGATTGTATCGCTACAATTATGATTCGCTATGGTGAACTGCACAAGCGGCGATGTATTATTGTATGTCGTTGTTGTGGCATCTGTTCTCCTGCCCAGAGCTAGAAGAGCACGCAATCTGAGCATCAAGAGCCGTTACTGCCAGAAACTGTGCTCTGCCATGTGTTATGTATGCTCTGAAGAATCTGTGTGAACATATAGTACAGCATGTTGGCGTGTTGCTCCTGCGGTAAACTCTTTAGATATTTCTGAGGCACGAGAGTGGAAAGAGTGAAGGAATGGGGGGAGGAGAGGTAAGTAAAACTCTTTCTTCTTTATTGCCCCTGCAGCTGTCTCCGTATATCGCTCAAGCCCGTGAGCGAAAGGGACAGGTGTCCACAGAACAGTTGTTTCTGTCCTTTCTTTTCTTTTTTTTCCCTCTCTCTTTCTTTCTCTTCCTCCCTTCCTCCCTTCTGTATCTCCTCTATTCAGCTAACAACACCTCCTCACTGTAATTTCTGTGTCACACATTTCACAAACACACAGAAGCTCAAGCACACAGTGGGCTGCAAAGTTGGTGCATGAAGTGTCTCGTTCATATCATTACATTTCAATTGGTGTGAGTCAGTGTGTGTGTATGTGTGTGTTTCTTCCAGTCGCGCATAAGCGTGTGTGCTCTTCTCTTTCAGCTGTACCTTGGATTCCTGCTCTCTTTACTGTTTGACCTCTTTTCTCCCTCCTCTTGCTCTCCCTGAGGCCCTGGCAGCTGTTATCTCAATGTTTTCCTTTAAGAGTGCATGAAAGAGAGGGGGATGGGTTGGAAAAGAGAGAGAGAGAGAGAGAATGGGAGCGGGAGAATAGAAAATTGATTTTTAAGGTGACAGGACACCCTCGGTCAGTTACCAGGAAAGCCGTGGATGAGGAAGCTGAAATTATGCAGAGATGGACGCACGAGTTGAAAGAGATGGAGAGCAATGCAGAGATGTGACTATATTGTAGGTCAACTGGACGGAGACACTTTGCTCAATGACGCAATTTTAGACTGTAAAGCTGACTGTGCAGTTATGCGTGTCAAGTGTTCAGAGTTGCCTCTCGACAGGGCTAATTTATTAGCTCTTTTATTCTGTTACTTTCTGCTAATATTTTTTGGCCTGCGCAGAAGGAGAGAGTTTGAGGAGCAGATCGGGTGCAAAACACTGAACTGCTTTCTCAAGCCCCACCTAAGCGTGTGCCCTAAGGCAAGGGAGAGACGCCTACCTGCTGCAAAACTATACACACACTGCCACGCTTGCATAAACCGTTTACAGGTCATAGGGATTCACCCCTCCCTCCCCCCACCCACTCGACCTCCTCCACTTTCCCAAATCTTGTTATTGATTCTTTGCAGGGTTAACAATAATGGCCGTTAAATGATCCCAATGAGCCGTGTTGCCGTGGCAACTTGCATGAGTCATTCATTTTGTACAGATTGTTAGATGGTCCGAGGCGTGAGGAAACCGTCGATGGGAGAGCCATGTGAGGCAAAACACTTTTTGCACTATGTAGCTATTTGCATTTTTTTCTAATGGCTCTAAAAGAGCCATTAGAAAAATTAGCTGTGAGGCATCTGCGTGGCTTTCAAAAGAACCTGTCTTTGAAATAGATAGGGATTACCCTCGCTGGCTCTTTGGTGGTGCGATTGACAGTGACAACACCGTTCTACAGCTGGCTTCTGTACATTTTTAAAATACATTGGACAACCCAGACGAGTGCTGTATCATTACAGGGCGCTAAACAAGACTAACTCGTTTCATGGTCATACCTATATGTATTGGAAGAGGCGTGTCCATGTTGGGTAAATACATGTCTTTCTGTGAGTTTGTGTGTTCACCTGCACATATGTTTGCGTGGGGTGGCCTGTTGGTTTTAATGACGAGGAAATGTGGACAAATATTGTCATCATCTTTTTGTTTTGGAGTGTTTGTTTTTCATAAAATGCTGCAGTGTCTAATGGACCATAGATACACCCAGCGAGGAGATGACAGGGGAAGTCAGTAATTGTGTGTGTGTACTACAAACCTGTGCATGCATGTGTTCCTCCACACATGTATGTTAAAGGGGAGTCTCCCAGAAATGGCTTGCGAGGAAGGGGAATCATACATGACACCCTACAAGGAAAAGGATGGGGGTGTATTGGGAGGGGTTTGTTTGACAAGCAGACGTGTTACCCTATAAGGAGATGGAGAAGAGTGTGGGAGGGAGGAGCCCTGGCACCACTGATATCCTGTTGCTATGAGGCAAATGGGCTTGATTGACATGCGTGGGGGCGGGACGTATGCAAGGGTCCCGTCTGGATTTTATGAAGCGTAAAGAAGCGAAGCACACAGCAGAGAGAGTGGGAGGAAAGGGAGAACAGCAGCAAGAGGAGTGGAGAAGAAGAGCACGAGGGGGAGGAGGAAGAGTGATGGAGGAGGAGGAGGGGTTGACGTGGGATAGAATAATTTAACAAGAGGGTGTCTCCTGGCTCATCGGTATGCCGCAGACATCGTAAACGTTTCTCCAGCTGTTTGCAGCTTGGGTAACAACAGCACAGAGTCAGAAGCCAAAATCTGAGCTAAACACAACTTTCCCAGTTAATACGATTATTGAGCCAAAATGTGAGCTGCTGCTAACAGGGTGAATCACATTTTCCGTCATCAAGTTTGTTGAATTAGGCTATAGACTAATGGCTTGAGGCCCAAGAAAGTAAGATCCTGAAATGTCATTATTCATGTGAAATGACCCAGTGCTGCCCTAGTTAGCTTTTAGCCATTCTCCTCTCCTCTCTTCGTCTCGTCTCCTCTCCTCTCTTTCATCTCCTCCTGTAGCGTAGTGAGACTGCTGCAGACGAGCAAATTTTATAACATGCCTCCTCAGACACACTTGCTGCTGCTAACTGACCCGAAAGTAAGCCAGCTACAGCTACCGCTCTGAGTCACTGGCTTTGCCTGGCCAACGCATACACTTACACAACCCTTAACGCCTTAACGCCGGGGGAGCATATGCACAAAAACACACACGCTGACATGCACACGACATGTACACAAAACCTGAGTGCTGACACAAACACACAGCATACAGTTTGCTTGTCTACAGGGCAGCACTTCTCTTCAAATTGTCCAAGAATGCCCTCCCTCTCTGTCTTTGTGTTCCTCCTTTTTATCCTGCTATCTATGTGCATTTATTCAGTAGATTCTTTTATCCGGATGCGAATCACAAAGGCCACTCACAGTCAGCAAAAGGCCCATAACTTGACAGTTTGAGACAGCAGGGAAAAAAAAGCAGCACGCAGGCACGCACTATTTTTGTAGATACCAAAGCTGTTGACACAGTGTATCAGGTAGAGAGAGGGCTGTTGAGATGCGGCTAAAATGGATCTCCTTTGAAAAGGCCAGTCGTCGAACACAAATACAAGGTTGTTTTTGGCTTGTATTCCCGCTTCTATTTTGGTCTGGCAAAGGAGCAGCAACAGCCGGGGTTGTCCATTCTCCTTCTAGGCTGCGTTCTGTTTCTGTGTACAAGCAGCAACAATGAGGAGGATGTTATGATTGACAGAAATCTGATTTGATCAGTGGTAAAGACTGAGAGATGATATATAACGTTGCAGCCAAATTATTTAAAAAAAAAAAAAAAAAACCTAGTTCCGAAGTGGGCAGCATTAAAATCCAAGTCACTATCATTCTGTCTGACTTGCATCACTTGTCAAGTCCAAGACTGACTCATCTGTAGTTGAGTGAGTTGTGTCATGAGTCACGAATGTTGGGACTCGAGTACGACAACAGTGGAGCCTTGTTGAACATTTTAATGCGGAGTAGGAGGGTAGTTTTCCCAACAAATTGTTTTTATAAAAGGTAGAAATTCATTGCACTAGTTAACAGCATCCTCAGCACCAACCACTGTCGCAGGGGGATCCCTGAGTAAAGTTTCCCAGGATTTCCTCCAGTGTTTTCCTTCCTTCATTTTTGCTTATTGTTCCAGTTCCAGACTTATTGTCCCATGGAAGGCAATTCATTTCACAGCAAGTAGCACACATAATACACATGATAGATTCAGATTTTAAACTAGATTACAGTTACCGATGTACTCCATCAGAACCGCGCGTTGGGTGGTCAAACAGGATCTGTGTCCCAGCAATCTGACATTCACACCCACGCCATGCCGTAATTGGCCAGCTGTGTGAGAAAGGAGGAGAGAACGGGTTTGAACTTCTTTAGCTTTCAAGCTTTCTTTTTTAATTTGTCACACAACTGTTTCTGTCGCTTTTCACATGAGCGACCAAGTGCAACACTTTGAATGTGTGAACGAGTGGATGAACGAGCCTCGTTATCTCCATCTTTTAACAACATCATGTCTTCCCATCGCGGCGATAACCAGCTTTTCACTCTGCCCCCCGGTGTGGCCGGTCGGATAAGCTATCAACACTTTTGGTTTACTGACATGATTGGACAGCACATTGTACAAACTACTACTTTTTTGAGAGTAACCCTACCATGAGGCACAGCAGTGCTTTGTGATAAATGGTAATGAATGTGTGTACAAAAGTTCATGACAATCCATCTAATAGTTGTCGAGACATTTCAGTCTGCAACAAACTGGTACGTGAGTCAGCAGAATTGCAGACAGAACGGCTTTGACAGTTATGGAGGGTTACTTCTAGCAAGGCTAAAACCTTTTATCTCCATAATGATAGTGTTTTGAGGTTGTTTGAGAATATACCTAAGTATACGTGTACAGAAAAGTTTCTCTCATTGCGGCAAATGTTGCCAATGTATCGTCCCCTTCTGCTTTTCCCGTTTCACCAGTTGACCAGTGCCAGGTGATCAACTTTCCCTTTCTAGTAGGACCCAGGAGCGGGTCCAGTTTCTCATCCAGGTTAACTCCTACCTGGTGACCCAGAAGTGACTTGCTCCACCCGCTATCATTTTCACCCCCGCAAATGCAGCTAATCTAGGTTGTGCCGATGCAAGGCAAAGTCGTCCAGTGGATCACTCAGCATATTATGCATCTTGTCTCCTGCAGTTAAAGGCCTGATCCAAACTGACTAATTTCTCAGTCTCCGCTCTCCTTTTCTGTCTGTCTGAATTGAGCAAATATAATGAATTCAGGATGTCTCATCTGAGGATTGCAGCTCATGTTCACATTATTACCACCAGTGATGTAACAGACTTTTTCTTTTTTTTTCTTTTTTTTTTTTTTTTTACAGCAAAGAGAAACATCTTCATATAATTAAATTTTCTGGTCTATTTTGGAGCTTTTGTCCGTTAATTAGAGCATAAAATTAGAGCTACTATTAACAGAAAACAAATTAAAATGAGGGAGGAGTAATGTATGGAAAGACGCACAGCCTAGCTATCCAATACACTCTACTCTCTTATTAAATTAAAGTTCTAGATGCTGTACACTCAAGAATGACTGAGAGTTTGCAGACTTATATGTATATTTACGTACATATTGGTATTATAAAAGCAAAACCCTCACAGGTCATAGTGATGGCTGTGCAGCAGTCTGTACAAATAATGAACAAACCAAGGTGTAAGATGGTTGTGCTGCTGCATCAAACTAAGGCAGCACAGGAAGGCAAGGATGTGAGCGATGTTATCATTTAGCAAAATCTTAATTTGGATGCTTGTGGACGAGATTGGAAGAGGTTCATACAGCTGCAGGGTTATGATGAGCGGACACAGCTGCTATCTGAAAATGTGAATGAAGTTAAACTTGGACACTGTGGTCAGTAATCTGGCAGCTTTATTGTTGGAGTGCCAGGCGCTGAAGATAGAGAACATGGTTTCTATTCCGGCAGAGGTGTAGACTCTTCACCTGGCTGGAGAGCAGCAGCAGCGGGGGCAGTTCCAGGATTTAGGTACCAAAAGGAGTACAAGTATGGCAACGCAGTTTGGTATCAGGGTTACAGTGTTGAGATTAATGATAAAACATGTAGTCACTATCTGTTATCAGGGAGGGGAGGGAGTGAGATAACGGGATTGCTGGTTGTGATTACTCTGCTGAAATCATGACAGGCAGACCAGGACAGCAGTCATAAAAGGTTGAGTTCAAAGCATTTCTCCTTAAACACCTGGCGCTGTTTCCTCTGCTCTTACATCAGCAGGAAAAAGAGGCGTAGCCACCAGGTAACATTTTCTTAGAATCGAATACACAAATGAAGAATGATGCTTAAAGATGTGGCTGATCAACGTATGTTTGTGCCACAGATTTACATGGTCGCACTGAGGTTGTATTGTGGAGAGGCAGTTTTTTAAAAATAATAAATCATACAGTCTCAACTTTGTTAAAGCGTACAAATTAAAAACAAAAATACCATCAAACCCGTTGTATTATAACTAAAAGTTTGTTTGATATATAATTTCGTCTATGTGTTGTTTATTATTCAATTAGGAGACATAATTTGTAGTAATGGATTTAGAAAAGCAGCGAGGGAGCTTGGGATTGGTGCTTAAATCAAGGTTTTATCAAGGTCTTCACACCTATTAATTATTTGGATTCGCTGAGTTTTAGATGAGGGCTGGCATTTTCTGAACATTTTACATATAACAAAATAGTTTAGCAACTGTGAAAATATATTTACTGTTCAAACATTTTATTAAAGGTGGTCCTGGTCTTAAGGTCAATTAGTAAATAGTTTCTGCCTGACACTTTAATTTAATAAAAAAGTTCAAATTTAAGATAAACAGATGCGCTTTCAAAGCAAAGAAATAATTGATTTGTTGCTAATTGCACATGTTTTTACAAAAATGTGTAAAGTGCAAAAGTCCCCTCTCCCTGTTAAATCCTCATTGTGGTAATGATTTCTTATTTTGAGTCTTGTAAATATTCGGTATAACAGAGGAACCACAGATGTATTTACTTTTGTTTACCTGTGTTGATTGCACCGCAAAGTTTTCCCCTCTCTGTTTACTCGGTGCAGCTCGGCTGTAGCTGCTCTCATGTCACAATATCGACTTGATCCGCGTCGACCGTGTGCATCCTCTGGTTTGTCACTGAGTCGAGGGGCACAGTTACCATGTCACAGGTGTGACGCTTGGAAAGGTCAAAAGCGGGGAGACAGATGGCATGCACGCATAGACACACACACGCTCATACACACACACACACACACTCATACAAACACACCCTCCCACACACTTGTAACACTCCCAAAGGGACAGAGATCTATTGTGCAACTCAGATGGGCATCGCTGCAGCCTGTCAGTCACTCTCTCTCTCTCACACACACACAAACACACACACAGTCAGTGCAGCCAAGCAGATGTCTAGTAGAGCATGAAGTCTTTTTAGAGGTGATATAATTTTTGTCGTAGAAAAAAAGAGCCACTGAGTAGTACTTTTACTAGTGAATTCATTCTTATTACTGCCTGCTTTTAGTTCTACTGCTATTACTATTACTAATAATAATTGTATTGGTAGTGAAAATGATAATAATGATTAGAAGTAGGAGGGGAATGAGCTGAACAATGATATTAAGAAGACAAAGAAGAAAGGCCAGAATAAAAGGCTAAACAATGGCTGCCAAATAATATTTAATAATAGTAGCGTAGTGGTTTTAGTCATCTACCTTCACCCGACCTTTGATTCTTAAACTTTTCTTACACCTGTTGTGTGCTATAATATGAATTTCATGTTTTTTTGGGGTGTCTTTTGATGCTTTTTATTTGTTGTTTATATTTTGTATTTTGTTCATGTGATAGTTTAATATATTTCAATATGAGATGTTGAATGCCTGTCTCCACCTTGATAAAGGTAGGTGGCCTGTGTAAACACCATGGACCATGACAAAAATAGACTTTATTGTTCTGTCCCGGCAAGGCCTTCTTATTAGTCATGCCAGCAGCTCGCTAGGGATTGCAATGGCACTGTTGTTGTGTTGGTCCGCCACTTTGGCTCAATACTGAAATATTTCAACTCCAGAATGAACTGCAATACAATTTTGTACAGACATTTGTGGTCTCCTGTGGATGAATCCTCCGATGATGGTGCTGATCTCCAGACTTTTCCTTGAAAGCTTCCAGCAGATGATTTTTGCTAATCAACACACTATGGCGTGCTAACATGCTAAACTGAGATGGTCAACATTTAGTTAACATTATACCTGCTGACATTAGTATTTATTGCAAAGCACCACTGTGCTTAAAAACAGTCTCACGCAGCCGCTGGTGATCGTGTTACAAATCCTCTAGTATTGTCAATAAACCGAAATCAAAACATTTTCTCAGTAGGTTACAGTCTTAAATTGATTTTTTTAATTATTTTTTTTATCCAGCGCAGCTATTACCGAGTTATAATAAGATTTGAAAGACCGTGATGGTTGGTTTTATCTTTTGCAGCTACGATCAGACACGGGTCGTGCCTCTTGCATCAGTCATCACCTTTTATCATCCATCCCCCTTTTCTCTCCTGTCCCTGTTGTCTCCCTTCGCTCTCTAACTGTTACCATTTAGGGTATCCATGCCCCACTGCCAGCAGCGAGGAATGTGTGTGTGCGCGTGTCTGTGTGTGTGTGTGTGTGTGTTCTGTTATAGCCTGTGTCATGTTTGTGTGTCCTCCACCATGTGTTTGCGGGTGCCTGTATTGTTCTCCTACGCGTTTGAACGTCGCTAACTTACACTTAAGTATTTTCTGGGGGTAATAATGTACACGGAATACTTGGGCAGGCTTCCTCACTAACAGTTGGTCTTTGTGTGAGCATTTAGGTGTGTGGGTGTTCGCGTGTCAAAGGTGGCTTCTGTGCAGAGGCGTTTGTGAGTGTGTGTGCAGCTGCGTTAGACACTCTCCATTGTACAACACTGAGCATGGAGGCATCTGACCCTCAATAATAGATGTGGCTGCAGTGAATATTTAATGAGTGGGCCGGGGGGGGGGGGTGTAGATACATGCACACATTTACACATTCACACAAACACACGGGGAAATGGAAATATAATATCCATGCCTGTATGACTTTTAGACTGAAGCTCTTAGGAAAGTGGTCTCTGTGTGTTCAGGTGATGCTCTCAGTAAAAGATACTGTGGAATTTCGCCAGGCGTCTACTTTAGCTCTCACCCACCCCCACCCTTACTCTTCGCTCTTTTTCCTCCAAACAGGGCTCTCAGGATAGTGCTGGCGGTCAGGAGGGACTCGTACCCCCACCTTTCTCTGCGTTCCCTCCACCTCCACCGCCACCCCCCCAGAACGGCCTGGCCCTGGATTACGGGGGCAGCCTGTACGCAGCGGGGGCAGTCCAGGGCCCCGTGGAAGCCGGCGGAGCAGCGAACAGTGCCGCCAACGCCGCCAACAGCCTCGGTGCCCAAGTGAGTGCCAGCCTCTTCCTCTGTGTGCAGCCCACATCAGGTCTTTGCCTTGAGAGGCCACAGAGAGCGAGAGTGTGTAGGAATATGTTTTTATAGATAAAAGGAAAAAAATAGTAAGGGTGCACCGATCTGACTTTTTTCCAACGATACCAGATCTGAGACCCAGACTAAGGTTACTGACCGATACCAGTTACAGATTCAATACCACTGTCTTTTTTTTTTTTTTTTTTTTTTTGGTGGGGTTGTAGCTTCAGCTCTCTGCCTTCACAGATTCTAAAAATGCATTTTATGTAAAAGCTGTTTGAACTGTTGGTGTGATGTAGCACATGTAGCAGAGGTGGGGAGCGACAGAAAGGGGGATGTTAATGAGTGGTGTAAAATTTGCCCCAAACGCTATAACACCAATCAGTGCTGTCAAACTACTAGCTTACTAGCTGTAGTAGTACTAATATTTGTAGTATTTCTACTCTCAGTTGGATGCTCTCAGTCTTTGTACACTCCATACTGTCCTCACTGATGGTTGATTACTCACAGATTTTTCACAAGTTTTTTGGCATCCAAGTGGACAGAATAATTGGACTTTCACTGGTAAAAAGGCAAACAATTTGAAATGAATACTAATGAACATTATAAAATGGGGCCAGGATAAGTAACTGTACATGTGAATTACTGACTCAAAAAAGGGATTTGTTTTACGCTAGTCTTTAACTAAAAGTGAAGAAGTTCACATACAAACATCTTTTTGGGCTTGTGAAAACTTTAACGGCATAACGCAACCCTCAACCCACAGTTTTATAGTAGCAATGGTGACATTTTATTATGACAAGAAACCAACTGTACTCATTGTGATTGGTGATGTCTAGAAGATACTCAGTCCACTTGAAGTTTTGACATTTTAACAGCAAGTTTCCAGGTCACTGTGCCTGGTCGAGACATTGTGTGTAAAAACACAGCTTGTTGTTTTTACACTTGAATGGACAGATATGAGTGTGGCGTCGATCTTGTCCACTAACTCTCTGCAAGAAAGCAAATGTTGAACTATTCCTTTAATAAGGTTAGTATCTGTGCTAATGCCAAAATAACAGATCAGATCAGAATATCACGAGTAAGTCATAGGGTGAGGGATGTGGATAAAGACTTATTGTGTAACACAATATCTATATCTATCTATATATATCTATATATATATATATATATATATATATATATTATGATATTATGATATTTTAACAATTCTGGAAAATCCGTTTTTTTTTCATCCCTATTGTCAAATCTCAGAACCCTGTTAAGACATCACTTCTTTGTTTCCCCCTCCTTATCTCCTCTGTCCTTCTGTCCAAGCAGTCAGATGGGTCCTCCCAGGTTGATGGACAGCCAGGGGTTGGCTCAGGCGGAGGAGGTAGTGGGGGGAGCGCCGGGGATGATTCAGACGCCAAGGGGACCCCCAAACGCCTCCACGTGTCCAACATTCCCTTCCGCTTCCGAGACCCTGACTTACGGCAGATGTTTGGGGTATGTAGACTGAAATATTCTCCCTTTTTCACAATGCGCCATCATATAACAGCAACCCAAAAAGGTAGCTTTGGATTAAAAACATGCAGTTAGTAAAAATAATGACTCAAAGGACCCATCCAGTAACGTCGCCACTTTCACCTCACCTCACCTCACCTCAGATTACTTTTTGCTATTTCTTTCCTATGATCCTTCAGAGAGATTTTTAAAATAGACATAAGGTTCTGTCATATCTCTTTCAGCTAAAAGAAATCAGGTGTGAATATCCAAGACTGTTGCTCGGAAAATCAACTTGTCGACAGGTTATTTAAAGTCAGGTGTAAGAATGTGGCCTGTGCTCCGGTGTTTTGCAAGAAGAATGTCTCTAAAATGTGGTGCATCGAAAAGAGCAGAGGCAAGGAAGATATGGTGGCTCAGTGCCAGCTCGTCGTGGTTGAACAGTACTGACACCCCGTGGCAAGATACAGTACATGACTTACATGATTGTTCAGTCTCTTCATTTTCCACCTCTTCTGTTTTTTTGTTTCAGCAATTTGGCAAAATCCTCGACGTCGAGATCATTTTCAATGAGAGGGGATCCAAGGTAGGGGCGGTGGAACAGCACCTAATTTCTAAAATTTGTCAACATAAATGATGTTAGGAAAAAGCTTAACAGCTATTCCCAGCATTCTCTCACTCTCTCCCTTCTTCCCTTCTTTTTTTTTTCCATTTTGGTCTCTCTCCTGCTCGCAGGGCTTCGGTTTTGTAACATTCGAGTCGAGTGCAGATGCAGAGAGGGCCAGAGAGAAGCTTCATGGTACGCTGGTGGAAGGACGCAAAATTGAGGTAACTCACCACCCTCGTCCTTTTTTTTTTTTTTTTTTTGAAACAGTGACCATTTTCTCCTCTGTTTTCCCTTCCATGTCCGACAATGAGAATGAGTTTGTTCTGGTCGTTTCTGCCCCAGAGAAGGTTTCCGGATGGCTGTATGTGTTCAACTCTAACCCCTCTGGCTTCACTATAGCATGGTGCAGTGGTGCCGCGCACACAGACGTCTCTTTTGACGGCACTTCCTGTTGATGTTTATGCTGTTGTTTGTTCTTGTTGTTGATGTCGTGGGCTGTCCATTGCACCTTGATCTTAAAGCTGTGTGGTTTGCAAAGCATGCTGGGTGGAGTGGCTACACAACAGGCATGGCCGGTGAGACGTCACTATGACACGGTTGCTGGCGATATCCGCTTCTGTCACAGCATGTAGGATCTTATTTGTGTTTTGTTTTCCTGCACCTTCGCCATCACCATCATCACTTCTTCCATGATCATGATGAGCAGCCATTTTTTGGTTTATGGTTGTGTTTATGACCGGAAGGGCAGTTAATGGCCTCTCTGTTATTTTCCTCCTTTAAAAAAAAAAGTGCTTGCTGGTGTCTGTAAGAGGCTATTGTATGTTGCATGGATGGATCATAAGGTCAGATGTCATCTTGGAGTTTTTCCACTCTTTCACTTAATATTATGCAGGTTCCTATGAGCAGTTTCTTTTTTTTATGTTTGATGTGTTAAGAGACTGATGCATGATGGGGGCATTTCCAGGGGGCAGTTTTTTGGGAATGAGACTGCCGTGAGAAGTGTGGTGTCATTTTATGATGCTTCAAAAAGCTGTTTTCAGACGTGCGAGATGGATGGTTTAAAAAAAAAAAAAAAGCATATGTATTGTTTACACACACACTTGCATCCACCACTCCTGAAAAAGAACACCAGATCTCATGGAAGTGCATTTTGTTGTGACATCTTTTTTAATTTGTCAGCATGAGCTCGGATTTCAGTTGCAAATGGCCTTGGAGATCAAATACACCATGCTTTTGCCATTTGCTCTGGCTCTTGATTTTAAATCACGCTATTTTTTAAATTTTTTTTTTAACTTGCTACTAAAGCTCTTCTGCATGGTCTTGAATGTCCTGCACTCTTCTCTGTCTCTGTGTGTGGGTGTGCAGAATTAAAAATATGGAGGGTGGAGAGAGAATGAACAAGTGAAGAGAATGCAATAGATAGCTGTCGTTCCCTCTCCTTTCCTTTGTTTTTGTACATATTGGTTCTCCTCCATCTCTCTCCACTCTTTTTCTCCAGGCCAGTCTGTCTGTCTGTCTCTCCCAGTTTGTGTGTCCCCACATGCACCTGCATTTCTGCTGTCCATCCCTCCCTCCATATCTCTGTCCACTTCCCTGTCCTGTGATGTAGTCAGGTAGCATAACCACTGGAGAATGGGATTAAGTTAGATTTTTTTTCTTCTGTTTTTTTTTTTGGAGTGATTATTTTTGTCAGTTATTTGAATATAATCTGGGCAATAACAGGCAGTTTCCCTCCCAAGTTAGATGTAAATTTATGACATTTTCTGTTTCCATTTGTTTCCTCCTTTCTCAAAGTTTATGATCTGTTTGTAGTGGGTTTTAAACAGTAGAGGTTAGATTGTTGTCACATGGCTGATACTTGTAGGTGACTGTTGACACGTGACCTGTTACATCACTTCCTCTCTACCACAGGGTGGGGGTTGCTTTTCATTACCTCGTTTTTGTTTATGTTTTCTTTCTTTTTTCTTTTTTTTTTTGGTTCATCATTTCTTTCTTACATATATTTTCTCTATTTCCCTGATGATTTTTGTATGTTGTTGTTGTTGTCAGTCTCCACGGTAACTGCTCGCGTGTCCTCACGCCGTTTCCCTGGCAACGGTAAGTTGTGTACACATGGCATCATCTTTGAATGACCCCTCCCCCCACCCCATCCGTCCAAATGAAATAAAAGGCACCCAACACCCAAATGAAAGACTCCTTTACTGAAGGGAGCTTGATTGATTGATTGATTGATTGATTGACAGAACCAGATTGGCTAATCCTGTGATTGATTGGGGAGGTGGTGAATGAAACGATTACGAGATTAGCCATTGACCGCATGGCATTTATATAAAGGCCACTTGTATAACTGAATGTACTGCATCTATCTGCAAGTGCAACAACTATGACTACCACTTCTTATGCATTCATTCCAATCACCTCTCTAACTGCATTCAGCATTTAATTCCAGAGCTGTATCCTGCATGGTTTACTCTCTTTCTCGTCATCTGTATGACGTCATATAGTACTATGTCATCTCTCTGTGTCATGTGTCAGCCAATAGCTGCATTTTTTGCACCTTAGTGGGACAGCATGCTGAAGCATGTGTGCTATGTTAGCTTTACTGGAGAGAGGATAATAGTTGTCTGTATATCGTGGTGTACTGTAGCACTTGATTATGACTCTCTGTACCACTTTGTAGACTGCAGACAGTTGTAGAGGTACGGCTGTTAAGATTTCACTTTCAAAACAAAGAATTAAATGTGGACGAATAGCGTGTGCCCTTAAGAGGATGCAGGCATACTCTACTTAAACGCAAATCTACTCTTCATATGTAATATGTACACTTTTAGCATTGGAGACTTTAAAGAAAGAAGAAAAAAAAAAAAAGCTGCCATCAGATAATTTGTAGACCCCAGCAAAGCAAATAGATCCACTGGTATTAAGTAACGGCAGCTTTTCTTGATGATTTCTGTAAAGAGGTGTCCCTGTTTTACTTTTTGATCAGTTTGGTTCTGGATGGTGTGTGTTGTTGGTTGTGTGCCTCGAGGTTTTTTCTGGTGTGCGACACTGATCTGGAATGCCTGGCAGTGTTTCACAACCATGGTTTGATTTGATTTTTTTTTTGAGGAATGATATTTGCATCCCCCATCCTCTCTGTCTTTTATCTAGACTGTTCTCTCTCTCTGTATTCGCTCTTGCTCCATTTATAATTTCTCCATCGTTGCTCACGTACAGTTAGATCCAAAGTAGGCAAACGGTCAGATGTATTTTGTGTGTGTGTACCGCATCTTGTTGTTTCTGTTTTGTTCATTAGAAGAATTGCACATTTGGATGGATTATTCACTCTCTCTGTCTCTCCCCTCTCCACATCATGTACGTGTTTTCTCTGTCTTTTCATGTGGACTGGCTCCTCCTCCTGCATCCCTCTATATTTCTGTCTTTTCTCTGTCGTTCTCTCTCCCTCCCCTTCCTCCTCTTTCTGTATGATCTGTATTTGATTGGGAGGGCTGCCAGCCTTTTTTGATTGGTCTCTTGCTGCATCTGATGCTTGCTGATTGGCTAGTTTTGCTCACCTCTGGTGATGTGATGCGCTCTTGATTGGCTGCGTGTAATTTTTGTATGATCTCTTCGATTGATGTTTTTTGCATTGTGTTCAACTGATGAATCTGCCGCTTAATTCACCTTCTTTTTCCCTCCTTTTTTTTAAAAGGTAGCAATATAATGGTCTTGGATTTCTTTTTGAATGCCTTTGTTCTGAAATATTTTGTTGTTTTTCTTTGTTGTGTGTGCCAATGGTTGCATTGTTTGTGTGCAAAACTGCCTGACTACTCACCAGGATCCTTGTTTTCAATGTCTTTCTCCTTCAAAAGAAGCGCATGCATCAAATACCATCGCTGCTCATCAACAGAATTAACCTCTGTCATAAGTTTAAAAAAAAAAAAAAAAAAACGGTTTAAAGTATAATGACACCTCACACTTCAAAGTTACAAGATTATTGTGAAAACTCTGATCATGTGTCCAATGTGTGTCAGGGAATATGTTCAGCTTTAGAAAGCACAAAATACAAACTTTAATGTAATTGGACTCAACATCATTTTGATCATTCTTCAAATACTTGTGTATCTTATGAAGTGGGTTAAACTAGCGTCTGATCACTCTTTGTGGTGTCCAGGTCAATAATGCCACAGCCAGAGTGATGACGAACAAGAAGATGACCACACCGTACTCGAACGGAGAGGGCCTCGCTGCTCTTCCATATGGTAGTGCGTTTTGTAGATTTCTAGCTCTGTTCGGGTTGTTTAATGTCACAACATTAGTTATATTTTAACTTTAAATGTCATAATGTTTCCAATTTATGCAGAAATACTCCATCTGGACAATTATAACAGGCAGTTTCCCTCCCAAGTTAGATGTAAATTTATGACATTTTCTGTTTGTTTCCTCCTTTCTCAAAGTTTATGATCTGTGTATGTAGTGGGTTTTAAACAGTAGAGGTTAGATTGTTGTCACATGGCTGAAACTTGTAGGTGACAGTTGACACGTGAAATACTCCAGTTTATGTCAGTGCCATGAATTGTTTTATACATTATGTCACACAAAAGAAAAATTGCTGTTTTTTTGTTACAATTTGTTTGTAATCATAATTTGAACATAACATGATTATGATTGTTGTTAACATGATTAACATTATCATGAGTATTTAACTTGCTCTCACAGGATGTGCCCTACGCAGACAGATAGCTAGCAAAGAAATGAACAGCAGGGATCGTTTTGAACAAATGCACCAGTCATAAAAATGTCTTTTTTGCTTCAGTGAGTTTTCTGTAAAATATCGCTTCAAACATATGTCGCATTTTTCTTTGTTAACTACAGCTGGGTGGAAGTTGAGTCCCATGGTTGGAGCGATGTACAGCCCTGAGCTCTATACAGGTATGACAATATGTACTCTTTTAATACTTAAAAAGACAGGTGGAGACAAGATGAACTAAGTATGAGAGCGAAAAAACTAGAAATAATAATAGAAGCTGCACTTTCTTTCTTCATTATTTCTCTCTCTCTCTCTCGCTCTCTCTTGCTCAGTACCAGGGTTTCCATACCCAGCAGCAGCAGCAGCAGCTGCTTCCACCGCTGCGACCTTTCGAGGCGCTCATCTGCGGGGTCGTGCCCGGCCTGTCTACAGTGCAGTCAGGGCAGCTGTGCCACAACCTGCCATCCCGACATACCCTGGGTAAACACACATAAATATAAATAAAAGCTGATAACTACACCAGTAAAGTGCTATTGATAATGAAAAGTAATCATACTTAAATGCATGCCTTCAATTAGTTAAAAAATTGTGCTTTATAGTTGTGCATGCTGTGTGTTTCAGTATATACTTTTTTACTGAGATTATGATATTGATTGCTTGCTGAGCTGAAATACCATTTCCTTGTACCTCAAAAGTGGCAATGATATGAGCCTTCAGTGCATTAAAATCAAATTGAGTAGCTTTCCCGTTAATAGATGTTTGTCTCACAGTGCTAAAGTAACAGTAGTATCACTCTGAAGTCAGTGCATTTATATACAAAGAGGTGGTATTTTGTCTTGCATGTTGCACGGTGTGTAATAATCTCACCCTTCTTTCTCTTCTCTCTTTCACAATCTGTTTGGCACCGTTTTCTCACCTCTCTCTCCCTCAATCGTCACTCTTGTTTGTTGTTTTCTGCAATGCCCACATGGTGGCGCATCACACCATTTTATTTTATTTTATTTTTTTGGTTGTTTTTTCTTTTTTCTTTTTTTGACATTCCACCACCGCTCCTCTGTACTCTGTCCTTCGCCTTCTTTCTTCCCTTTCCCGTCTCTCTCTCCCTCTCTCAGTGTGATGGCCTATCAGGATGGTTTTTACGGTGCAGCCGATCTCTATGTAAGTATACCTCTCTCTCCTCTCCTGCCTCACTCCTCACCTACGTTTTCCCCCTCTTGCCTGTGGGTTTTCAAGTGTGAAACAGCACGGACCAAACCCATAGAGATGTGTACTTCTGGGTGTATTGATTGATCAGAGAGAGACGTTTTAAATAACAGAAAATTATCGAATGATGTTCAGTTTCATACAGTATGCTACATCCATCTAACACATACAGATATAGGAACATGAACAGTCCTGCACACACACACTGTAATCATGTGTCCATTCATGAGTAGACTACTCTAGGGTTTGTCTCTGTGCATTTGTGAGTTAGTTTGTACCAATGTGATTATGAGCCTGTGTGTCTGTGTGTGTGTAATAGTGTGTGTGTGCGTGTGTGACCAGGTTGACAATAGCTGTTTCTGTTCTCTCTGTAGACTAGTGTTTCAGGACATTAGTGGCAGATTGCCCCAGGTAGGGTTTACACACTCTGTGTGAGAGCCAGTGTGCATCCTCCTCGTCTCCAATGACTGCGTGCTGCTAGACATTATTGACCATCTGAGATTGAAATGCCTTCTCTGTCTTCTTCTACTAACTCACTGGATTCTGACATGGGTGGAGTTGCGGAAGGGGGAGAAAAGAATTGAGCTTAAATCGGAATTCATAAAAAATGCAAAATCTCTTTAGGAGAAATGGATCAAGATTTTAGGGACAATTAGATGCAGAGAAGGTCAGAGCTTGAGCAGTGCATCACTTCCTTAAACTGTGTATGTTAAATTCATGTAAAATTGGATTTCATTACATTCTTGAGGCAAGATGCATTAAAACCAAGTAACATTTTATTGAATTATTTAACAATGTCATGACACACTTTTATTTCAAAATCAGAAAATATTAAAAATTTGGGGTTAAAAACTGAGGTTAAAAAAAAAGAAAAACAGATGATGCCTTTTTATGTGATTTTGCTACTGTTACACTTTTTCATCATCTCTCCCTAAAATGCTAAAGGTTTCACATTGTGCACAGACATTACATATTATAATGTATGTCATGTAACAGAAAGCTTTATTTTCATGCTTGAAATACAAACTGCACATGAAATAAATAAGACATGAGTAATGACGCTAAAACCTGAGAGTCTCCAGTAGTCAGAAGGATGTAGGACAAGAACATTCATTCTCTCAGCAGTTAATTCAGACCCCTTCCAGGAATCTCCCTATCTGTTTCACCTGTGGCATGCTAACTGAATCAGTGTCGGCATGCAGACATACTTACAAGGCTGACTCCTCCCCCAGTCCTCCCTATTTCCTCCCACCCTTTTCTTCTCTTTCTTCTCTCTTTATAGACCCCCCCCTCCACTCTTTTTTTCACTCCTTCTCACTCTGTTCATTCTGTCTTCTGTCCTCCTTCAGTCAACAACTGAAACCTTTTCTGTGGTCTTTAAGTCACCTCGTTTTGCTCCATGTCTTTCTTTGTCCTTTTCTGTTCCCATTTCTTTGTCTGCTCTCGCTTTGTGCTGTAACTTCTCCTACAGTTCTGCGCTCTGCATCACATTATATGTTTTTATCATCATGTACACCTTCTTCTTCTTTCGGTCACCCCTTCCTCCGCTTCCTCCTCCTCCCCCTGCCCCCCACCCCACCCCCCAAGTCCAGCCTTCTACCCATAGCAGCAACTGTGTGGTCCTGAATGCGGGGACATGGTTGTGACTGATTCTTTAGGGTAGAATGCAGCGGTGTGTGTGTTTGTTTTTTGCATTTCTTATAGGGATGTTTGGCCTAATACACTGTACGTTCTGAGTTTGGGAAAGCATGCTGTGTCTGTCAGTGATTGGTCGCTGGCCATGTGAGCGTGTATGTGTGTGTGTATGTGTATGTGTGCGTGTGTGTTCCCCTTTTTAATCCGACTGTCTGACTGTCTTCTTACACCTGTAGTTTTATTTTGTTGTGTGTGTCTGTTCATCAGCTGTCCATCCAAACATAAATAATGACACAATCATCCTGCCGCCCCTTCCCCTTTCTTGAACTGTGTGTTTTTGGCGGGGGAAGTGGGGTGGGGCACAGTTACGGGTATAGAATCTCTCTCCCTCCATGTCCAATACACAGAGGGGAAAATCATGCACTTAAATGATGATTAAAAACCGTGAAATACATAAAGTACTCTTAAAGATTTTTTTCTTCCTCCAGGTTAGTCATAGAGGGAGAGACACACACACAGAGCCTGAGCTACATCCTTGTGAATGCTGTACTGCACCAGATTAGCCAGTTTTGCTGTCTGCTTGTTAATCTTTCGCTGTCTTCTCAGCAGTTTTTTTCTCACAATGTAACCCTTTAGATTCACTACTAGTCTGTTGGTCTGCAGAGGAAACACAGCAAACTTTTAACAAGAATTTACTTCTCTGTCTGTCCCTTCCCACCTCTGCCTTCATTGTATCTCTCTCCCCTCTATTTCACACGATGCCCTCTTCCCTCTGTCTTTCCTCCACCTCTCTCCTCTTCATCGCCTCCGCACAGGGTGGCTATGCAGCGTACCGTTACGCCCAGCCGACTGCGGTAGCGACTCCTGCAGCAGCGGCAGCTGCAGCGGCGGCTTACAGTGACAGGTGAGTGGGCTTTTCAGTACATTTTAGAACCGGATCTGACAGGCCCACACCTACGGAGCTAGGTCTTGAGACGGTTCGGTGTCTAAACAAAGCCTTGGCCAGGAAATGAATTATAATTTATGACCTTCATCCTCCCTGAGGTTCAAGTACATTAGTTATTTTGCGGACAGAAATGGATTCTTTATTTTAACGCTTGATATATTGGCTGTTTTCTGACAGCTACGGACGAGTTTACACGGCAGACCCCTACCATGCTGCACTCGCCCCAGCTGCCTACGGTGTTGGAGCCATGGTAAGCCCGTATATTTTCTTACATTTAAAAGACGTAAAGAAACGATAGTTACGTGAGAGTAACTCAAAATAATTACTGTGTCTGTGTTCCGAGTAATGAAGTGAACAAATGAACATAATGAACATAATACTATGCAATGAAAGATGAAATATGTCAGGCTGTGGCTACACTAACAGTATTTAGTAGTGGCTGTGACATTAATTCATTGTTGGGCTGATTCCTTGTGGGATTTATTAACAGTAAAGAAAATATAGAATGTTACCATCCTCGTCCTTTAATGAATAGTGTCATTTTGAATGTAGTGAAATATTTTATTCACTAAATGTTTATTGTTTTACAGGCCACGCTGTACAGGGGAGGCTATAGTAGATTTGCCCCTTACTGAGGACACTACATTTCCCAGGAGCTCCTCTCTTCCATTGATTTACTCTAAAAGAGCTCCCTCTGGTGTCGTGGAGGTGGACTGCACCCCATTTTAAAGTGTGGCATCAACCACAACAAAGAAATTTCTGATCCCACCCCAGAGCAGTCCCACATTTTCTTATATGCTACTACAGAAATAGAGGAATGCTGTATTAAAGACTGACGGATGGCCTTTACATTAAAAAAGAAGTGGAAAAAAAATAAAGACTTAAAATGGCCACCTTCCCCATTGCACGGCTGTATTATAGTCCCCCCCTTCTCATTCCCTCTGCACTCAGCAGCACAAGACTCGCGATGGAGCCCAGATGTTCTTCCAAAGGCTGCATGTGGATAACTGACATTTAAACAACTGTCAACCATGTATGGAAAAAGAGCTGAGTGCTGTGTGGCCTGCACACACTCGACGTTTGCCGAGAAAGAGAGGGAGGCAAGGAATCGAGGTGTCCACAAAACGTCGGTGCAGTAGGAAGCAGGGAGATGCTTCGAAAGAGGCGTCTAAAAACATTTTGAACCGGGATGACGAGTCACTAAAATGAATAAAACACCCACTGATGGATTTTATAATTCCTCCTTATCGTGGGCAGATAGTAAATGAGAAAGGATTTCCATTCTTGTTGTGTTCTGGTAGTGGGAGACGGAACATGGCGGCTTGGAGAGATGATGTGGTGGTTTAGAACGCTACAGAAATCATGTCCGAAAGCTGAAGGAGGGAGGGTTATTAGAGCTGTTCCTTACCTCAAGTTTTCTTAGTATGTGGAAATGGTGAACCTTTAAACTTAAAATTGTTATGATATGCAAAGAAATTAGTTTAGAGAAAAAAGTTACCAAATTATTATTATTATTATTACTATTATTGTAATTATTCTCATTATAATTCTTATTAAACCATTATTTTTGTTTGACTCAGCTACATAGCATCCACCGCTGTTATGGGACATGACATGTAGATTAAACAGTAAAATCAGAAAATGAGCATCTATTGAACTGAAATTCCACCTTTTGACTATGTGACACAACTTTAGTCTGACCTCATCCTTCTCATACACAGGATTTCACTATACTCTGTGTGCAGACACCACTAAACCCTACAGAAAGTGTGACACTACACTGAAAAACAATTTTTCGTTTAGTTGTTTTTTAGATTTAGACCCAAACTCAATCCTCCATCCACAACCCTGGGGTTCAAGTATTTGTTGATTCTTTAATGTAGAGATTTATTATTTGGATTTTCCCCTCATGCTCCATCTTTTATAGAGCAAAATCCAACATTGAATGAGTCTTCCTGAAACATACTTTACTTGGTAATTATGTTCGCAAGGCTGTCAGCAGCAATTACTGAGCAAGAGAGTGGTTTCTGTCGGTGAGTTGATAGAAAATATTTAAATGCAAAATACCTTACTATTGTGCATATTTCTATACCGTTGTATTTCCAAAACGTGGCTTTTTTGGCTTTTGTTTTTGTTCCAAAGATTTGTAGAAAGCACATTTTTCTGCCGTATGTATAAATATATAATCTTTGTTATTGTTATCTATCATAATCCTTGATAATCCTATTGCTGTCTTTATTTACTTTCTTTCATCTTCTTTTTTTTTTTTTTTTATATCTGTAAGTCTTGTTCCTTCTTCAGTAAGGTGCAAGGTCTTGAGCCGAGAGCATACCTGAGTAGTGACAAACTAGAGGTATGCATGTAACACTACCAAACATTTGTCCTCTCAGTTAAATATTCAGTCAGTCTAGGCTGTTGTTTGATTTAAGTACATTTAAGTATATTTCAAAGTATATGCAGGAGCGGCTGGATTTCTCTTTTTCTTTTCATGTCCATATTTTGCAGGTGACTGAGACATTTGGAAAGAATGAACATAGGCCTGTAGCACTTTGGTTAAGACCAACTGTGTTCTTTCACCTTTTTTGTTTTTTCTAAAAGTTTTTGTTTAATGCAGACTCCTTACATTTCAGTGGTGAAATCTGTCAGCTTGGCCAGTGTGGTCACTTCAGGTTTATTTGACGATATCAATATCAAATAAAATGTCTGAAAGTGTTATCTCTCATACATGCGCATGTTAAAGGACCACTGTGAAGGATTTAGTTGCATCTAGCATTGAGGTTGTAGATTGCAACCAACTGAATCTACAGTGGCTTTTGGGTAATGTAAAAAACATCTGCGCTCTAGAGTTTGGTTTGTTCTGGGCTATTGTAGAAACGTGTGCAACATAGCGGGCTCTGTGGGAGAGGACCCTCTCCCTATGTAGATATGAATGGCACATTCTTAGCTAACGAAAATGCATTATGCACCAGTGAAAACATAACTATGAATATTATATCCCATTTCTGCCAATGCATTGGCCTAAATCCTACACACTGGTCCTTTAATATTCCAAAATGGTGAAATCAAAATGTTATTGTGGCATATGATCTAAGTTGTGTGTAAAATGGGGCAGTTCCGTTAACTTTTAATTTCAAAGCTACTGTTGTGTTTTCCACCTCTCATACTTGGAAAAACATGCAGGTCAATAAGATGGTCTTTTTTTTTTCTATTAAATGTGCTGCTGTTGGATTTGCTCATGACATTTAACATTTCTTTTTTAATATCTCAATATTAATATAGAATGTGCTCTGGACAAAAAGAAGAAAAAAAAAAAGAAAAGAAACCCTAGCCAAAGATGCTAACTAACGGTCCCTAGCATGTTCTGGTTCCCAACTTAAAAAGTGCTAAATAAAATTCGCAAAGATGGACTTTTGGAGCCACTGAAGGCATGGACAAACCAGCATGAGCCAGTCTTGTCAAGTTTAAAAAAAAAAAAAAAAAAAAAAAAGTTTTGCATGAATCTTGTGTCTTTCATATTTGACTCCTGAGCAACCAAGCCTAGTTGTGTTCTTCTTTACCACTAAACTCCATGGAGAATGACAGGCAGCTAGCGGTGTGAAGCTAGTTAGCACAACAAAGAGCACAGTGCTGTATGGCAAAAAAGGCCTGCTGACAAACAAAATGGCTGCCGCACAAAGATCATTTTCCTGTCGTGGATTTCTTGCCACTGTATTATAGTAAACTATGTGACCATTCTTCATAGTTGCTATGGTTTCTCAATGACCAGTCCTATCCCTATGTCATGTCTATACCCCCCTTGACTGCCATTATGTTGTTTTTTTTTTTGTTTGTTTGTTTTTTTGTTTTTTTTTTTGTTTATTGAATGTCCATATAAAATGTTTTATATAAAAATGTTTTGTTGTGATCCAACGGGCTGTTTCCTTTTGATATTTAGTAAAATGGGTCAGCATTTTGTAGTTTCTAACATTATTTTACACACAGACTGTGCTGATTTAAATATTACGTCCAAATTGTAGCTTTAGCTCTGCAAATGATTTTGTTGGCTGCTTGTGGGTAGTGGAAACGAGCTGTAAACACAATACTGACCTAGTATCACATTTTAAGAGTTGTGTTCTGGTCATTTTATGAATCCAAGTTCTATATTAACTCTCCTTTTATTGGTCTCTACCAACTCAAGAAATACCTGGCTCAGCAGAGGCTAAATGTAAATTGATGTGTACTGGCTTGTTGCTCACTTAATCTTGTGTTTGGTGTGCTGAAAGAAGCTAAAGTTGTTCATAAAGCACCTACAGTGACACCTTTCACGTTATACGTAGTCCTGACAAGTCTGCAGTCATGCTAGCAGATACGTGAGGCTTGAGCTATATGCTCACATGCTCACTCCCTTTGATAATTAGCAGTAAACACAAACTATAACTACAGCTAAGGCTGATGGCAATACTTGTATTTGATCTGAGACTTAAGTATTGGACAAATGAATTTCACCTGGTGATGATACTATGTGGAAAGTGAATGGATCACCAAAATATTGTTCCTCTTGTGGGTGGCTAGAATGTCAGCCAAATTACATGGAAATCCATCCAATAGTTTCACTCGCATGGTGGCACTAGAGCAAAAGGGATCACCAAAGTCCCAAACCCTAACCCTTAGGATACATAGTCTATAGATCATGAATGTCTGTACAAAATTTCATGGCAACCCATCAAATACATATTGTAGATATTTCAGTCTGTAAGTGATAGACTGGCATTGCTTAAAAATACTGATAATAGCTTCAGTAATACAGATAATGTATGCTGGTATCTGTTCCCATACATTTTACACCGTGTTGTAAAAGAAGGCAACACTTCTTTGGGGAAAGCATTTATTGACATTTCTATTCAGCTGTTCTATCCAAATTCCTATTGACAGTGTGCACAAATTTACATTCATAGTTCATAAAAATAAAAATATATATCTTTCATAAACATCTGTACATTAAGAAGGAATAGCTCCAAAGGTGGGTTGGGGGTTCAGGGAGTGGAAAAGGCAGGAGAGAGGAGCAAGGGTTTAGTGGTGCACCAACACTCTTAAAAACAGCAAGAGGTGAAGGTGAAGGAGAACAGAGCGAGCAGGAGCAGGAGAAAGATTGGGCGAAGGTAAATAAGTGCAGGGAGGTGAAATAGCTGAGGGAAAGACACAGGAGGGTTTCTAGACAATTCCGTATTTCGCCAGGTCACTGAGCTCCATGTCACCAAAGGCTTCCCATGGGCAAACCACTGTGATGTCTGTGCCAAGACCCTCCATGCCGGGGATGTCGTCTCCGAATCTGAAAAAGAAACAAAAACATGTCTTTAAATTCCTGAGAACGTTCCAGTTGAGTTCTTTTACTGGATATGTGACTTTTGATAGTTCAATAAGTACTCATATACTTAACTAAAAGTACCAATACAACAACAAGTCCAGCTTACCCCTTCTGGCCTGGTTTAGGGGCCTTGCTCTTGAAGGTGCGAGCAGCCCTCTGCTTGAATTTGGGAGGTGCCTTCTTGTCGGCGGGTGCTGCAACAGCTGTGTCTGCCATCTTTTACACACTTAGAGAAAAAGAGATAAAAATCAGTGAGTTAGTCTTGATGTTTAAGACCCTACCTCTTCTCCTCCTCTAATCCCCCACTGCCCTGTACATGGATGATATAACTCCCCCATTTTAGGTCAATTATAGAGTCAAACTGTCATACCGATCCTTAAGAGCCTGTTACACAAACAGCTTTGTCTGTTTTTACACCTTGGCTTTAAAGATTACACTTGGCCAAGTTACAGACTGTTCATCTTGAGACCAGGATATAACTAAGTTCACCTAAATAATAATAATGTAAATAATAATCTCTGAGTGTAAACAGATTTTCAACTAATTTTCCATCTGCTTTAATCCAAACTATTTCTGACCCCTGGTGGCTATGTTGTTTTTAGAGGAAAGCTCAGCAGTGCTCTGGAGTTTGCCAGAAAAGTACTTAGACGACACTGGTGGTTACTCTGAACCTGCTAACAAGCTGTGTAGTTGCTGCATGCCCCTGGTTTTGATTAGCCACAGCTAACAATATTAGCATTCATTGTGTTCAGATATACAGCAGGATATGTATATGTTTGTTTCTTAATGTTTTTGTAGTTACAGTCACCTAATAGTGTTTGTGTTATTTTTTTAATACAGACTGATGAAAGTACACAAAGACACTGATGTCTTTATTTTAATTCGTTTTATATCCTCAATTAACCAGAATGGTTTGTTGAGATCTAAATCTCTTTTTCAAGAGAACTGTGGTCATAATGGCAGCACATTTATACTGAAAGAACCAAAACAAATTCAGTGAATGAAGAAATATATAAAAAAGGAGGGGAATAAAACATGAACAGACAATATAATTTATAAATATAAACACAAGTTCTTTTTTTTTATTTGTTCTTATTTACTAGTCTTGATTACTTTACTCATTGCTATCATTTATAGCTTTACTGCTATAGCAGGTATATACAATTTAATACTATCTGATATGTATTTTTGCTGTACTCCATGTAAATTTCCCATGTAGGACCACAAAGACTGAGCTGAAAATTTAACATAAAATTTCAGAAAAAAATACTCTTATAATAATTACAAATTGTACAAATATAATTACAAATTTGTACAATTTGTAATTATTATTAAATTACAAAATCATTGTCACAATCATTTCATGAGAAGAGGTAAAACATATTTTTTTCCAACTTTATGGACAACAGTCTAGCAAAACGTCTGTTTCATGTAGAATAAAAGAAGCTACCTCTATCGACCTCAGGGCCTTCATATAAATAAAATGGAAATATTCATTATGTAAATGTTACCTAAACACAACTTTTTAAAACAGTATTTACAAAGTTCAAAGATGCAAAGTGCAAAAGCACAAATTATATATTGATATGGTAGAGACTGCTGCTTAAAAACTGCATTGATTTGGATTCTTAAAAACCTCTTTGGGCCTTTTTCCAAAGTTGAGGAGCAGCAGCTGCACATCCAGGTACTGATACATTTGTTTATAAAATATAGTAGTAAGAACACTTCTATGACGTCTGTACCTATCTGTATGAAGTCCTGCTGCCTCAACACTTTCCTGCAGTCTCATTTATGCTTGACCCTTAATTGCAGAATTGAAAGTTTGCCAAAGCTCACAAAGATAGTGTGATCTTACCTGTTTTTTGCAGTAGCAGAGTTCGGTCTGCTGTTTCTCTGGTCTGTGTGTGTGTCTTTGTCCTGCTATATGCTTATATACTCCCCTGCTAATCCCCCTAAGATGCTCACATGCTCATAGATAACTTTATGTCCCTTTTTTTCTTTTTTTTTTTTTTTTTTTAAACCTGTGCTCTAATTGGCCTCTCAGCTGTCTTAGATTAAGGAGGGGGTTTAAAGGTCCACTCTAATGTGTTATGCCATGTGAAGACATTCGTAACCTTATATAATGAAGCATCTTTGAGAAAAACTTGTTTACTGAACAATAGAAGATGTTTGGGAACCTGACACTTTTCTGAATTTATGGCTCTTTTTGTCTGAAGAGGTGGAACAGCATAAACATACAACATTATATAATTGTAGAACAATATATCTTTCTACAACAAGGATAATTCCAGTTCTCAGTTTTAACATAAACAACAGGTCATGGAAGTTTGTTCTTGACTGTGAAACCAATAATTTGACAAAAAAAAAAAAAAAATCTTAGTTCTAGTTTTTCCAGAGCTTTCATCCACATCCCAAAGTCTTAATCAGCTAACAAAGAATGAAGAATGTGAAAGCTCTGGAAAAAGCTAGAAAGTTAAGATTTTCTTTATTGTAAAATATAAGCAGAGGAGATTCTCAGTCAATATTGGGTGTTACAGAAAAACCATGGTGTGGTTTCTCTCTGTTTTATCACCCCCAGACTCTTCTTTTCACGTGACTTTAATAATTGCTGAATAGTCAGTCGCTGTCTCAGCATTGTCTCTCTCTAACCTCAGTCCAGGCCATGAGATGTGGGGTTAAGAGCTGAATGGTTAAGTCTTCTTTATTTGTCACTAAGTGACTGATCACCTAAGCGGAGCTCGGCGCATCTCTGCTCTTACATCACATGCTCCAGATCCTCGTGCAGGCTACATCAGGACACGTTTGTTTACAAATAAGGTGAAACTATATCCCAGTCTTTAGTGTCTCAGAGTTTCTGCTATTTTCTTGAAGTTGCTCAAATTCTATACGTTTTAATACTGATGTGTGAGTGACCAAAAAAAAACAACAAGGGCTGTGTCACGGTGACTAGAATTGATGTGAGTCTTCATATGATATTCTCATATAAAACTCTCTCATGGCAGTAAATAAACTGTATATACTGTATAATACAGTCAACCAAAAACTCAATTTTCCACACCGTCAGATGTGTACTTTTATTAAATCTAGTAGTAGGATAGGGAGGCTACACAGGAAAAACAAAGGAAAATTTAGGAGATTTGTTGAACGCAGAAAAGTGAGATAATTTGTCATTAATTCATCTGTCATACGAGGAGTGATTGATAGGTTTGCGGCAGAAACTTATCGGCCAGGTAGAAGGAGACGAGTTATGCATGCACTTGCAGGTCAACTCAGCGATTGTGCAGAAAGTTTGAAGTTAATAACTTTTGTGGTATTTTCTGTTTTGTGTAACTGAAAGCTGGGCCTCTGGACAGCCAGACAAGCACAGTCAGGTGTATGATTTTAAACTCGTCCAGCACCCGCCCTGTTCACCTGATTTGGCTCTCGCAGACTACTGCCTCTTCCCCAAGATGAAAAAGGAGTTCAGTTGTCGCCATTTTGACCATAATGATGATGTCGTGGCTGCTGTGGACCACTTTCTGGAGGTCCAAGAGGCTGACTTCTACAAAATAAGGATCCGTATGCTCCATGACCGCTGGACTAGGTGTGTAAATGTAGGAGGAGACTGTGGTGAAAAATAAATGTGCTTGGTTTTCTAAAAACCGACCCCTTCTACCTTAGGCCACAAACCTATCAATCACCCCTCGCAAAAGGCCTCCTCATGCCACCGAGTGCCTGTGTTCGTCCACATATTCAGCTTAAAACATTCTTTTCATTTTACTGCATTCAACAGTTTCCCTTCGTCTTCTTTGCAGCCTATTATCACCAGCCTGTTTTGGAAGCTCTTCTTCCACTATTTTAGTAAATTTAGAGTTAGAGTTTAAAAAAAAAGTGACCCACATCAACTGTGACTTTGTTTCACATCCGCAGTTGTTTGTAATATATTCTGCAAACCAGTTATTCCTGTGACTAAACCAAAATGAACAGCTTCTTGTACTGTCATAAAGTTGTTGAATTTTCTGCAATTGTAAAAGTTTTCACGGTGCAGAGGGGATACTGTGTGTGTGTGTGGGTAACGTACTGATGTATGCGGTGGGTTGTGATAGACAGACAGACAGAAAGACAATGAATATCTATCAGCAGATTTATTTTTTTTAGGCGTCAACTTGATAGTCGTGCTAATTACTGTCACTCACTACTGCCAATACGTGACACCTCTATAATTCGCTTCAATTCACATGCTGACAGGCATATCTAACTTGAAATACACCTTGTATTTATATCTCGTTATCCTTTAGCTCTTCTATTTGTGGCTGAGCTGGTGCAGGAGAGGGCCGAGCCGAGCTGGCACATAAAAGAATGACAGATTGAACATCTGAGGGGATAAGCAGCTCGGAGGACTTTAAAAAGGGACAGTCCAACAGAGAGAGGAATGCCACAAGCGAGAAACTGAGGAGCTCATCAGACAGCACCAGAAAAACAGTTTGAGACTTCAACAAAAGGTAAGATGAAACTGCAATTTTCTCAGCTCTGGTGCAGGGAGTTAATAATCTTACTGCTGTGATAACATGTATTGCCTCAGATTCTTCTCTGCTTTTGCAACCGAGAAGCCGAGAAAATTTTTTTCTTTTCTCGAGTATCATGCCTGAAATGGAGCTGAAATGAGATCTGTGATTTGTAGTGAGTCATTCTTTGTGCTGGCCTTCTTGCTGGTACTGCTCAAGGCCCAGCCACTATTTCTTTATAATGTTCTCAACCTGATGGATTCAGAAGAACCCTGAGGAGTTTTGAGCACTGGTTGTTCTTTTTTCTTTTTTTTTTCTTTCTTTTTTCTTAATGCATCTAGACTTTGGTAACTGGTCTAGTTGTTGATCAGCTTGCTGAAGAGGATGATGAATGCAATTTAGAGAGCAATATGTTCACAGTGGGGAGTGATTTTACAGTAATTTGATACCTTAAGGAAAGGGGGATTGTTACAAGAGGAATCTGCCAAAGCAAGATTATCCAAATAGCACCTTAAAGTGGTAAGGAAATTGTGCTAAGACTTAAGACAGAAAACAAGATGAATATGAACACAAGATACTAAATTAAAATAAAAACCATAAATATTATTTTTAAGTAAAGTAAAATAAAACATAAGACAAAGAAATGAGCTGAAGCTGAATGAAAGTTAGAATGTTTAAAAGATCTGAGAGCTGCGGGGAACTCATGTATTTTTTAAATTTTTTTTTAGCAACTAATCGAAATGGCAGACGTAGCCGTCGCAGCTCCCGTCGACAAGAAGGCACCTCCCAAATTCAAGCAGAGGACCACACGCACCTTCAAGAGCAAGGCACCTAAACCAGGCCAGAAGGGGTGAGGTGGATTTTAGATGTTTGCAATATCCCTGCTGTCATTTTCACTATTAAAGCACTATCCCGTCATTCACATTTCAGCAAAAAAACAAACAAACAAACAAAAAAAACCCTTGTCCTTTTTATCCTTCAGTTTGTACTCATCAGATCTTTTTTGTCTCCTCCTTTCAGATTTGGAGACGACATCCCCGGCATGGAGGGTCTTGGTACAGACATCACAGTGGTTTGCCCATGGGAAGCCTTTGGTGACATGGAGCTCAGTGACCTGGCGAAATTTGGAATAGTTTAGCCCTCTTTCCTCTGCCTTTACCCCTATCGCCACTATTGTCCCTTATATATTCCTACTATTAATTAAGCAGCTGAAAATCTTCTATCTGTGTGCTCTAGAGAGGAGGCAGGCCCCCTGATGATTTAGAGGTTTGACCAAGAAAATATCCAGCACCCTTTGTTGTTTAATGCACATTATTTGCCCCTGTCCTTCCACCAACTCTCTCTTATCTTTTTCTATTTTTCCTCACCCCTGCCCCCCCACCCCTCTCTTTTCCCCCAATTCTCTCTTTTCCCATTCTTGCCTCTCATAGCGAATGGTATCAGCGACTCTGGACTTAAGCTTTTACTTTCCGCAGAGGGAAAAAAAAGAAATCACATGGAATGCATTATATATGTTGTAAAAATGAAAGAGGGTCTAGTATCCGTTACTGCGATGTCCCTGGACTGTTCTGCTCTTCTTACATTTCCACCTCTTCTCCTCAAAGCTGCCAATTCGACATGCACAGAGTTCTATTTTGTGTATCAGCTAAATGAGATTTTATTTTTATGAGAAGTCTATAACTGAGATCAACCCTGTCTATTTTGTCAGTAGAGAGGAAGGACTCCATAAAGACAATAAATGTTGATATTTTCCATAGAACATGTGTTACGTGCCCTTTCTATCATTAACATTAACCAAAAATAAACCACATGTATGCTGTTTGGCCTCATGTGTCTTTCAGTGTTTTCTGGCTTCAACCAAAGCACGTAATATAATATATGCATAATAATGCACTTAATCCATTATTGACAAGTGTGGCCATCATTCTTGTAGTTGCTACACTTTCATATCATAGAGATGTTATATTATTCACTAAAACTGTAAAAATAAATCTGTCCTCAAGGACACAGGGTGAGGGAAAGCAGCAAAGATAACCAAAGCTGTTGTTGCCACAGCAACCAAACATGCTTTTTCACAGAAATGCAATCTTCTCCTTTTCTCGACAACTAAAGAGAAAGGTTTTAACAGTTTTAACATAAGCAACAAAGGTCGCATTAGACTGCTTCCCAATTAAAGTTATCAGCTATTATAGAAATCTAGCTTTTTTTTTTTTTTTTTTTTTTTTTTTGGTGAATCAAGGAACAACTTCCCAAAAAGAGGTCTTTCTGAAAAGCCCCCCTTCTCCTCAACTTTTGTAAAAATTTAAAGGGTAAAGCTTCAAAAGTG
>JBBMJY010000020.1:13067129-13107695 GCA_037833715.1 Toxotes lorentzi | reverse complement strand
AATCCCTTCTTCTTTTTGCTCCTCTTTTTTCCATATAAAGGAAAGATGACTCATTCCCAGACATGATCTGGCTACCAGTTGTTTTGAATTCTCCTTAAAGTGTGAATATTTTATAAGAACTGAAGAACAGTTTTCAAATGCATACTCACCTTATCCCATTCTATACTCACCTTGGCTAAAGCTGATTTGGAGAGTTGTCCTATTTTATTTATTTGCTTACTTGCTTACTTACTTTTTTTATTTATTATTATTATTATTATTACCAGTACAGTCAGAAATCCGAGCTGTAAGAAAAAATAGAATGATTTTAGGACAATGCAGCACATTTGGAGCACCAGCAAAAACAAGCTGACATTTCATTATGAATCACAAAAGTAAGATCCTTACAGGATCAGGGACTGGCAAGATTTGCCAGCGATCGTTGGTATTTCAGTTTGAGCATGAAGTGCAAAGATATAGTTCTAGGAAGCATTTTGAATGTGTTATAAATGGATATGTACAGCAGTGTAGTGTCATATTACTGCTGACAATGAAGCATACCAAATCTTTCCCCAAATAGCAGCCCATACACCCAGGAATCACCCACAAACTATTCCCTGTGTGTTTGGTTAAAAAATACAGTTCTTAGAAGGCGAGAGCTGATGAGCAAGGCCATGTGTCCGTGATTGAAACATGTTGACTCTGTGTTGAATCAATTATGAACTGTCTGTCACAAATATATCCAGTTTTTTCTTTCTCAAATACCAGGAGTGGGTCTTCAACACAACCAAAAATAGAAGTAAAGAAAAAAAAAAAAAAAAAAAACAACCCTGAAGGCTGAGACTACTCAGAAAGCTCAGCGCAGAATGTCAGATTTCTCAGGTGATACCTGTCAGGTACAGACCAAAGGATCATGTTTGCCACTTTGTTCTTTGCTCTGACATGAGGCTATGACTCTTCACTCTGAGGCTGGGTGAGCTGGCAGCTGGCAGCTCTCAGGCTGTAATAGGATTGGGATTTATCCATATGGGTCACTGCAGACAGAACAAGTGCGTGAGTGTTGTGTGAGTTTTAAAAGCCACAGCTTTCTTCATCTAAAGTTGGACATGACTGCTATTTATAGGAAATACATTTACACTTTCCTGTTAAAATTTGATATTGCTCTAATTTTAATTTTTAAACATCACAACAGATCTGGATGGATGCTCACAGTATGTATAGAGTGAAAGGATGTCTGTATGTGAAAATTATTGCACATCTGTGCATTTTTCATTTACATGTGTGAAACTGAACTTAATGAAAGTATTTATTTTAACAATGCGGAGCTAATGACTGAGTCATTTATTTCAGCGTGCATGACTTGGCAGTTCTTTTTTTCAAGGAAAATGTCTGACTTTGTTATTTTATATTTTGTTTTTAGATAAAAATAAAATTGAGAAATTACTGATTAGATAATCATCCACTTATACACTTATTTTTTAATCCCTTTTCCACACTAATTCTTTGCAATGTTATTTTAGTAGTAGACAAATTACCTGGTAATTAAAAAAAAATATATGATGCTATTATTATCATTAATTATTATTTAATTTCAGTGTCACATCATATTTTTGGTCTTTGTATTATAGCTGATGGTGGGTTCTATATCTCCTACACAGATGAAGAACTATGCACTGTCACACTGGTGATTAAAGTGTCAGAGGGCTTCCCCATCCTCTGTGGACCCCTGACATAACCGTCAGACAGGCTGTAAGCTGTTTTCAACCCACTCATGAAATTCATACAGCAAACACTCTCACAGAGTTGACACAGTGACGGTGACCTACATCATATTAATCCTCAACCATCAGCAGTTTGACACCAAACGTCGCACTCAGAAAAAAAAAACACAGACATTTTGAATTTGATTTCAAAGGATCTTATTTAGATAATTTTAGATGATACAGATATTTTACATTTCATTTCATTTTAGGCAGTGTTTTTTTTGGGGGGGTTCTTTTGTCTTCAGTCTTTCGTTGCAGTTACAGTGAATCATCATCTCTCAAACCCTCAATAAGGCTTCTGCATTAATTACTTCAAAGATCTTTCTTGCTTCTTAACATTTCTTCATCTCAGTGACAAATGTACAACTTTGCGTGTGCACATTGCAGAAGTGTGAACCACCATCCATGTCAGAAGCAGCTCAGCAGCAGGGTCTCAGGATTAATGCCACATGATGTGAGACCTCCACACACTGATGTGTGAAAGCCTAACAGGGTTAAAGGTTGTGTAACCGTCGATTGAGACACAGTGACAGCTTTAACCAGGCCTAAAGACCCGTAATCCATCAGTCCCAGGTTGACCTGTATTACATCATTGATCTCGCCATTAAACTCTCATCTCTGTTTGCATGAAAACTTCATGAACAATCATAAACTCTCTCTGATCTGTTGCTGTGCACAGCATGAATAGAAAAAAAAGAGTCTTCAGATTTTTATGGGTCAAGAATTCATGTACAAAGTTCTGATGACAATTAAAAGGGTCATATAAGGAGCTCTGAAATTAACCTGGAAGCTCGAAACATCTCTGATATTACAGATGTCTTTCCACTTCAAACTTTTTCTCAGTCTTATTTAGAAGTGTAATGGTTGACCAAGTTTCCCGCCCTCTCTCTCTAACCACTGGTTTCTGCCGACACACTATCAGACCGTTTACTTATTCATTTATTCGTCAGGAAAAGTGAGTTTACAGCCCCAGTGTGAAACTTCCATTATCATCATCATCATCATCATCACGTGTCGTGATGCTGTAGCTGCTGTGATGTTATTAAATTATTCCTGCTCCTGTCATCTGGTGATAATGTGATCTCAGTAACTGTTTCTCATTAGGTCTCGATGAACGAGTGATGGCAGACCGATGTCACTGTCTAAAATAACATTAACTTCCTACTACGTTTAAAACAGTTATTGTTTCATTTCATCACTGTTCTGACTCTCAACCAAGAAAAAACATACAATGTCCTGGACAGTATTTGCAAACGTCAGAGCTTTTTTCATAATTTTTAAAAGAAGTTTTGCTCACAAAGTTTTCCTGAAATACGTCGTGTCCCCACAAAACTAGGACTAAAAGGAAAGCAAGCCGCCGAGCCTGTGTAACAAATCTGATGTTTTAATTTCTGCCACTGTGCATATTGTAATCATTACTTTTGCTTTGTTTATTTGTAGCACCAGCTATATGAGCAACAGGGCCTGTAATTTTAACCTAAACTGCATCCCCTCTGAGCCTGTTGAACACTTAACACTTGTCCACAAGGAGTCAGAAATTGCCAAAGAGAACATATTTTATTTATTCCTGTCCTTCCTGCTTTTTTTCCTCCATCCGTTTCATTTTTCCACCATTCTCTAGCATTGTGTGCCAGGAATGCAGTAAACACCGACTTTACTGAAAACCATATGTGTCAGCAGTGTTATAAGTTAGACAGTAAAGTGTTTGTTTGTTGCCTTTGAAAATGCAGAGAGAGAGAGAGAGTCCTAAAGCAGCGCTGCGAAATGAAATCCTAAATGAGACATTTATGCAGTGATATGGGAAATATGAAGCTATTTTGAATGCATTAAACTGAGAGTCGAATAGTGAAGAAACAGAAAGAAACAGAAGAAAAATTAAGAGGCTAAATCATCTGATCTTCAGCGCTATACAACACTGCAGCTTATACTTACTAAAAGTTACAGAAAAAATTTTTAAATGTCATGATTTTTACATTGTATCTCCAAAGTTAGAGTGTGTCCTTACTTTACCTCACAGATTACAGCGTACGGGATACCAACAAAATACCTTCTGTTTACCTACAGGTAAAAGAAATTTGCAACATTCAACCTAGAAATAAATTACACCATAAGTCCTTTTTAAATTACCCAGTGCATGCTGAATAATTACACGGTACAAACAGGGTACCAGCAGACTTGGTTTAAGTGTCTTCTCACAACAGCTACGTCATGAAAAGGAAGAAAACTACATGTAAAACTTAACCTTAGTTAAGTAAATAAGTAAATAAATAAAAACTAAATAATGAAAGTTAAAATGATCTGTCAACACGACTGCAATTAAGTAATTAAGTAAGAAAAAGGCGGGTGAACAGAACTGGTATTTAATCATCATTTAAAAGCGTGAACACAACCTATAAAATGTAAACTATTTTATAGTCATAGCTATAAAGACACATCCTGCTTCCCAGGATAAGACTAATGTTTTGGTCCCCAGCAGCAACATTTACAGCAACTTTTACATCTTCCCTTGCACTTACGTGTATTTTAGGTACCCAATAAGTGTTTTATTGATGCCTTTTATACGCTGAATAATTACACAGGAATGTGTGGACTGTAGCCTAAAGTGATGCCTTTCACTGTCCACTACATTAGACAGACAGAGCCAGTGTAAGTAGATTTACTCTCAGTGGTCCTCACCTGAGAGGAGTGTCACGCTCACATAGGGAGTGTCATCGCTCTGACGTCCATATGTGCATTTCACACAAGTCTGTGACATTAGCGTTGCCCTAATCTACATTATCAGTGTTGCCCTGTTGCCCTTAAGCCCCCTGTGTACGTACATCATACACACAAGCTCTGAAAATAAGGTCAGACTTTTTATCGTTCAGAGCCACACGTCCTTTAAATTCAGAGGATCCTGAATTTCAGAGGAGACTACATTAATAATTCCCACACTGAATGGAGATACCAATCAAATTTGTTAAATCAGAAAAAAAAATCTATTTTGTTTTCATTATTGTTTGATTTTTAGTCATGCTAGTTGCATAGGTCTGAGGATGTACTTTGATGTGCTGGGTGGATTGCCATAAAATTTTGATACACACTTTCATTTAAGACCAAATACCAGTAAAAATATTGTCGCTCCCATCATCCTCAGCTGTTGTGCTTGTTCTTAGTTTCTTTCGCTTGTGTGATTATTCCCCTTTTCCTGACGGATTGGATCATTTTAGGTCTTAGACATTCTGTTTATGTCTAAATTCTATATGTAAATCAAGTCAGGTAAAAACTGTGGCACTCCATAAGTAAAAAAAAACAGCAAAAACAGTCACCTATGTATTGATCTATAACAATTTTTTTTGGGAGGACATAGATGATGCTTTTTTCTTTTTTTTTAAAGGCAGAGAGTTTCCTCATTACTGCTCTAATTAGTCCCCTTCTTGCACAGACCACATCAGGGCATTTTACTGTTCTTATGTTCTGTTCAACATTAAGTAATTTACAGCATGGATATTTTGGTTTCAAAATCAGAATAACCTTTTTTTTCATATATATATTTTTAGAATTATACGTGAAAAGTAATTGGATTTTATTTGATGCAAAAGAGAAAGTTTACAGGGTTCGGACTGAAACTGTGTTGTCCTTAAGAGTTCATTGTATTTTTGTGCATCCGTCTGGTTTTTCTGCTCTGTGGTCGGCCACACTGTAAGGTCCCTGCAGTCTTTAGCAGATTCCTTCTCTGTGGGAACAATGTACAAAGTCACTGAGTAAAATGTCAAACTTGACATAAATCGTTCTTTTGCAGCTTAGTTTAATAATTGTTGTGGCCCTGTTATGAATAAATCTGCTTTTCAGAGGCGTTTTGTTTTTGTTTTAACATCAAGACAAAAAACAACATGTCTGTGGTGGTTGTGGGAGCTGCTGTTTGTGGGCTTCTTCTGTCTCTGACTACTTATCTGAGAAAATGTTTTATGTCCCTTTTATTTCTTGACTCTCATTTTTAGATTTTAATAGTTCTTTTACTTTAATTCTTGCTATCATGGTAACATCGTGTTTTTTAATCAATACTTTTTAAAATTAATTGCCTATTCAGGCATTTGATTGCAGAGCCTAGCGTCGGTTTATTCTCTACAAACCCCTGGTGTGCGAACAGTCATGAGGCTGTATTAACTGACTGATCGCCTCACAATCGCAAAGCCATACACTCCAGCAAGAGGTCATTTTCATTAGTTTTTCACAGTTTGTGTCTAATCAGATTTTTTGTTTCTGGGACTGGCATGTGACTTTATAGTGTCACGTGACTTTCAGAAATTTTAAACACCGGATCATCTGATCAAATCTCTTTCTTCTTGCATAGTTTCCTTCAAAGTGTTTACAGTGTACAGGCAGGGAATGTTTACAGAGAAATCTTCGGGTATTTTTGATCACACTCATCAAATGGAGGAAATACATACCTCTGATTTTAATACGATTTAGTTATAGTAATAAAGCTGTTTTCAGAACACCTCTGCATGATAATAGTTGGATTTCAGGGGTCCCAAACACTAAACTCTAAACACCATGCATTTTCATGCTGTAATTTGAAATTTACTGCACTGGGTGACAGCATCATGATGAATGGATTAGGTAGGAGTTGTGTCCCTCATGTGGTGAATGTACCAAAATGCAGCCCAGTTAATCCCTAGTCCTTCAATGGTCACACAGGGATGAAGCATGAGTATTAACTAAGCTGCGTTTCAGCAGAGACTCCCACCCACAACACATTTACGTAACACACTGCAGCAGATGCAACTAAAAAGATGCAAGAAAAGGTGTATGATGTTTCACAAAAGCAAAGGTCACTAAAAGTATCCTTCTTGTCCACAGTGCAGACACATTCACACACCTGTCACCTGTCCTACAGTGACACGTAGTCCAGCTCCACAACTTATCAAAAACACCTTGCTGGTTCCCACGAAGCCTCCAATCACATCCCAGGAGAGCTGCAGGAGCCGTAGCCGGCTGCCATGTGGTGGCTGACAGAGGCAGAGCAGAGGTGACACAACTCTTTGAACAGAGTCAAACAGCTACTTAATCTCGTGGGATTTTCTCAGTTTTCCTTTTCTTCACCTGCCTGCCTGTAAGTCCAGTCAATCGAAACATGCTGACCACTCTGTTTCTCGCCTTCCTGGTGTCTTCTGTCACTGCCACAGAGAAAGGTAAATCGATTTACTTTGTTTGTCTTGTTGTTGTGTTGGTTCTTCTCTCTGCTTTCAATGTGGAGGATCAAACACAACATGATTTTCTTGTGCCATGCAATCAGCATGGCTCTGGGGATGGCAATCTGTCTGTTTTTCTGTGGGTCAGTCCAATACTTGACTGAAATATCTCAGCAAATGTTGAAGGGACTGCAATGCCAGATTTGCACAGACATTCATGGTTCTTTAGCTCCACGACACAAATTCACATTTCTCTCAGGGTTTCAGTATTTCCAGTATTTTAATTTGCGATCAAATTTCTGCAAAACAAATGACATTCCCATCAATCTCAGCTGTTTTGTGTGTTGTGCTAAGCAAGTGAATGTTAGCGTGCTGACATGCTAAACTGAGAAGGTGAACATATAAAAAATTACATGCAACACACATTAGCATGTAGCTCAAATCAGTGCTGTGTCTAAGAGCAGTCTGTAGACTTTTAGTCTTGATGAGACAATGATTGGGGCTGTAAGCTACAAACCATGTTGAATTGTGTGTCTGGTGTGTCTCGTGTCATTCTTTCTCAGACAGTGCTCTTCCCAGGCTGAATGATACCAAAGCTGTTGAGGCCTTCATCGACTCTGCTGAAGTAGTGGTCATCGGCTTTCTGGAGGTCAGACAAGAAAATTACATGTAGAGAAAAATAAGCTTCCAGACATCTTTTAAACAAGCCCACAGGCACTGTTTTATGGCTTAGTTTATTATGTCAACATGCATGCGGGACACCAGACATGATCAGACAAATTAACTGAGAGTGAGACTGTGAGAGATCCAGAAATACAGCGTTTGTTTGCACCCTGGTCTCAATGATGCTGCTGTCACGAATAGATTTCGAAGAAGGATATATTTCCTGTGGCCACACCTTTGGCAGCGCTGGTGCTGTGAGGACAGAGGGTGGCTGGCTGTCCCACAGAGGCGAGCCCTTTGGCCAGACTCAGTGTGCGGGGGAAGATGGCGGGCCACTTGACAGGAAATACATACGTATCTGAAGTCTTGTGGGATTGGCTCCATTGACCCTCTCATAAACAAGTGTACAGGGAGGGAAAAGGTTGACGAGAGGAGAATGGAAGAGAGAGATCACATGAGGATAACACATAGTTTGACCGTGATGCCGAAGGCAAAAAGAGACCAAAATATTGGTGCTGTGACTCACTGGGAACGGACGCATATTACAGGCTGCAAAATGATAAAACGGATTGCCAGAGCTCATGCAATACTGTCTCAGAAATAGACATGATTCACCTTCCTTTGAGCTCAGCTTCGTCTCTCTTCCCGGTTTACAGTATTATTATTTTTTTGTTCTCTCCACCTCTGTCTCTGCCACCTGCACTTCAGGGGTAAAGTCATTGTAAAATAAAGATAATATTCCCTAAGTCTAAAGTATGCCTGGCTCTAACCTAACCTGAAGGTGGGCTGTGATATGATAAACCAAATTCCAGGCATTTAAATGCATCACTAAGAATAAAAACGCTTTAATTAAATGTTCAGTGGTAGAAGACGTGTTAAGATCTTTTACTTGAAGAACAAGTATAATATAATATGAAGGTAATCAAAAATTCTAGATTTTACTTTAATAACAATATGCAAGTATTATCAGCAGAATGTATTTAAGGTATCAAAAGTACTAATTGTACAGCAGCATGATTCCCATCATTGTTTTTATACATCATGTAATTGGATTATTAGTACTGATACATTAAAATGTGAGTAGTATATTCATATTACACCTGCTCGAGGAGCAGCTGACTTAAACTGCTTTTTGTGCAACTTGGTAGTTTTAATGTAAACATTTACATCATATTTATAAGATCACACCCTACCAGTGACTGAAGGTATATTTTTTCTCTATTTGAAAATGTAAGTACAATAAAATACAGTATTGCCAAAGGAGATTTTACATGATTTACAATGAAGTGCCACACATTTTGAGGACAAAGAGAGTATATGGTACTCACAATACTATAAAGTCTTCAATAATGAAAGAAAAACAACCTGTGGGGAAACAGCACTGAACATGATGAGATGAGACATAGTTAAACTATCTTTCTCTGTAACTCTGTCTTTCGTGTTGGTATTTCAGGGAGAGGAGAGTCATGGCTATAAGGAGCTTGTGGCAGCCGCAAAACGCGTTGACTCAGTCCCTGTAGCCATTTGCACTGTGAAAGAGGTGTGGGCTGACTACAGCCTCTCCTCAGACACCATCACCCTCTTCAGAAAGGTGTTGTACGCCATCGATTTCTTACATGGAACTTTTTTTTTTTTTCAATAAGAAATGTGACAGTACTATGATGTTTTATGATGATAATGATGTTGACGTGTGTCACGTCATCCAGGCAGATAACCACCAGGAGAATCTTGTTCTCTCGGAGGCTAAGAAATTAGACACGGACGGTCTTGTAAACTTCATCAGCATCAACGAGGTCCGATACATCACAGAATACAACCAAGTGGTAGGCTTACCCCCTGTCTTTATCACTGTCAACTTAATCTACATTTTGACAAACCCCATTAAGTATTCAGGGTTTTCCAAGAAAGCTAATACAAGAACTGTAAGTAGGCACTCAAACGTCAGTACAAGGAGAAAAAAAAAAAAAAAAACAGAATGAATTTATAATTTGTAATTTAAAGATAATCTGTTTCTCACTGTCAGATCTTGTCAGGTGTGAGGCCTCTGAGAAAGGAGATCATGGGTGGTCCGTGGGAATATAATATTTCACGTCTTAACCCTCGCTCTTTTTATGTGCCGTTTTATTGTTCCTCAGACAGCAGTGGGCCTGTTCAATTCAGAGGTGAAGGCACACCTCCTGCTCTTTGCCAACCGGGGAAGTAAAGAATATACTGAGCTCAAGGAGCGACTGGGACCTCTGGCTCCTGAGTTCACAGGCAAGGTGAGAATGAGCATGAACTGAATTCACACACAATTAATTTGTGCGTTTTACATATTGGGCAAGTTCACATAGGTGTATCTCATGAGAGTGAAAGCAGGGTTATGATGTGGTTTAGACCGGTCTGCAAATGTTCTGAATTTAGTAAAAAGACTTTCTTTGTGCCGCCCGGTTAGCTCAGTTGGTAGAGCACGAGACTCACTCTCTCGGGGTCGTGGGTTTGAGCCCCCACTCCGGACGGCACCACCTCCTCTTGGTGCTTTGTGGACTGGGTGGGAATCGCCCCTGTGACCTGGGCCTGGACCCAGATAAGTGGCAGATGATGACATAACTTTCTTTGTAGTCTTTTAACTGAGCTCTGCAACTTTCAAACAAGAAATACAAACAGTCACTTTACACAGATGATCTGGTCCCGGGGCCCCCTGACCTCTCAGGTCCAGGGGCCTGTGCCCCATAAACCTGTTCAGCAATCCATACATGGGTCCAGGTCATATTAATTGATCATTTATATATATGACTTAGAATTGTTCATATTTCAGCTGAGAAGAACTGACAGTAATGGGATATAAATGTCACTGAATTCATGTACTAATGAATAAATTGTAGGACTTGTTTTTTTTTCCATCATTCTTTGACTAGTATGACCATGAAAAAGGTTCTGAGCTACGTTCTCCTCGGTGTTAAAAAGTTCTTACAGAATTCTTAAATTTAATTTGGCCAACACTGCAGAAACCCTGTGTATTCATATTCTACCACAAATTAAACACAAGCAAATGCTTTTTACAAGACTTAAGAAGTGGTTACATGTCTGTGGCTACTTTATTTAATCTATAATAAGTGAAAATAAGTCATAAAATCAAACAGAGTCTGTGTTCCAGTTCTTGTTCGTGCTGATTAACGGAGCAGTGAAGTCCAACTCCCGGTCACTCGGCTACTTTGGCATCAAATCTCGAGACCTCCCACGAGTTGGCATCTACGATGGCGACTCTGACATGAAGTGGCTCCTTCCTGCAGGAGAGATTTCTTCTGAACGAGTACGGGAGTTTTGCCAGTCCTTCCTACGAGGAGAACTGAAGGTGAGCAGCCATTATGATTTGCCTGATTAGACGTACATAACCTGGTAGTTACAGCAGCTGCGTGATATTTTTTGGTAACATGTAGATAGACTTTAAAACAACTTAAAACAAAAAGAGTGGCCAAGTTTGGTGATTTAGTAAATGAACAGCACAACTAAGAAATTTAAAGAAACAAGAATGTGTACGGTAAAAATTGAAAAGGAAGACTCGGCTCCAGTTGTCATGCTCTGTATACCAAGGAGGAAAGCACTTCTTGTTGTAACCTCACTCTGTGCACTAATCTGCCCTGTTACACCACACAGAGCTCCAGCTGGGAGTGACGCAGAGTCTGAAGCCATTCAGACAGGCAGAGATACCCAAGTTAATGCCAGAACTGTTGAGTGGCTCTAAAACAGGCTGAATTTGGATTATATTATATTACATTCTCACATTGTTTCAGGTGAATTACTGACTCTTGCTCTGCAGTGTTGGAAAAAGCATTTTGATCGTTTACTTAAGCAAAAGTCGCAACAATTGTCAAATCTTTGAGCTCTTTCAAATAGCATGTTCAAGATAATAATTAAGAAACATCCTAATTATTGGACTGTCTTACTTCTATAGATAGATTTTTCCTTTTTAATTCACTGTGGGTTACTGATAACACCACGGCTTCCATACATATACATATACATATACATATACATATACATATACATATACATATACACAAGCAGTTCTACAGTTAGTTTTTTTCCTTTGCCTCCAGCTTGGTCATAATTTTCCACAGATTTTCTTCAGCTTCTCAGCGTATTTGAGAGAGCATCTTGCTTGAAAAGGAAAGGTTTTGACTGTATCTGAAACTGAAATATTTGAAAGTCTGGTCAAATAGGACTGAAGCAGAGTCTGAATAAATTCAAGAGCATCTCATAATGCACAGGTGTAGCGAAATCCTAATCTGAGACATGTGTTTGAGTGTTCCTCTGAGGTAAACTTGATGTCTGTTAAATAAATTCCCTGGTTCTACATTGTCTGCCGTATTTCACTTCTCGCACATTTACTTTTTTCAGGACGTGAAGCAGGCCGGAGCAGAAGCCAAAACAGAGCTCTAGGACTAAAAGAACAAAAGTGAATGAATTATTACACATTAAATAAATAACTAAATGGAAAAACGTCCGAGTTCTTCCTGTTGTGAAAACAGAATGACTCTGTGTTACACTCTCCTTGCAGTTTCTTCCTTTCAACGCAAATGAAACTATGCAAAGTGAACATTTGCATGTGTGCGTGTGTACATCATGTGCCCTCGCTTATTTACCCGGGTATGTTATGTTTTGTCTGTTTACGCGAGTGTGAGCCCGTCTGCGGTCGGGTTAGTCGACCACAGGTCACTGGCCACAAGTCGTAGTGATCTGGCGGAGTTTGTTAGTCTGTCCGCTAATGTTATTGTGAGAACCACAACACACCGACCTCAGAGAGACTGACAGAGAGCAGACTAGGAAGATCCGAGCCGAGGCAGTTAAGACACAGTAGTTAGTGGTGCTTTCTCATATGATTCATATTGGATAGAGAAAAGTGTAAATAGAGTTAAAAACATCGTCTGTACAGCATAAACTAACACGAAGCCCAATGAAGAAGAATGTCAGGGAATCACAGAGTCCGCAATCACACACATTTAAAAGTAGAGCATCTAATTTAAAATCAACTTAAAGATATCTGACTTGATGACATATTAGGCTCTATAAATATGGGAGAAAAGAGAGAGTATTTAACTATAAAGGCTATAAAAGCTCTATAAAAGAACAACAGATGGGCTGTAGACATCAAGAGTGAAAAAGTTTGGGCTTGTCCCAAAAATATTCTCTCAAGCGAGATGGGAATTTCGAGGCCCAGACTGGGATCAGTATAATTAGTGGTGTTGTATTGCCAAGCGGATACATCCGGCGGAATTGGGAAAGCCTGGCAGGTGGATGTTTCTCAGAGACCAGATGGAAATATACACTTGGCTATGTGTTGCCTGCCATCTGAGCTTGTTTACGGCTGCAACTGAGACAGTCGACAGATGAGATGTTGTTACATAAAGGTCTGATCAGGGTCAAAGGGCAACTGACATGATCGCGTGTTTTAGTTTTATACCACCAAAGTGCAAACTTGATGGTATAAAACTGCCACTTTATCAAATAGTTAGCCTCACTCCTCTGATTTTAAGTAGCAGTGTCCTCTGATATAAGTTATTAAACAACACAGTCACTGATTTCTGATAGATTATGATTACTGGTAAATATAATTTACTGTACATTTGCATTTTTTAGCATTATATATGTATGTTTTGATCGTTTTTAATAAACAAGACTCCTTCAGGCTTTACATATACTTACATACACCTGCTGTAAAAAAAAAAAAAAAACAGCATCAACTTCTCTGGCTTAAAGCAGATTTTATGCATAAGGTTAATATAAAACATATTTAGACGCTGTGTGATCCAAATCTGTTTGGTTTTTTTTTCAATATTTGAATAAGTAAACATGAGTGAAAACACTGCAGAAAACACCACACTATATGTGTAAGATGTGATAAAAGATTTAAAAGTATTTCCAAATGCCTGAATTTGGGTTCAAACTGTCCTGTAATTTTGATGTAAGATGATGTTTGATGTTAAAATACCAAATAATTTTTGTGATAATCACTCAAATCCCCACCCCGCCCCATCTTTAGTTTTTCAATAATAAAAAAATAAACTTATGAAATCTGCTTTCAGTTGAAAGGTTCTTTAAAAACGATAAAATTCATGTTTATTGTTTATAGGACGTTTTCCGTGACTCTTAGACTTTATCTTTAAAGAATTTCAAGTTTAAACTTTTCAGACTAGAGCTCTGGATACAGGTAGTAGAAGCTGATGAACATCTGTAGTGGTAGAGGAATCAAAATAACAGTTTGTTTTTTCTAAAACGTTCCCTTCAAAACCGCAATTTGCTGTGTGGTCCCAGAGTTGTGAAAGTGAACATCTGTTAGGGTTAATTTTCGGATGCTCGTTCTTTTCAGGATTTCTTCGTGGGTTTGTGTCTAGTTCACAATATATGACACTGATTTGTCACTATAGGGTTTGTGCCATCTGGCTATAGCAACTATAAACATACTCATCATTGGTTTTATTTTAGCTGCAGTTGCAGTGTTGTGTAACCGTGTTGTGCAATGATGGTGACCATGGAAACACTAAGTACACTATTCTGTAACTGCAGGAATGTGTTAAATTTATGAACAGTAGTTGGTAAGGCTGATGGTGAGCAGCCTTGATGCGTTTTCTCATGACATGTGACATGTGAGGGAACCCTCCTCCTTCCTCTCCTGCCCAAACTAAACACAAAGCTCTCTGTTCTCCAGAACACAGTAAATCCACTGGAGATCTCACGGTGCTGTTGGGCTAAACGGAGCAGCAACTTGGCTCTTACAATCCCAAGGAGGAAATGTCATAAATCTTCATCTAAAACTGGTCTCTAAGTAAGACTAGTCTCTAATAAGTAAGCAAAAAGTATACTGTAGGTAATAAGCCAAGTCTAGTCTCTAGTCAAGTCTGTGACTGGTGTTGTTCCAGGTTTTCAAATTACATCAGATTTTTAAAAATCTGATGTGATGCTTTCTGTTTTGCCTGTCTTCCATAAGACAGGCCAAATGAAAGTACTATGCTGATTAGATTATATTAAATGGCTGTTTTATGGTTTCATCTTCTCACTGCTGTCAGTAAGTGATGACTAGAGGACTGCAGGAGATGTGAACCTGTTGAGTCAGGAAATGCTGCTCTGCCTGGTATCAGTCTTCTCTCATCTCATCTCATGCGAAATACACTCTTAGGGCCAACCCTCTGCACCTTTGCACTGCTCTGTACGTTTGTATTTTTACTTTTATCTACATGCGGGAAAGAACAATAATAAAATCAAATCAAACACTTTTTGAAACGCACTTTACGTTGTAATAAATTCTCTTTTACTCTTCAGCACTGTATATGCAGTAAATATATTTTGTCTGTATTGATAGTAATAGCGGAGAGAGGGGGGTCACATGCATAATATTTAGTTAAGGTACTCCAGTTACAATTCTGGAAGGTGAGCACAACATAAAAGACGGGAAACACTTGGTTTAAGTTGTGAGCCTCCACACGCACAGTGAGGTAATGGTTTAAAAAAATGCTGAATGCACGCCTGTAACTGGTCATTTAAAGGTTGTTTGTTGCAATGATATAACGCATGTGTATCATGCAAGAGGTGAAAAGCTGGCAGGAATAAAAGAATGACATTTTCAGCGAACCTCTTACAACATTACAACAAAACTGGTTCCACTTATCTACCACACTGGCTCCGTGTGGTATTTGTAGTACACTCAGTGTAGGATGCTGAATATTAAAACCTCAGTTATTAACGCTTAATCAAATCCGCTGGTTGTGTTAGGACTCAGTGCTTGATGGTAGGTTGTTTTGTTTGTTTGTTTGTTTGTTTTTTGTGGTTTGTTTTAAAGTTTGAGTCCAGATGTGTCAGATCCTTTTCAGTCAGCTCTGCTGAGGCCAAGAGTTGTTTCCTGATGTGTCAACTCAACTCAAGGTCACTTCCTAAACATGTCAGTGTGTGTCAGAGTTCCCTGTGTAGACTCCTGTACATGTTCACAAACTGATGTGAAGGAAGGGAAGACATCTGTGATTAAAAATGAAAAGCAAAGACAAAAACTCCTCTGGTGACTTGCAGCATTTGTAAAGTGGGAAAAAAAAAACAAAAAAAAAAAACTCTAGAGGCAGAATTCATAAAATGACAAAACATGTCTTTACAATGTTACTGGAAAAAAAAAACTTAAATCAACGCTTTTTAATAAATTAACAGAACATGTCAACTTTTGGTAATTCCATAGGTTTGTAGATTCATCTCAGCCCTAGACGCTGTACTTCCTGCCTACTCAGAGACGTTGTGGCAATTGTTTTCTCCAACTGCGTCCCCCACGCACTACAACGCATCCACAAAAATGGACTCTGGACCAGACATTGAAATTACACAGCACGCAGTCCAAGACAAATCCCTGACACCAGGAATAACGCTAGACTATGAAACACGAAGGACACCAAGGTCACTCTGCAGCAGCTCTGCATTTCTCAATACAAGATAAATGAAGCTGTTTGTTGGCCTACTGAGATATATATATACGTGAAGTGATATATGTGCATAAATGTTTGGTTATCTGGATAGTATTTAAGTTGCAATATGGTTGCTGTCCAAGTTGTGAACTCCAAATACCATTTTTTATCAAAAAACCACAGCTGGAGCCACATTTGAACCGTTTCACTCAAACAAACATCTGCATCCAAACCCACATGCATAACGCTGTGCATTCAACTCATGGGGGTTACCTATTTTAAGATGTATATATGCTGAAATACATCAAGCAAGGCTGTGTGTTGGGCCAATGGTTGTTGGTAAGCCGTGGCCGTGCCTGGATCTGGCCAGGACCTGGACTGAGCTGGATCTGTAAATAGTGACTGACTGCGGTTCTGGTGGGACTCTGAAACACTCTAATTAAGCTCTGTCGCATAATGAGGCTCACTGCTGTTCCGTGTCACTCGATTAGTAGCTTGTGGTCTGCTCAGGCTATAGTTTGGGGTTTGTGGGGGTGGGAGATCACATCTGGGGCAAGGAGTATAGAAACATAACAGCAATGGCACAACTGGCAACCTTGATGTTAAAGAGGCAACCCTGCAGTGGGTCTCCCTGATTAGAATCCAAACATTTTAAGGGTATTTTATTGAAATCAGTAACACCACTGGTTTGGACGTTCAGGGGTTTGTTGTATTATTTATACTCCAGTGATGAGGGGTGAGGATTGAAAGGAATTTGAAGGGGCTGTACAGGACTGGTAAACATGACAAGTATAAAAATGATTGGTTTGACCTCAGAAAATGATTGACAGAGAAATGATGGCATTTTTGTTTAAAAAATATTGCAAAAATACTGTCCAGTTTACCCAACAGCCAGAGAGGAAACTATTTTAAGATGTGACTTTGGTCATTTCAATTGACACTTAGCTCATATAGGTCATATGGGTTCTTTAAAATTAAATGTAAAATATTTCTGATCGAGTATTTTCTGTGTATTTGAGAGAGCATACTTGTATTGTGTGCATGTACATCGTGGAGAAGGGGAATCCTCTGAAGTGTTACCCTGTTTGTCGTGGACTGGCTTTAATGTCAAGTGCAAGTTTACATACAGTACATACATATTGGCTTACATTACAGTATGATGCACTGCACGTGAAGACAAATGCCAGGAATGTTTGCGGCTGTGCAAGTTACGGTGCGGGTGACTGAGTTTTTGGACTCAGTGCCAGGGGCTGCGTGGGTGTTTATGGGAGCTTACATGACAAGTGGAAGCGGAAACGTTGACATCTGATTCCCCAGCCAATCAGAGGGTTATCTCAATGTGTGGGTCTGGCCTGACACAGGAGGTGGACTACAGTATATATTGACCTTGAATTTGGGGAAAGAAACAGAGCAAACCCTCGAAGGAAAGCAAAGAAGAGCAAGCGATCAAGAAAGCAACTTGTCTACAACAAGAAACTACAACAAGGCATCATGAAGACTCTGACTCTCCTCTGCATCTGTGCCCTTCTGTCAGTGTGCTGGTCCATGGGAGGTAAGGACAAACTCATCTCATCACTGTTGTGATTCCCAATACTGCCCTTTGTTATTTGGAGCAATGTAAGTACCGAGAGTATGTTTGACAAATGTTATTTTCTGTGATCGTCAGCTGTGGAACCAGAAGTTGTTGTGGATCCTGCCGCCGACACAACTGCTGACGCTGCACCTGCTGACCCCGCTGCTGCCGGCCCCGATTCATCCTCCTCATCCTCGGACTCTTCCTCCTCCTCCGAGTCCGATTCAGCATCTGATTCTAACTCAAGCTCTGACTCATCTGCCTCCGATTCGTCCTCCTCCTCATCCGAGTCTTCTGAATCCTCTTCCTCCGAGTCCTCCGAGTCCTCAGAGTCCTCTGAGTCCAATTCTTCTGCCTCCGACTCCTCCGCCTCTGATTCTTCCTCTTCGTCTTCATCCTCCTCATCCTCATCAGAGTCAGCCAGCACTGAGGGTATGCCTTTGCATTATTTTAGAATACCTTTACTTAAAGTCTCCGTATGACTTTAAAACAACAAAATCCAAGAAAGTCAGAGTTTGTGATATGTGATTTTTTTCCCCCCGTTAGCTTCTCCAGTGGTTGTGAAGAGAGACCTGGCTGCTGTTCTCCTGAGGAGAAGAAGAGCAGCCCCAGCAGGAGACCTCACCCCTCTGCAGCTGGAAAGGTACAGTTATTTACTCTAACTGGACAAAACTAACTCCCAAGGAAATGATGTATGATATGCTATTCTAAGTTAAATCTAAAGTGACACATGGCTTAGATGCTACAAGCTATCTAACTTAATTTCTCTCTTTCTTCCAGCCTGAGAGAGGTGTGTGAACTGAATGTTGCCTGTGACGAGATGGCCGACACTGCAGGCATCATCGCTGCCTACACTGCCTACTATGGACCCGTTCCCTTCTAAGTTAAAGACTTTTTTTTCATCCACATGTGAACTTTTTTTTGTGCTTTTGTAATAGAACAGTGCAATAACTCCCCTAAATCCAAACAAGGAGCAGGCAATCACAAAAAAAAAAACAAAAACGGGTTTGGTCTATGATGGTAGATGGAGGTGATGTTTCAGGCACAGATCCTTGCCCAAGTGACCAGCTTTGGTGGCCCTGTACGAAAAACGCCTCTTCCAGGCTTTCAGAGAGAGGCACATGGAAACACAAGCCTGTGAAGCATGCGGTAGCCCACGCAAATTTAAATTATTCTTCTCGTCTATGGTATAACACAATGAATGGTGCTACAAGTGCAAATGTATTGTATGTTAGTGTTTTAATGTTTCTAATGTGCTTTAGTCTTAGAGGTAGTAGTTCTAGTGAGTCGTGGATGTAGTAATGAGTTTTTAGAGGTACTGTAGTTTTAGTAGTAATGTAGTGGTAGTGTACAGTGTGTGTATAATGCACATCAGTTACCTGTAATGACTGTAACCACAAATTGCCTCTGGGTTTGAAAACAATAAATTATTTTGTTTTGTCGAATTGTTGTGTCGTCTTCAATATATTCTTATTGTGGCCTTTTATACCTTTTAAAGTTGAGCTGATGTGGCAAACATCCAGCAGGCACAGAGTCAGTAGTCACATGATCAATTATTATTATAAAAAATAAATATTATAGCAGCTTTAATGCTGGCTGAGATATATTCTGTATTGTATTCTTTTATATATAAACATGCACCAAATCAAACGGCACCGTCAACAGTCTCCAAATCTCTTTCATTCACTCTTAAGTTGTCCTCACATGGCTCTGACTCTGTGCTATTCTCAAATTTGCCTTTAGAGGACACTGTTGGTCAGTCCAAGAGATTTCAATCCAGAGGTCAGGACTTGAGTCTCCATTTAATTCCATGAACACATCTGAACAGAAGAGACTAATGTGACACAACTTTCTAACTGCGAGCTCGACGTGACCTGGGAATTCGGTCTCAAGAGTTGAGACTTGACTATATGACTAAATTCACTTTTCCATAAAATTCAAGAAAAACACATTTTTGAGTTGAGGAAGACTTTTTATGCGTCAATCTTTAAGTCCTTTAAATTTCTTAAACTACGTGTTGAGATTTGAAGATGCCTAATATTTTATGAAAACAGCTACAGTATGAGAACAGATAAGATTATCAGTTTGTAAACCTGAACAACAGGTGTGTGCACGTGTGTGTGTGTGCGCACGTGTGTGTGTGTATGTGTGTGTGTGGCCTCTGCTCAGACACTGAGAGTGGTGATGCCACAGCGGTAGCACACCCTGTCACATGCTGAGCTGCTGTGTAGCCTGTGGATGGGTGCACTGTGCCACTGTTTCATCATTAACAGAGGGAGCAGAAAAGACCAGATCCTCCTGATTTTCTTTTCTTTGTACCCACAGAGAGTCCAGGAGCCGGGTGCAACAACAGAAGTGTTTGTGAAGTGGAGACTTACACACACCAAATTTAAAAAAAAAAAAAAGTCTACACCACACAAACTAGTTCTTAAGTAGATTTGGGTTATTGCTCAATTTAATTTTTTGAAATGTATTTTTCATCAAAGAGATGGCAGATCATGTATTCTTCTCTCATTTATGAGCTCATTTTAAAACAGTGGGGAAACATTTTGGAAGTTTACTTATTGTTTTGTTTTGTTTTCCCGGAAACTGTATTATTTGGAAGTACAGCTTGCTGCTCCTCCTGACCTCAGAGCACTATCTGAGAATTAAGATTAGAATTATGTTGAATATTTTTTGGCTTCTGAAGAGAGCATGGCATAAAAAGTACCACTAGGCTAGGTAATGCATTGTGTCAATCAAGTACAACCAAGTGTGTGTATATGAAATATTTCCTTTAGAGTGAGTGAGTGTCAGTTAACCAAATAAAAGGGTTTCATGGTTGTTGTGTCGTGCACTTTGGCTCAGCTGTGTGCCCTCAATATTCACATATTGATCATCCATCTCATGTTCTTTGTACATGGCTCTCTGACATGTGACAGTATAGTGGTCAGCACAACAATGGAAGTTTCCTGGATACTGCCAGTGTTATTCCAGACACTTAAGAAAAAAAAGAAAATTCCCAAACCAAACAGTCACAAAAAAGAACCCTCCTCTCTGAAAGACAACCATTAATGCTGATAATACAGATTATGTTATAAAGTTTATCATACTTTTGAGATAACGGGCATCACTTTGAACTCTCAACTCTGTTTCTTCCTTATATCACAATTGTTCTCTCCAACTGTGCTTTATCAGGAAAAATCCTGAGATAACACTGACAGGAAAGCATTAAACATTGTCCTATCACAGACCTTTTTGCAAATGAAGGAATATTCAAAATGACGAGTCTGGAGGTTTCCTCCGGTGAGAAGAGAAAAGTGAAGTACATTTTTTAATTGGGTATAAATTTTAATCTTTTATTTACTTTTTTTTCTCCTATCTGTATAATGGGAAATAATATACAAGTCAACATTAAAGTTCAAGACATTAAGTTAGATGCACTTTCATCTAATTTCAGACTACATATTCCTTGAATACAATTATCCATCTCAATTACAAAATAATTTTTTACACCTTAAAACGATGTGTTAAGGATCTCACTGTGTGTTTTATACACAGTAAAAAAGTCTTTTTTTTCTGTAAAAATACAAAAGATGAAACCTGATAAAAACTTTGAAACGTGGAAACAAATCTGTCGGTCACATCAAACTTGCGCTCTGCCAGGTTGGTTTTGCACAGATCTGATCATAAATATATCTAATGTATGCTAGTGCACAAAGGCCATGGCACCTTCAGGAGTTCTCATATTTTAACACCATACAAGTATAATACAACCTAACAGCATGTGCTGAGCAGATACAGTCACTTTGCTTTCCATATTCAATAACTGTTCATTATGAGCATCTGTGTTGACTTTGTTCAACATTAGATTTTAATATACCCCTAATTTGTATTTCATCACTTTAGCTATCTCATTAGAATATTAAATTCAATAACCATGCTTGAATTTTTTGATTTGATTTTTTTTTTATGCCTAAGAGGCATTTTTTTTTTTGAATTTTTCAAAATTTTTTGTTCACAAATCCCATTAAAAGATGAAAACCAACAATGAATTGATCCTACAAACAAGCACTGATTGCGTAGCCAAAGCCTCATTAATCTTCTGTGTCACACACCACCAACAATACTAACGGCCTATATCAATGATAACATGAACTTGGTAACATGCTCATAGTGACAATATCAATATGCTGATGGTAAGCAGGTATAATGTTTACAATGTTCACCATATTGGTTTTGGAGTGTTAGCATGCTAACATTTACTTATTAGCACTAAACACAAAGTACAGTTGAGGCTGATGGGAATGTTTTGCAGGTGTTTGTTTATAAACAAAAGTATTGGACAAATTAAAAATTTGACCATTTAACCATAGTGGCACTACAGGAAAAATCATGGGATCGCCAACATCACTACCGTAATTTCCGGACTATAAGCCACTACTTTTAGCGGCTAACGAGCTTCACGCAGGCAAAAACATTTAGCCTCGTCAATAGTCCGGAAATTGCGGTAGTTGTCTTCCTCTGGGAACCATGAATGTCCACACAAAAATTTCATGGCAATACACTAATTGTCGAGACGTTTCAGTCTGGACCAAAGTGGTGGACTGACTGACCAGTCAATAGTTATTGCCAAATTTGTATTAATCCATAGCTACAAATAGTCCCCAACAAATGTGCTATTTCTTTTGTTTGCTAAAAACTATAGAAGGAAAATGTTCAGCCTTTTTTTATAAATTGAAGTATATATTTGTGCGCTGCTTCTGAGGCAGGAGCCAAAAGACTAAGGGCTGAGTGCCATAGACAGGGTATGGTAAGTAAGAAAGAATCGAGACCTTGACTAACGCATTGTTGGCTTTGGTCTTTCAATAGGGTTTGCTGATGACAGCAAAAATATGGGGTATTGTATTGTTTAAGGGCCACTTCAGTTAACACCATACAATGGGAAGACCAAGATTTTCTTTTTTTTCTTTGCCTGACAGTTACAAATCCCCATACAACCATTTCTCATATTACACCAAAAGATCTACTAAAAGTAATAACATAAATATTGTGGAAATTGTAGGGTTTTTTTCCTGAATGGTTTTGGTTGTTACATAATCACACACACACACACACACATATATATATATATATTCTCATAGCCGGGTCATTGTCAGTATCTTTAACTCAACCTTTATCTCATTTTCCACCTCTTTTTCTGCACTCATTGCAGGGTTATCATACACCTCTGTGTGTGGCTTCTTGTTCTTTTCCACAGAATCTTTCTCTCTGTTTTCTAAGTCATCAGCAGCAACTTGGCAGCATTTGCAGCAGCAACAGCATTTAGCAGTAATCACACCAACCACTTTGTCCCAAGGAGCCAACGAGTGGGCCCAGAGAGGGAGGAAATCCCAGGATTGCAGCACTGCAGGCAAACACCCAGGTTTCCGTTTCTGCAGCACATTGATCACCATGATGATGATCAATATGACGACTAGAGGTACACCCACACCTACCAGTACCTGCCAGCCTGCCAGTGACAAACTGAAGACGAAGAGTGGTAAAAGGAAGAAGCAGCAGATGATGTAGGCAGCAGCAAACCAGCGGTAGGTGGCAGTGATGTTGCCCAGACCTTTAGCCAGCTGGATAGGAATGCGGGTGAAGGGGATAGGATACCACAGAATGATGCCAGAGATGTTGAACAGGAAGTGCACAAGGGCAATCTGGAACAAATGTTTTTTCATTTAATTATAAAAAAATATAAAAACGTATCAATTTAAACTTACAGATCTTATATCCCTGAAAACTGAAAATAAATTAATATTAAACATTTCAAAAGCCAATCTGGCCAGTCTGGTTCTTCCATGTGCAAGCATTTTTGTGTGAACTACTGACCTGTAGAGAGTTAGCCAGTGTGTCTCCTGGACTAGCCATGGCTGCCAGAATGGCTGTGGTGGTGGTACCAATGTTTGAACCCAGAGATAAGGGGTATGCTCTCTCTATGCTGATGACACCAATACCTATTCAAACAAAACAGACACTGGTTGAAATATGCATCCTCATACACAGAGACACATTTACACTTCCTATGGCCCTCTAGTTACCTTCAGTTACTGTAAATTTATTACCAAGGCTCACTAATAGTGGATAAAAAAACAACAAGAAAATAATGTAAGTGAAGTGTGTGTGTGTGTGTGTGTGTGTTCATTTAATCAACCTATACTCTGTTTTACCTGTCTTTGTTAAAGCAATCATGTTTGGTAACTATTTTACTATCCAAGGCTGCATTCAGACTCATTGCATGAAAAAAATGGAGCTGTTCAGGCAGGAAAATGTAGGTAAGTCTGGCAGAAAAGGTGAACCACGCTGTCACAAGGAAGGTACAACAGTTTTAATGTTCCTCAGTATTATTCAGAGACATAGGCTACTTTGAGTATTACAATCCGCTGAGCAGTGTTTTGGTGTTTGTGAAGTCTTTAAATACTTTAATCTGCTACTCCAACTAGACTTCCTGGAAAATATTTAGTGTCTGAATACCCACTGTGCTATGCCACAGAGAGAAAGAAAATCAAAGAAAAACACAATCAGATCAGCTTTTTAGGGGAATTTCATGCACAAAAGGCACATGGATTTTTAAAATGAAGACAACCAGAGGAAATGAATGAAATAAATGGATTGTGAGAAGGATGATTGACCTCACCAACAAGTGGAGTAATAGCAGAGGTGAAAACCGAACTGCTCTGCACGATGAAGGTCATTCCAGCTCCGACTAAAATGGCGATGTAACCAGTGACCCAACCAAATGGAAATGGGAAATCTGCAGACACACATATGCAAATGTCCACAAAATATTCATGTGTTACTAACCAATGCAATTGCATCAAATTTACTGTATTTGTGTATACAGCATGCAGTGCTGCTCACCGGTGTTGAGGATCCTCTTGATGACTGCAGCCACCTGTCCCTTCAGCATGGAGTTGAGCAGCTTGACGATGAGGACCAGGCAGGAGCAGAGTGCCAGCAGAGAGAGAGCCAGCAAGATCAGACCCACCGCAAGGTCAGACAGATTTACGTCTACAAAGAGGTGTTTACCTGAGAACACATGGGACATACACACCTGAAATTTCTGCATTAATCATGACAAAAATATAGATAAGCAGGTGATGACTTGTGTCCTCTGCTTTAAAAAAAACTTAATTCATTGAGTTTGAAAAACTCCACAACTACCTGAAAAACATAGATACATATATATTATTACTTTATAAGTTGTTATGATTGATGAGTTGCTAGGTGACCCACTCCACTATTTTCCCTACCATTTTGTTAAATCTGCTGTTCAGACAGCTGGAAATGGGTTCAATAATCCTGCAGTCTGTAAAACCGAAACTAAAGGACACTAAAAAGCTCCATCAAGGAAAGGATGATGTTACTATAACTGCATAGTTAAGTGGCATAGTTTGTTTAAACACTTTTTTATGTCATGTGAAATGAGGCCATCTACCTTATATCATGATTAATGTAACATACTGTATAGATCACCCTTTTTTAAATTAATTGTGCCAAAAAACAAAGTTGAACATCAGTTCAGAGAACTGTGGTCTTACATTTCTGGATGTTATATGTTTCAGAAATGTTTTTCAGTGTGATGGTGTAGTTGCCATCGATCCAGCAGAGAGACGGAGATGTGCAGTTCTCTGGACCAGGAACTGTAACGTTCATTAAGGTCTGAAACACAGTGGCAATTTCACAATAAAGAATTGAATTTCAGTGGTTTTGAGTATTTGGTATGTAGCTGACATGTTTTGGGCTTACTGTGTTGGTGAAGGTTTGACACCATTTCTTGATGAGACTCTTATTCCGGGCTTCTGGGTCTCCAGTGGCAATCTCACTAAGGACTGATTCATCCAGCTAAGTCAAAGGAAAAGAGAAAGAAAATCCAAAATGTACAACCATGATGAAGATAACAATGTTACACAATCTTATCTCTCTGATATTTCTTCAAGGCAGTAAAAACAATGCAGTTCCAATAATTGCAAATACTCATATTTAGTTTCTAGAAAATATCTAGTCTGAAATTACTCCATCAACATTCAGCTCTGAAGCTAAACTTCTGTCCACTGAACGAGGCACAGCCAAAACATCTTTTTGCATTTTTCCAAACTTAGAGATTAGTAACACAAATGACAAATATCTTTAATTTCAGCCTAAAGCTTCTACCACTATGTGCCTTACTGTACTGTACTGAACACCCTAACCCTAACCCTAACCCTAACCCTAACCCTACTGAACAGTATATTACCTGTATGATTGACTCGGTGAGGACATCAGTGATCACATTTAACAGGTCTGGGGCCTCTCCACTCTGGATTTTAAAGGAGTCAATGATGAGCTTAGTGACCACGTACAAATAACCAGTGGCGACCTCCAGGGGCAGCAGCACTAACACAGATAGCCAGTTGAAGAAGTCGTGCACCGTAGCCCCCGCAAAAGCCCTGGGTGCATTATGAAAGGAGGTAGATAAATGCAAAGTGAAATGACCTTCGGTCTTTTTAATGGGAGCTTCATATCACTGTTGTCCAGGGAAATTTCATCTACTTCTTGGGGCTGATGAAACCCATTAGATCTCATGGCCTCAAAGCTCAGATAGAGCTGTTTTCTTCCTTTTCTTTACAAGCTGATATATTTTTCTCAGACAGTGATGAAAGTACATTTTGTTACTTGAATGTTGAAGTCACTGAGTGTCCTGTTCTGGTGCACCAGATGTTGGAATTTGCCACCACTGTCACTTAGTGTTTTAGAGTAACAAATTTATGGGTCTATTTAACTGATTATTACAGCAGTAAATTTTCATTCATCAGGGTCATGAATTAGATACTGTTCCAGAATGTGAATAGGTAGCATGTGCTCAGATTAATTGTGCTCATTCATGGGATTCACAGCAGAACACAGTGTTCTTGAGATGTTTTTGTGGCCTTTCTGAACTGCACAGGAAAATGATTACCTCCGAAAGGTGCTCCGGTCACCAGCCTGCGTCATTGCGACTAGTGAGTTGGTGACTGAGGTGCCGATGTTGGTGCCCATGATGATAGGAACAGCCAGCTGCACCGTCAACACTGCCAAAGCACACAGGCTTCCTTCATCATCCCACTCCCCCATACCACATATGACATGGATGTGTTATCTGTGTATGTGTGTGTGTAATGCAACGCCTCATACTCACATCCAGAGGAGACCATGCTGACAACTATGGAGGAGGAAGTGGACGAGCTCTGCACCAGCAGAGTGACCAGAACACCGATGACCAGACCAGCCAGTGGGTTGGACAAAACTGAGTTGTCCTGGAAGATGTCACCTGCTGCTTTACCTGGATGGGGTGATTATATGCATGTATATATTCAAAAGGGGTGATTTGATAGAAGAGAAATCACAGAGTACCACTGATCTGTAAATGGCCAGTATGAACAGAAGGAATGATTACAGCCAGCAAAACCTGCAGCAATGTTTATAAGGGCTATTATGCATGGCCTATAGCATCATGAGACCCACACATGAATTCAGAAGCATTGTTAGTGTGTTTACCTCCAACAAGCTGGAAAGCTGAGCTGAGGATGTCGAGGGAGCAGATGAACACGTAGAGGAAACCAAGCAGCAGGACCAACTTCCCTATGGACACCAGCACCCTCATCACCTTCCCTTTGGTATCCAAAGCTGACAGAGTAAATTTTAAAGATTTATTCAGCATTTCCTGTAAGGGCCTTTTTCAGAGTTTCATTTGTCATAGCAGGAAAACCACAGGTGTAATTAATACCATTAACAATGGCTCTGTTCCATTTAAATGAATCAGCGTGACTGTACACTGCAGTCCTTCAGTCCTTGTTCATATTTTTAGTTACACCTGTGGTTTTCCTGCTACTACTTGTCAAAATGTCTGCTGTGGGAATTTTATTATGAAAGGGAACTTTGATAGAACGAACTTGATAGAAAGTAAAAACCACATATTGACCTATTACCTCTCCCATCATGCCTCTTGCAGATGAAAGAAAAGATTATTCTATTTGAAAATTCCTGTTTATATAATCATAACTACATACTGTTGCATCCGTGTTGGATTAGTCACTCTTGCGGTAAAGTGCATTGCAGTTTTTAGAGTTGTTGACTGCACTGAACAGGGACTTTGCCTCACCTCACCTTACGTTTGATATCCGGTTTACAGTCTGCTGGCAAAGGCTCAGCTGTCTGCCTGGCTACCATCTGGATCATATCCATTATTATTTATGACCTCTGTGCTTTCTAGATACTCACATCAATCAAACACAGATTACGCTGAGTTACTATTTTCCGAATGAGGCAATGATATCTTGGAAGTTCAAGCAGCTGCAGTGTGTATAGAAAGTGTTCACCGCCTTTGGAAGTTTGCATATTTTGTGTTTTAAAACACTGAATCAAAATTGATTTCATGTGGCTTTTTTGACACTGATGTCAACAGAAAAAAAAATCCCTTGAATGTCACAGTGAAAAATTATCTATTGAAAGTGATCTAAATTTATTAAAAATATCAAAATATAAAATATCAAAATATAACACCCTTTTTTGATAGGACACACCTTCCTATGGTTTGGAAGTCACATTAGTTAAATCACCTGTGTGTAGTCAAGGGGTTTTAATTGTTTGTAGTATAAATACACCCACGTTAGGAAGGGTCATGAAGACAAAGGAACAGCAGCTCAGCAAAAAAGCCACATTAAATCTACTTTGCTTCAATGTTGTTAGACAATAAAACACAATAACTTCCAAGAGATGGGTGAAAACTTTCTATATATTTCAACAATGAGTTACTCCACCACACATGCTGTGACTGTCTTAATGTATGTGAAAAACAATGGACTTTCCAGCTCATATCATATGGGATACTTAATCATATCTACAGCATATATAATTTATTAGTAAGTGTATTAGTCACTGTCATGCATATCTAATGAGGACACACAAGATACACAAGTACATAACAAGTCTCTACCTGACCATGGGACCCCAGTGTCCTTTAGCTCTGGCAGGTCCCACGGGTCTGTATCCTCGGGCTCCTCCTCAATCAAAGCTACCGTGGAATGTGCAGGACTCGCTTTGACCTCTAAGACAGAGCCAGAAAAAGTTTGAATTTTCTGTCCTTTTTGTACAGATATATACAGTGCATGTATACAGTATGTACATATGACTGCTGCCTAAATTCATTAGTAGTCTTCTGCTGGATTTCATTTTCATATCATAATATGAAAAAGACCTTTACTTTTATTTCCATGTTTCTCATCATGGTCTTCCTTGCATTTGTTTTGAGGAGCCATTGGCTGAAAAAAAGAGAGAGGAAATACATCATTATATTAGTATTTCAAAAAAAAATGCTGTATATTTGTAGTAGGAAAGGTTTACTTCTCAAGTTTTATTTGTCAATACTTAAAGGTCACAGAGGATTGTTTCTAGGAACTGTATGTACGTAAAGGTCTCAGGATGAGGTCTCCGTGCTTTCAGATAAATTTCTCAACATGCAACACAACATAATGGCATTTTGAATTTTACAGAAATTATTTTTCTTTAATCTCTTATTAGCTGTTTTGTGTACAAACAATTCCCAAAATCACCTTTACAGTCAGTTTGACTATCAGGATCAGAAATATCACTCTCTCACACACACACACACACACACTTTCCCTCACATACCACGGTATTGATCTTATCATCACATGGTGGAGCTGCAGTAAAATTCCATTCACACAACAGTAGGACACACAGGAAAAGTTACAAGCCAAATCAATATTAACAATATGTTTCACTTTACATTGAAAGTATCAACTACTGATAAAATTCCCTTACATGCAAATGTACTGTTATTTTATTATTGTGTTTATGTACATTATTTGTTTGCCTTTTATGTGTAATTTACCAAAATCTTGTTTTCTGTAATTATTTATATAACGTCTATACCAGTTACACTACACAATTTTTACTGCATTTTAGATTTCATGTAATAACTGTGAATGGTCAACAGTTAATCACATCTTGAGTTGTTCTGTCATCACAACATAAATTTGTATTAATATTGACAAATTGTCTCCACCAGTCTTTTATTGACCTTGACGTTTTATTGACCATTTGTGAGTTGAGTTCCAGCATTTACATCCAATGCAGTCGTCATAAAAATTAGAATTGGTTCTTGCTGCCAAACTTTTATAATTCACTTGTAAAATTACACTGAGAATTTGCTTAAGAATATGAGTTTGTACACCAAAAACCATAAGATATCTTCTTATGTTACCATACTTGTAGACATTACATTAATTCTAGTTCAGGTACAAGAAATTTTAAGAGTATTGTTTAGGTATTAATAATAACTAAAGTGATAATAAAAATGTTACATTTCATGTATCTTGAGACACATGAACTCTTGATTTTATTAAAAAAAAAAAAATCCTAAATTGATATTCCAACATTTTCTGGCGACAGCAGTAATAAGGCATGCAGACTGAACAAAGCCATGCTTGTCCTCACCTGTGGCAGGTGTAGTGAGTCCATGCTCTGTATGTGCTGAGCTCACCTGGGCTTCAGGTGTAGAAGTGCTGCCTCCGCGCAGGTAGAGTGGAGTAGTGGGGGTGGAGGGCTGGGGGTTCCGTGGAGGGCAGCAGCGCAAGTGATGTGCCGCCTTCACATCACCATCTCATAGATAAGCTGAACACACCTTCAAAACCTTGATTAGTCTTACATGACACTGTTGTAATCTCTCTGTAAACTGTGTCGCAACAGCAACCTCACATTGTACCTGATAAGTCTTGAGCTGGTGGTATCTATCTTCACCAGCACATCTACGCCTGCTGAACACCTTACCTAAACCTTACCTAAACGTTTAACTGGTTTTGGGTCTAAGATTCATTTCTCTGATTTGCAAATGTGTAAAAATCTGTATTACCTACTTGTCAACTAATACTCTGTTCCATCTGTCATGCACAGGCCTTAGAAGTGATGATAGCTCCAGCTGGTGGACCCTGAGATTATTCACAGGAGAGGAGTGACAGAGAGGATGGCTCCCTGGCAAAGGTTTATTTGTGGGAGGTGTGGGGGTGGGGTACAGGAAGTGTGTTGTTCAGGCACCACTTGACTTCATGTGTGTGTGTGTGTGTGTGTGTGTGTGCGTGTGTGTGTTCTATTTTTGGAGCGCAATGATATATATTTATTTGTAGCAGTCTATTGATTCTCCTAATACAGCTACCCATTGGTCAATACTTCAAAATATCAATGACTTAGAGGAGAAAAGTCAGCCGAGGCCGTACAGATGCACTGAATTTCCATGGAAGTTGTGACCTGACAGGAGTTAGACCAGGACAGGAGGGGAATCCTACATCCTCTTTGACAATCTCTCTCTCTCTCTCTCCCCTTCTCTCTCTCTCTCTGCCTCGGTGGCATACAGACACAGTCCACCACCACTGCACTTTTAAATCCAGATGCAAAAGTGCCCTTTGTCAGACTTCATGTAGTCTGGGCATGTCCCAGTGAAACACCTCAATGTTTAATTTTATCCTAATATCCGCTCTGTTATTTTTACTGGGCACACCATTAAAAGTCTATAGTCTAAAACTAATGCAGTTTAATTCAGCAGCCCTGAAATAAAACTACTTTCATGAAGGTTTTAGTGAAACTGTTTCAGAGAGGTGCTGATTCAACTGTACAATTCACAATTTGTGTTGCTCTGAATTTCATTGCAACAAGGTTTTGTGCATCACTTTCATATCCGTCAGGGCAGGCTAAATAACGGAAACACCTTTCATTATAAAACAATACAGTGTAGCTCACATGTACCTCACAAACTGGCCACTCAGTGTATGTTTATTTATTGGGGGCAGTGCAAATTAATCAGCATGGATATTTTGAAAACATCCATGTAAATTTTAATCTTCACCCATGTGCCAACATATCACAGCAGAGGGGTACTTGGGGGACCCAAGAGCCTGCCTGGTGAGCTCAAGTGCCCCCAAAATGACCTGATGACCCTCACATGCCACTATTGATTGTCCAGGGTGACCCTCTGCAGCCCAATGCACCCAAGTATCCATCTGTTTGGCCCCAAGGTGCTTCTGTGATCAGCCCAAGTCCCCTGCTGCTCTGATGTGTCCTTGGCTTACGAAAAACAAACCTTAACCCTCCAGAGGAGGTACTCTGTCATGCACACCAGCACAGAGTAGACACAAATGATTTTTTTTTTTTTTAGTCTGGTCTCTCCTCTCATGTCATGTTGCCAGTAAAGCTGAATGGATGTTAACTGGGGCAACAAAGGGGAACAAAAAAACACCTCTATTTTTAGGCTTATCAATAAATGTTAGACTATTGATTGTGATCTTGTCTCGCCCATCTGTCTCTTCCTCCCTGGAGCTGCTTTGGAAAACAAGATGTACTCTATCTTGAATCCTGAGCTTCACTGAATTTTGAATACAAGAATTAAATTGAATACAAGAATTTTTTCTTAACTCTTACATGCAATCTACATTGCCTCTTACCTCATGTAAGAGGCAATCGAAGTCTTCATTGTAAAACGTTGCGCAAGTGCAACAGCATCACCTAGGCACCATGCAGCGCTATTACAACACTGTATCATTCTGTTCTTACTGACTTCTTGACATCTGTCACATACAAATAACCCAGCTCGTTGTATTTTGACTCAGAGAAGATTGTTGTAGTCAGTACTATGTGGATACAGTCAGCAATTTTCTTTCTGAGCATCACACACCTGGAATACATCTGAGACTCTTCAAATTGGTGATGGAGAGTTGAATTTTTCTTTTTTTAGTTGATTTGTGTGCCCGCTGAATGTGTGTGTCATGCCTCCTAATGGTTCCTTGTAAGGTCATATTTTGTAAGTTTTGTGAGTTTTATAAGATGTTGTATGTGTATTGTACATAAGTAAAGATATAAGCAGCTGTGGACTAGTAGTAGGAGAAGTAAAGAGATCCGTAAAAGTATGAATACAACACTGTAAAGTGCTCCATTACAATTTAAAATGCTGAAAACAAACTCCTACTTAAGTTAAAGTACAGAAATATCATCATCAAAATGTACTCAAAGTATCAAAAGTAAAAGTAGTCGTTCTGCAGTCTCCTGTGCCTGATACATGACTCTATCTGACACAATTAGATTGTGAATTCTGAGGCATCAGAATTTAATTTATTTAGTTATTTGTACAACCAGTAGAGGACGCAGGTCGACTTTTTTAATGCCTTTTCAAAATAAAATATCCTGTTTAAAGCTCAACTGCCTAACTTATGTGCTCTTTAGAAATTCAATCAGCGATCAGCAATAAAACTAAAGAAATTTATTGTTTTTTTTAAAAAATAAAAATAATTTGCCCTGTTTATTCTTTATGTGTATTCACTAACAAGCAGAAATGGTGCTCAGCTCGTGTAACCTACAAATGCCTCTTTTGTTTTTGAACTTCCGGGTTATTTCAGTGTGTTAGTAGGAGCAATGACATTGTACCAAACACTAAAGAACTCAGTCTGCAGAGTGGCTTACACTTTGTCATTTCACATGCTTTGAATGTTGACGTTAGCACTGTGAAGATGTCATCCAGCACGACGGGTTTTTCGGAGGAGCAGCAGCGCAGAAGAGCTCAGGTAAACACGCAGATAAAGCTCGGGTGCTAACGTGTTAGCCGACTTAGCGTCAACTTCAGAAGAAGAGCAGATACTGACGGGCTAATTAAGAAACGACGCGTGTTGTTGGCTGCTGTTTTAATCGTATTAGATTGTCTGTAAGACTGGGCCGTCCGTGCGGCTCGCCAAATAGTCTAGTGCCTGTGAAACGACGAACTTTAACACTAAGAGATGCTCGTGTGTGTGTTCATTTGAAGGCTCAAATGGGCATGGACTACATCCCCACAGAGGAGGAGAGGAGGGTGTTTAGAGAGTGCAACCAGGAGAGCTTTTGGTACAGGTGTAAGTTTATGTCTTGCGCATACACGTCAGATTATTTTTATTAAGGGTGTAAGGTGGAAAAATGTTTCTTTGACACCTCTGAATCGAGTCATTGACATCAGCATGTTTCCTTCACAGCGGTGCCCTTCTCTGTGGTCAGCATGGCTGTCACTCAAGCCCTGGTTGCCAGAGGTAATACTATGCATAATGTAGAGGAATAATGAAAATGTCAGTAAAACAGATATAAACGCAAATCTTGAACTTTAAATTGACCGTGTTCTGTTTCAAATTTGTAGGGACCCTGTCTGCATCACCAAGATTTGGATCGCTACCCAAAGTGGTCTGTAAGTCCATGAATGTTAAAGCTGGGAGATATACACACACTCAGATGCTTCACATTAGAAACACCTGAAACTTACGTTAAGACCTTAAACACACCACAAACTCAGTCTGCAGAGTTTGTCTCTAAAATTACCACAAACTTGAATCAGCTACTCCAAAACAGTTTCAAAGTGAAAATTATAACCTTCCTGCCGGTAGGATTTATTTAAAATTGCTGCTGGTACAGCTAGATGTAAGAATATATGTTTCTCAGAAATACGATAAGAGAGTAGACAGTTTTAAGGCTGCATTATAGTTAGGTTATGCAATTTCTGAATTTATTTTCACCCTTCTAGCTGTGTGAAATTAACAGTCAATGTCTATACCTCTTAGGCTACAGTACAGTATTATACTTGCATTACTAACAGAACTTTTCAATTACTATATCACCTGCCCCTAGTTGAAATGAAATATTATATTAAAGAGCAAATGATCATTGCCAAAACAATTTTGCATCTTTCCTACTGAGGTACTAAACTAAAAAAAATATATTTTACATTTTTCACATACTGAATTTCTAATGGCTATGTCTCTTTGGCTCTGTCTCTGTGTCTCTGAAGTAATTATTTATTTGTTTGTCTCTCCAGTTGCTGGCTTCTGTGGCTACCTGGCTGGGAAGATGTCGTACATGAAGACGTGCCAGGAGAAGTTCAAGAGGTTGGAGAACTCCCCTCTGGGAGAAGCCCTCAGACAGAGGACAGGACTCCCTCAACAGTTGTGAGTACCACATGCACTTGAGCACTTGAGTGTATTGCTGTGTATTTTTTATCACCCAACTACCCCTTTACCATTTTTTATTTTTTGCTCCACAGTTCCAAGGGTCCTCAGTCAGAGCTGAGTGACTCAGACACCCAGTCATCTGACCCCATGTTCCAGCCAACAGAAACCCCAAGCCAGATGCCCAGCTACACCAGAGATTATGAATATGGCTTCAGGCCAGAGCCACCCATGCCAGTAGACAGAGGAGATGACTTCAATGCACCAGGTACCACAGTACAGCCAGTTAGTAAAGCTCTCAAATGACAAACCATGGGGAAATGATGAATATCTAGCAACTGACTGAATATATTTTTGCTGTTTCTTAAACTGATGTCAGTGTCCGGTATTTTTAGTCCACACGGAGCACAGTGAAAAACATCCATCACAGTTTCTGAAAGCCCAAGCAGATGTTATCAAATGTCTTCTTTTTGTCCAATAAACAGTATAAAATGCAAAGATACTCATTCCAGCATAATGTTAAGACTTTTTAAAACCTGGAAACATTGGGCAGCTTTACTTGGACAAATTATTTAAATAATCAGTCAAAAAATCTAAATAGTTGCTGATTAATCTTCTGTCAACCAACTAATCAGTGCAGCTCAGGGTGTGTGCAGCAATAGTCAAATGACTTCTTTCCAGTAATGAACATGAAAAATGAAAAAAAAAGCTTAAAAGGGAATTATATGCTTGGATATGAAGAGAAATCTGATTAATTCTGTCGGAATAAATAAAGTCTAGCGCTTTACCATTTCACTTCACCACTTTTGTCCTGTGCTGGATTGTTCATCCCATTGCCGAAAGGTTTTACTGAAGTAAAACATTAAGTAAGTAAGCTTGTTTTAATCTGGATCAGCCCTTCCTCTTTTCTACCCAAGATGGAGTAACCTGTGTCTCTGTTCCCGGTCCCCATCAGCTTCAGTCCAGTCATATGTGGAAGAGGAGGTGCCCCGGAGGAAACCTATCCTCTATGAGGACCTGAGGCTCAAAAACAGAGAAAACTACGAGGTCACACTCACCCAGAAGGCAGAGACACTGCTCAAACCAGCCCCTGAGAAGGAGCGAGAAAGACCCAAGAAAGAGGGTAAGCTGTTACTGCAGTGATGTGTAAAACACTTGCTGGGTTAGGAAAAGTTGAGGGGTTGATATTCCAGTACATCTGTTGTCTTTTAATTGATCTGTGAAAACAGACTTTTTCCTTTCTCTCTCTTACCCTACAGTGAAGAAGAACATCTATGGAGACACCTGGGAGGAATGAGTCCTTGTTTGAGCTGAAGATGTGATCTGTACACTGGCATCGCTGACACTGATACGTAGGCAGCTCAGTCAGTCACCACTTTGCTCTAGTGACTGAGCCTCAGGTGTCATGAAGTTTCTGATGTGTCTTTGAGTGAGTCAATTAAACCAAACTGCTTGAAAAACTAAAACAGTCTCTGTGCTTAAATGCTGTTTGTGAACTGAATGTATGTTTTTTATACTTTATAGATATTTATTTGTAGAAATCAGGAAAAAAATAATACAAAAGACACTAAAATTTTAGCTCATGTACAAAAGTCACCCATAACATTTTAACATTCAGAGAAATGACATTTGATTATCCAAGAAGGTAGAGACCCCCACAAAGAGAAGCCCAAAATCATCTTGTCAGCTGCCAGTTTGCATCTCTGCCAAGTATTTGGCACTGTATTCCACACAATTCAGTGACAAGAGATGTGGCAGGCGTACCATTACTGTAGTTTAGGAGTGGCAAATAAAGCAGTATTAAAGGAATGTGGCATATCTGCCTATTAGTTGGAGTGTTGCGAAGCAGTCAAGTAGATGGACATAACTAAAGCTGTCCATGAGTATGAGCATGGTGGCTGTGATTGCAGCTGTGGCCATGAGTTAGCCCAAAACTATGCGTTGGCCCATGGCCATGAGGATGGAGAGGCGGTGTGGGACCAGACAAAGCACTGGTTGAGTTCGGCCAGCCTTCATACATGGCATGCATGGCTGCAGTATCAGTAGCATTAATGCTGGATAATGGAACATAAGCCTGGACCGGGTAGGACCCTGGTGTTGGATTTATTTGTGGAAGCAGGGTCTTCCTCCTCTCCTCTGTGGAAGCAGGGACAAACACAACACCACTGATGCTCCTCAAAAACCTGAAAGGCATCATCTTCTCCAGAACACCAGCCCTGGCCTCAGACATCTCCAGGAGAGAGAACCATCCTTTGCCATACATCCACCCAATCAGGATAGCAATGACATTACAAGGGAGCACACAGTGAGGAATGAGGGCAGTGGCGATTATGAGAAACACCCAGGGGAGCGCCATGGTGGGGAAACTGACTCCACACAGGAATCCTTTAGTCATCTTGGTGTGCATGGTGGTCAGAGCCACACAGGCCAGGGCTACAGGAACCAGACCCTCTGTGTGACTCTGGCTGCTGTCACTCTGCAGAAGCTCCAGGAAACTGTAAAACAAGCCCGTGGTGGTGGACAGGAGGAGGAACAAGAACAGGAAACGGACTGTACCGACACCTTTCTCCAAGCTGCCGCTGAGAAACACCAGGGCTGTGATGTTCAGGAGAAGCTGGGCAAAGGTTATGTGATAAAAAGGATGCATAAAAAGCCTGTGGACGTGTCCATTTTGAAAAACAGTTGCACCAACGCTGAAGACACCATGCGTTAAGTTGAAGTACGTTTGGATACCAAACAAAACACACGATAAAAGGACCACTGTGAAAATCCCGCTGGTGAGAACAGGAACGGCGTCTTTGAAGACTTGCAACATCATTTTAAAATAATCCGTTCGTGTCATTTTCGTTTTTTAAATAACTTCGGTCTTCTACAGCTAACAAACTAAAGCTGAAGTACACCAGAAACTCAACAAACCAACTGTGATTCCATTGTGTCCACGCTTCTTAAACAGGAAGTACTGTCTTGTCCGGGTGATGTCGACTGTAAACTTCTCGGGCTGATGCAGTGCGTGATAAATAAGGTTTCACGGTCACAGATTAAACATTTTTAAACGGCAGCACCTACAAGACTGTTGTTCAATCGTTTCTGTCGGAATTACATGTAGACTCGGGCTAGCTAGAGTGTTCTTCTGGCCAAACTTTTCAAAATAAAACATGTATAGAGGCACATTTTTGATTGTACGTTGTCTTGAACTGCGTAGATAAATTGATGCATCTACACATATAAGCTTAATATGAGTCAGAACTGCAAAACCCAGATATCTATAGCCTATTGGTTTAAGAGGAAAGCTAAATGTAACTTCTTGCCAACATTGGTGTCGCATTTTGAAGGAAAATCTGGCCAGTTTCCGGTTTTTTATTCGTAGTAATAGTAGTGGGGTAGTAGTGCTACTACTTTTATTATAATTACTGTTATCGGTTTTGATGATCCGTAGTTTTGCAGCAATGACAGGAAGTAACTAAGTACATTTACTCAGGGGCTGACTTTAGGTACAATTTGAAGTATTTGTAATTTGCTGCCATTCATAATAGTAACAGATTGATTTGTATGTATGCAAACCGTACGATCATCTTTCTGAACATAATGCACTGGTTAGAGCAAACTACCCAGTACTCTTTTAAAGTAGTTAAAATTGACTCCACATTGACAACAACACTGAAATTCCTTCTAAATGTTTATCACTAATTATAATTCAAGTTCCGCGTGTTACAAACTCATTCTTTCGTAAATTGAGCTGAGATAAATAAATAAATAAAACTTGACGTAAGCACGTCTGTCCCCCTTCCGGTGTCGTGTGGTTACTGCGGCGGATGTTGATGTTTTGTTTCGGAGTCTGCTGAACGATGTGAGCTGAATCGTCACCGGGACTGGTTGATAATTTTTCTGTGGCTGTCTTCGCGGTTTTCTCTGTACTCTTTTCTCGGTAAGGTCTCGCTGTCCGTCGGCATCGTGTCTCTCCCGGTGTCTCTCCCGGGAAGCGCGAGGCCGAGTCGTGCGATGATGGAGGACTTTGATGAGATCTACGAAGAAGAGGAGGAGGAAGAGGAGGACGAGGACAGGGCCGCGGAGGAGCAGCTCCTCAAGTATGCTCCGGACCCGGTGGTGGTGCGAGGATCCGGCCACGTCACTGTGTAAGCAACCGGCGGGGCTCATGGGCAACGAGAGACGAGTTCACCGGTACCGTGAACTGATCAGCAGCCGCGGACTCCGTAGTTAGCTGGCTGCTAGCTGAGTTAGCCGCCGCCGGTGACCTACCGTAGCCAGCTAGCTACAGTTAGCAGCGAGCTAACTCTGTGAGCAGGCGAGGAGTGGCTGATTAGATACAGCTTTCGTTTTAGCAAGAGTACGTTACCTAATAAACATTTGATACGTTTAAAATGTTCTTTTATTAGCTCTTATCAAGTCAGCACAGTTTGTCTCCGCTATTGTTTCCACTGTTCGAGGACTTGAACGCAGACTCAGGCTCTTTCAGGGCTTCGACCAACAATTATTTCCATCAACGTTTCATCTGACGGTTATGTTTGCAATTAATCGTTAGTCAGAGTTGTGGAAAAATGTCCTTGGTGATGTCTTATAATCTCTTGTTTTGTCCGGCTAACAGTCTAAAACTCAAAGATATTCAGTTTCTGGTGATACAAAACTGGGGGAGAAAAACTCACAGCTGAGAAGCTGTTGCCGTTTTTCCTTAAGCAACTCAAATGATTTATCGACAGATTGTTTGGGGAGTAGTCTAATGAATAAACTTTGTAACAGGGATTTGAAATTGGTTTGAAGGCAGTTACATGCTGACATGAATGTTTTCAGATGTGACACTGATTGTATCATACAGTTGGAGAAGGTCAGTTGAGTGATGACCCCTCTTAACCCCAGTTTAACCCAGCCAGGTCACAGAAATAAGACAGTTTTTATTCCAGATTAAATGCAAAATAAACCTACAACACACCTCATAATACATATTTATGAGACTGCATACAAAGTCAACTGGGAGACACTAGTGGGTGCTAATAGACATGAATTCACACAGGTTTAAATTGTTTAATCTGTTCACTGGAAAAGAAGCAAATCCTCACATTTTAGGGGCTGGAATGAGAGAATAATCAGGGTTTCTTTTTTCACTATTTTTCTGCTTGATTGATAATCGGCGTAATTGCAGATTATTTTTCAATCTCTCAATAATCTCTGTGGCTAAGTGGAGTAAGATGTTACCCCACAAGAGTGAATAGCAGATGTGGTAGACTTGATGCCACAAGACAAATGTTTGTTTATTCAAACCAATCATCCAAATGCCGTGTGTGTATGTTTATGCATAACAGTCTGCTTCTTTCTGTCTCTCCTACAGTTTTGGGCTTAGTAACAAATTTGAGTCAGAATTTCCTTCAGCACTTACAGGGAAGGTGAGTGTCTTGTTGTTATTCATCAGCACATTTACTGCCTGGCCAAAAAAAAAAAGTCACCACCTGGATTTAACAAAGCAAATAGGTAAAAGCCCCCTATTGGATAATTACTGCATGGGCGATTATCTTTCTGCTAGCAACAAGTTATTTAACCCCAACTGATGCAATCAGTAGCTTCTCATTTCTTAAACAACCATGTTGTTAGCATGATGTTAGTCTGAGAAGGGTCAGATCATTGGCATGCATCAAGCAGAGAAAACATCTAAAGAGATTGCAGAAACTACTAAAATTGGGTTAAGAACTGTCCTACGCATTATTAAAAACTGGAAGGGCAGTGGGGAACCATCGTCTTCGAGAAAGAAATGTGGTCTGAAAAAAATCCTGACTGATCGTGATCGGCGATCCAGAGTGATGGGTGTATCAGGGTAAGAAGAGAGGCAGATGAAGTGATGCATCCATCATGCTTAGTGCCTACTGTACAAGCCTGTGGCGGCAGTGCTATGATCTGGGGATGCTGCAGTTGGTCAGGTCTAGGTTCAGCAACATTATGTGCCCAAAGAATGAGGTCAGCTGACTACCTGAATATACT
>JBBMJY010000020.1:13038048-13053802 GCA_037833715.1 Toxotes lorentzi | reverse complement strand
AAAAACACACACACACACACACACACACACACACACACACACACACACACACACACACACACACACACACACCAACAGGAAATCACAGGATACTGTGTGTGTTTCTCTGCAGGTTTATGGATCTTGCCCACATGACGGCTCTGCCTCACTTACCAATTAACATTGTGCTGTTTTCAAAGGTCACGTTGTACGCTAAGCTCGAACATTCACCATATCTGTGGAGAAGAAAACAAAGGCTGCATCAGAACGTGATATCATGACAGAGTCTTTCATGAGGCAGCAGAATGAAGCAGCTACTGAGACTGTAAACTGATGCACTGTGTATTACATATTACACATTTAAAGCTGCTATAATCAATACTTTATATTATCAGTGGATCAAAAAATATTGCATGAACAAAAATGTATACATTTTTTCATAACAAGACAAGTTACTCTTTAGAAATTCCTGTGGGATGCTTTTTGGATGGAGATCCATTTTTGTGGCTTAGGAGGTGGAGCACATTGTGCCATCATTGTGCAAGAGTGTGTATGAATGTGGATTAATGGTATGTAGAGTAAAGCACTTCGAGTGGTCGATCTAGAAAAGCCTCCCTAACCGTGCTGTGGTGCGAGTGCAGAAGGGGATTTACATTCTCTGAGTCTGGATGAGATTGAGGATGTTGCTTTGGGTGGTCGCAGTGATGTCCAGCCAGGCACTGGTCAGCAGGTGGCCCAGGGAGCGGCTTCCCGGGAGGTCAGAGCTCCCGCCGATGTACAGCCACCTACCCAACATCTGGAGCACATGGACAGAGCAGAGAATATTTGTCAGTGTTTCTCAGCCTTTGGGCAGACCTGCTGTGGAATCATGGGAGATTTATGTAGATTATATTTGCTTTGTCAGGTGAACTAATAATGTGCAATTTGCCTACAGACAAGCAACACTGAGGGAAAAAGTTGCCAGTAGCAATTTTAGGACATTTATGGAATTATGGAATATTCACATGCCATTTAATGCTTCAAATTACACAATTTTGCCAGGAAAGTAACCATGCTGAACAAACATGAACTGTATATTGCAAAATTTCCTGAGAAGGAACAGAAGACTGGTGCCATCGCAGGTTACTCCCGTTCATGGTCAGATTTACCTTGGGAATGGCAAAATCTCAAGTTAAAGGCTTTTAACACGGATACCTTTTTCAGTCTTCGACGCACTGAATACGTTTCTGCATGTGTTTTGGTGGTGCAAAGTTAGAGAATTCACATTTGAAAATGTTTTCCTTGATAAGACTTGACCTGTGGCAATGTCAAACTGAGGATTATGAGTTGCAAGTGTAGTGACTGAAGACAGCAGAGATCTTGTACTTATGCAGTATGAATATGTATCATTAAATTGCATGAGACTGAACCAGTTATTGTTATTGCTGACAACCTCTGGCTGTGTTTCCTCTTGTCTTTCTTCAATTCAGTTCAGTCACCCAAGTTTAATAAGCTGTCCTCATACAAGAGACGATAAGCAGATGAACTGGTGATCATGATGACAATGAGCCTGCCTTCACTTCTACTTAAGCACTGCTCTTACAAAGCACATCTCACCAATCTTTGCGCTTAATCTAACCATGTTTAAAAATGGTATATTTCTTGAATAAACAGCTATTATTCTGGCTGGGTTGAAACGAAATACAGACACTTAAGATGCAGAGAAAAGCAGTTGAGCACTTACGTCTTCATTGCTGATAGTTATTGGTTTTACCAGACTGTCACAGCTGTTCACAGGAGCAGAGTGTCCCAGTGAGAGAAGACTCAGCAATACAACAGCAACGCACTTCATCCTCTAGATGGCTCTGATCTCTTTTTTTTCTTCTTCTCAAGCTTTCCCTTTGTGGCTCTTGTATGCGCTTGGCTGTTTGTCTCACACACTCTCCTTCTATTTCGTCTTCAGGTGTGTGTCCTCACTGCCTGCCACAAGCTTTGTATCAACAGTCTCCCCCCTGCATGCATCTCAGCAGTATATACTCACTATTCGGTGAGCTGATGTAACAAAAACAAACAGCCCAATGGAGAAGAGAGAGGAGACTTTGACCTGTTTGAGGAATTTTGAACAACAGGGAGCTTTGTAGAGGCTGTACTCAGTACATATGTTCATGTATTCTGCTAATCTTTTATGATCTGTCACTGAGATTCATGAACACACTGTCAGAGCAAAAAAAAAAAGATAAATACTGTTTCTCACTTTCATTTTCTTAACATATTTTCACATTGTGCTGTTTTTCGAGGGAAACAGCAGCTTATAGTTAATCAAAGCCACTAATGTCCCATTTATATATTACTTATAAATTAAAGTGTTCCAGTATTATCATACAAATATATGGAAGTACTAAAAGTACATAAGGCCATAGGAATGGCCCCTTGAGCGTGTTATATTTTAAATGATGGTAAAAGTAAAACTGTAAAATAGCAATCGCAAACGTTAAATTAAAAAATCTCCTCCAGATGTTTCGAGACATAGAAATATTTTTGGTTGGAGTAATAACTTGTCTGATAAGGTTTTTCCACAATTACCTTGTTTTAGGCATTTACCGAATACCTGTGAAAGATAAAAATTAATCACTATTGGGAAACTGGGAAGAATTATTGGACTATTTATTCCAGAAAAGCCACAAATATACATTTTATCAAAAGTGATTTTTTAATTGAACTTAAACTGACAGCTCACTACAGGTGTCTTCATAACAGGAAAAGAACAAAAGGACAATGACCAAACCCAATGACAGAAAAAGAGCAAATGCTGCTGATCGTCCTGACAGTGCCATCTCTGAGCATCTAATTGTTACAGCAGTGCTCTGAGAGAAGGGCTGGGAGAGGAAGGAGGTGCTTGAAGATTGGTGCTCCGCCGGATGTCAGTGAGTCGTGGAAAGATGGATGAAAAAAAAAAAGAGGACGACCAGCCCTCCTTCACCACCTCCCGTCCTCCATCCATTCTGAAGTGATGGTGAGGATGAACGACAGCGGGGAGGATGGAGAGCAGAGTGACAGGACACATCGATCACTCTGCGACTCTCTGGTTTTGTTGGTCTGCACTCATCTCCTCTCTTCCCTTCTTTCTCATCTTGGTGGGAGACAGGGAGGGACAGACGGGAATGGAGACAGACAGATGGAAAAAGGGGAGATGGGAAGTGGCGATCACTATTCCATGGCCTCCTGGTTCTCTTGGTTTGCGCCGATCTCTTCGCCGGCCTCTTTGCCCTCCTTGCTTCTCTTGCTCTTCTTGTGTTTGTGCCTCCGGTGGCTGTCTCCCTCCTCGCTATCGTGCCTCCTCCTGCTACTGCTGCTAATGGAAGGAGAAAGGCCAGCGTGAAAAGGGCAGAGAACATGAGGAGAGGCGAGATCCGAGAGGTAAAGGGAAGAGATCAGAGAGAGAGTAAAGGACAGGGAAGGAAGACAAGAAGAGAGAGGGAGGATAAAGGAGGGAGAAACAACACGATCAGTGCATGAAAAAGAAAAAGGTGAAGTGAAATGGAGAAGGGGCAGAGAGCAGAATGACAGAGACAGTATGGTGCCAATAACAGGTGTTTGGCAGGAGATAAAGGTCGAGACAAGGTGGAAAGAGACAAAAAAGAAAAGTAGAAGACATTTTGGTTTCTAATTTAATGTCCCAGAAATATAGAGTTTATCAATTGACCAATTCTCTACCATCCTCCCATATAGCTGCTGTTGCTACGCCCATCAATCTTTCTGTTCTCATGTGGCACATTTGCAGTTTACAGTGACAACAATGGCAGATTTACCACATAAACATTCTTACTAATTTTTGAGACAAGGACTCCCTGATTTTAGACACAGACAAAAAACAACAAAAGATCTCTGACTACAAATGAGAAACAAATCGTATCAGCCATAGGTGGCTAACTAAATCAGTTGACATAAGCTCCATGGACTGGTTGAAGTATAATAAGGAAAAAAACTGCTGAGATTAAGCTACATTCTCTCTAACATAAACCTGTTTGCTTGTTTGTGTTTTCAAATGTTTCCCATTTAATGTTACAAGAGAAACCAAATCCAATAAAGCACAACACAGAGGTGCTCCAGTAGCATCTAGGATCAAGTTCCACACAGAGAGGAAACACTACACAGCAGATGTCCTAGTTACGAATGAGGACTTTTTTAAAGTAATCTGTAACAAACACAGCCTAATCCTTGCCTTACACTTTTGTTGTTTTTTTTTTTTGTGTTTTGGAAACACACCTCCCTTCAAGCTCTTGTGGAGACGGTCTCAAGTCCAAATCTTGCCCAGTCTGCTGTACCTAGTTATGGTTATTAAGCTATAACTTGACAATCACTATTCGGGGTAAGCCTTTAGCAAACTATCAATCTAAAAAGTGGTCTAAGGTCTATGAGACAAATTTTGTGTGTGTGTGTGTTTTTTTTTACCTGCGAGAAGACTTGTGGCGTCCGTCCTCTTTCTCTCTATGCCGCCTCTCTCTGTGCCTTTCCTCTTTCTCCCGGCTCGACCGGTCACGGTGGCGCTCTCCGTAACCACGCTCCTGATACTCGCGGTAGCGATATCGCTCTTCGTCGCTATGGAATTTGAAAGAACACTTTATTATGTTACATTTGCATGCATACTGAACAAGCCCATGCTGTGGTGAAACGTTATAGATAACAGATATATTATCAGAAATATATTTGTCTTTGTGTGCGTGTGTGTCTCACCTGGTGTAGCTCATAGCTGAGGGACTGTGCTCCCTTTCTCTCTCCCGCTCATGTGTCCTCTCCCTGGGTCTTTCTCTGTCCTTGTCTCTCTTGTCGTCTCGACGGGAATAATAGTCCCATTGTTTAGAGTTGTCCATCATTGGGGGCCATGGAGGAGGCACACCTCCAGCTATGGGTGGAGGGTAAGCACCTGAGAAGGCAAAGAGATGGGACTTGGTTGTCACTTTGTGTTAACTCTACATGCGTGTGCCGCTCTCAACACATTTGGTTTTTTTTTTTTCAAAAAACAATTCACAACATATTCCCGAGGCTGCATCTCATGTCATATTAATGGACTGAAATCAAGTTGTGGCATTTGTTGTGCTGCTGGGGTTATAAAATCAGATTATGTTGTAAAGTCTTCTACCTTGAGGGAATGGGTATGGAGGGACAGAGCGTCCATCATAACTTCCAGGGTGGCCACTGTGGAAAGAGAGGAAAGGCAAAACATTACAGATAGTGTGTGTGTGTGTGTATATATGTGTGTGTCTATGTGTATGTGTATGTATGTGTATGTGTGTGTGTGTGTGTGTGTGTGTGTGTGTGTGTGTATGTGTGTGTGTATGTATGTATGAATGTATGTGTTTCTGCTTACATACTAAGTCTAGGGTTGTGATGTTCATGTTTGTAAAGAAGGTAAACATGACTTTGAACTCTTAGTACAGGTCAGGTACAGATCAAGTGGAGGAAAAAAAAACCTTCACTGACCTGGTGTTATGAAAAACATTTTCTATAAAATTTCTTTTCTTTTTAATATATGTAGTGAGTCCGGAAGCCACTCTTCAGAAGTATATTTCTAAATGGGTGACACAGACCTCTAACTTTTAACTCTCTCTGTTATACATTTAAATTTACATCCTGTTTCGTAATTACCTTAACTCCACCAATATTTCATGTAGTTATGTTGAATGTAAAAAAAAAAAAAAAAATCTGTTGTTTCAGCTCTAGTTTTTTTTTGTGTGTATGAGTGCTACCTGTCCATAGTGGGGATAATAGCAGGAGGGGGCCCACTGGGTGGAGGAGGAAAGCCAGGAGGAGGGACTGTAATGGGCAACCCTACAACGGCGAAAGAACAATAAAAATTAGTTATGTATATACAGAGTAAAACAGGGTGGTCGCCTCAAATTAAATACACCAAGAGACCAGCTGAGAAAGAAAAAGATGATGATGATGAACTTACTGGGTGGGGGGATGAGCGGGGGTGCAGTGCTGACGTTTGGTGGTGGAGGGAGAAATGGAGGTGGGGGTATGTTTGGAGGTAGTGGTCCAGGGGGAAAGAAGGTGGGAATCTTAGCCGGAGCAGGTTCAGCCTCTGACGTGGAGTGTTCAGAGATCACCTGCGCAGCAACAGAGAGGAGAAGTCGGGATAACACACACACACATTAAACTGTAATTGTAGTTTAGTAAGAGCCAGCACAAATATTTCACCAAAAAAAAAAAAATCACCTGGATATTGTTGCCATCTAGGTTATGTCTGCGTCGCCCTTCAACCCTGCTGATTGTGGCCGTCTGTCCACCAATCACATCTATGGTACCACTCGTCTTCCTGGTAAAAGATGAGAAAAAAATAAAAGTCAAGGCACTGAACAGGCTCCAAAACAAATGACACATTCACATACACTTCCGTCTATTTCCAACATCAATATACATAACCTATATCTGTAACATAATGAGAACTATAGTCCTAACGATGCAGACTTTTTTTAGGTCAACACTCAATATTAATATTTTGAAGTTCCAAACAACCTGTCGATTTTTTTAACAATATATCAGCCAATAGTTTTTTGTTTTCTATTTCAAACAAACTTGCACAACATAAAAAAAATCTTGATATAGATCCTTTTGATTTTTTTTATTGATCTATATAAGTACCTAGTCAGGCATTTTACAAAGCACAAATCAATTTGTCAGCGCTCTCTAGAGGACAAACTATGTAATGGTGACACAGTTTCTATTGGCAATTTCTTGTTTCTAATTGGTCAAAATAAACACTGATTCCAGTATATATTCCAAATACCTGCCAGTTAGGGTTTTTCCATTGTGGGTTGTGTGGTCATGCTGTGAACGGCTGTGAGGAGGTTTGAGTGTTTTTCCACTGCACAATACAGCAAGTTTATCTCATCTATCCATAACACAATAAAAGTATCCCACCCGTTCAGTTTGGATCAGCTTGTAACTTAACACAGCTGTAACACCACTAATGGCAATCAGTGAACAGTAAAAACACATAGAGATTCAGATCAAAGCTATGAAAATACTGAAAACTCAGTAGAAGAGCTTTTTAAAAACAGAGCTTTGTCTCTGGACTTCAGCAAAGACACACATGACTTTAGCTGCTGTGGACTAATGGAGCTAGAGCTAATGTGAGCTACCACATTTAAGTTATTTTTTAGGTCTGATCAGTGATTTTATTTTACCCTTTATCAAAACTCTGTTAGTGCCAAAAACAATCATGCCCCTAAAGAGGACCATTAAATCCCCAATAAGATGGTGACTTGAGAAAACAATGAATCTTTAAAAGACACCATGTTGTACGAGTTGGTGTTTCTAAAAATATTAGTCACTAAAATCATCAATTTAAACTTTAAACTTTTCAAACACTTTGACAGTCACCCCTCTGTGCATCCTATCAAATCAAACCACGTCTTGTCCACTAACTCGTCTCCCACTGGTTTAAAATTTAAGTTCCATAACTGTGTTATGTCCCAGCTCAACATCTGGTACCACCAAAAATACATCTTATTAAGAAGGTTTGGATGTTTCAGAGCCTTTAAAAGTTTTCTAATTTACAAAAAAAAAAGTTAAGATTGTAACTTTAACAAAGAAAAATCTGCGATGATGAATAAATGGTTCATCAAATCACTACAGAATTACATTTTCATCTGGAGTAATTCTCATACTCATCAACAGGCCACCAAAACTGTGACTGTGTCACAGTTGCATTTAGTTGACATGATGACATTTTATTCCTTTAACTTATGTAAACGTTCTACGTCATGACACATGCACATCAACCACCCCAAAAGAAAGAAACATGGGCAAAAAAAAAAAAAAAAAGCATCTGCGGGGCCTTGGAAGTAGCACCGGGAGTTTTTCTGTGGTCACGGTTCATGGTCAAGAAAAACGCCAGGCCCCCCTTTTTTAACATCTACACATTTCCAATCAGGCCCATTTAACCTTGCAGGGACAAGGCCATGCCCACTTACGTATAATAGGACATGTCCTGAGCAGGCGGGCCAGTCCACTGAGGGGGAGAGATCCTACCATTTTGAAACAAAGGACAGGGAGATGAGAGTAACATTGGCCCTAACACACACAAACACACACATACAGCCCATGGGATGGTGGGACACTGGTAAACCTGGAGGTGGCCAGGTGTGTTTTTGTGAGTGTCTGAGTATGCTGAATATGAAAAAGGTAAACACATGAAGTGTTGTTGCTGTGCAGTTCCCTCTAAAATAATCAACAAGTGCTGCCACACAGACCAGCCTCAACTAACATGTATCTCTGCTTCTTAAAATGGACAGTCAACTGTATGTAGTGTTAATCTTCTTTCAGCCCTCCGCTGCCTAGACACATTGTTGGCTTATCTAAGTTACTGTTCACTTCTAATGGAAACTGGATGTGTGCTTTAATCCCAGATATCTCAAAAAGTGAAGATAAAAGGAGATTTGTTACCTGGTGACCTGACTGACGGCAGACTTGTACAGGCTGACAGGAGATGTGAAGTCTGGCTTGGAGGTGTGAACAGGCAAACTGGACATGTCTTTCTCGTTGCCTGTCCTTCCCTGCTGAACCTAATTGAGAGCAAAAATATGTGTATTAATATATTTCATGTGTTTATCATAGTGGAAATGTTGATTTTGAAGTTGAACAAGTCAAACAAGATTTTTTTTTTGTCACACTCATACTGAAAGCAGCTTCTCCACAACAATTTAGAAACACAGGTGACAGACGTTTGTGAAATAAAAAAAATCATAATATTCACTTTTGACTTATTAAAAAAAGGGGAAAGAGTTTCTTAAGCAGGATGTCAGCAACCTGTTGTGATTCCAACTAAATGATGAGAGCGAGATCTTACACTGATTTTGCTTGTCACTGAGCCGACTGTAGTGACCTCCAAACCCATACGTAACCTCTTCTGTTTCTCACAGTAAGCCTTCCATGTGTCTTCATTGAAGCCATAGTTAAAGTAGTCTGAGAGATCCGCTCCTATATACACACAAAAAAACACTTGTGAAATACTGTACATACAAGACATGATTGTCTTTATCAGTGTCACCAAACATCCTGCAAATGCAAACAACTGATGTGCCTGAGGGAAGAGTGAAGTGAATTTCTTTTGGCCACATGCACAAACACAGACCTGGCTTCCTCCAGGGTTTCTCTTCAAAGGACTCCACGTCCACCTCCAGCACCGGAACCCCGTTAATGTTTCCAGGAGCATCAAGATCCACTCCTTTCAGTTTTGTGGTCACTGTAAATAAACAACACAACATGTAACTGGACATTTCATGACATTTCTATTTTGGGTGTTTTGAAGAGACCAATGCAGCCAGGTGAAAAAAAAGGAGCAACAGTTTTAAGAACAGTGAGAGATACCTTGTCCATAAGGTCTGGACCCTGTTGTCTTTATGTTAAGATTAACAGGAGGAGCTCCATAAGGTCTAGGAGGGAAAAAACACAGAGTCCCTGTCAATAACATTACAAGCTCCACTCTGAATGAATCATGTACACTGCACATTCTACAGAAAACACTTTTTTTTTTATCCGCTAATGCCAGTTTGTGTTCAGAAGACATTTCATTTAAAATGTTACACACCAATGCCTCAGCATCCTCTGTCTTTTAAATGGACAAGACAAGCTATCTAGGCATTAAGTCAATGCACCAAAATAAGCTTATACAGTATAAAATGAGGTCAAGTTTATACTCATGTTCAAGCCGTAGTTCATGGTTGGTTAACGGTGTTCTAATGATTTATGAAAACTGCCTGAATTTCACTGTGTTGCAAATGTGATATCATATCAAGCCTCTAGTTGAACTCCATTAAAAAACACATGGTAAACACATTTAACATGGAAATATAAAGTCTGGCTGCTTGCATTGCTACAAATCAGTAGTTGCAAACTTCAAATTTCATCTCACTACTATCTTATTCAAACTAGCCAGTAACTGATTAAACAATCTGCAAAACGCCTCCCTTTGACTGTAACCTACGTGTATTGTGGTGCTCCAGTTTTGATGTCTCCAATGGTGACTCGGACGTCGTCGTCGTCATCATCACTGTCACTGTCACTGTCCACATCTTCACCTACTGCTTCACCTGTGACCTGAGATTGCAAAAATGGGATGTAAGTATGTGTGCACTTACAAAAAAAAACAAAAAAAAACACACATGACAAAACAACTAAAAACAAGAAACAAAGCAGAACTTGCAACATACATACTGACTTTGTGCAGGTATGCTACCTACCTCAGAGGCCACTCCATTTCCTGTAGCGTGTGCAGCAGAATCCTCTGTGGAAGCATCAGCAGGTGCACTGTGGATAAAATGAAGCATTAGATATTAAGTCCCTTCAAGCTACATACAGCACACGTCTTCAAACGACACAAGTGGTACATATATCCACATCAACTGTTGAAAGGGGTTTTCAGGGATCCAATGACAATTTTCTTTTTACCAGTTTTTGGATGTAAGCACAGAATATGAAATGTGTACAATATCTGTATGTTAGGTCATAGCTCCAACATTTTCCCCTTGCTCTGTATGAAGTTAAATGATTCTCACCCTCTCTCTAGCTTCTGTGATTTAAAGACATAATAATGATGGAAAAGTACCACAGGATTAAAAGCCACTGTTTGACACAAAAAAAGCAACTGAATTTAAGTTGTTTTGTTTTTACTGGTGCTCTTAAAGCATTACTTACATCTGCAGTATCTGTAGACACAACAAAGTAGTACACGAGAAATATGATGAGAAATATGATGCGAAATATGATGAGAAATATGATGAATGCTTATGTTGTCATTCACAAAAACATGCAAGAAATAAGTACAACTAAAATTATATGAAGTAACTACAGTACACTAACATGAACTGTGATATGTACTGAATATACACTATATAATAACAGTATTATTCTGTAATGTAATGTACATTAGTGTAAGGTTCATCCCTACGTATTTATGTTTACTGATTGACTTCCTGTCAACACCACCTGCCACTTTGGATTTCAACAGGAGATATACAAAAGTCTTTGTGTATGTGTGTGTATATGTGTTACACAAATTCATGCTGTTTGTATGAGTGATGTTTATTACCTGACTGCAGCATTTAGTTTGGCCTCTTCATCCTCGTCCTTGCTCTCAGACTCATCTGGAACAAAATAAACAGCCATTAATCAGTGTTCAGTGTTCAAATCCAACAGTGAGCGACAGAAAGAATATCTCCAACCCGAGCACTACTTTATATTACGACAGAAATAGCTTTAAATATTTTTGCACCAAGTGAATGTGCTGCATAAGACGCTGCTAGCTGCTAGCTTAGCTGCCAGGCTAATTCTCTAAGCTTCTCATAGTAGCAGGCAGTTGCTGTTGGCTAGCAGTTCATTAGGGAGCAGCGTTCAAGTCTGTCTGTGTCATGAGGACTCGAGTTTTTGGTTTTAAACTGTGTGTGTTTTGTACCTCCATACAACCATTCCTCCTCCTCATCTCCGGCGCTGGCATCAGTGGTGGTTGTTTTGTCCGCTTCCTCGGCAGACATGTTCAGCTAACACAGAGCCGTGAACCGACAGCTTCGACAACAACCGTGTTCAAAAAAGCTCCCAGATGTAAATATACAGACGTACAACTGCTTCTCCTTTTAGCGGGGAAACGGAGTTACGGGGAAAAAAAAATTATGACTTCATGCATTCATCTCCAGCCTCTCGGAGTCAGCGTGTGCCCGGAAGAGATTGTGGGTGTCCCGCTGAGGTCAACGTGTTAGTGCGGCGAACACAGCGCCCCCCACCGGAGGACAGGAGACACCACATTCCGTTCAAATGGTGCCTGTTGGGATATCCAAGCGCTGTCAGTGATGAAAACTGTGACAGCCAAATAAACTTTGTATTGAAATAAGTGATAACTGTTGTTTTGTTATTATTATGATTATTTTTTATCATTAACTTGTTATGTGGTGTGGCAAAGTACACGACAGATACATTATGAGATGATGGCCCCTGTCCTTAGTACACTTGCAGTGGCTCAGCAACAAGGATGATAGAAGGAGCTCAAGCAAAGCGCTTGAGGTTGTGTACGTGGTTGTGTCCACACACTCTTGACCTTGAGTGAAGAAATTTGCACTAATCCTAAATCCTAAACAAAACACATAGAGTTAAAGAAGTACAGGACTAAATCCCTGGGCAGCCCTTATCTGTTCCAAGGGTATAAGGTGTAATATTCTTCATACTGTAAGTCTGTAATGGTGGAGTAAGTAGTTTCAACTAGCCCCATGTTCACCTGTTGCAACATTAATGCATTCACACTGTAGTTATAATCCAGTGTGATAATGTAAACTATTCTTAGCTGGGTACATCTTCCACTACTACTACTACTACTACATAACTGTGTATATGTAAAGCAGGACATTGCTGGAAAGGAGAAAAGATTGTCAGTATATAATATTTGTCTTTTAATAATTTTATAATTCTATGGCACTGCTCAACACACCTACAACGTGATTAGAGAGAAAACACAGAACATTACAGAAACTTAGATGAAATAATAATCGCTGATTCTGAACAGTGTGTAATGCACCTGTCCTTGGTTGCACATCCAGACTTAGGAGATATGAGGAGAGTTTTTACTACTGACCTTAGTGTGCCCCCTTGCTTTTATCGGCTTAGTAGGTCTTGGAGCTTGGAGTCAATCCACCTAATGCCTTATAAATAAGTCTCAATTTACTCTCTCTGGATTTACTTGTTCCATCAGTTTTTGACAGCCCACTTATTCTCCACATCAGATTTTGCTATATCTTGGAAATTCAGATAGCATATAAAATCCCACTGATCAAATCAGTAGTAAACTCATTCATGTGTATTTTTTTTTCTTACAATAATCCCAGGATCATTCAACGCCAGGTATGTCTACCCAAGCTATTGACATGAACGACTATAGCTCGGACATCACTCTTTAGACATAACAGCAGTATCCTACCTGTAAGTAATTTTTGACTACTTTGCATACTGCTGGGTAACTTAATTCATGATAATACATCATAATCTACTTGATGATTATGTTTTGTTTTAATAATCTGAATCTGAAACATAACCAGCAACTAAAACTCTCAGAAAAATGTAATGTACAATATTTGGCTCTGAAATGTAGTCAAATAAAAGTATAAAGCAGCATCACATGCACTCAAGTAAAGCACAAATACCTCAAAATTGTACTTAAGTCCAGTACTTGAGTAGATACGCTTACTTAGTTTCCACCACTGTCTATCATTTCATGAGTTTATGAAACAAACTGTAGTTGCAGGCTCATCATCAGTAAACTGACTCTTGTGATTGATGCTGTGGTTCTGTTTGCACAAGAAGTTGCCTGTTAATGCAAAGCGGATTGTTAATGCATTTATGGCCTTTGACCAGTTAAGTGGGGCCACTTTAGCTTTGTCAGTAAATGACAAGGAAATCTGTGGATTCTCTAACTCTCTCCGTTCTCCACCTCTTTGGCTATTATCACTTCTTTACAGAGATGATTGTACAGAAGCATGGACAACATTCACAGATAATTTGGGGTATCTGATGCTGAAATGAAAGTAATAGGGAAACATGTACATGCTCACAGAGAGGAAGAGAGAAAGAGGTATGTATAGAGATAGAGAGTGGTAATCTTATATTTGGGAGTACATCGATTTTTCATCCCTATGTTAGAACCACACTGAGGTATCACAAGTATCAACTGTATCACATCATTTGTGTGAGCTTTTGTGTGGATCTCCGTATGTTCACAGTGCACCCTTACTCACACACAGGCTCCTTACACACACACACACAGAGGGAAACAGTAGAGAGAGAGGGATGCTAATGGTCTCTCAGTTAAACTGATCATGGAAATTGCATTTATTTCATTCACTCTGTCTCCCTCAACCTTGTCTCTCTTCCAATCTCTATTACTCCTTTCTCTCTCTTTTAGCCGACATAACCCCCCCCCACACACACTTCTTTTCCCTCATTTGATGCTGTTTTTTTCTTCTTAATCACCACACTCTGTATTCCCTCCCTGTTCCCTCCATTTTGCATGAAAAAATTGTATTTCTTAATAGGAAAGAGTGAAAGAATGAAAGACTGAATATTCTTCTATGGGTCCAGAAAACTTTCATATACCCCCCCCCCACCCCCACCCCCACCCACCATGTGTTTGCCTTTATTTTTCATTCCTTTCCTCTTCACCCTCTGCATCATCCTGCCTCCCTCTGTCTCTTGCTGGCTCCCTTCCTCCGTGCCTGCGTCCACCCCTCTCTCCTTACGGTGGATTAGGGCAGTTTACAGCCTAGTCGATGCTAATCAGGTTTATCCAGACAGAGGGCGATCATTGGGCTATCAGTAATTACACACGCTGATATTAGCTTACTCAGATACTGTATGTGTCTTGGCACATTTTCAATCCACATCATCTCTTTGGATCAAACATATGGTTATCTCAACAGTGTGATGCCACACATGACAGCTTAACATGGCCGTCTCTACTTCATTGTTTTGCAAGACAAAGATCCATCTGTTGTGACAACAAACATGTTCACTTCAAGCTAAAGCCTCAGATATATGGGATAACTGTTGCAAATGTGATTAGAGAAACTGTAGTTTTTCAACTGATGTGCAAAGATTTCCGATTAGAAATAAATGACTTTGCTCGGACATTTTGCACCAGAATTTCATTGCAAAACACTTTACACAGAATGACAGATAATTTCCCAACATGATCAAAAGTTTGACATTTTAGAAAATGTGCGTAGCAGATTTCTGAGGAAGAGGTAGATGAAAAGATTTGTACCACTCCCACACGTGTCTGTTAAATATGAAGGCATAGCTAGCAGCTGGTTAGCTTGGTTAGCATAGCATGAAGGAAGGAAACAGGAAGATTTAGCTCTATAGTCTAAACGTGTTTTTTTGTTTGTTTTTAAAAGCCTACTACAGCATCTCTACAGCTCACATGTTTTATTTCATTTATTTAATCTGTACCAAAAACAAAGTGTAAAAAAGAAATGGGATGTTATCTGCCGCACTACATCTTGGTGCTGAGGAGTTGCTAGGCAACCAGCGGAGACTCCGCGAAGTTACCGTACCTGGCCAAGAAATAGTCAAGCACATAACCTCCTGAAGAACAGTAAACTGTCATGTTTGCACTTTGGCTTCTTACAAAAACAAACAGACATGAGAGTGGTATCAATCTTCCATCTAACTCTCCACCAGAAGAGCACGTTTCCCAAAATGTGGAACTATTCCTTTAAGTTTGCAAAAAAGGAAAATGATCTGAGCCACAAACCTGTACTGAATGCAGTCAAAGTAAACTACATTAAAGGGAATCTAAGGCTTTACCTTGCTCCTCTGAGAAAGTGTTGTTTTTTTTTTTTTTTCTGACCCAGCTCTTAGTCCAATCTGTTCCATGGGTCTTAATTGATATGTGAAACACCACAACTGAACCATGGATGGACACTTAGCGACCACACAGAGTGGGTCAAAAAAAAAAAAAACCCTCTCACTGTATTAAAGGAGATGAAAGACAAATGGACATAGATATCAGGTTTATAACGTCCACGAGTGTTGGATTGCATCAGAACAAAAAGGTTATGCTGAGCATTTAGCCAATCGTCAAAAGGAGAAACGATGAGGTATTCTTTCATTTGAAATGTGTGTGTGTGTGTGTGTGTGTGTGTGTGTGTGTGTGTGTGTGTGTGTGTGTGTGTGTGTGTGTGTGTCTTCCCGCCCCTCCTCCCTCTATACACCCAAAAAAACACACACACACACACCCCCTCTACAGCAC
>JBBMJY010000020.1:13017086-13037948 GCA_037833715.1 Toxotes lorentzi | reverse complement strand
CCGATCGAAAAGGGTATGCTGAGCATGTAGCCAATCGCCAAAAGGAGAAACGAGGAGGTATTTTTGTGTGGGGGATGTGTGTGTGTGTGTGTGTGTGTGTGTGTGTGTGTGTGTGTGTGTGTGTGCATGCTCCTATCAGTCTCATGTGATTTTGCGCCAACAGGCAAAGAAGGTGTATGTACGTGCCTGCCTGAGGGTGTGAAGATAGCTCCATTTGTAGGTGATTGAGTTAGGATGTGTGTGTGTGCGTCACTATAAAAAAGGATGGAGAGAGAGAGAGAGGGGAGAGGGGAGACAGGAGAAGGTGAAAGAGAATGAGAGAGAGAGGGAGAGAGACAGAGAGAGGGGGAAACGTTTTTCATTACGTAATCTAATCTAAGTGGCTATTTTTCTTGTATAAAACCTCTGTTGCCCTCTGTGAGGCCGCTGTCCTCATCTGTCTAAAAGCAGTGAGTTAGTCATGCTGTGGCTTCACACACACACACACACACACACACACACACACACACACACACACACACACACACACTAAGTCAGAGTGAGTCAGCCCAGATCTGCCATAGACGCTCACCTCAGCAATGAATAATGTAATAGGGAAAGGCATATAAACTGATCGAATGACATGTGAACTCAGTGGACAGTAGACATATGGATGATCCTGATGGACGCACACTCACACACAAAAACAAAGACATAGTGACATCTTCATAGAGCATATGGGCAGCTGGACTGTGGTCTGTCGAACAGGTGTATGTTACTCTGACACCTTGAGATGCAGGTTTCTTTTGTCTGAATGCAGAATATTTGACAGGAGGTCTCCAACTCCAACTGTATGGTGAAGTTGAAAAGTTTGGTTAATCTATCTTTCTTTTTTTTAGATATTTTGGGAAATACTCCTTTCTTGCCGAGAGAGATAGATGAGAAGGTTGGAAACGGGGAAACAGCTAGCCTAGTTCTCTCTGAAGGTAAAAAAAAAATCACTTATTAACACATCTGAAGGTCACTAATTAACACATTGTGCCTAATTTTGTTTCAGCAAGAAAGCGAGGAAGCCCATTTCCCCAAATATTGAACTATTCTTTTAATTTTACCACAACCCAGGCCAGCGAGATACATTTTGAGTTAAGTGCTGCGTGACCTTATGTGCTTTTACATCAGATGTGTGACCACATTTCAAAGCCAACCCAGTTTTGAGTCAGAAAAAAAAAACAAATCTTTATTTGTGGTGCAAATATGAAATACCCCTCTGAGGCATCACTGTCTGCAGAAACATCTGCCCTCTCTCATCATGGGCTTCTTAGTCAGCCTCATCACCCCCCCACTCCCAAAAGGGCACGTCTCAAATTATTTTATCATAATCCCAGCTTCAATTTACCCCACAGCCAAATTAAGAAAGTATATTTTGCAGAATTTCCCCAGGAAAATTGAAGTGTTACCACAGTAACCAACCTGACCCAAGAACAGGATACAGGATTTATCTAACTGGACTGTGGTTCCCTTTATCTTTATTAAAAAGCAGGAAGTTTGCATAGACATTAGGAAGAAAACTGTGAAAACTTTGTCCTAAAACTGAGCACCTGTCTGAATGGGTTTTCCCTACAGTTATTTGTCAGTCCTCGTAAAATTTAACTGATGAAAGTTTAAAAAGAAATACTAGGAAAAAAAGCAATAAACGTGATGTTCTGCTTCCCTTCTGGTTTGATTTGCTTCATCCTCCCATCATGTGCTGAGAAAGGCATAAACCGCTACAGGGCTATGCAGAAAACACAATGATCCCAGTGTGCTCTCACATTTTACTCTGGAGCGACAGAAAACACAAACACGCACAGACCAAGAAATAAAACCAACACACATAACCAATGCTGTGCAAACACACAATCACATTTAAACATGTAGAGCTGGCCCATGGCAGTGACCATCGCAAGGACCTAAAAATGAAGCTCCAGGCTCTTTTTAGGTCCCTCTGTTAATTGTTTTTGGTGTTATTCAAGTATTTAAAAATAGCCTTCACTGGCTGATTTTGTTAAAACATCAACACCATGGACCCTTTTTGTTCAATGATATTGTTTGTAGACCTTCTTACCTGATGAAGCTCTGTAAGATAAAGCATTTTGCTGTTTTTTGTTGTCTTTGTTTTGCAAGAAGAATGAAATTTCAGAGTAAAGAATGGCATGTTGGCGAAGAGTTTCCCAAATTGTTCAATTTTGACAGGTTTGAGGGCGTTTAACAAATTTCTATTCCTTGTTTCTGTTTTTATCTACTTGTTCAAATGTTCACTTTCCATTAAGAACTGCAAAAACTGAAACCGAATTAAAGGTTCACAGGTTCATCCTTTCTCAAGTCTGTCTTAAAACAACTGTCAGGACATGAAAACTGAAACAGGTTTTGCTTGCTGTGATAATTCCTTCCCAGCGTGTTTCCAGTTGAAGTGAAGGAACCCTAAATCAACAGTATCTGGTTTGTCCAAAAATGTTTATCTGAAGCTAATATAAGTCTTCGAAAGTCTTATGGTATGCAATATAACTTATATTACAAGCCCCGTAGAAACGGATCTTTTAACAGCCAGTATGAACAGGAGGCATGGTTACAGCAAGCAGAAACTGTTTCTACCTACAAATGGGCACCTGACTATGGCTTCAAGACAGACTTGTGATTGTGAAACTGTGAAAGCATTTAATTTTCTGCTTGGCTGCAGTGGGGCGGGTGTGGTTATCAAATCCTGCTTGGAAAACATTGGGATCCTGCTGTACACATCACCACAGTATGAGTGTTTAATTGATTCCTACAGGATATAAAACTTGATTAAATCCTGGTGGGGGTGGGGGTGGGGGGGGGGGGGGGTGAGACCGCTAAGATGATGCTGATTAGAGCCGGGAAAGAGCTGGGAGCTATGAAGCGCATCACAAACTGAATGAGCTTCTGCAAGGGAAACTCCTGCCAAGTGTGAGCTGTCATCATCACAACAGGACACGGCATCCCGGACTGAAGAAAGTGTGAGAAGGGGCTGTCAGCTGCCATAATAATGCTTTATCACAGTGTCTGTGATTAATAGGCCATGTTATCTGAAAGAACAGATAAAATGAATCTTATTGTATCAGCACTTTAAATATTGGAAGAGTGCTTTGGATCTTCTCCTTTTTTTTCCGCAATGACTGCGTAAGAAAGGTGGCTTGAAAACAGCTGTGAGTGTTTTTTCTTTTTTTTCCCGGTAATAACCGACTCATCACCTTGGCCAGTCTCCAGCCAATGCGGGGCAGAAAGGAGTGGCAGGGATCCAGGGCAGGGAGGAGAGGCGCTGCGCTGTGTCTTTAAGCTTCAGTGAAATCCATCAGGGGGGTGTCGCGCTCCACATGATCATTGTGTTTTTGTGCGCTCATTACCGTGGCGGGACCTGTTCTGCGTTGTTGGACCACGGCTTGATGGGATCTGGTGTTTCTTTTCCTTCCTTTATTTCTTTATTTGTTTCTAAAGCGCAGGATGGTTATTCTTGAAGCTGAAACGCATGGAGTAGAGTAAAAAGGGGCTTCAAAACCGCTTAATCATGAGGTGCCACTGGGCTGTATTTGCCTCGCATTTTCTTTTGCTGCCGCTTACAGGTAAGAAAACCACTCCAACATTACAGAAATTATTCTGATGTTGTTTAATTGTTGCTTCCGTGACTCATGATTTGTCCGGGTTGTCAACAATTACTTTATTCTGACCTTAGTTTATCTCTTTACCTTATTCGACTGCTAACATTTTCCTAGGGACAGGAGAGTAATATATATATCCTATTATTATTATTATTATTATTATTATTATTATTATCATTGCATTTGTGTTAGTCTGCCTTTTTAGAGAACAAAAGTATTACCATGTCCTCAAACTATACCCTCATGTTTTTGTCACAGTGACACTGTCTTTAGCTCAGCTTCACGTGGCAACATGTTTCTGTTGGAGAGCACAGAGCCGAAATACAGTCTCCACGCAGTTTGTGGAATCGTGGTCGACGTTTACATCGTGGTGTTCAACGGTGCAGTCAGATCAAGTTCATACTTATTTGCATAACTACTGCGTAGAGGTACGCATGAGATGCCTTTGGGTTGTCTCTCTTGGCAGGCAACAGGTGTGTGTATGTGTGTGTGTGTGTGTGTGTCTCGACCACTGAGGGCGATTAATTATTTATCCCACTAAAATAAAAAGGGATTAGGTTGTGCGCCTTAGCTGGGCAGCAGAAGGAACAAAGAAGAGGCACGTCTTTTAACCCAAACACGCCCTGCAGCACTCTGACATCTAAATGCTCTGACTGTTAGGATGAAAGCTTTGTGTTTAGTCATATAACAGCCTCGGGTTTTCTGTGAAGCCTTTTGCTTGCTAGAGTGACTCTGAGTGTCAACTTCAAAACAAATTCTTACAGATGTCAGCTGTAAAACAAGCCCCTACGTCTTGCAAAAACAAACAGGTATTAGTATTTTAGAAGGGAGCCTTTTTTGCATCCACATGCTTCTCCTTCCTGCTTTCTCAGCCTTGCAAGGCCTGTAGGCACAACAGTCACATGAAAATCCTCCTCTTGAAATGGCGCCCATCATGTGGAAAAGTTCAAAAAAAAAAAAAAAAAAAAAGAAGAAGAAGAAAAAACGTGAAAAGAATACTTTGGCTGGTGGGGGTTAAACTGAGACGAAAACGTTAGTTTAGTTTACTCATCTTAAAGGAATGGATTTAGGGGCCTTTAATGCATGATTACTCAGCGGGTAGACAGCTCATAATTATTGATTGTTCAATTGAGCCATGGTGGTTAGATAGCACTCTGTCTTAAGGGGCTCTGTGCCAATTGCACCATACTATTTAACCATCACATTAGGCACTCAGTTCAGTTTTACTCTATTTTATATTCTTTTCTGGTTCTGAAGTGATTAGTCGCTTAGTTGATCAGTTGAAACTGTAGCTTCAATCAGCTATCTTAAATTGTGATGGAGATATTTTCATTATTTTCTGACATTTACAGACTAGACGTCCAGTCAGCTCCACTGCTCAACTCTGTCCTGTTTTTGCTCTTTTCATTGATTTATATCTGTTACTTTCTGTTCTTTCTGTAGCTAATAATAAATCTATGTTAGTGCAGTTTTCTTTTTTCCCCATCTGTGCTGGATCTTTACCTAAACTGAACCCATCACGGCACTTCAGAAATAGCATCCACCATACATCAACCATACTGTTTGTCCTCTCTTCCAGTGTGGTGCGAGCCAGTCATCTCCCCGAGCGGGCCTCACATAGTGGTTCCCAGGAGGGGGAAGCTGGAGCTGCGTTGCTATGACAATGCCACAACACCTGGTGCCCCATCCGGCTTGAGATGGCAGTGGGAGAGGGCTCGCAGGCTGGAGGGAGAGGTGGAGGAGGGTGGAGTGGCTTATATCAAGGTGCCATCAGTGCAGGCCTTCCACATGGGTCGTTATGTGTGCGTCAACAACAGCACACTGGAACACAGCTCCATATATGTTTACGTGAAAGGTGGGCTGTTGATCAGTGGAGAAGAGGCTTGTGGCTCTGCGCATGTGTGTCCATCAAACAACATCCGTTAATCCAAATCTCCCTCTCTCTTTCATCGCCTAAAGATTCCCAGAATGCCTTCCAGCGCACCATGGTGAACGTCATCCTGGTGCGTGCAGGTGAGAACTGCACCATACCCTGTCTTGTGACAGACCCTGAGGTCGCTCTCTTGGCTTTGGAGACCTGTGACGGACGACCTTTGCCCTTCGGTATGAGTTACCACAGCAACCTCCAGCGAGGCATCATTATCAGCAACGTGAGAAAGGAATATGAGGGCTGTTACGTATGTGTGGGGCAGCTTGGTGGACTCAAAGTGACATCTAACCAGTACACTGTGGATGTGCGACTTGGTAAGCAAGAGATACCATGGACATATATATCATATCTTTGTTTTCAAAACTATAACTCATGTTATGAATTTCATACCAGTGTTTAGTAGTTATGTCCTGGCAGACACCAGTGGTAACCACGGTAATGAAAATATCCTTTACCCACTTTCCAGATGTTTTTTTTTTTTTTGGCAAAAGAGATTTAGCTCATAGTTTTTTTTCTTACCAGGTATATTAAAACGAAATGTGCCATAAAAGCAGTTTAAGTGGACGTCAGAGGAAGCTGATCATGTTTCTGTGCAGGGCCCCTGCACTGCATCAGCTTTTTCAGTCTGGTCTGCAGTGGGAAGAGAGTGAAACGCAGACAAGCTGGGAGGAGTAATGGCGTAGTGTCCTTTTGACTGATGGAGTGAGGGAGCGAGAAAAGAGACGTGACGGAGGGAGGAGCTGAGGGATTATAGAGTCCAATACTGAACAAAGCTTTGTAATGGTGCATGAAGGCTATGTTTGGGGTTAATGTTATTACTGCAGCCTTCGTCAAACACAGCCACTGAAGTGAGTCAGCAGCCATTTATTGTCGGAAATTCATCATGCAGTTTATGTGTGTACAAGTGTCTGCATATGCAAATACAATACTTGTGTGCACTGGCATGTGAATATAAATGTGCATTAGTGTGTGTTTGTTCACTAATGCTTTCACGGCCATTAAAGAAACAGATTTCAGGTATCAAATTTTGTTTCAGCAGCATTTTGATGAAAGACATTTACGTTTATGTCCCTGCACTTTTTTATCCAAAGTGATATGTTTGATAAATAGGAATACTATACACCACAATAAAACAATTTCAGTCTCATAAATAACATGCAGTGAGAGGACCGAAGGCCATGACCTACGTGACCCATGTGTCCCTGTGACCGATATTTAAGATCAGATGCCTGAAAAATAAATATACTCAGAGCAAGATGGGAGAGGTTTTATGAGTGTGGTGGCATAGATGAGCTTACCAAGTTTACCAGTTATGATAATGCTACTTTTCCATTTCTTGATCCAGTTCCAGTGGCTCTTCCAGTGGTCACACTGTCCCAGAAAGACACCGTCATCTTGAGGAAAGGAGAGCAGTTTGAGCTTACCTGTAGCTCCACTAACGTCAACCCTGACTTCAGTCTCAAGTGGGACTTTCCCTCAACAGCGGTGAGATTGATGTAGGGATCGACTGCCAAAACCTCCTCTGTGTCTATGTCTGGGTGGCTGATTGACTAGACTTGAAACTTTCTTTCATGGGAAATAAAATTTGCAGAAATTATGATTGAACAGTTTAATGAACAACTATTATTTGAAAAACTGAAGTGAAGCATGGTGCATGCGGAGCCCTGGATCTGCGTGATATTCCACCTGTTGCACCACTCACCTTTGCCCCTGATGTTCCGCAGCATCCTGATGAATCTCAGACCTCACACATCCTGCCCGGTTCACGTGGTTATCAACGAGCCATCTCGCTCCTAATCACCGCTGTGAACCAATCAGACTCAGGCACCTACCGTTGCTACGCCCACAATGAAAGAGGCACCAGTGCTGTGACGCTGCAGCTGGACATCCACGGTAAGTGCTAAAGTTGGTTTATATGCAAACTAACACATCCTTCAGAATTAACACAAACCACCAACAACCAACCCACCTTCACTGTACTCACAGGAATGTTTACTGTTGGTCAAAACACTCAACGTAAACCTAACCAGTGACACCAGGGCCCTTTTCTTCAAATGTGGCTTAACTAAAGGGTATCAGGCTGATATAAACCTTTTAATTCTCATCCAGCTAATTTTGTGCTTTGAATACAGTTTGAGAATTGATTTGTTAATCGTAGATGAAGTTATCTTGAACTCAAGCTTTAAATAAAAGCAAAATGAGTCAAGAGTTTAAACCATTATCAGCATTTTATATGGTTGGCTAAGTGCTGATCATTTCGCTCCAGTCGGTGGGCCAGGAACTTAAATCTGTTAAATTAAGATATTAGCAGTGAATGTGGTCAGAGTACGATAAATACTGTCTTCACAGAATACAAGAGACTTCTAAGTGATAATCATAAACCTACTGTGAATATGAAATCTATCTTTAATCTCTTAAACCGCATGAACAAATGTCAGCCAAGTGAAAAATCACTAAAATCGCAATTATATCAACATTCTTTTATTATATGCATTTTATTATATCTAAGAAAGCAAGCTATTTGTACCTGAAAATGAGTTAATGTATGGGATTCACCCTAAAGCTCTTTGTCATGATCCAGCTTCCTGACACTATGCTGTACCTTTGCAGAGTTTCAGGGGAATTTTAAACCAAAACCAAAAAAAAAATGAAAATAAAAATCCAGATTCATGACAAATTGTCAGCAATCTGATCTGTATGACTCATACAAAGAACAGGGCCCAGTATTCACACCCAAAACTATGTTTTTCTGGAGTTATCACTTATTTGCCTACTATGCAAATTAGTGGATGCCTCAGGGAAACAACCATCGTTACTCAAAGTGTGTTATCTTTATAAACCAGAGAGAGAATGTCTGAAATTGAAGTTGCTCCAAACATGAATTAGACAATACACCATACACCATACACAATATGGTTTTCAGACCCCACATGCAAAATTTACGAGCCTGATTTTACGTGAACTGTCATCACTTTTTGGAAGTGTTACAAACTGCTGAGGAATCTGCGTGGGAACCACGTAGGTGCCCTTAAGCCTTAACACCCAAATGCTGCCTGGTAAACAACAGATAAGACTGTCGTTGCACTGGACTGCTTCCAGATGTAAATGTGTGTGAATTGTGTGAATAGGGCATACCTGTGAAGGAGGCACTTGGCTCTCAGTTTAACTTCCCTTAATTAATAAGCAAAAGCATGTATCCTGGATACAATTAGTCATTTGCAGGTTTTTTTTCCCCATTTCTGGCTTCTTTCTAGATATTTTATACCAATGTTCAACCACAATTTTATTGCTCTTACCTGCCTAAATATCTACAGATGGGTGGAAATCACATTTCTCCTGTAAGGCATTGGATATATTTATGTCTATTTTTATAGATATACTGAATAGACTAATTGCACATTTCGTTAGCTCTTGCTTTTGCTTATACTTAAATGGACTGAAGTGTAGAGTACACAGGCAAGCCATTCCATTATCAGTCCATATTTCTGCTCTCCAGATCAGGGGTTCATCACCATTTTAGGAAGTCCGGGTCCGATCCAGGCAGATGTGAAAGAGGGGGAGAGCCTGAGCCTCAGAGTAGAACTAGATGCCTATCCTTCACCCAGCTCCCTGTCTTGGTCTTACAACGGCATGCGGCTCCTCAACACCACAGAGCACGTCATCACTATCCGCCGCCTCAAATATAGGTACAGCAAGTTTACTATGTGCCAAAGGAATCCACTGCAAGTACGCATGCATGTGTCCACGGAGGTTATGAAATATATGTTTGTCTTATTAGATACATCAGTGAGCTGAGGCTAGTGCGGGTTCTCGGCTCGGAGGGCGGGATCTATAAGTTCTCAGCCAGTCATGAGGACGCAGATGTCGATCATTCATTTCATGTGTACGTCAACAGTAAGTAACTCTGTCATTAATTATAACACAATTTCTAAAAGGCATGAGCATCTGAAAATGATGACACATATAATCCACAGATATAAGTACAGAACTCCAGGTTGTTTTTTGATAAAGAACATTAAAGTACCTTATATTAGTATCTGTAGCTTGTATTATGTTTTATACGTGTCTGTTGAATATGTGTCTCTCTTTTGTGTGTGCAAGGCAAACCTGTTATCATCGCCCAGGAGGGGCCTGTTGATGGACAGGTGCGGTGCATTGCCGCAGGTTACCCTGTCCCTAAAATCAGCTGGTATTTCTGTGAGCTGCCCCACACGAGGTATGGCCAAAATGCATTACACCACTTTTATAAGAAGAGTAAGAATTATATAAGAAATAATGTAGGAAAGATGATGATAAAGGGGTTTTATCATGAGCTGGAGGTAAACCTTTGACATCTTTAATGCTTTGTTTTGGTGTTCCATCTACAGGAGTCTGTGCTTGTGTTTTCTAATCATGTAAAAACTAGCCCTCGCTTACAAAAGATTACTGAGATGTGAAGAAGTGACAATCTGAGAATTCTCTCTAATAAATGGCTCAAAATGTAATAAAAAAAACTGCTTTGTTATCGAACAAATAAAGGAAAGTGTTGGAAAATGAAGACCTTCAGCAACTTTATAACCTCTCAACAGGTGTTCACACCTGCCCAATGCCACCCAATGGGAGACTCCGGAGGTCACCATGGTGACAGAGTCTGCTTTCGGTAGGAGTGAGGTGGAGAGTCGGCTCAATGTCAGCAAGGAGCATGCACACTACCACACCCTGGAGTGTGTGGCAAGTACGGAGGCGGAAGAGGCCTACACACTGTTCTCCATCAGTGGTATGATACTGTAAAGTCCGTAACACACACACACACACACACACAGTATATGATAGAGGAGAGGCTCCACTGTCTGTATGTGGATATTATCTCGTTTATACCGTACCACAAAGATCGTTGCATTAGTGCACACACATAATAAACGCACACAAAGACGCCCAGATACACAAACCCATTGACCCTGTGTCTGTGGAGGCTAGGTGTGTGGTTACTGGGTACAGATTGAAATAGATTAGTGTATGCTGACTATGCAGCATGGGATTATGTGGTGTAGACTTGCTAATCCTTCACATAAACAAACACCACTGCTGCAGCTGTCTGTTTTAGCTCTGGAGGAAGAGGATGTGGCTCTGTGTGTGTGTGTGTGTGTGTGTGTGTGTGTGTGTGTGTGTGTGTGTGTGTGTGTAACAACCGATAAAACGTTGTTTATACGTAAAAGCTCCAAGTGATTTCTGATTGTGGGCTTGTTGGTGTGTGTTTCCTCTCAGAACGCATCGTCCCCCATAAACTCTTCACTCCTCTTCTGACTGGCATGTTGGCTACTGGCATCTTGCTCAGCCTCATCCTACTGGTGCTGATCTATAAGTACATGCAGGTAAGATAGGAAATAAATTACACAGACACAACATTACTGCATCAAAACTTTTTTAATCTCAGCAAAAGTATGTCAATAAATCTCTCAAATCACAAATCTATTGCCATCAGTCCCATTCAAACCTGTGAATTAGCTTAAAAATTCATAGACATCAATGTTAAATCAGGGTCATCGAGCACCGTTGATATGCAGTTTGCGTCGCAGAAAAATAAAATGGTTGCAGAAGTTTTTGGCAAGGGGCCCACTCTCATTATCTAATGACTCATGCCTCCATCTTGTTTAGAGTATGTTAAAGTTAGAAGCATCTTGTTGAGATCAGACTAGTTTTTGTGCTACATTTGATATTCTGCAGTTTGCAGTAGAAATATGTTCTTTTAATCAATATGAATGGGTCCTAATGAATCTGAAATGAATCAATCAACCATTCAGAGTGCAGACACGCTGTAGCTAAAGGCTTTTTTGACACCCCGATCATGCCTCGAGCCATTAATTTGCCCCCACAGCGTGCTGCTCTTATTACACTCAGATGAGTCAGACTCCTTGAGAACTAGTTTATGAATCCGCAGTGGGATCATCAGGGGAAAGTCTAGACTCAGACTGACAACTGAAGTGCAGTGAGTGATCTGGAATTGAATAGAACAGTGATGAGAAAAGGCCAAAGATGTGAGCAGTACAATCATATAGAACAAACAAAAGTGATCTAAAGTTCCTCTGTATGTTTATCCCTGCCCTTTCTCCTCTCCAAACTTCAACAGAAACCAAAGTTTCAAATCCAGTGGAAGGTCATTGAGAGTATCCATGGCAACAACTACATCTATATTGACCCCACCCAGCTGCCGTATGACTCCAAATGGGAGTTTCCTCGACAGAAACTACGCTTTGGTATGACACTATCCATTTGTTAGAAAACGCATCTGCAGGCAAGCTAGTGTGATTATCATTGTCTGTTTGAATAATTATAAAATGCTAAAGGACTGGTGTGTGTGTGTGTGTGTGTGTGTGTGTGTGTGTGTGTGTGTGTGTGTGTGTGTGTGTTCTTAAAGGTAAAACCCTGGGCTCTGGGGCTTTTGGAAAGGTAGTGAGGGCCACAGCGTATGGACTGTGCTCTGCAGATACAGTCACAACTGTCGCTGTTAAGATGCTCAAACGTAAGTTTGTTGGTCTGTCCCTAATATAGTATGCTGTAAGACCGTATACAGAGAAAGTTACTAAATACATTTATTCAAGTACTGTACCAACAGAGTAATTTAACACCCACTCTCTAAAGAGCAGTGTTTTACATCCCCAAAGCTTCAAAGCCAGATTAACTCCTGACCACATCCAGCATCACTGACAGGTGTGGTCAGAAGTGTGGTATATTGTACCTGTAACCACACTTAACAGGGATGTCATGGGGTCCTGCTGTATACTGCAGCAATGTGAGAAGTTAAATCACTGTGGTTATCAGCGGCTTGTGACCTCTTCGCTACAATTTTGAAATGGCACATAAACATTAATGCATCAGTATTAACAACCTGATAATGTTATATTTAGCAATATATCAGGACAACGACTTTTAATGGAGTACTTGTACATTGCTGTATTATTACTTTTACTGCTTGTGTATAAATGTTGTGATGATGTCACCTCAGCCAACGCTCACTCCACGGAGAAGGAGGCGCTGATGTCAGAGCTGAAGGTTCTCAGTTACCTTGGAAACCACGTGAACATTGTTAACCTGCTGGGAGCTTGCACTGTCGGAGGTGGGTTTTGTTGCATCCGCACTTTAGTTGTATTATTTCTTTGGGTGTTACTTATTTATTGACCTTTTTTATGGTAAAGAGTATGGTGTGGGTGACTGTGTGGAAAGCTTAGACATATATATGATCAGGCGCTGACTTGCTGCTATGCCCAGCCAATATGGTACTTTTATTAAAAATCAAATATTGGACAGTGGGTATAAAGTAGGCGTGATGCACTTTGACTGGTCACAAATTTACTGCGTAGTCGGATCAATAGTATCTACCCTTCTGGCCTTCAGCATTGATTATAATGCAGCATTTAGATTGGATTCCACACAAGTATGCATGAGTACGTTATTACTGGGAAACACTGCACACTTACGATGTTTTTGTAGGGATAAACTTAATTTAAAGATATTGATATTTGAAGATATTTTTTTTCTGCTGGCTCCTTGTTAGAGCTTTGGCTTTCTGTTTCTTTTTCATTGTTGTATTCTGTCATGTGATTTTAAAATTCAGTGAGTGAGGTTTCTTTTTTATCTCTGCATCCTGCCAGGCCCAATTTTGGTGATCACTGAGTACTGTTGCTATGGCGACCTCCTCAACTTCCTGCGCCGAAAAAGAAAGACCTTCCTTAATTCCCAAGGTAGTGATGGTTACTATCGCAACGTCTTGAACCAAAATGAGCCTACAAGGTGTGTATGTGTGTGTATTCTTAAAGAGCAATCGCTGTTAGAAACTGGTTACCATTTCAAAATTTAATACTTAATACTATGTGTGTGTGATTGTATTGCAGAGAGGTGACTGGTACAGGATATATGCCCATGCGTCCCTCTGAGAAAGAACGGTCCTCCCAGTCAGGTAGAAAACCAGTCAGCATTTCCCATCATGCACTGCAACAGTGGACTACAGTCTATTCAAACCCTGGTCTCGTTCACTAAAGCTTATAATGTGATCTCTGTCTAGATGACATCGATGAGCTGTCTCTGGACGCTGAAGATCTCCTCAGCTTTTCCTACCAGGTTGCCAAAGGAATGGAGTACATTACTTCCAAGAACGTAAGGCTTTTACAGACCGTGTTAATATTTATAGAGCAGTTATAGAAGAGATTTAAACACGCTGCTGGCTAGTTCATAAATCATATCACGGCTTAGGGCCAACGTGCTGAACATTGGATAGTAATGTTTATGCAGCCAGTACTAAACACAAAGCTGCATTTACAGTGGCTCTTATACTGCAAACAGATAGAAACAGCTTCCTCACTACCAAACCCACTTTAAATTTAAATTAAAACGCTCTCATTTTTGTCTGCCTTTGATTGATTTTCTCTAACTGCACTTTTGTCTCTTTTATTGAATTAAGGAACTGGTTATCCATTCATGTCTAGACTGTAATTATCCCGAAGTGGCACTAAAACTTTTATTCCTTTGACTGTTTTTCTTTGATGTATTTTTACTTTGTTTATGTGGTAGGCAAATAGTGGCCAGTGTTTTCACTTTTAATATTTTATACAAAAATTGTATTTTTTTTATTGCTGCTAAATATAACTATGTTAATACAAGACTTGTTAATACAAGAATATGACCTCGCAGCATCTTATACTGACATGAAGAGAGGCGTGCTGCTGTGCCAGGCTGTTTGAACTATGCGTGGTGCTGAATTGAAGTGTAATACAAAAACATAATGGCGTGTGTTTCCAGTGCTCCTGGAAAATCTTGGTCCCACAATGAAAAATACTGAAAAAAAAAAAAACAGCCCAAGGTCTCTGCTTTATTCTGCTTCCTTTTCTTTGTCATACATATTGTTTCAGTGCATTTTTATGTTTTTTGAAGCTCTGTCAGTTTGGGTTTTGTGTTTGAAACAAGTTTAACTCGCCTCATTTGCATGTGTGTGCTGTGTGTCACTCATTCAATGTAGAAACCGGTTACAGTGTCAGTACTCATTTCCGTGTTTGTGTTTGCTTTTATGTGTGTGTGCGCGCATGTGTGTGTGTGTGTGTGTGGGTGTGTATGTGTGTGTAGTGTATCCACAGAGATCTTGCAGCCAGAAACATTCTGCTGACTCACGGCAGGGTGGCAAAGATTTGTGACTTTGGTTTGGCAAGAGACATCACTACTGATGCCAGTTATGTGCTGCGGGGCAATGTGAGTCTGTCTATTACTCTTTCCTCCTTCCTTCTCTTTCTCTGCAAATCAAGCAAAGAAAATTACCACACTTTCTTCTCCTAACTGTTCCTGAACACTTCACTAGTCCAAGCTAAAGCATGCAGTGAACTTGACCTTGTGGTCAGTGTGTGTGTCAGTACGATCTCAGGGTCCTTTAACAAACTTCAGAAAAATTTTAAACCTCATCTCACTGTCTTAGCAAACAGGAAATATAGAAATATAGTACATGCAAAAATGTGGAATCTGTGGAACAGCTTTTCTCTGTAAAACTATGTGAAAAAAATAACCTTTTTTGTTGAAAACATACATTTTGTTATGAATGAAACACTATTATTGTCATGTAACCATGACATCCTCCTGCAGGCTCGTCTGCCGGTCAAGTGGATGTCCCCCGAGAGCATTTTCGACTGTGTCTACACCTTTGAGAGTGACGTGTGGTCCTACGGCATCCTGCTCTGGGAAATCTTCTCTCTGGGTAACATTTCCAGTTAGAGCTGTACTGTTGCATCTGTTTCATAATGTCCGTGCCATTATTATGATCCATTTGAGCTGACTGGTGCCTTATTAGAGGCTCTGATGATGCGCCTAAGCAACAACATCACTTAGTGAAGTGAATTATACAAAATCAAATTGATGCTGATACATAATGTATCTCTAGGAATCCATTATTCTTTTTTTCTCCTGCTTTTTAACAGAGTTATCTCAAGTATGTGCATATTGTTTGTTGGTGTTGCAGGTAACAGTCCATACCCTGGGATGCAGGTGGGCTCGGCATTTTATAGGATGATTCAGGAGGGCCACAGGATGAGTAGGCCTGAGTTTGCTCCTATTGAGATGTAAGTGCTACTGTTTGTGAATTATAACTAATGATGCCATTAATCATTATTTTCACAGCCAATTAATCTGCAGATTTCTGTTCTTTTTCAGTTATTTGACTTCAATTATTTGATGTCATGAAGTTAGTTGTTTTGTGCCACTAACAGATGCGCAATGGAGAAGTTGAAACCAGTGAATGTTTGTCATTGCTCATGCTTGGTTTTTGCTGATGACTTAAATGATTAATCCGTTATCAAAATAGTGCCCAACTGAACACACCATGAAGTAGCGTATGAAAGAATACACTGATTTCATCTTTATTTTGATGACCACTTACGATGTTCAGCAACTGGATTTTCTTTTTCTTTTATTAGTCTAGACAAAGTTAATGTACTAAAAATGTAAAAAAAAAAAAAAAAAAAAAGAAGTTTTAAGTTGGATTTGGAAAAGATGTAAAGTCACGAGCTGGACTCTTTACCCTCTAGGTATGACATGATGCTGTCTTGCTGGAATCATGATCCTTTGAAAAGGCCTTCCTTTAGGAAATTAGTGGAGAGGACTGAACTGCTGCTGTCTGAAAATACCAGGAACGTAAGTATATAAGGAACGATAGAATTGCTCACATTATTTCTTTTTTTTTTTTTTTTTTAGATAATTGTTTGGCATGTTCTCTTTATTAAAGAACGGACAAGAGACAGCAGCATTTTCATGTGTGTTGTTTCTCAGGTGTACCTGACGCTGAGCAACGCTCCAGGTCCTCCAGAGCAGCAGAGGGTGCCATCACGGAGGCTGAGCTCTGTCTGCAGCACAACAGCACCCACCCAGCCTTTACTGCAGAGCACGGCTGACGTCTTCCTGGACTATGTCTGATACACACACACACACACACACACACTTATATGTATGTACATACACAATGCTATGAAATATACAACCCCCCCTACCTCCCTGATCATTCTCTCCTTTTACTGCAAAACTACAAGAGCCAAATACATTCTGTAAACTACTAACAACACATTCACTCACACTAACTTTCAAGTGCTGGCCTTTCTGCCTCACTCACACACACACACACACACACACACACACACACACACACACACACACACACACAGGTACTGTGTATATATATATACAACCCTTCACAGGGCTCTCAGTATTGGCCTCTATCTAATCTTCCCATTGGCGTATTGATCTCCTTCGTGGTAGGTATTTTAGGTGCACGTCTATATAAAGCAGACTCAAGCACTAACCACCCATCAGACACATCAGCATCAGCAGGAGTTTTGGCTCACATTCAGTCATAGATTACATCTTAAAATGCTTTGGGGAAAACAGAGACTACAAGTATGAGTAAATACCTGACCTTGGTAGATGATATTGGACTGAGACATGAATAAGCACAGTTGGCGCCTGCTGACACAACTACGAGAGGTCTTTATGTCAGATTTGTCTCCCAACATTTTGGAAAATACATTTATATACTTTGTTGATGGGAATTAGGTGAGACCCTTCTCATGTCTCGTGCTGGGGCCAGCAGGCAGTTATCTTAGCCTAGCATAAAGACTAGCGGAAACAGCTAGTTTGGCTTTGTCCAATGATAACAAAATTTGCCTTGCAGCACCTCTAGCTCACTGGTTGGTGGACTTTATGCTAAGCTAGGCTAACAGCATCCTTAACAAACAGATATGAGTAATATCAGTCTTCTCGTCTGTCTCTCAGCACAAGGTGTATAAGTGTATAATCACAAAATGTGAAACTGTTCCTTTAAAATTTACTGCGAGAGCCACTAGATTAATTAAAAGGAGGTTGTCAGCAAGCCGACCTTAAAACTGGTTTTAACAGGACCTTAAAAAAATTATACCATCTGATAAGAGACCTGAATGAGCCATAGCGGGGTGGCATGCAAGCGATAACTCCTGATGAAAAAGATAAAGCCATAAGCCAGGAACACCGATTCCCACCTGTGCGTTGTAGCTTTGAATACTGTGACTTATTAAAAAAAAAAACTGTGTGTATTGCTGTATGTATTTTAGGAATAGCATTAGTTTAGTCTCTTTAGCAAAGCCACTGTGGCCAGGTGTTTAGGACTGATTGTGTGCTCTCTTTACTTGATTTCTGTCAAACATGTATGCAATGTAAATACAATAGAGATGTGCCTTTAGATTCTTTTTTTTTTTGTTTGTTTTGCTTTTTTTTTAACATTGAATGCATTTGGTTGTGACACAGTTGTTGTGGCAAGGGCAGCCAGGAGAGAGCTTATGTATGCCGGTTTTGAGGTTCTTGCAGTTTTGATACAGTTGGTTGACTTGTAATAATAAAGTACCTGTGATGGTAGAACCAGTTGGAAAGTGTCCATTTCCTTTGTCATGTTCTTTAACCGTTAACCATGTTCGCCATCTTAATTTTACAAGATAGCATTTGCTAATCTGCACCAGACACAAAGCACATCTGAAGCTGATGGAAGTTTTGGCCTAGCTAATAGAGCAAAACAAAAAGAACAGAACGAAAACAGAAATACAGCAGACATGCGTCACGTATAATATTTGCAACTGTTTTTATTTTCAAATTGACCAAGAGGGGAGACGGGGTTATAATAATAGCAAACATTTTGCTGCAAAATATTGATTATTATTATTACATTTGACTTTGGGGTAGATAAAGGAGCACAGTTCAAGAGCAGAAGAAGGGATATACATAGATACAGTACAGGTAAGCATAGCACCGTTTTACACTGAATACTGGTGTTCTTAGCTTTGTGTATGTGTACAGTATTATACTAGAACTAGGACTCTTTAGAACCGAATTCTTTAGTGGAAAGGTGATCTGTGTATCTGTGTGGAAGGGGGTGGGGGGGTCTTGTCAGTGGCATCCCATTTCAAATATCTTGCACCTCAGGCTCTCTTTTTTCCCCTACCAGATGCTGTCACAACATTACTGTTGCAAAAACAGAAACAAAAGTTTGTAATGGTGAAACATTCAGAGGTTTTTACAATGCAAAGCCTGTAAATAAAATTGTATTTCAGATTATATTTATATATCGGGATTCTTGATTTCCTTTCACACCCCTCTTTTTCCTTCATCACACTAGCCTGTCAAAGGTTCTCCATAATCAACAGTTACAACATCCATTAGTCTCTTTAAAACACCTTTACATTCTTTGGGCTGGGTATCAGTGACACAAACTATCAACATTTTAACATTACCCTTTAGAGTGATGCTTTCAACACAAACTAGTCTATAGAGGATCTACATTTGCTATGTGATGGGTGGAAGACCTGGTTCGAATAGTAAGACCCTCACTATAAAATATATATATATATTTTTTTTGTGGAAAGACTCAAGAAGAGGATTTGTCCCCACTAAGCTGCACAAATGGGTATTTAATAACCTAAAATAATAACAAATTTCTGAGGGTTACTATTTGAGACTGGTCTGATGTGTAATTATGGTGATAAGTGTTTGCTGAGTGGTCTGTCATTGGAAAACAATTAAATTCCCCATCTTAGCTTGACAGGTGACCAACGCTCTGCATTGCCTAACATCCATCCTTTTCCAGTCACACACGTTTCCATATGAAAATATAATGGGTTACAGTGACAGTTACTATGCATACAAACTCTTTCTCTCACTCAAACATGTATTCAAGTTGAGCTGTCCCACACATGGGCTTGCAGGATACTGAGCCCAACCGGAGAGGAAGTTTCTTGAATATTACAATTATTTCTTTATACTGCAACGCAAGAACTGATTGGCTATCGCCAGGGGAAAGCAATACTGACCCCCGAGTGATACAAGAAGTAGGATCAAGAAAAGGAAACACTATATTCACACTCACGCACGTGCGCACACACACACATACTCACACAGTCTTTACCACACTCGGGAGACAAAACAACACATTCTAAATGCTCCTTTGCCAACCATTACACTTCCTCCAATCCAAGGCTTATCTGTTTGATATGGCTTACAACTGTAGTACAGTAGCTGAGACAATTTCCATCTGAATTTAACATGGATCTGGGGCCAGTCCTGGTTTTAACTGCTCTTTGAGAACTGAAAGACAAGTGAACTGAACTGCATGCAAGTTTCTGAGGCCTAGGAAGAGAAACAAGGATGAAACACTGATGATACAGAAGACCATGAGACACGTTCGTTGGTACAACAAAGTCAGTCGATGATTGAAAGCTGAAAAGGGTTGCTCTAGATTTCTGCTCTACTTTATCTGAATACCCCCGCCCCGCCTAAAGGAAAAAAACAAAAAAAAAAACAAATCTGTATATCTGTATATTTTACTCCTCTCTTTGGAGACGTCAACTTCCACTTCCACTTTGATAAGGTAATAAGGAAAGCTCTAAGAAATCTGGGTCAGATTTGATTCAGTCACCACACCCTTTATGACTCTTGTTCCTCTGGTCTTTGCAGCATCACTGTCTAATCCTTCCTGGTCTGGTTCCAGACTGAGGCAGAAGCAAAACATTCCACATTCCTGAGAATACAAGTACCATCCAGCAACTTCAAACCCTTACTAAGTCAATTATTGTAAGACACAAGGGGCAACAACCACACACACACACACACAATCTCAGACACTCTCATGCCCACTCATGCACAAACACAAAGATTGTATTCTCAAAAACACACATTAGCTCACAGAATCACACCACAGATTACAAACATCTAGGTCTCGACAGTGATTTACTGTACACAACCACATCAAGTGCTAAAGTTTCAGGAGGTTGAGGATATACTGTTTGTTACGTATAGGGCTCTCTGACTGTTAAAAAATAATCCCTACTATATACACACGCATGACGTTTATTAGGGGTAATATTTTGTTGAAAAATATATACGCCTTTGAATAGTCTGCTTGAAAAAAAAAAAAAAAAAAAAGAACAAAAATTGAATATGTTATTGGCACTTGGAATCACTAAACCCGTTATGCGTACAGTGATCATCAGTTTTAACTGTAATCTCGTTTCCTGCCAAACATAATTTGCAATTATAAAGTTAAAAAGAGCCATTATTGTCTCAGAGACGGTGTTTAAAAACACAACTTCCACAAATAAACCCAAGCCCAACCCAACAAACTGACAGAACTTTAAAGCCTTATTCTGAAGTTTTGTTTTTTTTTTTTTTTGAAGTGTGTGTGTGTGTGTGTGTGTGGGGGGGGGGGGGGGGGGTCAAAAGGTCTTAGGAAACCCTTCCCTTCTCCCTCCTTGAACAAAAAAACCCTGAAAAAAATAA
>JBBMJY010000020.1:12967671-13016986 GCA_037833715.1 Toxotes lorentzi | reverse complement strand
GTGTGTGTGTGTGTGTGTGTGTGTGTGTGTGTGTGTGTGTGTGTGTGTGTGTGTGTGTGTGTGTGTGTGTGTTGTGAGGGAACATATAACCACATACAGCTACCTTTAAGGGTGTTTCTATGCTTTGTGTCAGATACACTCCTGTCAAGTAAATACAAATTTAAGAGTGAAATCCATATTTGCAGGAAACATGGGTCAATATCAGGATCTTCATAATGGATCTTAATTGAAGCAATATAAAGGTAAAATGATGAAAAGATGGACCTTTAATTGCTCCCTTTCTACTAAATACTTCCATGGCCCGTTGGTATGAAGGCAGGAATTTAATGAGATATTAATATGGATCATCAAACCTGATGCTGGAGACTGGAGTGTCTGTGTGTGTGTGTGTACGTGTGTGTCGAGGAGTAAGAGTCCATTTCACTCACAACCACATATTTTCACGCAGTCTGACCAGAGGAAACATCGAACACCTCCCTCCCCACCACTGCCAGGTTTCACTGTCGTCCAGTGTCACGATCTTCATTATCTTTTTCTCAACTCTCTTTTCCTCGCTTGAATTTTCTCATCTCTGGTCACTGTTTTGCGGTCTTCCTCAGTTTCTGTTTTTGTGAGGCTTTTCCATACCATTTGCATACCACCCATTTTCCTCTTCCTCTCTACAGTGATGTCGTCTCTTCTGAGGCAGGAGATGCAGAGAGTTTTATTCCGACCTTCAAAACAGAGACTGGTGGAGTTTATTGAGATTGAAGAGCCTTCACAAGGAAGACATTTTCTTTGTGTTTCAGGTAAACTGTTTACTTGTTGAGAAATTGAATTTACAATAAATCCTTACATACATTTTTTAATGGTTATAATATTTAACTATTTGTAGAACAGATTTTTCTTTTGGAGATATGGTACAGGATATTATTTTGGTTCTAAAGAAGCTGCAATGAAATGTGCTGAATATGGCCTTGTGTTATTAGATTAAACAATTAACGTGTAAAATCTTTTACCTCAACCTTCAACTGCAGATGAATTTCCTTGTGCTGCACTGTGCCTGTTTACTTGGAGAAAAAAAAAAGCTTTTTTATTTTTATTTTTCTGCAGTTGCAAAAAACAAAGTGGTGCAGTTATGTATAGTGCAATGTCAGACATCTCATCCGTCCCTCAAGTCTGAATCTAAGAAGTCCCACACCAAACGCTCCAGCATACAGGACTGCTATAGGAGGACGGAGATCTGGTCCCTGCAAGACCTGACGCTTGTTGACGGACGGGACCCTGATGTTGTAATTAACCAGATTTAATTATAGTGTTTTACTCACTTAGTATTGCCATAATTGTTATGGGGAGAAACAGTGGGTATGAATTAAAAAAAAAATACTGTTATTACAGCATAATAGTTTTTCTGCTTTCTATAAAATATGTTCCTAATCATCTATCATTATACCTAAACTGCTTTTATTGTGCACGGCAATCTCAGTTATCTGTTTTAATAATGCAGAATTCTAGGTTTGGAAAAAAAAACCCTCAAGGTCCACATAGTTGTAGTAGATACTCATGACAACATCTAGTGTGCTGTAGAAATTGGTTCATGCTTTTATTACATTATTTCTTTAAATAAAAATAAGTGATTCAAATTTTCACCTCCCAGCAGCCTACCTGCTTTCATATCTCTGACTCCAGTTTTCCAGTTAAATAATGTTAATTAATTTGGTGTCTGTGGTGTTATTTTACATGGCTATTAAATCGTGTCTGCTCTGATTTTAAAAGGGTTAAACAAAAGATGCATTTATTTTAGTATAAGCAACGATGTCTCATTCTGTATCTATGCTTCCTCTGGTTCCAGGATGACCCCTGTTTCCTGCTGCACTTTGACAATGTGCGGACAGTCACTGCCATCAGCTGCTCAGCCAAATACACTTTTGTGCGTGCCCTGGTTGCTCTCAGCGATCAGCACTGTCAGAGGTCACTGAACTTGCAGAACTTTGATTGGGCCTACATCAAGCCCACTGCCTTCTACTCCAACAGAGGAGACTGTGTTGTTCTCTCACAGATATGTTTCTATGCATTAAATTTAGTGTGTCTGTCCATGTGTCCCGTGCCCCTGGACGTATAATAGAATGAACCAGTGTGCATATGTGTGAGTGTTTGTCACTTAAGATGAGTGTGTACGTGTGTCAGTTAGAAAACTGTGGTGGATTTACTGTAAACAACTTGTGTTGAGTTGGAGGCTCAGAGTAAATCTAGACTTATTGTTGCCTCTGTTGCACTACCAGGGCTTTGATGTGGAGTTATTCACCATGAAAAGTCTTTTGCATTAATATTCTGCTGAATGTATCTTCACGGCAAATTTCAAGCAGCTTGGTATTTGTCAGCTGTATAATATACTTTTATGATATTTCAATTACGTATCCCTGAAAGTATTGTATTGTGTGTGCTAATGTAAATGGACAAGAAATTAAACAATTCCAAATTCCCTTGATGCTCTCTGTCTTTAGCTGTCTTAAATATAAACAGAACTGCTCATTCTGTTATCACCTATGTGGAATATTTTTGATGACTTCCACGGGGGTGTATTTGTCTTACCCTAGGTCTTCTTCCTTTATCTTACTGCTATTTCCCCATCTCCAATAGTAGCTTATGCCTTAAATCAGCACCACAGCCATACCACTGTATATAGAAGGACCCCCTCTTTTTTTTCTGGAAATTTGTGTTTTACATTTACATACCTTACTACATTTCTCTGAAACTACATTTATCTGAAATGTAGTAGGGTAGAAGTGTCATACAATGAAACTAAAATGAAAGTACCTCAAAATTTTACTTATAGTACATGAGTAAATGTACTCAGCTGTATTCCACCACTGAGCCTTCTTAAATCTGTGATGGTATATTTTTTCGAAGTGGACAAGACCACGATGTACACGGAACTAATTCTTGTTTTGTTGTTGTTGTTCCACTTGTGATTCAGCTTTCAATCCACAGGCGGCGCCACAATATTGTGACAGGATACAGGCGATGATCGTTATACCGTCTATGGGTCCGTGGCGATGAGTGAGAAGCCTTTAGTAGCCTTAAATTTTGCCTGACGAAAAAAAAAACATACATATAAATATATATGAAACCATGTTCTCCGCAGTCTGGCTTTAAAATTTGAATCACTCATATTTATTTATTTATTGGTACGCATACATCGTGTTAAAATATATTAAATGTATTCGTCTTGTCTCCGGCACAGCGGGGACGGACCAGGGGCTCCATGCCTGCCGCCAAAATTCAAGTTACAAGAGAGAAGGGCCAGTTTCTGACGGTTGTAAACACTGGGTTGAAAACCTAGTGCTTTACCTTTTGACTGACTTTGACTTCCACAAACCAGACACAAATCTTACCTCCGGAGTCTGTGGAGAGAGAGAGAGGACCGCTTAAAGATGCACATTAAGTCTATTATTGTCGAAGGGTTCAAGTCCTACGCACAGAGGACGGAGATCAACGGCTTTGACCCGCTGTTCAACGCCATCACGGGTCTGAACGGCAGCGGCAAGTCCAATATTTTGGACTCGATATGCTTTCTTTTGGGCATTTCCAATCTCACCCATGTAAGTGTGCTGTCTGTGTTAAAGCTGTTTTAAATGATAAGCCTCTAACTTAAAACTTACACACTTTTGAGACCTACCACGCAGTGGTAGCAAGTTAACTCTTGTGTACATCTTAAATTAGCTAGCAAGATAACGCAAGAGTTACGTTAGCTAGTGTTATGGTCGTAGTTTTACTACATTAAAGTTGGTCAACACCTGTTCCCTTTGTCACATTTTCACTTTGAAGGTGCGAGCCTCCAACCTCCAGGACTTGGTGTACAAAAATGGACAGGGGGGCATCACCAAGGCCACCGTGTCTATAACCTTTGACAACTCCAACAAAAGCCAGAGTCCTCTGGGGTTTGAAACCCACGATGAGATCACCGTCACCAGACAGGTTGGCAAGGAACGACAGTCATTTTTGAAGGCTTAGTAACTGTAACTATACAAAGGTAAAACAGTATTATACATGGCGATTTCCTTCTTCAAGGTGGTGATTGGGGGCAGGAACAAGTACCTCATCAATGGAGTTAATGCCAACAACACCAGGGTGCAGGATTTGTTCTGCTCTGTGGGCCTCAATGTCAATAATCCACATTTTCTCATCATGCAGGTCAGTCTTGTGTGTATTAGTTTGTGTAGTTGATGATTTGGTCTTCTGTGGTGTTTTAAATCATGTGGTGTTTTGTTTCCCATGTTTTAGGGGAGGATCACCAAAGTTCTAAATATGAAGCCACCAGAGGTAAAATGTACACACTTTGTCCAACATCCCATCATTAGAACATTTTCCCCTCATCCAATAACGACCCCCTCCCTTCTTTCAGATCCTTGCCATGATTGAGGAGGCAGCAGGCACAAGGATGTATGAATGTAAGAAGATTAGTGCTCAGAAAACAATTGAGAAGAAGGAGGCCAAGCTGAAGGAGATTCAGACTGTACGTCAGACATCTAAACACATTTCTTTACTAATCTATCTCTGTTCATTCTGCCTTAGGGTGCATCCATAAATATAAGTGGAGTTATTGTTCAAATATTTAACTATTTCTCTTGGTTTACCCTTTCAGATTTTGGATGAGGAAATTACTCCAACCATGCAGAAACTGCAAGAGGTAGGTTGACTACAAAACCACACTTGTATGTGAAGAACAATACATTTTCCATAACACATTTAGTTTTTTAGTCACCATTTCCTCTTCATCCTTCTGCAGGAGCGATCATCATACCTGGAGTACCAGAAGCTGATGCGTGAGATCCAGCATTTGTCACGACTGTACGTGGCCTGGCTGTTTGTGTGCGCAGAGGAGACTAAGGTGAAGTCAGCAGAGAATCTGAAGGTGATGCAGGATAACATCGCCAAAATGCAAGCCAGCATGGCTGAGAATGAGAGCAAAGTCCAGGAGCTCTCGGCACAGATTCAGGAGCTGCAGAAGAAAAAGGACCAGGTACACTGGAAGAAACAGGAAACATGAGATTAAAATTTCTTCAAATTTTTAAGGAAAGAACATCTGCTGCTATTTGAGCATCTTTATTTTCCTCATTGTTGAAGTTTATTTTGTTGAAAAAATTGACATGATTTGCATGTTTTCATTAAACTACACCAAGGAAAGGGAATCCTGCATCATATTGATTTGTCACTGATGTTTGTCTGCTTATCTGCAGGAGGTAAATGGAGTATTAAAATCCCTGGAGGAGACTCTTGCAGATGTGCAACGTGTAGATGCCAAAGCCCAAAGTGCGCTTGACCTCAAAAAACAGAATCTCAAAGATGAAGTCAAGAAGAGGAAGGAGCTTGAAAAGAGTATGGAGGAGGTAACAGGGCCATTCTACCAATCCATCTACCTACATGAAGCTAATACAGCAATGTGTGGGACTTGTCTGCTCTCTTGTCAAAACAAAAGCTTGATGGCGTTTTGCTTATTCTTTCATGAAAACTGTAATTACACCTTTTTTTCTCCTCCATCCTCAGGACAAGAAAATGCTAACAGTAAAAGAAAAGGAGGTTTCTAAGTTGATGGAGGAACTTCAGACACTTCAGGAGGAGGGACAGAAGGATAGTGCTGCTCTTGAGTCAGCTGAGCAGCACTTCAAGGCTGTGTCTGCAGGTCTCTCCACCAATGAGGATGGAGAGGAGGCCACGCTGGCTGGGCAGATGATGGCCTGCAAGAATGACATGAGCAAGGCTGATACCGAGGCTAAGCAGGTGAGTGAAAAACATGATGTGATGTTTCAAGTTTGATATTTCAGATTGTCAGTTTATATTCAGTAGCAACTTTTATATTTGGTAGTTTGAATGTACATTGTAGGCATGTTGTTTCTCAGGTTGTCCCATGATGGGAAAATGCTAGTTTTGTGACATTACTAGTATTATAATTATTTTATCATCAATTTCCAACACTGTTTTGACTATGTTAAATTCCATTCTTGGAGAGGATTTTCAATTCAATTTTATTTATATAGCGCCTTCCACAATGAAAATTGTCTCAAAGAGAGACCCAGAGCCTGACCTCAGAGCAAGCGCTTAAGGCGACAGTGGCAAGAAAAAAGCAGCAGATTAGTTATGATAAGAAACAGAGCACAGAAGCAAAAGCTATCATAATTGGTAATTATTGACATTACAGTCGGCATAGAAAATGAATCCAAAATTTAACTGTAGCAGAGTGGAACATAGTAATGTGTTAGAAATGGATAATTGTAGACAATAAACAGCAGCAGGTCGGTGGAGCCAGGACCACCGACAGAGAACATGCAGATCCAGAGCCAGAGATACCTGCAGAAAGGTACAGAGAGACCAGAAAGAGACAAGCACAGGACTACAGGAGGAAACATGAACAACATGGAGAACATCTGACATCCCCTCCACCATCTGCTCTACTGTCTATTTATATCTACCTCTCTGTTTATCTTGTCTCTGTCCACTTTCATTCTATCCAGGCCCAGATGACACTGAAACATGCCCAGGCTGAGCTGAAGACCAAACAGGCAGAGGTGAAAAAGATGGACAGTGGCTACAAAAAGGACCAGGACAACTTGCAGGCTGTCAGAAGCAGCAGAGAGAAACTAGAGGCTGAACTGGCAAAACTCAACTATGAAGGTAGGGTTTTTTTTTTGTTTGTTTTGTTTACTCTATACTCATGACAGTCCCCCTTCTGCCAAACCTCCTGTAATAACATGTCTGTCTGTATGCAGATGGGAAAGAGGAAAGTCTGCTGGACAAAAGAAGGCAGCTGTCCCGAGAGGTCTCTCAACTTAAAGAGACCTATGAGCGTCTCGTGTCCCGCTTCCCCAACTTGCGCTTCGACTACAAGTAAGGACTTGCTGAATGAATTTACTTACCTTTTTAATTGTTGAGTATATTTTCATGTTTAATGTTTGTAAAGCTTCCTGAAATGGAAAATATCTGACGCAATCCTAAAGCTACGTGATTGTTAGATCTGAGATTTTGTGGGGATAGTTCAAGTAGCCTGATTGGAACCATGCCTGTAAGTGTTACATGTGCTTTTTGGTTTCTTTTAGGGACCCAGAGCGTGGATGGGACCACAGCAAAGTGAAGGGGCTGCTAGCTAACCTGATCACGGTCCGTGACGTCTCTTATGCAACAGCACTAGAGGTGGTGGCAGGAGGACGACTCTATAACATTGTAGTCGACACAGAGGTACAGTGTGCGTGTTATTTTATTGCAGTCACTTGAAGGTGTTTATGTTCCAGTATAACAGCATAACCTCAGTTTGTGATGTTGTCTTTGCCAGGTGACTGGCAAAAAGCTACTGGAGAAGGGAGAGCTGCAGCGGAGGTACACCATCATTCCCCTGAACAAGATCTCTGCCAGGACTCTCAATGACAAAGTGGTCAACACTGCCAAGAGCCTGGTAAGAGATCTCAGTACCACCTGGTTTGGTAATTAAATAAGAGGTTCTGGTTGAAACATGGCATAGTGTCCGCCTCTTTCTCACTCCCTTTTGTCTCTTCTGTGCCGTCTCCCTCTTCCGTCAGGTCGGAGATGATAACGTCCACACTGCTCTGTCCCTGGTGGGTTATGAATCTGACCTGCGTAAAGCCATGGAGTACGTCTTTGGCTCCACACTAGTGTGTGACACCCTGGACAATGCCAAAACAGTGGCTTTTAACAAGCAGGTGATGACCAAGACCGTCACTCTTGGAGGGGACATCTTTGACCCACAGGGAACTCTGAGTGGAGGTGAGAACGAGGAGAATGCACGTAATCGACATGTGTCATTGAGTCATCAGTATGTAAGGTTTAGCAAAGAAGAACACCAAGGCTGTGTTTCAGTCACGAAAAAGTGGCACAGTTCCTTTGCACCCAAGTGATGCTTATTAGCACTCTTTTGAATTAGTTTTGAACTGTATACATACAATAGCAGTTTTAACTTTACCTGCCTGTGGTTAAATGGAATCAATTCCCACACACAAGCTCTCAAAAAGAAACCCCTCAGTACCAGTAAATGAACTTTCTAGTTAACTCTGTGTCTCTTTATTTATTCTTTTTTTTCCCCCTTCACTTTTCTCTTCCAGGCGCTCGCTCCCAGTCAGCATCAGTTCTGTCCAGTCTGCAGGAGCTGAAGGAGGTTCAGGACAACTTGAAGGAAAAGGAGGCCCAGCTTCAAGATACTGAGCGACAGCTGGCCAGCCTTAAGGGAACAGCTGAGAAGTATGAACACAGACACACAAAATACCTACGGCCAATGTGTTATTAGATTATTTTTTTTAAACTCCCAGTTGACATCAACAACATTGGCCTCAAAAATCCAGTTTCAGTCGAGCGTTGCATTTTACACTTTCACATAATTTTAATTCATAAATTAAATTTCTGTCATCAGCAATTCTGTGCTCCACAAATTTGATTTCAAATCTTTCCCACTTATTGTAGTTTTCATTATCTCATCTATTTGTTTTCCTACCTAACCCCTACATTTTTCTTCTTCACCACATTTGCTCCGTCCAGGTACCGTCAACTGAAGCAGCAGCATGATCTGAAGGTAGAGGAGGAGCAGATTCTGCAGGCCAAGCTGCAGCAGAGCGCCTTCCACCAGCAGCAAGAGGAGCTGGAGAGGCTGCGCAAGGCCATTGGTCAGAATGCGATGAGGCTCACACAAACACTTTTAAAATCACATCTAAGCAGTCTGCAAACACGGTGGACAGACAGACAGCTGACAGCTGGCTCCAGCTAGGCTATATGCACAACACAGAACTAAACCGTAGTTGAAAAAAGATAATACAACACACCTGCTTCACTCATGGTTTTGCTAACTGTGGTTTGTTTCCCTAATCCAGAGGAGAGTGAGGAGACTTTGCGCGTCACTAAGGAGGTGCAGAAGCGGGCTGAAGAAAAGTACAAGGTGTTGGAGAACAAAATGAAAAATGCTGAGGCAGAGAGGGAGAAAGAGCTGAAAGCCGCCCAGCAGAAACTTAATGCAGCCAAGAGCAAAGCAGATGCCTTCAATAAGAAGCTGAAGCAGAAGCAGCAGGTACACTGACCACACACACACAGTTTTACATTTCCATTAAGCACTTTACATTTGTATCACATTGTATTGCATATTTGATCACATATATTTTTGATTCTTGCATGCAGGAGTCTGATGCCGTGGCCCTGGAGCTGGAGGAGCTTCGGAGGGAGCAGGCTGGTTATGAGCAGCAGATTCAGGCTGTAGATGAAGCCATGAAGGCCATCAAGGAGCAGATAGACAGCATGGCCTGCACTGTATCCCAGAACAAGGTATTTGTGACATAAGACCACACTGAAAGTTTGCACTTGTAAGGACGTTTCCATCTGTCTTCAAAGGTTGAAGCACATTTTAAATGTACATGTTTAGTGAGTTGACACTATTCTCATTTGCCTTTCCTCTTTCACCATTCCTCATTTTCTCTTTTGGGATGTAGGAGGCTGTGCGTAAAGCCCAGGAGGAGCTGGCTAAACAAAAGGAGGTGATCATGGCCCAGGACAAAGAGCTCAAGGTGAATACAGTTTTGCCTTTTATGCTTTGTTTCTCATCTCCTCTTGAGAAGCGGTTTTCATGCAGGGATACGCGTTTGAAGACTCAAAATGACGCAATAAATCATACAACAATCATTTTTTTCTTGAAACATATTAAGTGGTTTTATTACACTGCGCTGAAAAACATTTGAGTTTCTTATTGTAAGAAGAGATTATTCTGCTCTTAGTGTGCTGCATAATTTCACTGCTTAGAGTTGTGATTAATGTCTTATTTGTATCCATTGGAATGATCCAGGGGAAGAGCACCGAGGCTAATAAGATAAGAGAGCAGAACAACGAAGTACAGCTGAAGATAAAGGAGCTGGAGCACAACATTAGTAAGCACCGCAAAGACAGCCAGGACGCTGCTGACAAGGTACACACTTACATTACTTGGCCTCTGCTCCATCCTCTACAATAGAGTTTTTGTGATTCATTAGGTTCATGAAGGTTTCATCTTATTTCCTAGGATATGGGTCTTCTAAACATTTCCGCCCTTTCTTTCCTCTTCCAGGTGTCTCGGATGCTGGAGGAACACGACTGGATCCATTCAGAGCGCCAGTTCTTCGGTCAGCCAAACACCTCCTATGACTTCAAGACCAACAACCCCCGTGAGGCGGGCCAGCGGCTGAAGAAGCTGGAGGAGACCACCACCAAGCTGGAGAGGAACGTCAACAAGAGGGCCATGAACATGCTGAACGAGGCTGAGGAGAGGGTGAGGGCAAAGAGACAGAAAGGGTGTAAGAAACTGGCATGAATAAATGTAGAGAAAAAAAAAAAGTCAACCACAGCTTGGTCTAAACGTTCCACACATTTGTCTTGTCCTGCAGTACAATGACCTGATGAAGAAGAAGAGGATTGTGGAGAATGACAAAGCAAAGATCTTGCAGACCATTGAGGAGCTGGACCAGAAGAAGAATGAGGCTCTCAACTTGGCTTGGCAGAAGGTCTGCTCTCGTTTAGCTCTTCCATTGTTTCTTCTATTTGTATTTGTACTCTTTTTGCCTTCTAGCATTAGGTAATATGATGAAATATATACATGCTGTGAGACAATATAAATTGAGTATTAAGTGGAGATTTTTCTGTATCATTTATACTGTGTCCCTTTAATATTTCTGGATGTACTGGGCTAATCACTAAGAACTGTTAAACCCCACCCACTGCACCACAATGCTTTAAACGAAGTAATTAAAACTGACTGACAAGTCAACAACAGTATTACACTGAACACTCACAACTACTGAACTGAAGTCCTTGTGGTTTGAATCAGTTTAAAGCTGAAATTCTCACTGTTACATCATTGGCCTCATGAATTTGGACCTCACTAAAAAGGATTTTACTAATACTTCAGTTGTCATGTTTTCCCTTCTCTGCAGGTAAATAAGGACTTTGGGTCCATTTTCTCCACTCTGCTGCCAGGGGCCACTGCTAAGCTGGCTCCTCCACAGGGCGGTGGTGTCTTGGAGGGCCTCGAGTTCAAGGTGGCCCTGGGCAACACCTGGAAGGAGAACCTCACTGAGCTCAGCGGTGGGCAAAGGTCAGCAAAACCACTTATATGGACACCTGAGTGTCATTTATTTGTTGTTAGACAGTAGTAAATATGACAGTGAGAGGTTTCTTTGTCAGGTTTCCATGGATAATGAGATCAGTCACTTTTATTAACCAATCTGCTCTGTATTTATTTATTTTTTTAAGATCACTGGTGGCCTTGTCTCTCATCCTGGCCATGCTGCTGTTCAAACCTGCCCCCATCTACATCTTGGACGAGGTGGACGCTGCTCTGGATCTTTCACACACACAGAACATTGGACAGATGCTGCGCACACATTTTAGACATTCCCAGGTCAGTTAAGACACATAGGAACATTTATTTAATCGCAATATTATTTTTTTTATAAACCTCAAGTTCAACATGTACTCAAGCTACTTTTTTTTTTTTTAACTCTCTCCCTTCAGTTTGTGGTGGTGTCCCTAAAGGATGGCATGTTCACCAATGCCAACGTCCTGTTCAAGACAAAGTTCGTCGACGGCATGTCCACGGTGACGCGAACTGCGCTCAGCCAGAGCGATGCCAACCTTCCCCAGAAAGGCCAAGACAAGGCTCGTCAAAAAGACAAGAGGACCAAACAGCTCATCAGCTAATGATTTTACAGGAGTAGCTGAGCAGGACAGACTCACATTTAAACTTCACTCTGTTATCATGTCTACAAGAAACCATATCACGTAACATAACAAAATGTGGTATCTGCTGGTAACTGACGATGAATTGTGTATACTCCTATGTCCTCTGTGGGTAGTAATTGCTCTTCATATTTTAAAGAGTTCTGTCATTCATACAACCGTTTAGTCTTGTGAAGACCTTCAGTTTTGAATTTCTGTTTCAAGCTTCCTTTGTCTTTTATGCCATGTGTCTTCTCTTTGTTCAGCTATTTGTGTGGAAGTTTTCACAGTTTAACTGTAACTTTATTTCGTCTAAACTATCCTTGGTTATCCTGTCTCTTCTCTGATCTATGTTCACGCACCTCTGCTACAATTTATCATCAGTTTTATATGCAGCTAACTTGTCTATATATTTTAGTAAATAAAGCAGGTCAAATGTTTGGTGATGTTTTTGACTTTTTTTTTTTTTTTTAATTTTAAAATTTGGTATATTTCCTTTGCTTATAAACTGAAGGAAACCCTGGTTTGATGATGTACAACTTTGCTGCCCTCCAGTGGCAGCATCCGGGACACTAGGAGCACAGGCACATCACAAAGTATAAGTCCAGTATCATCTACATCTGTGTACCACTCCCTGAATCTCTATGTGAAGAGCGCAAGTAAATTTGGCCAGATGAAGTAATTTTGCCCTCTGAGTATAAATAAATATAGTCATGTCTTACTAAATGAACTTCCAGGGTTTGAGGGGTTATTGATGAAATATATTTGTAACAATATACAAAGGTTATTCAGGCAAAATCTGTTCAAAGTCCTTGGATTGTAGAAATACAGCTGGTATTCACACACAATACTCAAATCTTAATCCAAGAAGCCTTAAGATTTCAGTATTTATTCAGATTCTGAACCTGAATCTGAATCTAAATGAACACTGAAATCTTCAGGCTTCTTGGTTTTATATTGGTGAGTTGCAAATTCATGGGGTTTAACCATAACATAAAAGTTCAACTAAAAAAGTACACATTTATAGAGGATTTTAAATAACGGTAAACATTGTTCTTAGTTTTATTGGCTGTTGCATTTAAGTAGATGCAATAAATTTAAACCGGTTTAAATTACAGCAACTATAACACACACATTTTTAATTAACTGAAGAACACTTTCACATTAACCACAAACCTGTTGCCTGTATTTAAAGTTGTAAATGTGCAAACCATCATACAGTGCCAAGACAAAAGAAGTCACTGGTCCAAATTACCAAGGTAGTTTTATTTCATCAGGGGACAATTTCAAACAACTATAGAATCACTTTAGAACTTAACAGCAGGGTTTTTACTAATTCTCAAGACTTCACAAAATAGGCTTTTGTCCTGCTCATTCACCTTGCAAACAGGGAGAACTGAAATACCATTTTCAGGACATGTTCAAAGTGCAAACTTTGAATGAGAGCTGACTGGTCATCCTTCTGTGTTAGCCAAGGCGTACCACCTGCTATTGTTCTGATATTTAATGAGTAGGCAAACCCCACAACAGTAGTAAAAGTCCCCATTTTGGGGCTATAGGTATACAGTGTCCACAAACCCAACACAATGGTTTATATAGCATTTATTATCAGTATTTTACTGTCCATTCAAATGAACCACTTGACACATTACAATAATAGCCTTAACCCTTCGCCACTGTCACTCACAGTTCAGACTCAGGGCAAGTTGTGTTATTGTAGTTTCTTCAAGCTTCGTCAAACGTGAATCAGTCAGCCTGAGTGGAGCGCTCTCTTGCACAAGTCAGCTTCAAAGCCCACAGGTGATAAACTTAAACGTAATGTAATGACTGAGAGGTTTGTAAATATCTGCGTAAGAGAAGACTGCTGTAGCAAAGAGGTCAGACAGAGGAGTGTGCTAATGTATGTTCTGTTTTACTCAGAAAGACGTTAAAAGAAGCTGACACTGTTTTCTTGATTTGTTCTATGTGTTTGTATGTGTGTGTGTTTGGCTGACTTGGTGAGCTCTGCGTGTGTGTGTGTGTATATATATGTGTGTGTGTGTGTGTGTGTGCACGCTCAGGGTTGACTCTGGATGTGTCTACGCAGCTCCTGGGCCTTATCCCTCAGGTCAGGCCTGCTGTCGGACTGCAGTGTTGACAGGGAGCGCTGCAGCTGCTCCCGGCTCTTCACAGACACACAGTCCCACTGCTCGCTCTCTGTTAACATCACATGTACACAAGAATACTTCATCAGTCCCACTTGGATCAATAATCTCTGATAGAGACAGTCTATCTGCATACACACTGTATGTTTGTATGTTACAAGACAGTCATCCTGAAAAACATCTGTCATATCAAACATGATACTAAAAAATAAAAAGGTAAAAGCTTTGGATAAACTTTTATATTTTTATAAAAAAAAAAGGAAATCATAAAGCAAGAACAGGAAGACTGACTGTATTAGCATAGTGGGCTCTGCTCTTTTAGTTGTACACTTACAAACTAAACTGGGGAACAATTCACCTTCAGACAATCTTAGTAGTAAAAAAAATTCACCTCCAGTTCTCTTCACGATCAGATCCACAACCGACAAGGCCTCTGTCCTCACAGATGAATAACTTTTGTTTTCTGGAAGGAAGAAAAACAAACAAACAAACAAACAAACAAACAAACATGGAGATGAAATGCATGCATATTGGAATATTCTGCAAAATACAGTGAAATTGCGGGGCTCGTACCTAAAGGGTACGTGAGAGCAGCGCATGTCTCTGTGAGGATCTGCGACAGTGCGTTGCCGTCTTCACTGCCCTTCTCTAGCAGCAATAACCTACAGACAAAAAGCAGCTTAAGAATGTTGACAAATAATCTTAACTGGGAAAATGTGAGCACAAATCGATCAGCTAAAATTATTTCAAGACCCTTTGGGTTAATTTGAAAGAAAAATAGTTAAGTAAGGAACTCTTTGTTGGTTCTTACCCCTGGAAATATGCCTTCATGCACTGCAGAACTGCGAGCTGCACTTTCCAAGTGCTCAGCTTGAGCTTTTCACACATTAGACCGCAGACTTCCATCTGGAAACGAGCTACAGACAGACACACAGTTTACAGGACATTACTACCTGTTTAGCATAAATTACTAAGAGTAACACTATGAGAGCTCTGCCACTGAGGTTAAGCTCCTGAAAATGTAGCTCAGTCTTCAAGAGTTAAGATTTTGTAAGAGCCGGAGTCAATTTGAGAAATATTTTTGTCAACATGATATATGGCATGTTTAAACTTTATTCAACTGTCTATAATTAATATGTTCATCACATTACACTCAATCTCAGTTATGACAAATATTTTTTTGGGGGATAATTTTAGTGATTATCATACTCCAATGGGAATTTCACTTTCACATAAAGTCCCTAAACACACATCATTATCATCACATCTTCATTTATTACATTAAAATGTTGGAAAAGGTAACAAACTGTAAGTGGGTTGGAACAGGTCTGAAAATGAAAAAGGCTTCTGCATTGTATTTTTGCATTAATGCAGTCACCTCTCTCTAGTGAGATGAGATTTTGTGTTCTACACAGTACGTTGAACGCATCTTCAAACAGTGAATAAAGGACAAATCTGATTATATACTTATTATAAACTTATCTATATGACGTTGTGGAAAAGTTACCACATGTCTACCATGGATAATATCCATAACACATAATATGTCCAAACAAAGGTACAGCTTTGAAAGTGTAGTTTAGGGTTTAATCATTTCAATAAGTTTGTATTAAACTTGTACTAAATTTTACCCTGAGTCTCTGGGTTCCTGGGCCAAGACTTTCCAAGGGTCTCAAAAGCACAAAGCACAGCTTCAGTCTGCAACTCTTTCTCCTTCACATCTCTATCGTCATCATCCTCCTCCCGTGACCTCGGGGATGCACCCCCACTCTCTGGGCAGCTCTGTTGGGTATATAAGGAAGACAGACTGAGCACAGTTGCACTAACCTTGAATTAAATTAAAGTTGGCACTACATAAACAAACAGGCAGCATAAAATTAGTAGATGTGATTTAACCTTCTTGATCAGTGGGAAAAGTATTTCTGCCATGTCGCTGAAACGGTCCTCCTGGCTGCTGTGGAGCACGTCACCGGCGCAGCGCAAAGCGGCCATTTTGTAGACCAGACTCTCCTTACGGCATTCCTTCAGCACGACCTCCAGGACCTCAGAGATGGTGGGCTGGCCTGCCCAAGGCTTCTGTAGCTCAGCGCTAAAAGCCACAGGAAGAATGGAATCAATAAGCAAGTGTAAAGGACAGTAAACGAATGTTGTCCTTCATATAAAACTGGCATTGTGGGGGGGTGTAAAGTTATGCAAGATGTCTCACCTGCATTTGCACACCACTGATCCAATCGCTTTCAACAGCTCCTCCTGGCACAAAAAGAAAAATTTCCTTTAAACAATCTCTGTCCCATATTTTTACGGTCTGATCTTGTACTAGCAGCCGTTACCTTGCCCGCCCATGTGCGTCCGGATAGTCCTTGCATTAAAGCTGTCAGCACCAAGCCAAGGTGTGGCGCCACCAATGAGCCCGTCTGTTCCTTGGCAACAGTTGCCATAGCAGCGGCACCCTGAGCCTTCATCTTCCAGGACTGGGACTGCAGGGCTTTCTGAGTGATAGCGATCAGCTCTGTCATGTAGAGTCTGATGCCTCCAAAGCTTCCTGGAATCAAAGAAAAGTTGAAAGAATAAAAGGTCATGCTGTCGTAATGACAAAATCCATCTAGCTCTTCTGACTGGACTGTGTTTTTAATGTATCGTCTATGTTCCAAAATGCCAGCTATCACTCTCATTTATTACTTCAAAACCAAATTAATTCAGTGACAAATGATTTCAGTGTGTGTTGACGAAGGGACTGAATTAGAATAGCGAGAGCATGGTGCTCTTTAATAATGACCGAATGCAGTAATTTCAAGCAGCTTGTCAGTATTTCACATACAGATTTTGCAGACAGTAGATGTTAATTTATTTATACTGTATGTTACTGTACTGTTTCTCACCCGGGACGTTCTCCTGCCACACCTCAGCCCACAGCGTGGCATCATGGCTCTCTCCTTTCTCCTCATCAGGACCTGGTGCCTGATGCATGCCCAGGAAGGCCAGCGGCAGGGCCACTCCTGCATGGCCCTTCAGCACATCAGGACTGTAGTGGCTGATGGCATGCACAGTCAATGCACATGATGATTTATACATCAGATCTGAGAGAAGAAGAGAGAGGCGATGAACCAGAAGGAGAGGAAGAAAGCACAGTTCCAAAGTTACTGCTTGGTTCAGAGCAGAAACGAGTTGTATTCTGATTTTCTAAGTGAGGAAAAAAATGGTACATGTTCTGGTGTCTCACCCTCTTTCTCCAAGTACCAGGTGCTGAGCTTCAGTAGTAGTTTCTCCACACTGCTGTCTTTTGCGGTCTGATGACACAAAACGAGAATAACAAACGATGCTTACTGAGACACAGAGAACAACCTACGGTGTAATTATTATCATAAGATTTCCTATGAAACTTACCCTGACTAGGTGCCCCAGAGCAAAGGCAAATGCTTTCTGTACTACAGTGCTTCTGTCATGGATTCCACTCAGGAGGGCACTCATCAGTTTACCTGGAAACAACAAAAATATCCCCATCATTGGTTCATGTGCAACCAACAGTAAACACATTAGACGAACAGATGAAAAACCTGAGCCGTACCTGAATAGGGGGTGAGGTCCTGGGGACACTGCACTGTGAGCGAAACAATTACACTAGCACAGCCACCCTATAGAGGAGAGGCAAACATTAGCAGGTCGACTTGGCGCACTATATCTTCCTATTAGAGACGAAAGAGTTGACACATGAAAAATAAGTGGACGGACGTGGAAGATGGAAAGAAGTAGACAATCAAAGCATCAACGTATGTGTTAATGACCACGGAGAGTGTGTTTTACCTTGGTGCCCAAGCCTACTCCGCTCTTAAGCAGCTCACAGAGCCTAGGAACCAGCTCTCCCAGCACAGAAACATCAAGGTGCTGCAGACACTGAGCACACAGACACCACGAACCGATCCTTAGAACCTAATTCCTCTTTCTTCTGAATGATTTGTTAGTCTTTAAATTAGGAACATCAATTTTCTTTCCTGGGACATCAAGAGACTGTGTTTAAAAGCCCAAAGGTTTTACCATGTTAACGGTCTCCATCATTGGGGAGGACTTGGCAGCACTTAGTCTGGCAGCATCCATGGCACTCTGGAGTAACCCAAAAAAATATATATATATAATTCATGAGAATGTGGAATCTAACCTACAGGCTTTGGTTACCAGGCTTGGGAGAAGATGCAGCAGACGGCTGAGGTTACCTTTTCCTGCTCTGTGGCTCGGAGGCTGAGGTAGTTGAGGACCTGAGGCTCCAGAGTGCTGAGGGCCTCCAGCAGGGCCGGGATGAGTCGGGAAGCATGAGGCTTTAGTCTAGCGCCAGCTGTCTTACTAATCTTCACCAGGGTCTGGATACTAGTAGGAAAGACAAACATGTTTGAAAACAGCAACTGTGAACTGATTTCTCATTGCTTTGGTGATTTTGATGAACAATGGCTTAAAACAAAAGACAAATAAATTAGCAATTCAACTTCAACTTCAGAAAAACTCTGTTTACAAATTCATCTTTGCAGCATCATATGTAGATATACCATGAGAATGTGGTTTCATTTTGCTGTGGCTGACAGTTTGCTGCCCATTTATTTGCCTAACCCACACCACTAAAACATTCTGTATATGACTGACAGATGCACCCCAAACATTGCCTCAACACAAGCAACTTCAAACCAAGGTCACACAAGACAAACATCTGCGGAGGGAGACATTACCTGAGTGAGCGGACTTCTGAGACATTGCTGACGATGCCTTTTTCCAGCAGAGTAGGCAACAGTGCCGCCACAGTCCTCTGGGCTGAGGAGCCTGTAGACTCACACATACGAGTACACACCTGGACATGACAGAAAGAGAGTGTCGAGGGACACGCACCTGGATATCCACGTGTACACACAAGCGAATACAAACATGTACGCACAGGCCGGTCTTGTGACAAACATACTTACCTTACTGAGGGTTTTCAGCGTTAGGTCTGCAGCCTTCCTCACAGATTCCTGAAACGAAAACATGACAGAATCTCAATCCCTGAGAAGAAGAGATCAAAACTCCGTCTACAGTAGTGAGGAATCACTTGTGCTTGTCCGACTAAAGCAACACTGATTCTGATTTCCTGCTCACCTTGATGTCATCGAGGACTCTGAACAGTGTCTCCCAAATTTCTGCAAGATGATCGATGAGGTCATCAGCTTGGCGGCCACGAATCAGGTCATTCAGGGCCAGGCAGCTGGTAGGAAAATTAATTCATCAAAATACACTTCGTTGGCTATTATATTACAACATAGGGACCTTGCTGAGTCTCTTATTCACAACAAGCTTCACAACTAAACAGATGAGAATAGATACAGCAGTCACAACAGTCTTCATTTCTTAAAAGTTTGATATTTAGCGTGTGTGCTGTTACTGTACCTGGACTCACGCACTCTCCAGGTGTTACTGGTCAAGTTGGAAATGACATCCTGCAGGATCTCCTTAAGATACTTATCCACCTGAGACACATCAGAACAAGAAAACATGCACATTTAATCACTTCTGAGGATGATGGTCCTTTACATCTAAGTTATACATACACTTACTTGTACATGCACAAGTGTGTATTTGTATGTTCTTATTCTGTGGTATTATCAAGTCCTACCAAGGTCTTGTCAGTGACCAAGGCATCCCAGATGCTGGTCATGGCCTGGCGAATACTCAGGTTGGGGTCAAACTGGTAGCGGTACAGACGAGGCACAAGCTGGGGCAGGAATGGAGCCAGCTGCTCCCCAGCCTTGGCAGCGATCATGTGAAACCCAAAAGCTGCTCCCTGAGAGGGAGGAGAGGAGAGTAGAGGTCAGGTGGAAGGAGGGGGGCGGGGTTACGAAAGCATGCATGATGAGAAAGAGGATGAGCACGATACCTTGCGGGAATTCCACATGGCGTGGTGATTGGCCAAGTTCATGAACTTGTAGACAAGATCTGGTTGGTTCAGATCGCTGGCCAATGAGCACAGCTCCTTGTATGTGGACAGGCCGTGGCTGCCAGGAACCATCAAAACAGGAGAAAAAGCTTAATTTATGTCACAAAATTTCACCTCATTTGTAACATTTTCATTAAATTTGAACCAGAAAAAGAAAAAAAAAGAAAAGAAAAAAACAATTTACCCATCAGGTGTTTTCCCCAAACCATCTCCTTGGAACACTTCTGAGTCTTCTGAGAGAGTATGTTTCACTCTGTGAGCACAGAGGATAAATAAGCATTTTATTCTGAATTTGTTTCCTCTCCCCTACAGAAATGATACCACAGCATCTTGTGAGTCTTTCTCTTGTCCCATTACTTCATCCTTTACTCAACTATCCGCTCACCTTTTGCCAGTCATGAGTGTTTCCACCAGGGTGGACACCAGTTCATGCTGGTCTCCCTCTCCTCCCATCTCATACACCAAGCCAAGTCCCTTAGATGCCACATCCTGACTCAATTCTTGATAAAAGGAGAAAAAGAGGGAGGGATGAAGAGGTGACAGACAGCAAGGGGTCATGTTTGATTTGTAGTGTTGCACAGATACATTTGGAAAACACTGGCTGGTTTAAGTAACGAGCAGATGGGTGTGGTGAGACAGTGCTGTCATCTTACCATCAGGGTCTGAGAGAACAGAGATGAACGCAATCTGAATCTCCTTTAAGTGGGACTGTAGGAGTAAAGGAAGAGTTTTTTGTAAATGACAACACAAAGAGACAAAAAGACATTTACGCTGAAAGACAGATGTTTGTGTTTGGATCCTCCTCCCAAAAAATATCTTAGGTGCACACAGTGTGATTCATACTTTGCACAAATTTGCAATATGAAACAAAAATGTAGCCCTAAAGTGGTGATGAATCTTTGACTCCTAAGCAGAAACTTAGACTATGTCTTCATTAAGATGTCTAAATTTTAAAACGCAACTTTTGCATAAAAATGATTAAGGCTCACATTAGTGTGTCCAGGTTGTTTTTGTAGAGAGAAACACTGCCCCAGTGAAACTGAACAAAATGAAAATGGCTAAATATATCAGACTAACGCTGCTTACAGTTTAAGTGATCTCTTTCTTGGTTATCAGAGCTGAACTCTGACTCCTCCTTGTTTTTAGATTCAGAGGTATACAACTGTACAATACACCCACCATGATTTCCTTGTGTTGGCTGAGTTTCTTGACCAGGGAGAGCAGCCAGATGCAGGCTGCCTGCCGGACGTGGGGGTTCTGGCTGGGTATGTACTTGGACAGGATAGAGTTGAGGACCCAAGGAACCACATCATTGTTTTTAACATCTAACAGGGAAAAGAAAGTGAACAAGTTGCTGAGGGACTAAACTTAAAAGAACAGTTTTTAGCTCCTATAAAATGAGCCAAATCGATTGTATAAGTGTTAATGCTGGATTTTATTGCAATGTAACTGCCTGTAGTGGTGCATTTGCAGCCAATTTGCTGACAAGTTGCTACCAGAACTTACAATTACAACCCAGGGGCTTAAGTAAACAGTTTTTTTCCCCCCACTCAGCTGTTCGTAATTACGGCTTAAACAATATGACATGCATGTACAATTCAAACTCCAGCTACAAATCAAAGTACTCACTGTGTGGAGGGCTGTACTGGTCCTCAGTGCAGGTCCACGGATCTCTGGCAGCTCCAGAGCTGGTGCCTACTGCAGCACTGGTGATAGCCTCTCCAACTGTGAACTGCAGCTCCACCTGTTTGGCCTTAAGAGACCAAAAAAAAAAGTAAGAGATGCCAACCATTTCATGTTAAAATGAACATTTCAATGTGTTTCTCAACCCGAAAATGTCAGGTGATAATTCAGTTTTGCTTAATATGCTCCTAAATTTATCTGTTAGCTTTTACATAGTCTTGTTAAAATCCTTCATTACCAATGTTTATGCTACTGTCAGTCAGCAGGCTTTTCTTACCTCTACAGAGTCCATGAGGCCCTGGAGCAGCTTCTTCTGGTGAGGGAAGTCTCCATCTCCAACTGGTAGGTGACCCAAGGTCTGGATCGATCGCTCCTTCATCTGAACATGACAGATTCAAAGAAAATAACATGATGCCAGATCATTTAGTTGAAGATCTGATGTATCAGGAATACATACAGTATGAATATAGTATACATGTTGTGTGCACTGCTGACGACCTTGTCATCACTGAACAAAATATCACAGCAGCCACCTCCTTTTGTGGAGTCTCAGGGTTACCTTTGTACTCTCCTTGCCAGAGGGGATGCGTGCCAGTAGGTTTTCCACAATGGAGAGTTTGGTTAAGCCATCGCCCTCTGCAGGGATCAGCAAGGTACCATTCCGCCCAATTTCTCCCAGAGATGTACAGGCTGCTACTGCCAGTAGTGCAGTACTGCTGTCCAGGAAAAAACCTGGGGGGATGCACATATACAAACACCTGAGTGGGTGAACCCACAGACAGCAATAATTTGTCTTACAAAAAGTCTTATATTGGCTAATAAAATTATTTTTTTTTTGTCACAAAAAACTTTATTTATACCTTGTATTTACATTTTCTCATCACGATATAGGCAAATTTATCCTTCAATCAACTCATTGTACTCCAACAGCTATTATAGTCAATAGGTAAAGCCTAAATTGTTGCAAAATAATTACATACCAATTGTCTTAGTAGCCATGCCAACAAGTTCATCATCTTCTTGGGAAGAGAACTTAATTTGTGGCGCCATGTTGTGGCTGGAGTCACTGGAGGTGATCGCTTTCTTCTTGCTCATGTACCTTCCCACCATGTAGCCGAGAGCCAAGATGGCGCCATGCTGAGACTCAGGACTCTGTGGTTCGACAAGAACCAGGAAAAATTCACATGCAGTAGAATTAAACGACTTGAACTGAACTTTAACCTAAAATACGCAAACCAGTGTTTTGTTGAGACAAAGTCACACACATGGTTGTCTTTGGTGATTTTGACTAGGTTCTGGACGGCTGTCTGCAGCTCGTTGCCGGTCATCGTGGAAACCACTACAGCGTACAGCTGGGCTGCGAGCTCCCTCATGTCCTCCTTATTTGTGTTCATGAGGCTCTGGAGAAGAAAACACCTGTTACTACAGCTGAATTCATTGCCAGTTGATACCTGCCTCGCTAAAGAATTAGTGAACAGTAAATCCATCCCACATATAAATAAATACTCACTTTAATCCAGTCAATTTTATCTACAAATCTGGGAGCCAGTTTTTCTGGGCAGACAGACACCACCTCCAGCAGACAGTACATAACTGGGATTCCTGTTGAGAGATTAATAATGAGGGGGAATTAATATAAATTCCCTTAAAACCACATTTACAAGTTCCTGTAACTGCACTCACTAATTGTTAAATGTACAACCCACAACTCTCGCCATGGATAGATTTTATTTGCATTTGTTCTAAACTGTTCAAAAAAAGCCCATAGAGGACTGCAGAGCCATGTCCTCTAGTAGAAAAGGTTCATTTCTCTCACCTCCTACAGCAGACAGCAGCTGCTGCAGCAGATCCATGTAGACATGAACGGGATTTGCCTCAGACCCCTTTGACACTGAAGGTTGAGGCTCAGAGGACAGCAGTGTGTGGACATAGCGGCCGATGGCTGGGGCATCATCCTGCATGTCTGCCAGGCGCGTGGACATGGGCGTGGCCCCGGCACTGTGAGCTAAACACATCCTCAGGTAGAGCACGATCTGGGAAAACAGGATAATTAGATGGACACCAAGGCTAAAATCAACTTACTTCTCTGCAGACACGCACTGAATTTGCAAAGTCATGGATGGAAGTCAAGTATATCACCAATTAATATTTACCTCCCCAAATGCAGAGGGGTTGAAGGGAATAGTGGAGGTTCCAACAATGTATTTAGCTGGAGTCTTGATCCTCTGAGCCGCCTGACAGTCACACAGTCAGAAAGATAGAAAATAGGTCATTTATTTAAGCAAACATGGCTGCTTTGTAACCTCGGTGAACATATGACAGGCTGACCTTCTCCTGGACGTAGGCCACCATGTCAGGAAAGGAGGGCATTGGCTTTGGTTTCTCCTTCTCTGTGCTCTTGGTAGGAAAAGCCCTCAGCACCCTCTGGGCCTCCCCAGAGACCTCCTCCCTCCTAAAAACACAGAAAACCAGCTCATTTTATCTCCTGAATCACTCAGGTAAGTAAACCACTGGCACGCTCATTTTAGTTGTAACCATCTGCACTTTATATGTATCCTATTGTGTATATGAAGTGCTTTCCAGACTCACTAAAATGCTTAGTAGCAAGTTCCTGTTGCAATTTATTAACCATTATGTAGAAGACTTCTGGGACTTACGGGTCTCCAGCAGCCAGCAACAGCAAGTATCTTGATGGCACATGATCAGGAGCAAACACTGTGCTGGCAAACTTCATGGCCACCTGGCGAACTTGCACCTCCGGCTGCCCAGAAAGAACAATCAGGAGAGTTTGATTTGAATTATGCTTAGTTACTAAGCTATTCAACACAGAGTTTTTTTTAATGAAACCAAATATCTATTTTACCTGTGTACACTCACCTTTGTAATATATGCAGCAACCAGGGCCTCCATCAGGTTCAGCAGCGCCCCCTGTAGGTTAGCATAAGCTCCAACCATCATAGACAACGCTTCCTGAATGGCAAGACGAACATCAGCCTCCTCCTGAAGAAGATACCACAGAATTTTGGAAATATCAGTCCCACATACACCACTGTGCTCTCCTGAGAACAGAGGCTAAGAGAATGATTATATAGTAAAGTTGACCTACCTTACACATGGACTCAAAAAACTGCTGTACGAGTGCAATATCCTTTGTGAACAGCTGTGGCATGCGGCTAGAAAAGAGGATATAAAAAGTTTATATTTATAAAAGTCCACACCAAGCTGGCAATAATTATGGAAAAAGAGAGAATTATTTCAATTTCATTATACCTTGACAGCTTTCCAACAGCAGAGTAGGCAACACATAGTAACTTAGGATCCTGAAAGGAAAAATGTTGTTCAGTAGGAATATATCAGACTAAACTGCATAAACTTGAAGATTAGATGCATGTTGGTTTTTTTTTGTAGTTTTACCTCCTTGTATTCATTGATGAGCTTGGTAAGACCATTAAGCAGCATCAGCCCCAAAGGCTTATTAGTATCGGGGCACCTGAGAAACGGGGGGGGGGGGACAACTTTTATTTTTCAAAATGCAAACACGATTACTTTTTACATTGAGAGAAATGTTATCTTGGATTCGTATAGGAAAGGAAGGAAAAAGTGCACTTTTCTTACACCATGCAGATGTGGTGGACAAACTGCAAGGTGAGAGACAGCAGTTTGTTGTTGGTGTTGGCACCAAACAGACCATCATACACAACCTATGAAGGAAAGAGAACCAATGAGAATGGCTGTTCCATACTCTGATGCATTTCCTTTAAAAATGAGTTCTTCATACTTAATGTAACATGTCTGCAAAGCTGAGCTGTGAAAATTGAGAAAACACAAATGCGCCCACAAGCACAAATACGGACAGCCATCATACCTGGATATTGGCCGGAAAGCACTCTGCGGCAAGGCGTGACCGCAGAAGATGCGGCAGGATCTTCAGTTTGACTCTTGTGCTCACTGGCTCGTGCTTCAGCTCTTGCTTCACATTGCCACCCTAGTGCACACAAGATCAGTATACACAACAGTATTATGTATGTAATATTTAAAACAAACTCACATGCGTTTGAAAATGAAATGTTGAGTTTACAAACCTTTGTTTTAAGAGGAACATCCCCCAGATACACTTTGTACATCTTGTTGATGATAAGAGGATTATTCCAGTCGATGATGCTGGAAGATAACAAAACAAGCGCATAAAATTGCTGTTAAAAGAACCAGACATTTAGGGTTTTAGGATTTTTATCTCATGAATCTGTAGAACGACAGGTTTACCTAATAATTTGGTAATTTATAGCATTCTGAATACTGAGCTAGAGGAGAGACTGCTGAGTGAATGATCTGACAAGTGGTGATGGAGCCCCTGTCCCCTACCTCTGTTTGCTCTTCAGCTCCAGATCAGCTGCAGTGGCCACACTGTGTCGGGTGTCACTGGACGCCACCACCAGGTGAACCACCGTCTCCACTTCTGGGACTTGCTTTGCCTCGATAAATTTCACTATCCCCAGCTTACACTGTTGAAACCAAATGCACAATGAAGCAGTCGTAAGCTGACACACACAAGAAAAACACAACACATTGTGTATCACCCTCCAACGTATACACTCAATTCATTATGCAGCCCTTCAAGTAAAGGGGCTCAAACACAAACTTGAAAATGTATTGAACAGTTATTAACTCATAGCCAATAGTTTAGACAGTTTCTGGGCTGAGCAGTGTTTTTCAATTTTGCAGATACCTCATTTTGAAATGAATGAGGTTATACATTTTGGGAGAGCTTCATCTAGCATACATAAACATGTAACCCTCCAAAACTAACAAAAATACACCCCCACTCATCTTCCAGCTTCAATTTCTGTACCTGCTCTAATTGCTCAGCACTCCACTGGGCCTCCCCAATCACCCTTTTGGCTGCATAGACACTCATCCCAGGGGGAGGCTGGGGGAGACCCTGGCCACCCACGGCCACTGTTCCATCTGCAGAACTTCCCTGGGAGGAGGAGGGAGCGGGGCGAGTTGGGGATTCATTCAGCACAAACCTAGAGAAACCGAAGAGAGAGAACAAGCTAACATTCTTGTTCAACTGCTTCTAAGTGAGCAACTACTACAGTTGTTTCACTGGACTTGAAAGCACACCGTCCCGAGCCCCTCGGTCATACAATACCCAAACCACACGGCAGGAACTCACCCGTAAGGCATCAGTAAAACATCCAACATGAACTCCAGCAGCAGTTGCACTGTCTTTGGCCGCTCAGTTAAGTTAAATGGAAAAGCATTCTTGGTGGTGTCTGCAGGATACTTCATATGGTAAAGAGTAGGGATCAGCAGGTGCATCAGGCTAAAAGAAGAGAAAGAGGATGGAAAAGCGCAATCCGACACAAGAAAAACAATAAGGTCAGGTCAGATAAGGAGGACTGAGACAGTATTTGTGTACAACTTTATGCATGTGTCAATCAAGCTGAAACCCAAGTACATCTGTAAAACACACTTCTTTTAATCCACGACTGCAAGAACAGTAATTATTCTTCTTACGCGTCCTAAGGTGTGTAAGTTCACGTGTCCCCTCACCTGTCCTGTTGTGGCTGCGGCTTGCCTTCCATGGCAGTGAGGAGGGTGGGGGCCAGCTCACACTGTTTTCCCACCTCCAGACGCGGGTAGCCCATTTTGATGTAGATGATTGTGAAATTCTACAAAATGCACGAATTAAACAATCACCACTCCTGCCTCAATTTACACAAAGTCACAAAGCAATCTAGCATCACAGACACGGCCATGTGAACTCATGAACTCCTCTTTAAAAATAAATATCTAGGTAGGATACCTCCTCGGTGTTACACTGAAGACTGAAACGTGCGGTGAAATTGAATTTTGCACTATACTCTCAATAGGAAGTTCATATCTCTATAAATCCAAAAAAGTCACATTATATTCAGGACAAAGCAAAGCAAAGAGTTGACTTCACTATCAATGGATATTACACATCCTTCTCATTAAGACCTACGCAGTAAGAAAAGACTCGTACCGTGACGAAGGAGGCGGCTGCAGGGTCTTGGTACTGCACCAGCAAAGTTTCTACTGGTAGCTGAATCTTAGGCCGACTCTTTATCCTCTTGTTCAAGTGGACCAACAACTCCATTACCTTCAGGAACAGGCACATAAAGTTATTTGGTGATTTAGTTACATGACACAGGTGCATAAATCAACACTCACTGGCCACAGAGAAAGAGCCAAGCTCCTTAAAAGCATCTTTCAATCAGGAAGTGAAGTTATGTCAGAGGAAGTGAGTCCAGATCCAATACTAAACATTTCAAGTATTATGGGTTTATCTACATTTTTTCTGTTGGACAGAAGCTAATAATATTTGAGGTGGAGGTGATGGCAAAAGACTGTAATGTATTCACAATTTTTATGTAGCCATAGCGCACAGACTGAAGAGTGAATGTGCTCTCCTTAGGAACAGATATACAGTAGGCAACACCCTTCTTACTTTCTTTCGCACACCCTCCTGAACACTGGAGAGTTTGAGGAGCACAGGGGGTAGGAACTTGGAGATAATGTCTTGTAGCTGTTCGTCCGTTTCTGCATGGCCCAGCCGAAGGAACACACGTTCCAGCTGATCTGTCAGAAAACACATTTAACATCTGGATGAACTATTATGTTTCATTTTTTGGGGTCAGTTTCAGTCATAATCCAAGAAAACACACTACACATAGGATCAGGTTAAAAGAACACCCCTGCTTATTTAATCTAACAATAGCTTCCATTCAAATATGCAAATCCAGTCTATGCGACCCTCAGCTTTCATCCAGAGGGAGTAATATAGACAAACCTGAAACAGTAAACTATAAACAGACAGTCCCTCATGCATGTTGCTACGGTTTGGCTGATAAGCTCGTCTTGTCAGCTGCTGTGGAAGGGTAACCATCACCCAGCCCTGCTTCCCTTGGCATGGCTCACCAACCAGCTCGCTACATCAACTGACAGACTATCCACGCATTTTATCGTTTGTCTATCACACCACTGGCTCTTCACTACCAATGACATCCTCTGCAATTAATCCTAAATGCCCTAAGCATTCAAATAGGGAATCTACACCCAAAAAGTCTGATTAATGAACATTTATTAACAGCCTGCGTGAGAGTTTCATTTTGACCATGACTGGGCAAACGGCCTCCTGACGCTAGCATTTTAGCTAGCAGCATAGCTGAGCAGCTAGCTATCGTTCCTGCCCCAGTTTTTAACTGAAGGGAGGCTTATCGTTACTTAAAAAAAAAAATACCCTGATCGTTACAATAAATCAGGCCCCTAGTCTTATTTACCTTTGACAACCACGAACAATACATTTCAGGAAATATTAATCACCAATAACGCAAAGACAAACTTACTGAGTTCATCCTGGGCAGCCATGTTTGCAGACAGTCATTAGCGACCCTCCCAGTTTAGAGAGTGTCACTGCACTCAACGGGGCCACTCCTCAGTTTCATCACCCATACATCCATAACACGTTGAGAAATAACTACAGTGCTATCTTTGAGTATTATTCTATATCATTCTCACATTCCGCTATTTACACACACACATTAACATTATATTTACACATAATGTTCATATTGTATTACAGATCATATGGACTGATTATTGTATACTGATTATATTCATTACCACACAAGGTAATCTATACCTTAGTATACATTTCAAATGTAATTCCAATTAAAGATCGGAAAATGGTAAAAAAAAAAAAAACCCCAAAAAACATCCATCCACAGAGACAAAGCCAATCCTCACCATATAACTCACCATATATCCAGAAGTTTTGAAACTTTTGAAATTATTTTACAACAAGGGAGAACATGTAGATGACATGTTAAACTTATATATATAAACATAAAAGCATCAAGACAAAAACACAAGTAACAATTATTTTTATTATTGATTCATTTGCTGATTATTTTTTCAATTAATCGATTATTTGCTTGAGCTGTGAAACAGCAGGAAACAGATAAATATGAAAGTGAAATATGCCCATCACAATGTCCAAGTGCACAAAGTGTCTTAATTGAATGTATTCTACAACACACAGTCCAAACTGCAAACTTAATCAATTTAATATATTGCAAAACCAAGAAAAGCAGCAAATTCTCACATGTGAGATCCTGGATCCATCAAAAATGTTTGGCACATCTGCTTTAAACTTACTTGATTATTCGATTGTCAAAATAGTTGTCGATGTATATTTTATTTATTTATTGGTTCTTTAATCGATTAATTATTGCAATGTCAAATAAGTTTTTTTAGCTGGAGATGCAGGTGTACTTAATACCGGGGTCTCAGCTCTGGCAGCGGTACAGTTCATCGACTGTGCTGCGGAGTCGCAGATCTCACCGTGCATGGATAAGTCCACCACACCACCGCCTGCCTCCGCCGTGGTCGTGCAGGCTGACACACACACACCGGCGCCTGAGAGGAGGCGGACGGAAACCCGGCTGCGATTCACGACACGAAGCAGCGGTCGCAGCTAGAGCAACTGTCATGTGAATCAGCTGGACGAACAAGGAAGGGGGTAAACAACAACACCGCTCCGTTTCTCTAAATTAAGGTAAAATACTACGTGTTTTCTTGGAAACAGCCTGTAATAAACCGGCGAAAACTGTGCACTGTAGCCAGCTTTGTCCCAGTTTATCAGAAAGTGGTGTGCATTTCGTGACTTCTGTGCAGAATTAGCCAAGCTATCAACAGCTAACCCTTTAGCGTTGCCAGCCAGATAAGTTGGCACACGCTCTTGCCAATGGGCATCTCGCACCGTGTGCCTTGTCATTGTTCGTTTTTCTGTTGCTAACTTTGTACGAGACCGACACATTACGTTAACTTCATATCAATAGTAGATTTAATCATTTGTACCACACAAAGTCACACAGCAAGGTAGCTACGGGCCCGTCTGCAGCCACCCAGCGAGGGACATTTAAACCCCGTAGACTCGTATATCAAGAAGTTAGCTAATGTGGTAGCTAGGTTAGCTAAATAGTTAGCGACGCTTTCCCTTTCCTAACTGCTATCCCCTCTACTGTTGAGTCAGGTTCCATGAACGCATGTCAAATTAAAGTCAAGTAGTACCCAATGAGTGTACCATCTAAATACAGATTAGCTGGTCAGTTGAGCTAGCAAGCTAGGCTAGTTGTTCAGCCATTATTTGGCATCATAACAAAACGTAGGCTAGTTGGCTAGTTAGCTGGCTTGGCAGACAACAAAGATCAGCCAAGCTACACACACTCATGCAGTATTAAAAGCGAAACTATAATTCAACCGAGATTTAATTGTCCCAGGGTAATAGCAGGTGCGTTTCTATAAACAAATGGGAATATTTGTTTAAAAAAAAATCATATAAAGACTAGCCACGTTTTGTTAATGACTGTTTTAATATCTGAACAAAGAATAAGACTGTAAACACATTGTTTCTTAACACCGTGGCTGTTCTTTTTTTTTTTTATTTCCAAAACTTGTTTCAACCTACAATTGCTTGTTACATAATCGAGTCGCACGCCATTGTAATGTGGTTTGCAGTGAAGTAGTGGTACTAAGAAATAAGGTTGAAAATCACAATAACTTCACTCGGGGCAACGTGATCCTTTGTCTGGAAGCACAGTGTAGTCGGAGTTGGGAGTGGGATGGATGGATGGATGGGACAAAATTCTGAAAAGGGCTGTTGGCATCAGCAAGGATCAAAGGATCAAATCGACATTTGTTGAACCTCTAACTCCATCTAGTGGTGAATAACTCACACACCAGCTGCCTCATAGTCCAGTTAACACCCCTATAAATTACCTTTTTTTATTTTTAATTAAAAAAAACAAAACATTTTGGCAAGCATAAAAACTGACTCAAATCAACAAAAAATAATTAAACACTGTAGCAAAATTAAAAGAAGACAATAACAGCAACATAACATTATGTTAAAAATGAACATACAATGCATAAATTAATCACCATGACGTTTAAAGCACAGTGAGAATTTAAACAAACAAAACTTGATTACTTTTCAGTAACCAAATGTGTTACCATCTGTTCATTCACATTATACAAATCTGTCAACATGAAAAGCCTACTATAAAATAAAATATATGTAACATGAAATGTAATTTTATGTTTTTTTCCCCCCTTCTTTTCCAGGTTATATTTGGAGAGGCGGCAGGATGGCGGGAGCAGAGGTGTACACCCCTGCAAACCCCAACTGCAAGATTATGACCTTCAGGCCCACCATGGAGGAGTTCAGGGACTTCAATCAGTACCTGGTTTATATGGAGTCTCAGGGTGCACACCGCGCAGGCCTGGCTAAGGTAGGTAACATTTTCAGTCTCAACTTGCAACTCTGTTCCTGTTCTATTTTCAACAGCAAGCCTTTACTCCTCTGTTTGTCCCTCAGGTGATTCCTCCTAAAGGCTGGAAGCCCCGTCGTACCTATGACGACATAGATGATCTGATGATCGATGCTCCCATCCAGCAGATGGTAGCAGGCCAATCCGGGCTCTTCACTCAATACAACATCCAGAAGAAGCCTCTTAGTGTGCAGGAGTTCAGGCGGCTAGCTAACAGTGACATGTGAGTAAAATGGAGGATTTTAAACTGTATTTAGTGTCTGATGGATTATTTTAGTATAAAATGTAATAAATGAAAATAAATTCAATAAGAGCATTCAGTTTCGTTAAAGTTTTGCTGATTTTTGTGCCGCCAAAGTAAGAATCTAATATTTTTTGTTCATCGGGTACATGACTGGTGTTTAATTTGTAGAAAAGAGCAGAACCTGCTAATTTTACATAAACTTAAGAAAAGGGAGAAATTAGCGAAGGGGAAGGAAATGAAGAGCAGTTAGGGCCATTGTTAACAAGTTGATTTCAAGACATTTAATAAGTTAATGATCCCACAGGTGTCTTAACCAGGAGCTGAATGAGTGGTTTAAAAGTTCAGAGTGATATTTGCTAAGGATATAAAATGTACCTGATACTTCCTAAACTTAAGTTCTTAAAGTTTTTCATTGTACACATGTCCAACATCTGCAATACCAAATGTAATTTCTTTCTCCTCCACAGGTACTGTACACCTCGCTACCTGAATTATGAAGATCTTGAGAGGAAATATTGGAAGAACCTCACTTTTGTCTCACCGATATATGGTGCAGATGTCAGTGGCAGCCTCTATGATGAGGTAGATGGCTTTTTTTTTTCTTTTTTCTTGTCTCCTGTTATTCATTCTCCATATGATCAGTCTTTCTGGCTTAGCTTTCACTTATTTCTTTATCGGTTCAGTTTTCTTCATTGGACCTGCCATTGGTAGAAGTAATAGTGGAAATCACTTTGGTGTACTGTACATACATTTATTACACCTGAATCTTGCAATTTGGCTTTAGGTTGGATTTCTTTTTTTGCAAGGAATGAGTGGACTGAAAGGAACACATAGACCACACCAGCAATGGAATTGCTTCCTATATGTACAAATGCATCAGAATAAACAAAATAATCATAAAGATCTTACACATAGGGAGTTCAGCAGGCAGTATCAAGTCTAGTCTAATTTAACGTTTTTCCTTCATAATACAGGTTCAGTTTGCACTTTACCCAATGTAGAACCACAGCACATTTCAAATAGGACTTAAGAGGCATGCTTCACATTTCACCTGCTTGCAATGCTGCTAGTGAGGTTAATGGTCCCAGTAGTTTAATGGAGAGCAGTAGGAGAGATGTGACAGCCAACCAACCTGGAGCGCAATGCTTTACGTTATACTCTGCATAGATGATTCTGATTGGATTATAAACGCTGTCGTCAACTGCTAAGCAGTCTAACCACTGTTACCCAGATCTCTAACCCGTGTTTCAAATCTCTTAGGATGTAGAGGAGTGGAACATCGGCCACCTGAACTCAATCTTGGATGTTATCGAGGAGGACTGTGGCGTGTCCATCCAGGGGGTTAACACTCCGTATCTATACTTTGGCATGTGGAAGACCACTTTCTCCTGGCACACTGAAGATATGGATCTGTACAGCATCAACTACCTCCACTTTGGCGAGCCCAAATCTTGGTTAGTGTGGGACAGGGGGTAAACGCATAAAGAAGCAACAGTTGTGCAACACAAAGCAATCCAGTACAGCAGTATGACAAATTACAGCCTTAATTATCACAGTGCTGTGTCACCTGCCATCTTTAGCATGATTTCATGATTAAAGAGGATTTTAATTAAGTACAGTGCCATAGGTTTCATTTGATGTACCTGGCAGTTCAGTTGAATGTGGCCCTAGGGTTTTTTTCCCTTATTGCTTATTTCCACACTGAAGAGGAGGTCATGTGCAATGACTATACTTTGGAGAGTTCAAGTACTAGTGAGAATAGAACAGGTACAACATATGCAGCATAAGGGACTTGATTGCTTGTCTAGGGAGGGAAGTGTGTTTGGAGCTGTGTAATTCTCCAAGGGTGTGAGCATATGGTTTGATTTCTTGGAAGTTTTCATTCTCATCTGTACAGTGGAGCAATGCAAAACTGAATATTTTAAGCAGACAGCCGTATATTATAAATTGTTTCTGTACATTTGGCTTAAATACTACACTGTTGATCAATACAAGTGTACTAGTAGTAGTATTTCTATTACCTCTACCACTCCCAGTTCCGTGCTCTCATTCTCTCCAAATCTTGGCAAATGGCAGCCTGACACTTCTTACAATTGACATTTGATTTCTCTATTTATATATCAGGAGTTGGTGGGTGTGTGGAGAAGTTGCCTCGCTGTGCAGATCGTACATATTTGACAGATTTTTGGGAGGGGTGATCTAGAGGACACGTTTTATTGAATTTTTTTCTGGAAAAAATAACTTTTGTAATGAACACTACAGACTGGGACCAGTATCAGTTGACAGTGTCATAAACTGACTGTACTCTTCAAGTGAAACACGATAAGAGCAATGATATTGAGGTTGAAATGAATTGCCTGGATGGCATATTTTCAGGTGTAGATGCAACAATTAGCTGCCTTGAAGTTGTGAAGCTATCTTGTTAGAATTTCATAGAAGAACTGTATTGACTAGAGTACATGGTAACATCAAGTCAATCACAGAATATTTGTTTCACAGGTCTAGGTCGTATTTGTTAAAGCACTTTTATTGTCTAAAAGAAGAGGAGCTGGCTTATTCACTGCTTCACTTTAAAATGAAAAACTAAAAAAAAGAGGTCAAGAATGCAGGTAGATCAAAATGGAGTTTGCTTTCTATTTCTTTGTCAGCTTGGCTTGCTCCATTTCTCTCTCCCTCTTGCCCTGGAGGGAGTTCTGCTCATTAGAGCAGTGAGCCCTGCAACCCCACAGGGATCAGTGTCACAGCCAGACAGTGACACACACATACACAGAAACATGCACACTCACAAAGAGCTGCCTAGTGTGCCAAGTACCCACACACATTCAGCATACCTTTATCATCATGCACACACACACGCACACACACTGACGTACAGTCTTTCGTCTTGCTGCTATTTTGACATCTCGTCCCTGGAGGGGAGCGGCTTAAAGATGCACCCCTCTCACCCCTCAATCCCCTACCCCTTCTAACTACCCATGTCACCTCTACCTGAAGTTGCCTCCCCCTCTCACCCCGTCTCTCACTCCTCTGTTAAGCTGACAGTTGATACGATGATGCCACAGACCGGAGGGCGGATGGTGCTAGTCAAATGGAATGCCTAGTCAAACCTTGAGGGAATTCTGTCACAGTCCCTGGGTTTCTCGCCAGGAACTTTGGGAATAGTTAAAATTCAGATTGCGTCAGCAGTGTGGCACAAGAAACTGTGCAATAAGGTCAAAATAAGATTCTCATCAACAGTCAGTGGTGGTTATTTTGTTCCTATCAGAGATGGAATGAGGCCCGTCTTTTGAAATTTTCCAGAGACCAAGATTTGATGCATTAGGAAGTCTAAATTGTAAACGGTTAGCATTTGACTGGAAAACCTAATAGCAAGCAGATAAGAAAATTCAGCACATACAGGCAATTTGAATGTTTATATGAGGTCAAGAATAACATCTTTCTATGTGTTGTAATGTAATATGTTTATTAACAGTGCTGTGCTGGAAAAGGGTTCATCAGCCTTCATGAAATTATTCGTTTATCCACCACTTGATGGCAGTCTTGAAATTGTAAAGTTCTCCTCTTGGAAATTTGTCTGCAACCGTCAGTCTGTGCTACACTGTAGGCATAATGAACAATACAAAATTTCACATACAGAGTGAAAAATAATTCTGTCTGCTCCATATCTCTCTGTTGTCTCTGACAGGTATGCCATCCCTCCTGAGCATGGGAAAAGGCTGGAGCGTCTGGCTGCAGGTAAAATCATTTTTATTCTTTTTGTATTCACCATATACATGAAGAGGGGGGAGCAGTTAAATAATTACTAAAAAAGCCATTGCAACATTCAGAAGCAGGTCTGCATTTAACATCAAGGCACAGCACAATTAAACTCAGCAATGAGAGGGCACTGGAGGTAACGGCAAAGCTAAAGATGCGGCATGCTAATGAACTCTGACTGCAAACATGCAAAAACTGCCACTAGTAGAGATGTAAACTCTACAAACACTTACTGTATTGACAAACCACTTTAGGAAAATCCATACTGTTTGGCATTAGACTAAAAAAGGTAATGCATAAACTTACTTTTACAACTAGATATTTTTAAGTGTTTCAAGTAAGTGAAATTCATGACTGTTCAGTTTAGTGGTTAATGTAAAATGTACTTAGGTTAGGTCTAAGCTTGCAATGCAGATTACTTCACTGGATAAGTATCACAGCAGACTAGTATGTGCCCAGTTGTTACAGACAGTCATCTAGTTATTAAAGGTAAAATGATGAAGAATTGATCTGTAACAACTCTTATCTAGTGTATCTATTTATCGGGTAATATTTATCTGTAATTTTTGTTTACACATTCTCTGCATTTCTGTGTTTCTTGCAGCAGTGTTTTTTAAAGACGTAGTTTTTAATGGTGCATGTGTGTTTGTGTTTGCATGTGCATGTTTCTTTCAGGTTTCTTTCCCAATAGCTTCAAGGGGTGTGAGGCTTTTCTTCGTCACAAGATGACGTTAATCTCTCCTTCCATACTGAAGAAGTATGGCATTCCCTTTGATAAGGTAGGCTCTCAACCTCTTTGAAAATTACCCTCAGTCTTCCTCTTCTTGCCATTTACCAACTTTAAGAAAGGAGCTATTCCTGCTACAAAAATTAGCAGTGGTTGTTGCATGAAAACCAAAAGGACATTTCAGTGTTTTGTCACTTGTCTCATCTTATGAACCAGTCTCTCTCCCTTTGTTTTTTTTCCCCTTACATGAACTGTAAGATTACTCAGGAAGCTGGAGAGTTCATGATCACCTTCCCTTATGGCTACCATGCTGGCTTCAATCATGGCTTCAACTGTGCAGAGTCCACCAACTTCGCCACTGTGCGCTGGATAGACTATGGCAAGGTGGCCACACAGGTAGCATCCAGCTTATATTAGTCAATACACTTCATTTCAGTTTCATTTCAATTTGCGACTTACAGTATTCCACAGGACAGAATTGATTGTAATTATGAGTCAGTACAGATGGGTGCAGCCATGGACACAAAGCAAGGCCTCTTTGTTTTTCTGAAGCAGAAATTGTATGTGTCCTCCTCCTTTCTTTCCTCCAGTGCACATGTAGCAAGGATATGGTAAAGATATCCATGGAACCCTTTGTGAAGCGTTTCCAGCCTGACCGGTATGCTAACTGGATGGTGGGCAAAGACTCTGCACCCATCGACCACACTCTTGCCACTCCCAGTACAACGCCAGAGCTGCAGAGCTGGTTGCAGAGGCGCCGAAAGACCAAACCTGCTAATAAAGGGTACTTGGTTCACACTTGCTAATTCTGCTAGTGGGGTTTTAATAATATAACACATTTAATATAAACACAGTCCTCAATGTTGTCAATAAAGATAGGCAAATGAAATTTCCTATGCAACATTTGGGGATGCATCAGCTTGTGATGATGAACTAAAGACTAGGTAACTTAAAAAAAAAAAAAAAAAGCCAAGTGTGCTTGTCTCCCATGTCACAAAATTCCACTCTTGCTTTCGTTGCGTTTCAGTGTTAATCAGGGTTTTCACTTTCAATCTTCTTTGATGTCTCTCCCTTATTACAGCAGTAGCCACTCTCGAATGCGCTCCAAGCGCCTCAGAACCACAGAGGAGCCTGTTGGCCTGGATGGCAGCTCAACTCTGAGCAGCAGCAAGAGGAAAGGCCTGGGTGGTCCGGGTCCTGGGTCCAAGGTGCGAAAGTCTGTAGCAGGTACAACCTGCAGGCAAGAAGAGAAAGAGAAGAAAAAAGAAGCGGAGTCAAAGCACAACCAGAATCAGAACGCTATTCAGCTTTCTGGTAAGAGACTGACTGATGGCACTGGAAGGTATTTGAGACTTTGAATATCACTTTGATGTGAAGAGTGCACAAGCTGGCCGTGCAGTGAGTGTATGTGTGTGCATGATTGAGGCTGTTGGTCTTTGTGCCTATTTTCTTATAGTTTCTCTCAGCGCAGATCCATAAACATATTTTGACAGTCCTTGTTTACTTGACGGTGGATTTTACATTTTTTCCATCCTTTTATCCTCAACAGATCCTTGTAGACAGATGTGTGTGGTCAAGGTAAATCGTGTAGCGAGTAGTTGTTTGGGATTTTCCAACAAGGAGCCATCCCATAACTCTCACTGCAGTTTGTTTCCCTCCCCTGCTTCACCAGTAAAGAAAGACCTAAAGGCAGAGACAGTCACTCATATTGATCCTCAACACCTCTCAGGGTCAGGGGCCACGAGCAGGACTCCCGAAGGACTCAGACAATGCCCTGAGGCTACCCAGACTCATCCTGGAATTAATGAGTCAAGGTGTTGCCCTCCTGAACCACAAGACCTCTCAACTTCTCAGGACTGCTCTATCAGAGTCACTCACCAGGAGGCCAACAAAATCAGCTCATCTTCCCACACAACAAGCGCTTCTGCTGAGACGGAGATGAACTTGTGTCTCCCTGACTGTGAAACTCAGAGATCTAGTCCCTCGTGTAGAGAAGACACTATAAGCCGAACACCAAACACTGACAGCAGTATGGACACAGGTATTGAGAATTACACTAACAACACTGCTAAAGCAGAGAAAACGGACACAGTTGTTGATCCAAAACACAGCAATCCACACTCCACTACAGAAGCACTTTATGATCTCAAAGCTGAGCCAGTAGAGGGGGATAGTTACACATCATGTGGCCCCTTCTCCCCTTCAGGACACAATTGCAATGCAGAAAAAAGCAGCACTGAGGAAAATCTTTACCCTCCTCTGCTACAGAGGAATGCAGCGGATATGCCACAGCTCACTCCCGAGCCAGCAGATAAGGTTGGAATCTGCCCTTTGCCACCGGTTCTGACCCAAGAGATGCCCTCCCTCACCCCAGCTAATGATACGCTAACTGATGCCCCAAAATCTAGACTGTGCAGTTACCAGGTTGCACCTGTGCTACAGCGGGAGACGCCAACTGGCTCTCTGTGCTCACATGGAGCCAAAGAGGAAGAGAGAGAAACTGAATTAATGATATCAAAAGAGTCTCTTACTGTAGAACATGCTGACAACTGGCATTTAGATCCTCCGTATAATTGCGAAGGGGCAGCAGTGTCTGGTTTAGAAGGAAACACGGCTCATTTAACTGCCAATGCAATGCACAAAATAACATCTGGCGGTGTCCACGAAATGCTAATAATGCCAGACATTACTGCAGAGAAGGATCATACAAAGCTGGAAAATCTTACTCCTGGACAGAGTGATGCTACCCCTGGCCAGCTAGTTCAGACTGATGCACCTCAAACAGAGCAGCAGTCCAACTTAGCTGAGTTAGCAAGTAAAGATAACTCCAAAGACCCAGATCAAAGAGACAGCACATTCAGTCTGAGCAGTGCGGGCTCCCTTTTAATTGGTACCTCAAACAATAATCCCCCAGCCCCATCTCCTCCATCTTGCACTCAAAGTGACAGCCACTCAGCATTACAACTAAACCACCACACTACATACTCACCTTCATATTGTACTTCCCAGAACCCATACATGGAACCCAAACCATTCTCCAGCAGCATCTGGAAAAACTTCAGTTCCCAGGGTCCTGCAGTACTCATCCAGAGTCTGCACCCAGAGCTCCCTTCTGACTTCACCCATGACCCTCTACCTTACACCATGTGGACTGAACCTCAGTGCAAAGAGGTCACAGACTTGGAGGACACAGCCCAAGGGCTCCGTGAATCGGAGAACCAGGAAGAAGAAGGTGGGCCTCTCACCTGGGCTCAGCTTGAGCCCACCTCTTTAGTTTCAGTTGGTGCTGTGGAGCCCCTGGGGCTCTGTGGAGATTATGAGCTCCAAAGAGGGGAAGTGGATGGGGCTGAATCCCTCTCCCTGTGCAGGGAGCTGGGGAGACAGAGGGAGGCAGAGGAGAGTCTACATTCAGATACTGCTGTTTCATCTCTCGGGATGGGAGGAGGAGAACAGGATGGGGTGTCTGATATGGAAGAAGGGGGATCTGATGGCGAAGAGGTGGAGCTGCAAAGTAGCGCCAAGGGAGAGAGCAGTAGTGACTCATCTGATGAGGAGGAAGAAGAAGAAGAGGAGGGAAATGATACAAGTAACTATGAGTGTGATGAGTCAGGCCTGGAACCTGGGGAGGTTTGTGCTGTGCGTGTTTTTTGTCTTCAGATTTCTTTTTTTAAAGTACAGTCAAGTTCAGTCTTTTTTCAAGTTTAATACCAATACAGATTATTTTCACTCTAACGCCTTTCACTGGTGCCTGTTCATACCAGTACCCTGCCCTGTCAGTGAAGAAGACCACTAAGAGCTGGCGTCACCCTCTCAGGAAACCTACTGCAAGGGCTGTACCCACTGCTGTCAAACAGCAGGCCACCAGTGATGATGGTGAGCACATTCAAACACACACACACACACACACGCACACACACACACACATATATATATATATATATATATATACATACATTTCACAGAAGGACATCACTAAGGTTTAACCTTAAAAAGACTTCAGCATTCAAACAGTGACAAAAGGAGTTATATGTCAAGAGTCATGCTCATTAAAAAAAAGAAAACCCAGGGACATTTTCTAGTTGTGGTTGGTGCTGCATAGTGGGTGGCACCATGCCAGAAACCATGACTCTTTGACATCTGGTGGTTGCATTGCAGTGAACCCGAATACAGTTGCCATAACTTTCTTTTTCTTTTTTTTTTTTTTTTTAGGAAGATGGGTTTGTAGACCAAAACCCTGTTTTTAACATTCTTATAAACCATGACAGTTCTTTTGTTAAAAGGATAGTGTAGCTAGCAAGAAAGAATCCCAAGGAATAGAACATTAGTTGTAATACATTTAAAAACTAACTTTGAAATATTAACTAACATCAGGTAACATTTGTGTTTTCCCACAGCGTAGCTTTTTATAACCATTGAACCATTCCACTCTGCGGTCCCCACTTCCCCTCCCCATTTTTCACATTTTATGTCCCCCCAAATGATTCTTCTGACGTCAATGCGCGCATAAACCAAACAGATTTAACTCTCAGGCCTACCACAGTAAAATGACCCAGCGATAGATACTCTATTTGTTTTCAGGGTTTTAACAGGGTGGGAGGAAGGGTCCTCCATTAACAACTACTAATGCACATGTACACACAGAGTCACATTCATCATCTCCATCGCTGTGAAAAAGGATGAATAATTCAGCAGCCATTTTAGTTGTTTATCCCCGAGTAAGAAATGACCATGAAATGACCGTGGTTGTGAGAAGTCTATTTTATGATGATGAGAGCCCTTAATCATTTTTGGGCAATTTTATAAACAGACAGGCACCTATTCATTGAAAATTTTTCATGTCCCTGGAGGAAATTGTCACCACTGTGGATGAATTAGATCTGACTTAGCAGCAAGTCTATTAATACTGCTGAAGTCGGTTGTGAGAATGATGCATTCTATGGTTTTGATATTCATGTCACATGATTTTTCAGACTCTTAATAGGCTTAATTAACTAACAGACAAGAGACTTGCACATGGTATTACATGAATCACCATCTGGGTCAGAGTAAAAGAGGGTGCCAATTGAATAGATAAGTGATTGAAAGGTTGTAAGGCTTTATTTTGTCTCCACTTAGAGCCCCCTGAAGCAAGCCTGGCAGAGGAGGAGGAGCAGGAGATGGAAGTGTGGGCGAAGCCGCTCATCTACCTGTGGCAGAACAGGAAGAGCTGCCTCACAGCAGAGAGGGAGTACAATGCTCACGCAGCCAACATGCAGCCGTACTGTGCTGTGTGCACACTGTTCATGCCCTATTATCAGGTAAAGTGCAGTTCAACACAAATATATGATTAGTATTGATGCATGTATTCAAAACGCATTGCAGTTCCATTAGTGCATATATGTATTGCAAGATGGACCTCATAAGAATATCTACATACTGGAGCATAAACACACCTATGACTGTGTCCTTGCAACTGAGCTGAAGATGGAGACACCAATATGAGCAGGGCACTCTCGGCTTTCATCCCTAAAGCCTCATTTGGACCATGTCTTTTTTTTTTTTTTTTCTGCAGGGCAGGTGGGGTGATTTCAATTTAACTTGTACTGGTCAGTGATTCCAGTCCTGTCTGGGTTGTGCATGTCTGTGATTTTTGACCCCTCTCCAGACCCCAGTAACAGTTACTCCCCCAATTACATAATGTTTTTCAGCTTCTGTAACTTCATTCCACAGAATTTAAAGGTTTAAGTCTTGAATTTTTATTCATAGGGTTGCACTTACTGTTGCCGAGTTTCATCAGTTCAGCACACAATGCAACAGCTGAAATAAAAGATGTTCCTAACCTGACAGATTATTTAGTAGCATCAGTTAACTCATACAATAAAGGAAAAAGACCCTGCACTTAGTGCTACTTAGTACTTGTCTCTTATTTATTATGAAAGCATAGCCTCATTGACATCTTGAAAGAGGCATTTAAGTAGTTCACAGCTGTCTGTGTTAATGCTTAAATTACTTCTAAATGATGACCCCTAAATAATGCTAATATTAAAATGTGGCTTTTTCCACTGGCTAAAATGCTGTCCAGATGAGCCAGTTTTATTATGAGGGAGAATGGGAAAATATTTTATTCCCCGTCTCCCTGTGTAACACGAAGAAGTTTTTAAGAAGAACATGAAAATCACCCATTCATTTTCTTTCATAGCCTGAAGACAAAGCAGAGGATAATAGACCTACCACAGCTAAAGACACTTCCAGATCTTCCTCTCCAATGGAGGGCCCCACACGTTCCTGTAGTGGTCTGAGGAGGACCAAGCCCCTCATCCCAGAGATCTGCTTTTCTTTCCGGGAGCAGAACTGCCCCCCCACCCCCACCAACCCTCTGCTGCAGGAAGATGGCACCTCCCCTCTGCTCTACTGCCAGGGCTGTTGCCTGCAAGTCCATGCAAGTATGTATGTAGAAGGGACGTAGTTTGTGTGTACATGAGAATGTGTGAAAGAGAGGGTGGTGTGTCCTGGTGTTGTGAGTATAGTTTCTATTTTCCAGGCTTCATAGTTTCTACTTGTCTCCTAGTACACAAATGCACATAGTTTGTTTGTTTCTACATGTTGTGCTTGTCTCTCTGATGTCATTGTAAAAGGGTCAGTGAGTTTAAGTCCTGACTCACTCCATCTCAATGTTCCACCTCCCTCTCTGTTTCCCTTTCTCCCCCTCTGTCTGTGGTTTGGGGTATTTTATTTCCCTCGGCAGCCGAATGAGGGTGAATCCTCTGTCTTCACCACGCATACTTCCTGTCCAAAAGCCCCAAGCCAGTGCAACAAGCCCTCACACACACTCTCAAAAACCCCTGGAGCCTTTCTTTTCCACGGGACGCACAGACACAGTGCAATGTGCATTATTGCAATCCCCCATTCACACAGTTTAACAGGCCTAGATCTTCTCTCCAATCCATACACATTTTGCCAGTGTCTTAAGCCTTCAGCTGGTCTCCCACAGACATGTGCTTGTGGACACAGACACACACACAAACACGCACTTACTTTTGAGAGTTTCCCATATTGTCCTGAATCCACAGCTTTGAAATTACATTGGTTCTCCCAAAGTCAGTTTCAATCCCTCATACTTTCTTGACACTAGTTTTGATTCCCCCCCTCACTGTGGCGTCTACTGAGGATTGGGGTCTGCTGTAGGTGTTATGTAGAGACTGCGTGAGTCCTTAACAGTTATACACTGTATGTACTACCCATGTACTTGCTTGTTTTGTGTGAGTGTGTGGGAGTAGGAGATGAAGTGTATGTCATTTGACACTGATGAAAAAGCCACAAGTTTGGTTTTGAGACCGAACAAGAAGTACAAGTTGAAATTGCTTTCCCTGCGTACTGTTATCTGAACTCAGGAGAGGAAAGAGAGGTGAGCTTAGATTTTATGTTTGGTTTTTTGATGGATAGTGGGGGAAAAGAACAGAGACATACACTCATATACACAGTTTAGTGTTTCTCACAAATAAAAATTCCCCCCAGCTTATGTTTGTAAAGCCTCAAACCCATGGATTTTAACAAGCTGCCAGCTTTGAAAAGAAACACATTTGTCTTGGTTTCATATTTAAAATGTTTTTCTGTTAGGGGCTACCACAATTTTTTTTTTATTGAACATTTATGTGCCTCCGCCACACCAAGGACACAGACCAAAACTACACAACACAATAATATTTATGCAAAGTGGCGAGTGTTTTCATTTATGCCTTTATGCTTCGCAGTGTCTGTCGGCCATGTCGTATGGGTTACAAAGGACTGCACGGCTGCAGTTTCTCAAAGCCCCCTGATATGTGGATGAACACACAAACAGAAACATTTAAAAACAAAGATACACAGATGTAGAGCAACTCTTCGTCCTGTGTTGTCTGCATTTCTTGCTTAACCACACCAACATTCCCCATACACACACAGACTTTCAGACCAGAAAGATCTCCATTTCCACTTACTCTGCACTGCTGTGCGTGTCTGCGTGGAACAATACCACCTCTCTGTCACGAATCTCTGGAAACAATGTGGATGTGGCATTTTATTCTGTTATTTTATAACTGATGATTGACATACCATTTTCTCTCACGATAGCCGATTTCTGTGAAAGGTTCCTTGATACCATGCCAGCAGGTTGGAGTAAAGCGGTTCAGCAGTATTTGAGCGAGAATGAACATTTTCCCTTTTACATACATTTTGATCTTTTTCCCATAATTTTCATCCTTTCCTTCTACTTCTAGGTTGCTATGGTGTTGCCGCAGATGACGTCAGTGAGCAGTGGTCGTGTGATCGATGTACAGAAGGAAGCTTTACAGCAGTAAGACGTTTTTTTTCCCGCTTTATTTTCATTTCTGTGAAGAGGAGGTGTAACTATAAACACATTACAGATTACAGTAACTCATAAACTCCGAACTAACCTTTATCTCATGCCATGGATGTTACTGGGGGTAATATTTCTTTAATAAAAGACCACATTTCCCAAAATCTTCACTGTTCCTCTCACAGACCAAATGTTGCCATTTGGTGTGCGCCTTATCTTGCTTTACTGAGGAGGTGAATGCTTTGTGCATAAAATTAATCTCCCTTTTTAATATAAAACAGGTTTGTGTTGTCCCATAGTCCTCTTGTACCTCACGGTACTTTCTGTCATGATCAGATTTTCCCTGAGTCTGACCTTGTACCACACACAATTCAGTTATAACATGCAGATGATATTACTAAATGGAAGAATAACATCTAGTTTCTCTCTTACTCACTTGTCTCTCTTTATGTTTCCTCAGGAATGCTGTCTCTGTAACCTCCGAGGTGGAGCTCTGAAGAAAACCGTAAATGACAAGTGAGGCATGCTTTTGTTCTGCGATTAGCTCTGCATACTCATCTCTGATCTCCAGAGCTCAGACAAATGAATTGTCAGTGAGTCTTAATCATTGTAATGCATTAATTTGTTTGTTTGTGTGTGTCTGTGCGTGCTTGTATATATAGATGGGCCCACGTGATGTGTGCAGTAGCACTGCCGGAGGCGAGGTTCAGCGACGAGGCCAAGAGAAGTCCCATTGACACCAGTAGGATCCCCATGCAGCGATATAAACTGGTGAGGGGACACACACGCACACACACAGATGCAGTACTGGAATTCCCCAGGTCCTCGAGGACTGGCTCGGTCTAATTATGAAGTGTTCACAGTTCTAATTAACAATGTGAGACGAACATGCCCGCAATCAAAGCTAGATAATTAACCACTGGTGGGTGGGAGAGGGCTTGTGTGTGTAGGGCTGCCTGTGTGCGGGTATGTGTGGGTGTCTGTCTGCCTTACGTGTGTGCGTACATTCATTGTGTGTGTGTTTACTTAATGAGAGAGCTGGAGTGTGTCTCAGCAGACCTGACATGTTGCCACTATAGTTAGCTCTGTGCTGCAGGCATCATGATAGCTCAGCAGAAACCGAAGTGCTGGAGAGGTAGATCTTAACACAAGATAGATAACAGAGATAAATACTGCCTTCCATTCCAGCTTACATTATTGTTTCAGCAATGAGTATTACATTACAGATCCAAGCTCAAGCCTTGTAAGAGGGATATGTGATTGATTATGAAATGAGCTGGGACTCCCTAAAACACCCCAAAATGCAGTGCAACTTGCTTTAAATTTGGGGTTAAGGGCTGGGGTTTGTGGTGCTGTTGCATTATACTGGAAAACCTCTCTGGTATTTACAATGTTTTACTGTAGACATAATTAAATGTCAATTTGGTAGACATCATCCAATCGTACTCATTAAAACACAATACTATCAAGTTGAAATTAGCTTGATGTGGGCTTGTGCCTAATAAACTGGCAAGTGAATGTATAGAGGCTTCAACTTTGTAACAAGGGCTGCGACTAATGATTATTTCTCTTATCGATTAATCTGTCCTTTATTTTCTTTATTAATCAATGAATTGTTTTGCTTATAAATAGTCAGAAAATAGTGCGTGTTTCTTTTTCTTAGAGTCCAAGGTGACATTTTTCCTAAAAATGACTAAAACTTATATTCAGTTATAATAGTTGCTGATTACTTTGCTGCTGATCAACTAATAGATTAATAAATGAATCATTGCAGCTATAGTTGTAACACAGAGAGAACCAGCCAGTATATGTTCCTACGTGAGTGCTTACCCGAAAATTGTTCAGGGAATACTAGTGCATTGTCACTGAATGGGACGCTAAGTTTGTGGACACAGTGACATTACCCACAGGGTATTTACAGGGATATGGTTCATATCTCGTCACACCACATTGAAATTAAGCTCATTTGGATATGAAACCACAAACCACAAAGTCAGTTTCCATATCTACGGGCCAAAATTTGAACAAATTGAAAACTGTAGTCCAGACTGGAAAGGGTTTGACGCTCATAAAAAAAAAAAAAAAAAAAAAGCCTCTGACATGACCCTGATGATGTCTCGTAATGACCTGAATTCCTCTTTTGAGGAAACAGGACTTCCTTCCTTATCTGATAAATGCTGTTAGGTTTGGCACGTTGCCAATTTTCACTTGACACCACAGATTTCAGTCTTTCTAACAATGCAGCTGAAAGCAGATTCTTTGAAAATCATGCACAAGTATATTGTAAGTATTGCACATTTCTCCAGGGTGTATCGGATCTGATTTCGTCTATGACAGCAATCTATTTATTCACACTACACAATGACACGAAATCTTTACTTTCTGCTGCCAATTTTTCGCTAATTAACACGCCGACACAAGTACTTTTTGGATGGACTGTGATTCAGTTGATAAAACAGATGGGCTTCTTTTAAACAACCTCTTCTGAGTTCTAATTTGAGGTAAGACATGAAACACCGCACAGAATGTTTGAATAAATAATAAGCCCCTTCACACATACCGCAGTAGAAAAAAGCATTTGTGTTATGATGATACAGATTTTATTTTGATTGATATTTAAATTGTGTGAAATTGTGGATGGTACTCCTTTCACTTTTCTCCACTGTTTGTATAGTCGCTGCGTGAGCCACGTGTTTTTAAAGCTCGCATTGGACCCATTGCTCCTGCAGCCGGCCCAGTACATTCATAATTTAGTATCACACAACACACATGCACACAGGCGCGTGCACATACACATTCATAATTTACTGTGGGAATGTTCTTAACGCATGGCTCAACACAGGCACCCAAATACACCCTGGAGAAGGCATGGGGAAAAGTGGGTTAGGCTCACACGCACACACAACTCACACACTTTAAAACATAAAACTACGTCGACATATTTACACTACTTTATGTTCTCATAAACCTTGTTTTTCCACTGATAAATGTAGATGAACACAAACAAACACACACTTGTAACGCCCCCCCCCCGCATAAGTTGTGTTGCACGCCAGTCAGAATCTTGTCATGCTGGCCTCAATAGGTGAATGAGACAGCCAGGCCAGTTCATCACTGCAGTGTTGTCCCTAATGGAGGAGGTATGGGAAAAGGTTTTATGAAATGTAGGCCAAGTTAGTCACCAAGAGAAGCACTGAGTGAAAGTCCTACAGTTCAGAAATAGTGGAGCAGCAAAGCTTCATTAAAAAAAAAAAAAACATAAAACAAAGGGGAGTTAAAGTTAAGGATTTCCAAATGAATGGTTCACATTGTCTTTTCGGTTGACTTGCAAGAAAGAAAAAGGACTTCTCTGAAAGTCTCTGTCCACAATACCTCCTGATTCTCAACTGATATCAGAATTAAATAGCCTAAGCTGATAATAGTAAAGGCAAAGCCAGTCTTGCTGGCTGTAGAGGTTAAATTTAATTAATGCTGGCTAGGTTAATTAATTAGATCAGCTATTGATTGTTCAGAGAAATGAACAAAAGGCATTTAATTCGGAGGCTTACCTGATAAGGACAGGGACTTAAAAAAAAAAATGAGTTTAGTATTCCCACAGCATCACCGTCTTATCCACCTATCATATGCTGTGCTACTCTTCCTGGGGCCGGGAATATTTCCTGTTTCATATGTGTGTGTATATTTAAATATGAAGACACAGCCTGTTCTTCTGTGCACATGATAAAATAGCGATGTGATAGTTTACATGTCATCAGACTCTTCCATAGGCTAGAATTCCTCTTCACGAACCAGCTAATTCCCACCTGAACTCACTTACTACTGACGCACATCCTTTGGGGAGTTGTTCTGTATATAGACATATTATCTGTCAGCATGTATGGATGTTTCGTTATGGATTCCCAGGAATTAGATTAATGAATAAATTACCTTCAAAGAGATGTGAAACCACACTGCAAGGGAGACAAAGACAGGGCAGGGAAGCGAAGCGAAAAAAGAGAGCATGCACGGGTGTTTTATTAAGAGGAGAGTGAAGGAAATGGAGTGAGATGGGAGGCGTGCGAAAGGGGTGAAAGCGGAATGGGGAGCGAGGAGGGTTATAATGGGAGGATGTCGTCATTTTTTCCCTTTAGAGGGAGAGCGAAGGATTTGCAGGAGAGGGGAGATGTCACAGTAGAGGAAATGGACTTGATGGGCTGTTTGGTGCAGAAAATCAAGGGATAGTCTTAAAAATTTAGGTATGAGTGTTTGTGCGTGGATGCGTGGCAGTGTTAGTGTGTAAGATGTATTTATGTGTATCATTCCCTCCAATGTGCAGTTGTATACTGCTCATAGACCTCAAACGGTGGGGGGGGGGGGGGGGGGGGGGGTTTACCCCCCAAAAACACCACCCAGCCTCTTTTTCTTTTTTAACCCCCCGCCGGTTTTCT
>JBBMJY010000020.1:12935270-12967571 GCA_037833715.1 Toxotes lorentzi | reverse complement strand
GTTAATGTACTGAGGGGTTACTTTGGTTTTAGAATACAATAGACTTTATTGTCATTACACAAATGGTCTCTATTTGTTTTTTGTACTTTTTCCTATTCCTCTATGTTTCATTACTGAGTCATTATTGAAAATGAGGAAATTTGGGCACATCCATTACTCAAGTTCCATAATATACTTTTTTTTTTTTTTTTTTTACGCTGTTGCCTAGTCTTCAGTGTAAATAGGTCTACTGGAGTATGCTGCTGTGACTAATGATGCATGAGTAAATTGTTCATGGTAATACAAGAGTCTAATTTTTTTAAAGGCACTACTAATGGGAGGTAAAATATTAATTTAAACCGAATTTTGACAAAAATCTGCACACAGTCATAAACGTGGAGGAGATACCCACAAATAAACACGAAGTAATCAAATCAAATAATGAATTTAGAAGGTTTGTAGTTTTTTCCCTTTCATGGTGTAAACCAAGTGTGACTGTCACCAGATACACTCATGAGGGCTGCAGGGCACAAGCTATTACACTGACAAGACCAAGTAGATTTTATTAAAATATCCAAACCCAGTTTGTATTTTAAACAAACAGAAATAGTGAGTTTTGTCCAGCCAGCAGTCCAAAACCCAAACATATTAAGTTTACTGTGATATAAAACGGAAAAGTAGAAAATCTTCATATTTAAGAGGCTGAAAATGGCTCTATAGCTGTCTCATAATACCAGCATTTACATAATGATCATTAATGATCCTGTTGGCTGTCAAAGGGTCTGCAATGGGATACATTTCTATTAAAAAATGTTCACTGTGGTGGATCTTTACAGCAACAAACATTTGCTGTTGCGTTTTTATTTAACTTACCCATTAAACATTCACAGTGCTGGTGAGAAAAGTAAGTCAACCCCTGGATTTAGTACCTTTGGTAGCAATGATCTTAAGCAAACAAGCACTTTCTGTAGCTGCGGATCAGACGTCAGAGGCAGCAAAGCAGCTTCAAATCTTGATTTTCCCTCCACTGTACTTTACTGTTAGAATTAAGTTTTCATGTACTGTACATGTTTGTGCAGAAATGCAGGTCATTTTAAAGGGTTCACTTAGTTTTTATTGATGCTGTGTATATTCACTTCTGTATTAACTGCTCTAATTGTTGGTCTTTGCAGATGCAGTGGTTTCAAAACTCATGTGAACGGTGAATAAGTGTCCCTCCGTTAGGAGGTAGGAGTGTATATTATAAATTATTTTTTTTATTATTATGGCTCAGGTCACCAAAAAGAGCCGGCTCTTTCGGCTCCCAGGTGGCTCCTCAGATTTTCTTCGTTTCTTAAATTAATTTATTACCAAAATAATGTAAAATTATGTGTAAAATGAATTACTAATGTACAAAACATACACCATATAAAATGTTTATTATTTATATGGCTTATTGTATTGTATTGGTGTAATTGAAATGCATCCAAATTTTACTGCGTTTCCTGCGGTCACTCATTTTCTGTTGTCTCTGTAGAGGCTGCTCTCTCTCTCTCTCTCTCTCTCGTGTCTCGTGTCTCGTGTCTCCCTGCTGTATCCCCCGCTCCTCCCCCTCCTGCTCACACACCTCACATCAGGTAGCGCCTCCGGCTCCCAGACAGAAGTCGGCTCCCACCGTTCACTTCAAAGTTCACTTCAAAGAGTCAGTCACTACTGAGTAGGGCTGGACGATTAATTGAAATTCGATTACGATTTTGATTTCCTACGATTATGAAAAAAAGATAATTGACATAAAACGATCATTGCTCCGTTTGCCTTGTATCCCGTTCATTCAGTCCTGTGACGTAAACGTAGCAGCGCACACTAACTTTTACACTGACAGTAGTTTTCACAGAAAGGAGGGAGCAGCTAATTTAGAAACATGGGAAGAAAGGCAGCCTTTGGCTGAAAAGAAAGAGAAGAAAAATTCCGTAATTTGGAACAAACTAAAATTCGTTGTAAGGTTTGTTACATGGTTTGTTAGGTTTTTTTAAGGGAAAGGTTTGGGCATGTTATTTTAATAAAGGTAGCTCATGTTTCAAAGTGTTTGTTGTTACTCCTGTTGGCCTCAAGAGCACTACGTCAAAAGTAGTTGTAGTTGTTTTGTAAACAGTACATGTTTAAATTGAACATTAATATACTAATCGTGCCGCACGGTTAGCTCAGTTGGTAGAGCACGAGACTCAGTCTCTCGCGGTCATGGGTTTGAGCTGCCCTCCGGGCGGAACCCCCTCCCATGGGCCCCCCACCTGTGGGAGGTGCTGTAAGACTTGGGTGCATTGTGGACTTGGCCGCAGTCGCTCCCGTGACCTGGGCCTAGACCCAGACAAGCGGCAGACGATCACATGACATTAAACATACTATAGATGTTTATTTAGATTGCAGTGGAGTTTATTGTTGCATTGAGTGCACTACCACATAGTTTTTTGTATATAATTGTTATAATAATCATGATTTCAATATGAATCATAATAATCGTGATTAGGACATCTTGTTTGAGGAGAGATTTTGCAGCACTGCTTCCAGAAAAACACAAATTTCAAATCATCTCTTATGTAAATATGTTTATTTCCGACATGAATATATATATAATATATATATGTATATATTTATATGAACATACAATGCACAGTTAGTGCAGACAATGAGGGTGAAGAGGTTCACAGATCAGTTAACCAGGACAGAAAGGTTAGGTTAGGTTAGAGCACGACACACGTCAGCTGTGTTGTGTCATTTGATGTCCACAGCACACAGATATGTTAAGTAAGAAGAAGTGAAGGTAAAACAGCCAATCCAGGGAGTCAGTATACATTTTTTTTTTAGCATTGACACTGGGGTTTACTATAAGATAGAGACGTATTGTGATGCATATTGTTGTGTCAGTGTGTGGTCTTACATGGAAAATAACAGTTGCTGGTTCTTTTTGTTGCGCATCATATGCCACCAGTTTGTGTGCTGCCCTTAACAGTAAAATAGTAGTGGAGTGCAAATTATAAATGTAAGGCCTCATCTCCTGCCACAGAAAAAACAAGTTCTGGAGACCTCATTTAGACATGCTAGGAGCTCATATTAGTCAAGTATATAATATAACCATTCACGACTTTTATGGAAAAATAATATTCTCATATTAACAGTACTTATAAATGCAGGACATATGGCCATATATAAATACATATATATTTAAGTAAATTCCAGTGGAGCTTTTCTTAGCTCATATCCAGTTATATTTGCTTGTCTGTCCACCTCAGTGAGCAGCCATGATCAGGTCAGTCTGTAGGCCAGGGCTTGTGAGGGCTGGTGGGGCTCCTTTGCTGGGTCTTTGGACTCCCCTGAAAGACACAGTGCGAGGGACAGGTTCAGGTAAAAAGGGAATTTATTATTCTGGAAGTGAGTATACACTCAGTCTCCTCTTTATAAATGTACAATCCTATGCAGTCCAATATAACAGCTCTACCAAAACATCTGTCTTTACAAAGCTTATAATGTTCAGTTGTTGGTTACATGTTTGGAAATGTGTAAATTCAATTAAATGTTTATTTTTGAGGTCTTAGTTAAAGGTGGTGTTGTTTCAGACTACATTATAATAAAAGGTGTTCCTCATTTGTCCTTTCTTTTTACACATATGAGAAGGGATATTAATTAATAAGAAAACACCTAAGACTATAATTTTGTCCAGTACAACACCATCACTACCTCAATGATTAAACATATAGCTTAACTGTCAAAAACGGAAGATTTTAGGCATCACAAAAGTCGACTTTATGACAGAGCAATTTTATAAATTGCATTAGACTGGACAGGTGTACCTAATAACGTGGCTGTTCAGTGTATATTATTGACTTGTTTGAGGGATTTAGAGCAATTTAACTTTGAAGGAGTGAAAAAAATAACACTTGAACATCACTGAACAGCACTTCCAAAAACTCTGCGATGAGATTAAGTATTAAGCATAATCACGAAATCGTAGGTACAGTAGTCTGTATACAGACACTCTATTTAATATACTGTAATATAGCAATAACTTTTAACCCTTATTCATTATTAGTATGTTAATTTAAAGGTTTACTTAAATTGTATTCATATTGTAATTTTAGATTAATTTAACAAAATTAAAACAATTAGATTGTAATTGTAATTAATAGCAATATTTTGCTAATAAAGTAATAAAATATTCAGTTAAATACCTTGTAACTGAGCCTATAAGCTACAGGAGCTTCATAACACCTAAAGGGGGCAGCAGTGCTCCTTCAGTTAGTGCTGCCCACACCCAAACTAAAGCTTGGAGACCTTTAAATACAAGAGACACTGCTCACTGTACAGTTATGTTGTGAGTGTGACCTGCACCAACTTCAGCCTTCTTGCATGTCTTATTTCAGCAGATTCAAAGCTACTGGTTTCAAACCTTTAAGCTTGTGACCCCAAAACACTGAAAGTGACCTCCCTTTTCCTATAAGGTAGGTCAGATTTATTTCCCTGTTGTTTTAGTTTGTTTTCCTAACATGTTTCCTATTATGTGTTATAGTGTAAAATAAAATGATTAATAAGATATTTTATTCAAAATTACAGTCATCAGTCAAATTTACAAAGTGTGACGAACTCAGACAGTGCAGATATCCCATTATCCCTGTTTTATTTATTTCTCGTGTCTCTGTGGACACATCTCCATGGAGGAGGAGGAAGAGGAGGGTGTACTCACCACAGCAGTCTGAGTCTTGGCATAGTTCATATGGGCGTAGAGCAGCACAGCTGTGTCATTGTGAGACGCCTCCAGTGCAATGGACAGAGCATTGCTGCCATCCTGCAGACAGGAAGGAATGGAGAGGGACAAACAGAAAGAGAAGAAGGGCAGACAGTAAAAGTGAGTTGACCCTTAAAACATGAGAGTGAGTTTGCAACTAGAACAGAGACCTTAACAGTTTGGGACGGCCCATGTGATAGACACTGCACACAACATGTCAGGATACCAGATAAATCTACACTAAGTAAGGTCCTGTGGTTTTTACCCTATAAAACTTCAGCAGGGATTATTATAGGTTTTATGTAATTTTGGAAAACCAGAACCTCTTATTCCACAGCTTCTTCTTACACAATCAGTGTAGGTTGCTCTAGATGATAACAGGAGTGTAGAGGTACAAAAAATCTGCAGTTTGGTACGTAACTCAGTTTTGGGGTCGTGGTTCAGTACATTTCCAGTACCGAAGGGAAAACATAAGACATGCAGACTAAAACAGATCTTTATGGATGATGTTTGTTTGTCATGTGTTTATTTTCCAGATGTGCTAAGTTGCAGACATAATTAATAAAGTAATAAGTTACTTAAAAAGAGATTATTTTATTCAGTTTCTGGATTGTATTACATTATACAGACAGGTGTTTCTGTTATCTTGTCTACCCTATTTATATCAGTGAGGACAGGCTAAATAACCGAAACACCTACTTGTATGACACAGTACAGTTCAACAGCACCACAAACATCATCCAGAATGATCATACAGTTCAGTCAGCATCTTTCCAAAACAGTTTAAGCACAGATCAAACTAGAATGGAACTTTTCCTTACTAAAAAAGTCCTGGATCCACCCCTTTAACAGGATCTGCACCAAAATCAAATGGGTTCTTCTCTGGCCCATTCCTCATCCCCCCACCAAGTTTGACGCAAATTGGTTCAGCACGTTTTGTGTAATCTGGCTGACAAATAAACCAACAAACAGAAATAGAGGAGAACACAACCTCCATGAAGGTGACATTTAATGCTGGACTGTTATATTAGACTGGATTGACAAAACTGGCAGCTGACTGTATGTCTCCAATGTGCTTAATAGTCATGGTTTGTCATGCTGTTCTTTGTTTTAGGAGGACAGGGGAGGTGGGGTCTTTTCCAAATATTTTCCCACACCACAACCCCCACGGCACCCAGGGTCCACCACTGAGTCCAGCTGTGCTGCACTGAAACTCAATCCAGAAGCTGCCTGCACTGAGTGGCCAGCTCATTTCGCGACAGATGTAAACACTCAAATATATGTCTGCCTGGCTCCTCTTCAAGCATCCCGACCAATCCACTGTAAAATCACTTTAAAATACATGGCTCTGCAGATCAACAGTCAAATGAAGCGAGAAATGTCACAAGCAGTGGTGAGTAGAGTGTTTTTTAGAGAAGTGTTGATTCAGCTGTGTGATTCAGGCTGCAGTTTGTGGTGCTGTTGAACTGTACTGTTGTTTAGCCTACCTTCACTGGTTTGAATTCAGTGCAGTTCAACAGCACCACAGACTACATGATCCAAATTAATCATACAGCTGAATAAACACCTCTTTTAACAGTTTTCACAAAATCTGAAGATTGAAACCTTGAGGACGGGAGGCCTTATTTTATTTGGCTAGGTGTTCCTAATAAATAGACAACTGAACATAATTCTAAATAACGTATAATATTTTAGTTGCTAATAGTAATAATTTGGTAGACAAAAAGTAATGTGTGATTAACTTTTGTTTCGCCTTTTCTTGTGAATGGACAAAGTTTTTAGGAAATGAATAGTTTCTGCTGACTTGTGTGAGCCATGTGGTCTAGGACAAGAGCCTGCATGGCATTGTGTCTGAAATCTCCAAATCTGTGGCTGTGAATAGAGGAGCTGTGGTTTTCTAATTCCTCCCCCGAGGGCTTGTGAGTAGACCAGCGATTGTGTTTCCTGTAAACAGCTCTAATTTGAGGAGAAGGCAGATGAAACTAATCTGATAATGACGCTTCAGCTCATCTTTCTGAGGAAAAACTAAAAAAGAAAAGGAGAGAAAGAGGTGACAAGGAGAGGAAAGTGCATAGTCCAGTTTCCCATATGAAGCTGTTTCCTGAGCACACATTAAGCTGAATCCCAGACGACTCGGATGTTTTCAGCAGAGATCGAGCAGCAGGCTTGAGCTTTAGGCTCAACAGAGTAGAACAGAGTTGATTGTGTCAACAGCTTACATTATCCACGATGGATATGTCACAGCCAGGCTGTTCCAGGAGCAGTTTGACAATCTCGGCTCGGCCATGTTCGCTGGCACACATTAGAGCCGTGGAGCCCTCGTCGTCCTGTACGTTAACGTCAGCGCCACACTCGAGCAGTGCCTGCACCATCTCCTGACGCCCGTGGCTAACAGCTAGCATCAACGCCGTCTGGCCCGCCTGCAAAGGTGGAGAATTACACATATTATTTCTTTTTAAGACAATACTGTTTTCACATTCTGTCACACTGGTTAGATTATCCATTACGTCATGTACAGCTTGAGACATAATGGCAACAAAAAAATTCACAACCTCCTACTGACTTACTGACACCAGTCCTGTTGTTCTACTATCTGAGGAAAGTGTTGACTTTTAAGATTAGGTATAACGTATACGTTTTCTATTTTACAGTTTCCTTAGCAAACTCATCTGCTGCTTCCATCTCAGCACAGGTTACCAACAGCTGGTTCACCTACCTCCACAAACCACGGCTTGAAGGCCGGGAAAAGTGGAGTCATCTATAGAAAAAATATGAAGACTATTTCCATCTCGATCATGCCACCTCCTTCTTTTGAACATCTCATGTAAAACCTCTCTGGCCCGACCCCCCTGGTCACTTCAGTCATCTACCACTCCCTTATACCAAACCATCTTTTGTGTCTGACCTGTCTGCTTTCCTGAATCAGCTCCACTCCATCTCTCCCACAGTTCTCCGTCTTGGCGTCTTCAATATTCCCAGTGATTCCTGAAACTGCTGCGCTGCCATAATGTCACACAACACATCAACTTCCTCACCCACAAACAAGGACATACAATGGACCTTTTCTGCTCAACCTTTGCTGTCACAACCTGCTGACTCTGCAATTTCTCACCACCTGGCCATCTTCATGGACACTGACCTCCTAACCCCCCCATCAAAACACCCAGCAACTTCAGACCCACCTGTAGCCTTCCATGTTTGGCCTAAAGCTTTGCACGTGTGGCTGCATCCCAGCTTAAAGCCAAACTCAACCTCAACTCTTGTGACTAGTTTTCTGCCCACAACACAGTAGTGAAACAGCTCTCCTCAAAGTTACCAAGGAGCCGCTGCTCTCTGGTGACTCTGGCAACCTCGGCATCCCCATTCTCCTCAACCTCGCCTCCGCATTTGACACAATCAACAAGCAATAGTAATAAATATACAGACAGACAATCTGAAGACATAATACCTCTGGCCATAGCTGTTGCCAGGGCAGAGACATAAAAAAAAGAGCAGAAAATAGTATGACTTAAATTCTTGACTCTTAAATTGCATTGCATGTCTTGTGTTTTGTTCCCCACAGCAACAGTAACAAGTGCCAGTAATTGGATTTATAGCGATTGGTACTATAAATTCTATGGGCCCTATGACTAATAAGTCCTGTGACTTGGCAGCGTGAGGACCTGTCAGGCGCTGTGACCAAACACATACAATACACAACCTGATTACCAGAGACATAAAACCACTCAAAAGTCGATTCTCAAGAATGGCTTCTGTGTTACATTAGGCTTCACATTTTCTCAATCAAATTTAACCTATAACCAATTACTCCTCAAGTCTTTGGCTTTGAAGGTAGCACCTAATTACAACACAGGAAATGCTTATAACATATACTCACTGAAATAAACAAGGAACAAACAGGCGCATTATCTTCTAAACAGTTTTTCCCCTTTTCTCAAAAGAGCACTAAGCATAGAGTTGATTCAATTAAAACTAGTTTCTGTTTTGTCTCATCTAAAAACAAATTAAGACACTGTAGTTTTGATGTTTGCATTAAAACAAATAAATACTAAACAAATTGTTCCTACATCTCATGTTGTAACTTGTGTTATTTCAGAATACAAGATGAACAAAAACTGTTTACATGTCAAAACCTGCATAACCAAACATGTATCCACTAATCTCATGACTTACAAATTCATTTTTCACAGGGAGGACCTACATACCAAAAACAGGACGCACATGAAATGAATGACTGCAGTAAAATGGCTGTGGGAACGTGGAAGGTTACAAGTTGTACTTTAAGAGAAAACAGCACGAGTGGTGTGTCCAGTGTGAACTGGGATGGTGACTTGCCTGACTGGCCTTGGCGTTGACATTGCCGTGACTGAAGAGCTTCTTGACCACTGCCATGTCCTCCTCTTCCTTCACAGTAGAGAGAGCAGCTAGCATGATGGCCGTGTAGCCCGCCTTGTTCTGCTTATCCACACAGCACACACCTGTAGACACATTTTATTACAGTGCATTTATGCATATAAACACACACAGTGTACATCAGTACTTACAGCTGATTGCACATATGAAAAAAAGCAAGCAAAAAAGCAAGCAAAAAAAAGTTACAAGTATTTCGATATTCTCTCAAGTAACATTTATGTGGGAAAAAAAAATTCCAAATTAACTGTTCGCAGAAAAATAACTTCTATATATCTACAGTTTAGCCCGATAAAGGGCTTTTATCTCTCATCTCCCAAAAAACTGGCTAATTTAAAGGTTTCATATGTAAACAGAAAAAAAAATGGAGCTCGATTTCTTTGTCAGTCAAGCAGCACATTGAACAAATCCACTCTTCCTCTCCCAGATTGACTTACTGTCCATATTCGATGGTAAGTGCTAAAAGTTTAGATCTCGGCTAGGCACATAAACAACTTAAATCTTACTACCATATACATTTTGTTCTCATTCAATTCAGTTCAGAAATCAAAGATACCAACATCATAATGATGACTGTCACTGGAACCATTTGCTAGTCAAGAAATAGCAAATAGCTCCTTAAACCTTAAAACTGCATGAGAAAACTAATGGCTAGTCTTGTCAAACAGCACACATTAACTGGATTACTTTTCTAGTCCGTATGGTATTGGTCTATAGTGTAGTTTGGATTAATCTTGATCGCTGACCTGTGTCCAACAGCAGCCCCACCACGCCGAAGTTGGAGTGGGAAACGCTGTAGTGGAGAGCTGTGTTACCGTTGCCATCGGTCATGTTGACTATGTGTTCCAGCAGCACTGACGACACCTCAGAGAATGCCATCAGGTAGTCAGAGACCCGTGAAGGCTGAGCCATCTTGGCACTGGAGATGCGGAACCACTCGAGCTGCACAGTGTGGGTGCTGGAGAGCTGAGGGCGAGGGTGCCAAGTCATGTTATTTTGCATTTAAGTATGCACTTAAGTATGCACTGTGAACATCAGAGGAAAACTGAGGCAGAAGTTTACTTTATTATTATTTCCGGTGATGAAGTGATGAAGCTAAATGTGTAACTCTGTGATAAAATTATTTGAAGAAGCATGCAGGGACGCACCACTTCCTTACTCTTCAGTGTTTTAATGTCATCGTTCAGGTGGTTCTTCAGGATGAGGCAAGCTTCACGCATTTTTGAGCTCAGCTCAAACCTGTGACAAAAACACAAATGTTTGAGGTCATAGGTTCTCTTTCTTTGCAACGCAATTGTATGTGGATTTTACAGTTTATGTACCTAGGGAGTGTATCATATAAGTGTGGTAAGACTCTCCTTGCCATGCAACATGGTTTGATAGCATTCACATTAACAGCACTACATCAGGAAACTCTATGAACCCATTTCCTGCTACAGGGGCGTGAAACTGCATTAATCTGCAACTAACAAAATGTTTTCTTTCCCACTTAATAACAACCTACTTTTCCTTCACAGCATCAGATGAATAACTTGCAGCTCTCAGAGTTTCCTCATCAGTGTCACTCTCGTCCAGGTTGATGTTTCTCTCCTCCTCAGATGTTTCTTCTTCCAGAGCCGCCTCATCCTCCTCTGTGCTGTCTAAGCACTCTCCTTCTCCACTTTCTCCAGAAGAACTACCATCTTCCTCTTCTTCTTCCTCTTCTTCTTCCTCACTGGATGTAGACTCATACCTGGAAGGAACACATATTTGCTGTAATACATTTTAGGCAATTGGCTAGCTCTTCTTTCAAAAGCAACACTGCAGTTGGGGAGAAAAATGTTTTTGTTTCTTACTTGTCAAACACGTGACCTGTTCAAAGTGTTATTTCCAGCCTGTGGACCCTATGCCATCCTCATTTTATTTTTACTGTGATAAAAATAAAAATTAGACTTCATGTTACCCACCCTCCATTTAGAATACCAACAAATTGCAGACTTTTCTTGCCAGCAGTCCGATTCTCGCATGAGTTACTCCCATCCTTCCTCTTCATGATTGATTTCAGCATACCTGTTGCCATGAAGGAAGCATCCTGATCAAACAGTAGTTCAAACAAAGTACACCAGAGAAAAACACACCTCACACAGAGGTTTGTCATGAGTCTCTATTGGTGGAACAGAGATGACATAATCCTAGTCTTTCTAGTGGAACTGCTATTAAAACATATTTGAGTGAGTAATTATGAAATAAATAAATTAATGAATATTTGCATTGTTTTAAGTGAGACAGTTCTTTAAAGCACATTCTTGTTTTGTGTATAAATTAGTATGACATTACATAATCTTTTGCACCAGAATGCAGTTATCAATGATGCATAGTTTTGTTTTTGCAACAATGATAAATAATTCTATATTAGACATATTTTACAATGAAGGCAAATAGTGCAGTTCTCACCTGTCTTGGTGCTGCTGGGTGCAGTCTTCTGTCCATGATCTTCCTCTTTTTTCTCAGCTGTGCTGACCAGCTCTTCGTCTGGAGAGACCTTGTACTCAACAATGGTCAGCTGTCTCTTCTTTGGCACTGTAACTTTGGGCTCCTCAGTCTTTTCTTCAATTAACTTCTCCCATTGACACCCAGTGCTTACCAGTGCAACAGAAGCTGGTTCTGGTGGTTTCTGTAAAAGATCTGTCTGGGTGCCCTGTTCGATCCGGTCTGCTGGTAAAATCTCGCCTACGCATGCATCAGTCACCTCTGGGCGGCACAAAACCCCAGCGTGCTTTAACGCAGAAGTCAGAGTCTCTACCTGGGCATTCATTGTGTCTGGTTTTGCAAGAACCTCCTTCTCAAACGTGACTTTGGAGGTTTTCTCTTCCATCTTGGCTCTAAGCATCCCCAGGTCTTTGTCAGCCACACTAAGCTGGTCCTCTAGAGCCACAATGGCGTCCTGCTGGAATTTAATGGTGTTCTGTAAGGTGTCAATCTCCTGCTGTGCTTCGCTGGTCAGTCCAAGTAGTGATTCCATGACCCAAACCTCAGCCTCTTCTGTCTCCACCCTGGTCTGTACCCCCTCCTCATGAACCAGAGGAGCCTCTGTTCCCGTGCCTTTCTCACAAGCACTCACCCTGGTGCCCTCAGAAGCATCTTTCACACCCTGGCTGTAGTAGAAAACAACAGAGTCCATTGGCATGTCGTCCCCAACAGCCACTGATTTCTTCTCAACAACGGAAACTTTCTCTGCAGTTTTTTCTATAACTTTTGATGAAGGTTCTGGAGTTTTCTCTTCCTTCCCCTCAAATTTCTCTGTCAGCCTTTTCAGATCACCAGATTTTCCAAGGCCTTTGTGACCAGGTGAGGTTGGTGAAGTCATTCGATTGAGGATACGATGGTCAGTTTGAGTTTGAAGGGTCTCTGTGGTTTGGGTAGAAGACTCTGTAGACTGTTGCTTCTGCTGGGCCACCTCCATGGCTACTTTTTTCTCCTGCAGGGCTAACAGGAGCATGTCTTTCTCTGCACGAAGCTTGGCCACCTCTCTCTCAAGAGCAGGAACACCCTTTACCCTTTCTTCCATCTCCTTCAGCTGCTTCAAGGCCGTAGCCATCTGCTCTCTAACTGTCTGCAGCTGGCTGGGAGGGATCGGAGTCATTGTGGTGCCAGCAGCTGGAGTGCTGCGCCCAGAGGTCTGAGGACTGGGTTTAATCCAGCTACTCTGGAGAGGCTGAGTGGATGGGGAGGTTATGAGCTGTTTGGGAGGATCTGCAAGCTGAAAGCGCCCGCCATTATGGTGCTGGTGAGTTTGTTCCTGCTGTAGCCGCCGGCTGGTTTCTAGGAGAGTCCGCTCGACTCTGGGGTTGCGCTGTGGTGGAGGGGGTGGCACTTTGGCCCCGGCAGACAGCGGAGGGATAGTGAGGACGTTTACAGGAGAAAGAGACAGTGCCTCGCAGGGTGCTGACCCGAGGCGGTTGCGTGGTGGTGGCGGTGGAGGAGCTCTGCCATCTTCACTGGCAGGGGATGCAAGAGACTCTGTGGATGTCCAGCCACTGGTACGCCCGCCCACACTCGGACTCCTCTGGGAGAGTTTGACCCCTCGGCCCGAGCGGCGGGAGCCGACAGGTGCCCGACGGAGATTGTGCCCACTCTCTATTTCTTCTACATATTTGAGGAAGTCCAGATCCAGCTGGAACCCATACGGAGTCTGGACGGAGTAGGAACCTGGCTGGTCAGCCTCTTCCTGACTGGAGTAGATGAATGGAGAGCCCAGATCTGAAGGGAAAATGACACGTAACTTGGCAACATTGATACATCATTGGTATTATAAATTTTTGTTTCCTCATAAACAAAAGGAAATTGTGTTTACATTCACTGTTTCTTTTTGATTATTTAAGAATTCTGCCTTGTTTACAGCCTTGTTTCCTAGCTTCTAATTGTCGTCTTCACTGCCTTTATTGGCACATGGCCACATTTCATTGTGCACCATCATTCAGTGGAATAGCATGTGCATGTGCATCCTTGTGCATGTATGATACACTGGTCCATAACACAAATAATGGTCAAAAACTTCACAGGGTAACTTTAATTAATACTGCTAACATGCTAGCATGCTATACTGGAGCTGGTGTAGGTGAGTGAGCTGTGGTGTTTACAGTACAGATTCCCTGATACCATCTGAACTGTCTCACAGTGCGATAAACCCGATACTGGCAGGTTAGAACAAATTATATAATTTATTACAACAATGAAGTGAAAATTTGCAGCACAATGCATCACAAACCTCATCTCAAAGATTACCCAAAATATTTACAAGTTCACAGTTACAAAAGAAATGGCAGTATGAGGTGGTAACACAGGCATCTCCATGCAGTTTCTTACCAGGCAGCTTTGGGTTAACTTGCACCGACTGAGTCATTTTTCAGGACTGTGACCTTTCAGCACACACACAGCTTCAATTCAACACCTGGCTAAAGAAAACACACAGTGACATGAATGCTTTTCTCATGAATGAACTTGAACCTAGAGGAAGGAAAACAATGTCATTTCTGAAGCACCACAAAGTAGTCACTGATTTTTCTGCAAGCGTCAACATCATGTGCTCCACATCAACATATTTTGTTAACAGGAGACAGCTTTACACAGCACACAACATGAACAGCACAACCCAAGTGGCTACATGCTCTCACTTAACTTACTACAAAGTTCAGAAAGGCCAGAAGGAGTTAGTGTTTTGTAATGGCTCGTTAGCACGTGTGACAGCCTGTGACTGAATTCAAAAGAAGGTGAGTTCCCTTATTGCAGAGGTAAAGAGGTTAAGTGGACCTCATGTTTGGTTTTCCTTGTTCAAGGATGTTGAGCCTGACATCATCCATACCTCAGAGTGTTTGTGTGTGTGTGTGTGTGTGTGTGTTTGTGTGTACCTCTATCTTATATCTTCTTTGTGAAGATAGATAGAAGTTTGAGTTACAGACCTTATGGAGTGAGGACATGTTAAGAAAGTGAGGACAGGGCTAAGACTTGGTTTTAGAGTTCAGGTTAGAGTTAGGGTTTGGTAACGGTTGGGGTTAGGCATTTAGCTGTGATAGTTACGGTTAGGCTAAGGAATGCACTGTGTCAATGGATGTCCCCCACGGGGATAGTGAAATAAGACTGTGTATGTGGGTGGGTTTTTTCTGTTTGTTTGCATTTTTCCCAAAATTTCAAACTCTTGACTTCTTGACCTATACTTTCTTTCCTGTAAGAGTCATTACATATAACTAAAGGTTAAGATATGTGCCTCAAGTACAAGTGTGTGTGTGTGTATGTGTATATGTGTGTATAATGTAAACCTCCAGCACTCAGTTAAGATGGCAGTCAGGGGAAACACCTCAGAACAAAGTCAATAACAAAGAGCTGAACATTGTCCAAAAACCTCAAGACTTCTGCTCCACAACCAACCGCATCACACCATCCAGCTCAACTGAAAAACCACAGGACTCTTCTCACCACATGACCTCTAAATCCCGACATAAATGCTGCTTCACTGGGAAATCAATTACTTCCTCTAAGTATAATATCCATAACTTCAGACACGTGAAAAATGATGAAAAACAAAACTCGATGGACGTGACAGAGAAACTAGTAAGTTATGAAACCCTTTTTTTGGGGGAAAATTTTGTGAATGAAGAGGTGAAATTTACATTTAGTCTAAGGAACTGATGAATAAACATCTGACTAGGGCAGTAACTATCACTGCTCCTGTCGACAACCTGGTTCTTCTGTTTGCTTCAAACAGGAAACATAAAACGCTTCCTTCACAGCAGGTAAGAGCTACCAGTTAGCAAGTGTTCCCGATGGAACATGGAAAACTTATCATGCAGTAGGTACTTATTACATAACAGTTTCAGAGGACAATTAAAGACATTAACTTAAATAAAAAGAGGCACTTGGCTTGTCTTATGTCCCACTATGGTTTTCATGACCTCAATGTTTGAGGTATTGTGTTGACAAAAATGTGTTTACAGGCAACACAATAACAGATTACTACAATGACAAAAAGAAACAACGGTAATGATAATAATGCTAATGCCGAAAAAGCGCACCAAAGCAGTCTGTTATGGTGTGTTGAAGTTAAGTTTACCTCTCTCAGCCGCTCAGTGAACGATTCATTCAGCTGGAGTACAGGCTGGTTCCCTCCTCCCTGCTCCACACAGCCCTGTGAGAGAGACACAGAGATTCAAAAATCACTGCCATTACAAGACCACATTACTGGGTAAAAAAAAAAAAAAAAACTTGAATGAGTTGGTGGACCAATGCCTGACAAAGTACTGCATGTAATAATATGTCTGTTTAAATTGGTCGCATATGCGTAAATAGCAGGTAGAGGGAATTTGGAGTGCTGGAGCTGATTAAGCAGACATGACAATAAGCCCATAAACATGCTTAAGGGCTTATGGGAAATGCTGTTCTTTAATGGCCATATTTAACTAAACATACGAAACAAGCCATGCAACATACTGTTGGGAAAAAAACTCTGCTCCTCTGCTGGATTTTTAGTCATTTAAATTTGTTACAAATGTCTGTGAGATTTTGAATGAGGTTTTCACTTCAGCTCTCTATAGTAGCCAAGATGGAAAAGCCCCAACGTGAACATCTACCTGCACAACCACAAACATCACTATCGCAGGTGTGTGATTTCACAAAGAAAATTACAGGGGCTGCTGTCTATGTGGGTCATAAAACGCCAGTGTGTTCTGTGCATAAAACTACCTTTAGTTTACAACACAAAAACACTGTCTTAGAAATATGAAAAAGTACAGTCACACACACACACACATACACAAAACCTCAGATACATACAATCATTCATTTTGTTTTAAACACACACACACACTGATGTGTTTTCCAGCAGCCTCAGGCACATTCCTACAGTAACACATGCTGCTGCAACATGCTGGTCGTCCTTCTAACTGACAGTCTACAGATAAACCATAAACACACACACACAAATCATCTTAGACTGCAGCCGACCGACAATTGTCAAAGAAAAAAAAAAGTCCACAAACATTACGACAGAAGATTAATTAGGACAAGTTATATTATGGGCTATTACAGACAATGGACAATATTTCATTAAAATAACCAGCGGGAAGGAAAAAGAAAGAATCTTCTCTAACGGAAAACGTTTCTGCTCGGTATCTTATCAGTGGCTGCTCTGTTTCTCCTCAGTGTTTCTGTCAGCTGCTTTTCTCAGGTCAGACCACAGTAGACGTGATGCTGCGGCGTCCGGACCAATCAAACACAGTTACACACACTTTAAAAGGTTTTTAAGGATGTGACCTCACCTCGCTGGTTTACTTTGGTCCAAGCCAAAAAGAAGCAGTTTACTGACAATAGTTACATTATATTACACTTTTTTTTTTTTTTTTTTGGTAACCAAAATCCAGTTTAAATTTGTGTCAAAACTTTGTCATCTTTATTTCATTTTCTTTCTTTCTTCCTCAAAGCTGCATGGAGACCCAGGGCATTATATCCAAATGATCTTGTTCAAACACAGGTTCATAGTTCCAGTAGAGCAGTATGTTTTATATCAGTGACAACAAAGTATGCGTCTTTTATTTTGAACTCGTTTGCCACAGGTTCAACTTTTGTTTCCACTGCTGTCCATTTTTCTCCTGTTTCAGGAACATCATTTTGGCAATGCTCATGGAGGTATTACAAAATCCAAACACCCCATTTAATAAAACAGGATGCACGTGTCAGTATACAGGCAGTACTCTGACGCAGGAACACAAGGCAGAACCTGGCTGCAAAGCTTTACAGGTTCTTCAAAGTTCATGCTGTGGGAAGTGGAAAAGGCCTGTTGGTATGCTGACCGACCGACCGTATTTTCAGTGATGAATTTCTGGTTTAACCGCTCTAGACTGATGGTATGTACAGCATTATTTTAATAAAACAGCATCGGAACACCATGAAAATCAATGTACCGCAAACCAAAAAAGATGGCAATAATTTACCAGTAATTGATAAAATGCTGAGAAGAGCATTTCTGTAAAAAATGAATTACACGATGTGCTGCAAAGTTAATTAGATCACTAAACCAACTGTAATTAACAGGACAATCCCAAGATCCAACTCTTCTCTCTGCCAGCATCTTCCTTCCTTCGACTTTTGGTTCCTTCGCTCTTTATTTTCTTCACCTCTTTGTTTCTTTTCCTCCCTTTCCCCTCATCAGTTCCCCTCTATATCTCCTGCTCTCTTGTCTCTACCCTCCTCCCCTCACATGACTCTCATTTCTCCCCTCGTCCTCTTCTTTTCTCACCCCCCAACAACAACAACACACAGACACACACTAGTCATACAGTCACATACTTCCCTCAGCTCCTCTCAAGTGTTGCTGTTTTTCTCTCTGATTTGATGACAGGCAGCAAATTACAGACTGCAGTGAGAGGCTGCATTCCTTCTCTCTACACCCAGAGTCCTGACCAGCTGAGAGTCTCACAAGCATGAACATACACACCACTGAGTGCCAAGTCTCATAATGACACTCGCACAAGCCAAAAACTAAATTTCTAAAGTACTCATAAACACATCCACGAGAGCGTGCACACACACACACACAATGGCAAAAAAAACCACACAAGTAAAAACTTGCAAAACCTGCATAAACACAAACCTATGAGCACATAATTCACACAAACATCCAAAAATCTGATTTACTTAAGCATATGAGTCCACACACACACTCACTCACATACACACACACATTATCCGACAGTCATACAATGTTCACAGCTACAAATTTCAGTGAACTCGTTTTGAGCATAGCTCTTTAATTTAGTAAACGTCTAACTGGGCTCTGTTGTGAGCAGATAAACTACATTGTTCTTCAGACTGATTGAGTCCACGTGACATTGTTGATTCAGTTTTCATGCATAATGTCGATCATAACCCAGCACCACAGTCGTATTTCAGTACATTACAGGCAGTCACACAGCAATCTCCCAGTCCTGCCAACATTACCAGACACCAAAAGAAGAAAATAAAGCCAGGGTTTGTAATTTCTGAATCATTTCCTACAAATTTCCAACATGTTTTCCTGGATAGAGCTATGTTATTTGGTGCTAGCTGTGTGGAAACAAAGTTTTACACTTCCAGTTAAATAATTTCAGTTAACTTGCAGAGCAAAGCAGATAGTCTGTTGGTCAATGCACAGCTGCTCAGCTAACTGTGAAAAAAAAAGTGAAATTTCTCTGTAGCCAAAAACAGTTCAACAAATAAGGAAAATAAACTTTCCACTGATAAATGAATTACATTGTCCTTGCATTACAAAAAAAAAGCTTTTCTTTAAGGGGCACTCCTATTTTCCCTATGATTAGTAGTAAATGAAATTATTAGGGAAATCTGGACCAATAAAAATACATTTTTTTACATCATTTTTGTTGTAATCGCTAAGATCTTGCATTTGAAAACCCATGTAGATGAGGCAAATTAGACCAATGTTGTACTAAAACCCGACACTGGTATTTGAAACAATTTCCACACACAAAGAAACAATGACAGGGTCATCCTGTTTTTTTGTATTTACTGTTGCGTGACTCTGATGTTTGAATTAATAAAAAGGGGACAGGAAACCCCATGAAGCTATTAATAAATAAAACCTGATTTCTCTCGCTCACTAGCTTTGTTCTCTCATTCACTCTTCCAATGCTGATACTAGCTGCATCCAATACTTCCTTCCTTGAAGCATCCGTAGGATCTGCGTTTGACCAACTAACATAACATTCAGCCTTACCTAACCCCGACCCTTTGGAAAGTACTGGCCCCTGGAGCAGGTTCAGTGCCTCAAACTCTACTTGGTTCCCTGAGAAAGTTCCTCCTGCAGAAACATCCTACTGGTACATTTTTACTATTATCAATAGAAATGATGCTTTAGCAATGAGCGGACCGGCCTTCAAACCAAGTGATCAGCTCACTCTGATTGATTAGTGCTTCAGTGATCAAAAAATGAAATGTGAAAAAATTCATCGATGCGTTATTAATGAGGAAGAGAACACTGGGTCGTCCTGCATTCAGTCCACTTCATGGAAGAGGAAATGTTGTGCCGGTTCGAGGTTCGGGGGCCATGTTTTGAAACAGTGACCTCATCCCCAACGCCACCCTTTTCCCGAGAAGAGAAGCCAGAGAGAGAAAGAGAAGGAGGGAGAGAGAGAGAGAGAGAGAGAATCTGACTGGTGGTGGGCCAACTTTTACTACCTGACTGAGAAAAAACCCATTCAGAAATCTGGACACAGACACACCGAACTACAAACCACAAATACATGCCTTCACGTCTATGTGCAGACCATGCACACATACACAATTGGATTATTATGCTTGTGAGGACCGTCATATCTTTTTTATTCTTTTACCATAATTTTTATTTTAATCTTTCTTATTACAGACTAATCAATTAACTGAAAATATATATCAATTCCTAAATTCCTGAGATCAGTCTTTGTATTTGAGACTTTTCTCGATAAACAAAATTCTGTGTTAAATATGTGTTTATAGTGGTCGAGCTTTGAAGTGAATAATTACAGTCTGTGGACCTGCCACAGTTTACAGGACCCAGGACGGTTAGCCGACTCTGGATATCTCACAGTGGATTTAGAGCTCACATCTGTAAGACAGATAGACTGAAAACAGACTCTAAACACTTCTCTGAGGTCTCGGTTTGCGTTTGGCTGAAGAGATATTGTCTCTGGCTACGAGATATGAAGCCGTGGAAGTCGACTGAACAATGCGTGGATTCTATTTTATCCAGTCTGTCCCTGCCAGGGAGCTAACGCTAGCTAACAGCTGTCTGTAGATATGATGTCTCTTCAACACAAACTGCAGATGAATTAGAGAGCAGACTTTCATTGGCATATATGTGCTGTACTACTACTGACTGGTATTTATTTTTTTTAAATATGCATAATGATCACACCCTTGTAAGTGGTGTAGGTTTTTTTTTCTCATTCTACTCTATATTATGCTCTACTGTTTTTCTCACACAGGCCTAAAAAACATAGACATCATGTTGATTACCCAGCAGCCATTTCGAGGGGAGTCTGTTCTCGCTGATGATTCCAGGGTCAAGAATGAACTTTGAACCTCGACTTATTTGTTGCTTTATGGAATGAGAAACAGCATCTTGAAGCAAATGTCCATTTTCACGACTTTTAACTATCATGCCAGTTAATCTTAAACCTAAACCCAAATCATAATCCTGAACTTGATCTGTTGAGGAGGCGAGGAGAAGATTTCTTTGATGTCTTTATCCTCGCGAGGATATTAAGGCCTTTTCGACACACAAATGTAAGTACACACACACACACACACTGGAGGGCCTCTCTGCTGCTGGGATAAATCTGCAGTTTCCTGAAGGGAAGCCCACTACTCCCCCAATAAATCCCCCACATCACCGCACACACACAGCCCTCCATGCCCCCGTGGGAGACCTCCCATTGTCTCCCAGTGGGGGGGGGGGGGGGGGGGGGGGACCCCCCCCACCCCCCCACCCCCCCCCCCACCAAAACCACCCCCCAAAAAAAAAAAAACCAACAACAACCCCCCAACCCAGCCCCCCCCCCCCCCCCCCCCCCCACCACCACAACAAAGTCACAGCAGCGCTGGTTTGTTGTGGAAACCTCAAATGATGTCATCTGATTGGTCGTATTTGAGGGTTTCCTTGTATTGTAGCGGTGAAATAACAAGTTTCTGTCAACTATTACAGCTGGGCTCTTGCTCTCTCCTCATTTTGCTCACTCATATCTGTGTTTTGTTTACGCCACCGTATCCAATAACAGTGTGTTGAGCAGATTTCACAGATATGATTATTTGGAGCACATAATGGCTTTAAATAATGTTAGAGGTTCAGGCCTTTGTCTTTAATTCGCTGCTGTTTTTCTCAAGCCCATATTCAAGGTTTCTCAAGTGGGAATAGAGATTTTAAATTGCTTATTGTTTTTTTTTTTGTTTTGTTTTTTTTAATCCCCCTGTTCCAAAGGCTACACTATTGAACAATGTTAGGTTTCCTTCACTACCATAAAGATACTCAATGACTCAAAGTTGGTTTGATGTCACTGACGGTCTTGTAGTTGTTTGATGAGCATTGATTTTTGTTAAACTGCACTGATTTTAAAATCTTACTTGCTCAACCAGTCCTTTTATGTATGTAAACAGAAAAGCAGAAACTCAAGCTGCGTCTAAATCATTAAATTGTTCTACATATCTGTGGACTGTTCGTGCTCAATTCTACATACCATACAGTTCATTTCTGTAGAGCACACTATGCAGCGTGTGAACTATGATTGATGAGACTTTCACATCTAATCAGAAATTGCCCTTCTTATCACCAGAAACTGATTTAAATGGATTTAATCACGAAATTATCAAACATTTCGGTTGTATTGGCTGACATTGACCGACTGACCTCCTGCTTTAATGCGCATTGTATTGTTCAGAAACTCATCTGACCAGAGGGGTTTTTCAAAAACGAGATTACCAGCGTTTAGCCAGCACTAGCATTATCCCCATTTTTGCCTCTTTTAATGGCATTTAAATGAAAGGGAACTTTAGTTGTCTAGAAAATGCTGATTATCTTATTTTATTGCAACAAATAAATCACCTGGCTTGGATCCTGGTTCATACTTCAGAATTGTTTAATGTTATGTTGCGTCTATTACATCTTGTACAAGCAGTTCTTGAATCAGGCTTTACTCCCCTGTAATCTGATCACGCTACCTCTAAGTTGCCTTCATGAAACAGATAAATCTTGGTTTGGTTTGTTCAGCTCATTCACGATACTCTCTTCACAAGCCCTGTTTTTCTGGGCTCCTTCATTGCACTTATTGATATGTCCGTATTATTTGTATGTAGTCTAACCTCAGTGAACGCACGCCTTCATTGGCCGTCGCTTGGTATTGACGTTTTGCTCTGCTCTGTCTGTGTTCACAGAAGTGCATCTATTGTCGTAAACGCTGTGCGGGGAAGCGGCAGGCAGGCGCTTGTATCCAGTGCTCATGTGGCCGGTGTCCCACCTCCTTTCATGTGACCTGTGCCCATGCTGCTGGTGTAATCATGGAGCCTGATGATTGGCCGTACGTTGTGTCAATCACCTGCCACAGGCATCAATCACGGAGTTCTTCAGCTGTAAGTTATAGGACTGGTGTTTTCTATAGTTGTTATGAACCAAATTGTGTTTGGTAATGATGAACATGGCGATGTGTTGGCATGTTATCAGCCTTGTACAAGACTGATAGAGGTAATGGGGTCATTGGCAACATTTGGCTAATGTGAGTGAGAAAGGAATTGTTGATGGCAAAAAATAGATCTATACTAGGCAGTGCTACTGCAAAAGTATGTGGTTGATTAGCTGATACAATTCACTTGTCTGCCTAAAATTACGTAATTAATAATAATTAAATAAGGTGATTGCTTCTGTTGTAGCAGCCATACAACATCAACAGTCTGTAGAAGTCTTAACATGTTCATGTAGAGAACTCCCACCTCCAGCAAAAGCTGCATAAAATAACACATTTCCGTTTGTCTGTCACAGGAATCAGCTCCTGGTGTAAATATTGAAGAATGTGTTGGTTCTTCTTACTTTGCTGACTCCACATTAACAGTGAATAATGAATGACTTACACCTGCTCGGGCAGGTGTGAATGTGAAGTTACGTCTTAACTCTATGTTGTGATTGACTTGTATGGTGCAACACATTGGCTGTGTTCAACGGGAGCTAAATTTAAACTCATGTAGAACTGGTGCCACAGGTGGCTGTATACTAAGTGGAGTAAAAGCTACAGAGGTGATTTAGTACAAATACCCATTTGATGGAATTTTAGCCGTTGATTTGTTTCATTATTTTCAACTGTGAGAAAAAGCTGAAATATCTCTTTAAAATGCTTCATTTGCCTTAAAAGTTTAGTTCACTGAAACTACAAAAACATTTTCTCACTTTGTTCTGTACAAAGTAGTTTCAATGAAAACTGTCCATAGTACGGTCTGTTAATTATCCAGAGTTATGGGTGTTTCTGGAAAGACATTTTATTGTTTTTTTTAAACAAAACAAAAAAAATGTAATGTAATTTTCAATGCTGTGAACATCACAAACATTACATACATTACGTTACATTCACCTCTTTTGTGCTGGGGTAGCAGCAGAACTCAAAACTAACTGCCTGACTTGACGCCATGAGATGTGAATAAGACAATATGTTTTGTTTTTTTTGTAGTTTGGGGTTTAGAGCCTTTAAAATGGAGAAATTTAGTTGGATATTATACTGTATTAGCGGTCATACATTAGTCTAATTACATCTCCCTGCTCTGTCTATACTAGAAGCAGCGAGCATGCCAAGCGTCCATCTCACTGGGCCAGACGGTGATCTCCAAACACAAGAACCTGCGCTACTACAGCTCCAAGGTCACGCAGATCACCTCTCAGATGTTTTACGAGGTCATGTTTGATGACGGCTCCTTCTCCAACGATACCTACCCCGAGGATATAGTGGTGAGAATATGTTTAATTAGAAGCAAGTTCAAGAGGTCACCTCCCAGTTGTACGAGGTCATATCTAATATTAAAGCCCTCTCATTAGAAAGGAGCTTCTTTTCTTTTTTTCAGGGAAGATTACTGGTTTCTCAAATGGTCATTGCATGAGGTATTACCTATAAGCTCGTTTTAATATCTTACTATAAGTTGTGCATCTGTAAACCCAATGTGATCAAGAGTGATTTTAAATCACGTCTCTAAACCTTTCTGCAAGCACCGTGAAACAACATGGATTTGTGAAAAGGCCATTTATATTAAAACAGAATATCAGAGAACTGCTGAGTTGTCATGGCAGCAACAAATAATCACTGACTTCGCCGTTCTCGACGAGTGGAAATTTATGGATTCGTTCAAGTGATTATGGTAATGGCTGAGTCTTACGTGGTGAGCTTAACACTGTTTAAGACAAGTAGCTGTGACAAACCACATCACACACAAAGTTGTGCGTTACTATATTAGTGAGGACATTCCACTAATTTACATTCGATCCTGAACATCCTTAATGCAAGCCTTAATTCACCTAGTCTTCTTTAGATGTATAGCAAATTGTACAACTCTTTAATTCCTGCTTCAAAACCCTTAAATAAAACAAATTATTTTATCTGGAAACTGTTATGATGGTGTATATTTTAGCAAAGTAATGATAAGATACCATTTTTATTACCATTGGCTGCGGTAGTAGAGCAGATCTGTGGTTCGATTCCCGGCTCTCCCAAACCCAGGTTGCACCAGGAAGGGCAGCAGCATTCAAACCTAATCAAAATGAAATATGTGGCTGGTCGTCCAACAACATAAAATCTGACCACACCTTTGGTTTCATCAGGGCCTGATCAGATATTTTCATATTCTAATATATTATGTATTTGTTTTGAACATTATTTGCCAAATTGTTCAAATTTGAAATTGTAAATTTTTGTAGTAAGTTTTAACCAGCAAGGTGTAAGATAAATTTAGAAAGTGTTAGATTCTCCATAAACATTAACAGTTTAATAAGGTGTTGAAATTATGGCGAGTTTGATACCAAAAGTTTGTTTTAAGCTGAGCTCAGTGATTTGGCAGGTGGGCTTTTCAAAGTGCTCTGCTGTTTTCAGCAGCAGGATAAAGAGGCTGTCTGAATGGAGTCTAACCATGATATTAACCTAATTTGAACAGTAGTAAAACTAAAAAGAGTCAAGCCACCCACTGTGAATAACCTTTCTCATGCTTTCCATCGTTTTTTTTTGACACTCGGGCACTTATACAACCAATCAATCGTTATCAATCTCTCTCTGTTTTTAGAGCAGAGATTGTGTGAAATTGGGTCCTCCTGAAGTGGGAGAAGCTGTTCAAGTGAAATGGCCGGACGGGCTGTTCTATGGTGCCAAATACCTGGGATCCAACGTCTCCTACATGTACCAGGTACACATACATGCCCTGCACACACATACAGCCGTGGCAGCAGTTAATGCGTCAGGGGAAAAAACGGACACAGTTGGGCAGATTAAATCTTTATTTCTGTAAGTGCTGAAGAAACTTGCAAGCTCAGTTGTAGGTCAGAGCGAGAACTTGAACTCCCTCAGCATCAGAAACATCGTGACTCCACTGACGTTGTGGAGAGGTGAAGGGAGAGGTAAAAGAAAGAAAACACTTGAGACAGAGACCGAGAGAGGTGCTGAAGTCATAGTGACTAAAGAAGAGATGGAAGATGATGATGGGAGGATGAAAGGATATCGGGAGGAAAAATCGTTCAAACAGAGTGAAGGCAGATGGGGAGAGAAAGAGAGATGGAGAGAGCGAGAAGAGGAGGATGAGAAGGAGGTGACAATCTGCATAATTCAAACTCACTGAAATATTCACTAAGCAAAGATTCATGCAGCTTCCACTTAAAGCTTTATTTAGTTGAGCTGGGCGTCAACCATTAGTTATGCATAAATGCCTCTGTGACGCACACACTCTGTTTCAGATAGGTCAGAATTTAGAAGAAAAAAAAAGCTGAACCAGAACTTTCCATTGTCAGGGTATGTTCAGGAATGAAACTGTTCCAGGGTGTATTTTACTCCTAGATCTACTTCGCTTTCAAAAATGTGATATGAAATGTTTCTAGAGCAAAAAACAAAAATGAAAGACACTGCATATTGACACAGTTTTCCCCTTTAATGTATGATGAAATAACACATAAGGTTATCTTTCTTTCCATATGAAAAAAAAAAACATTGGAAGTTCTGTGTAAACCTTTGCTTTGTTATTGCTGAGCTAACCCTACCTAAAACCATGTTTAATTTTACCAAAGAACACTACTCTTTACTGTCTTATCCTTGACTGATGATCAGTTGTAAAATATTTTTAGGCGAATTTTAACTCTAAGTAAAAATAGATTGTAACTGGGGGGAAAAAAAAGGCAGAAAAGGTGGCAGTACTTTTTTCAGCTTGTTAAGCTTGATGCTCTGAGCCTTTGGTAATAATTGAAGAGCATAATCAGCTTTTTTTTTTTTATCAACTCCTCTCCTCTCATCTGAATAATGGTGACTGGACAGTAAAAGGACAATGTGTAAAACAGATTTTGGTAAGAAAATCGACTGGACTTATTTGACTTGATTTATAACTTAAGCAAAGCTTTAACCTTGTCTGTGCACTGGTGAATAACAATTGTAAAGCGTTTGGGATAAATGTACATTCCATTTTTTTTTTTTTTTTGGTTGGTTAAGTGCTGAATATTTTTATGTTACCTCAGGTGGAGTTTGAGGATGGGTCTCAGGTGCTGGCAAAGAGAGAAGACGTCTATACTTTAGATGAAGACCTACCTAAAAAGGTGAAACGTAGACTTGTAAGTATTAGACTTAATGGACAACACAAACTTAAAAACATAAGTTTGATGATCTAAAATAGTGATGATAGTTAGAAAATTCTCTTACCACCCTGAGACGCTTTCTTGTTTACTCATTGGTGTTCTCCCATGTCGCCCTTTTTAAAGTCCACGGCCTCAAGCATGCGTTTCCAGGACACCTTCTTTACGACGCAAGGGGAGAGGAAACGGCAGAGAACACCCAATTCACGCTTCCAGAAAGACTTTGTGGCCCTCCCAGGCCTCCGTACAACTGCCAAAAGCACATGGGAGCAACGCAGCCACAAAGGGAAATGAAGTCATGGACGAGGATCAATGACAAATGAATGCACTGAGTTAACAGTGGATGTAGAGGGGAGGTTGCTTGTGTGACTGTATGTGTGAGTTTGCTTGTGTGTAAGTGTTTTTGGATCTACTTCCATCCTGACAACTATTGCCCACACAACTTCTCTGTGAATAGATCAGGCGTGAGGGAATAGGTGATCAGGGTTAGATGGATGTTAAATTGCGTGCGCTTGTACATTACACATCAGTGATTGGTGAATGGGTGGTGTGACACTCCGGAGAAGATTTCTGATTGGACAGCTGGACTCTTACAGAATGGGCTGACGGAGGGCGGTGTTGCCTCAGTTGCCTAGTGCTTTCACATCTGTCAGGGAAAACTAACGTGACTTACAATTGTCACATCACCCTTTTTGAAATAAAGAACAAAAACTTTTTTCTTTGTACATGAAAAATTCAAAAGTGAGATTTTTTCTAAATAGCTTGCCTATGGTAGCTTTTTAGGGGTCTGTTATTTCCGGTTTTGATTTTTGAATATTTATGCACTTTGCTTGTAGTATTTTTTTTTTCCCCCCTCATGTCTTAATGTTTCGCCCCAGCATGTTAAACATTGTCTCCTAACTGCTTCTACTGGGCCGAGTCCAGTTACACCACAATGGCTTCCTCTCTGCATGTTTTTTTTGGGTTTAACCCATACTTTCACAAAAATTGTGAATTGCAGAATAAAGGAAAAAATAAGAAAGAAAAGAATTGACCACATGTTAATCACTTCCTAATAGAAAAGATTCAGACAGGAAGCCATGCCTGTGTGTTGGATTTTGTGCCCTCCTAATGTGAAATGCTACTGTTGCTCTGTTAATGAAACACATTGTTGAAATTATTTAAAATTGGTATTTATTTTTGGCTTGCTATAGTTAAACTATTGCTAACTGCTGTAAGAAAAACAATAAAAAATTACATGTTTTTTTTTTTATTAAATTGTCAGTTATTTTAAGTAAATTTCACTTAGTATAAATGAAGGCTGGCGGATTCTAATATGCTACCATATAAAAGACATGAAATGACAGATCATAGCCAGTGAGTGTTGACTGTAAACACTTGCCTGATATGGCGAAAAGTTCAGATGGTCTTTAAATGGTTAATTATTGCCTTAAGTAAAAATATCATTGCACTTAATTTTTTACTAGTAAAACTAACTTTTTTTTTTTTTTAAATGTGTGGTGCTTTTATCTTTTGGATAGTGGTTTATATAATCTCTAGACATGAGTCCTAAAAGATGTGTGTCATGATTTTGATAAATGTCAGTAGAATCTGAACTGGCAGGCAAAAAATGCATTTCCAAAGTGAGTGAATGTCAGTGATGTAGGTTCAAACAGTACGACTCTGAACTATGTGACCAGCTACATACTGCATAAGTCCACCTCATGCTGAAGGACATGGAGCACAGCGTTGCTGGCAGACCCAGCCTTGTTCTTCAAGCAGATCTGCCTGGCAGAACAGACAGGAAGTGAGGTCCAGGAGGTATCTTAAGTGGCCGTGGCGAGGTATCAGAAGGCTCTGTACTCCCATGGAAACCACGTCACAGGCTGTCTTCTTGGCTCTTTGTGATACTGGGGGGAAAAAAAAGGCAAGACAAGTCATCTGCAACGATGAAGCCAGAAAAAAGACAAACATTTCTGTTCCTTTTAACACCACCACATTGTGTGCCCACACTGCGCAATCATGCTGCTCCTGCTTTTCTGGTCTTTTAGTGGCTAACATCTGAACCTTCCTGACAAAAGCATACTCAAGTATGTCTTTTAGACTTTGGTAAGCACTCAAGATTGTACCCTGGAGGTCTATTCCAGTGAGCACATTTACCCAGTTATCTGTGTAACCTTGCGGGTTAAAACCTGGCTTTATACTGACTACTGGTCTGAATACACAATGAATTAAAAAGAAAAGACTATGCAGTTTCAATGACATGTTTCTTAGGTGCGTAGGCTGAGTCGTGCACCCTCAAACCACCTACTGCCCCTATAATCATAGTTAAATGGTTAAAGACATTTTAAAGAATGACTGATTGATATATCATGCATGTTTCACCATTTGCTAAAAGCTGACCTTCATGGATGCCTTTCTGTCTTGTTTCGCTCATGTCACGTTACCTCTGTCCTGACACTGCTTTCCTTCAGCCAGCTCACCGGGTTGCTCTCACAGACTTTAACCATGGCTTAGATCTGACTAATAGTCCGATTTCACGTAAAATGTCCAAATTTATCCGTTGCACAAAGCTGTCTGGTTCTTGACCCTCTTTAGTAGGATTCATCTGCTGTGAAGTCCGGTTAAATGAATACTGCCTTTTTTTTTTTTTTTTTTGTTTTTTTAAAAAATACTAACAAACATGGCTGACAGAGTAATCACGACAAACTGCTCGGCTCTTTCCACTAGGACCCAAAGGGGAGCTTAAAACCTAAGCCACGGCTTAATAATACAGAGCAAAAGAATATTGTGGATTAAACTGAGAAACTATCTACAGCTACTATCTACAGTCAGTGTTACCTTTTTTTTTTTTTTTTTTTTTACTTGCTTTCTCCCAGACAAAGGCCAAGTCCGTTCTAGAGCTATAACAAAAAAAAAAAAGGGATGCCTTTCATGTGTACCTGGTAGTACACACCGCTGCTATGATAAAAAGATTTGGAGCAGACAGCCGAACACAAAAGCATATGGCTCTAAAAGACCGAGTGAATCCTCAGAGCATCCCACACAGTGTAATAGAGGAAATCTTCAAGTCCCAAGAACTGAGCTGACGACACAGCTCGTGGCAAATGAAACAGAGCTTGGGAGGCTGCAGACGGGAAGGCGGATGATCACAAATGTTGTGCTTGAAGCCCCGAAGCAAGACAGCCTCTCTACAGCCTGGTAGAGACACTGGGAGATAATTCGTTGTGCCTTTACAGCGACAAGTCAGACATGAATGAGCAAGGCCCTTTTAGTCGCAGCTCTCCTCTCACTGCAGACTATACCCTGAATCCGTTTCCCCAATATGGATTTAACAAGACTAAAAGTTTATGGCAACGCAAGCCCTGTGAGGCTGGAAAGCTCATTAAACAGCCAAAGACAGAGATGCTGGATGAGTAAAAATAGAGACAGTGTCGTTATTCTTAGCATCTTACCACTAGCGGGGGAGAGAAAAATGTAAAGTATGACCCGAGGGTGCCATTAGATGAAAGGTCATCTATCTATACAGAAGACATTTTAGGACATCTTGGACTCCTCAGCTTATCAGGCTCAGCTCTGCATTGTCAGACATGATGCAGCTTTCCTTAGCCTAAGCTCCTGTAGAAAACTGCAGACTGAAAAACCCTATGCTAAGAATAACCTGGGTCCAGAAATGCCTATAAAAGCAATGGCTTGTGTATTAGCACATGACTGAGGGGTTCCATGTTTTTTTTTTTTTTTTTTTTTTTTTTAGAATACTTAGTTACCAACTACAGAAATTTTACAACCAGTAACAAACCACAAAGCTGCCAAAAATTAGAAGTTTATATTCTTAATTTATCAAATAAACCATACTTACAGATCATTTTCACACAGTCCAAACTAACTACCGACTAGTCATCCTCATGAGTCCTGCTTGGTTCTTTCATCAGAGAGGATTTGTTACAGGTGAGATGGCCCCACAGGAGCCCCACCCACACAGGAAGCAGCTCAGGTCAGGTGGAGGAAGTTTCTACATGTACTCCATAACTTTTGTAGGCAGTGTGTGTGGTTCATTTAACTGATGATCACTGATCAAATCCACAAGACACACAGCAAGCAAAGCAAACACCGATGTCATGAACATTAAAGAGAGTTGGAACAGCAGCCGGCTGAAGTATTTCAGAGTCTCAATAACTGACAGAAAGAAACTAAACATTTCTAAACTATCATCCTCACAGCTGCTTGGCTGTATGACCATCATAACTTTGAGACAAAACTAAAGAGGGATAATCTTTTGTTGCAATGCGATGATCTGTGGAGTGTGAAGTTCATTTTGAGAAATTACTGAAGAATGAGGCCAATAACTGTCTGGAAGGCAAAAACTAAATTAATGTAAGTCTGCATGCAATGTTTCCCTATTAAATGGTCTACACTGAAATAAAGTATGCTTAGATGTAGTGAGTAAAAATATAACTCAAATACATTATATCAAGTAACTCATAAGTAGGAATCAAAGTAACCAAAGTAACGCCTTCAAAAGTTTGTTAGTTGCTTTTTTTTGCACCTTAAAAATCCTGTTCATCAAATATTTATTATTTATATTTAATATTTATTATTCCAACCATATTACTTAAAAGTGTAAAACATTAATATACAATAGGACAGCAGTAGCAATCATTTCACTTGAGTTTATTTGTAACAAATGAAACTTGTGTCGACAAAGAACAGAAATCCATACAGACCTGTTTTGCGGTTTTCACACGCTCCGAGAACCAATGTAAGAAAATAAAAAGCACTTGTTGACTCGGAGCAGAAAACAAAACAAAACAAAACAAAACAAAAAGGTTTACATTTACAGACCAATTGGAGGTAACTGATCCAAGTAACACACCATATTTTCGTTTTTATACAATTTATAAACTCCAGTTTAATCCATCTACATGATACATTGGGGGTAAAATAGAACACTTTTTTTGTGAAACTTTGCAACAAATCCACAATGTGATGTATTGCACATACTGCTGTGCCATAAAACTGTGATTTCAGGTGCATCCTTTTATTATATCATTCTCTACATCTGATACATTTTTTTTATTCATTCTTTACCTTAATCATTTATTTATGTATTCATATCTATGCATTTCAATTACTCTCTGTGTTTTGTGTTATTTACATATACACAACCGTGTGAGCATTACAGGGTCCGTCTTTGCTGAGTTCAAGTAAAACTCCCTTTTTTTTGGGGGGGGGGGGGGGGGAGTTGGGGGAGGGGCTCTCAGAGATATTAGAATACTAGTCTTAGTGCATAGTACAAAGAGAGAAAGTGCAAGTCTTCCCATAACAGGTG
>JBBMJY010000020.1:12864692-12935170 GCA_037833715.1 Toxotes lorentzi | reverse complement strand
CCCCCCCCCCCCCCCCCCCCCCCCCCCCCCCCCCCCCCCCCCCCCCCCCCCCCCCCCCCTCCCCTTATTGCCTATCAGAGATATTAGGATACTAGTATTAGTGCATAGTACAAAGAGAGAAAGTGCAAGTCTTCCCATAACAGGTGCGACCAAAGGGGCATCTCAAAAGTGGTACCATGCATACAAAAAACGACGACAGGGTTACTGTAAGACGGTGGGAAACTGTCAACGATCCCTTATGTGGTTAAGCGTTCATGTCGATACAAAAAAAATATATATTATGATGTAGGTTGTGTGTTGTTGGAGATGTAGCACCTGAACGTCTACTAGCCTCTGCAATTAAAGAAAGAAAAAAAAAACAAACAACAAAAAAAAAAACTGTAGACATCAGTATGAAGAACACAGGTTTGTCTGATTTCAGGCGAAGGGTGTCAGGTGCGATACGTAACTGTGTCCGTACGGTTTGTTATTTTGCTTTTTCTTCAAACTGACAAAGAAAGCCACTGCTGTTCAGCTTTATATAGATTCCTACATAGCTGAGTAAGTATGACTTGCCTGAGCCAGCTCACAGTCGGTGCCAAAGTCGCTAGTGTGGCCAAAATTTCATGGTAGGCAAACTGAAGTCTCCATGAAAGAGTATATATACATAAAGCTTGTGCAAGTGTCCCAGGAAGAGAAGATGGAAAGCTGTCGACATAGTAACTTGTTTTCTGTCCAAAATTATCAGACCATCCTGCTAATAACCTATGTTGAAACCACATTTTTTTTGACTGTAGTTGAGTCTCATCTAAGATAAGGTTTAAGATGTTTTTTTTTCTTTGTTAATCAAAAGAGATACGATGATGCAGTTGCTGGGTTGAAAGTGATGAGTACAACTATCCAGCCTACACAGAGCCTTGCATACAAAATTTCACAGCCCAAAACAGAACACACGAGATACTTTCACATACTGTAACATAACAAAATCATATACACAGACATTCGGCTCACACGTACAAGCACACACATGTATAATACACACACAAAAAAAAAACCCTTTAAAGTAACTTTATCAAAATAGGCTTGTAATATAAGGCACTAGAAATCTAAAATCAAAATACTTATTAGATGCTGTTTGAAATATGAGTTTGATCATTCATTGGTTGCCTTGACACACAGAAGGATGACATCATCTACTGGCGTTGTGACATGGATAAAAGGTCTGCTTCCTAAGAGGTCAGAGGTCGCTCCTCTGTTTGGACACATTAAACGGTGGCGGGAACCATATCAAGCGTAACATCCTTGTGTCTGGAAAATGATGCACCATCATCAGTATCATCATAATGGCATATAACTGCAGTTAGTGACTTGACACAAAAATATATAATACATCTACTTATTGCACACTGAATCAGACAGAGAGAAAAGTCAATAGGTGAGCATTCCAGTGAGAAAATTGTTCCTTCCCTGATCCCCCCCCCATCCCACACCTTTTTCTACATCCCTTTCTCGCTCCCTGCTTGAGAAATCTTTATGAAGCTTATTTGGACACATAAATAGTTGTTTGTCTTTTTTTCATATTTTGTTTTCTGTGCATACTCTCTGTAGTCGTGTTCTATCTGGCTTTCTCTCAACGTGCACACAGAACAGCTTGGCGGGATTATTCTCTGGGACTTTCAGCACGACTGGTAGCAGCAAGGTTAACACTGTACCTCTGTGGGCCTCTAAGAGTTTCTCGGGCCTCTGATAGGCCCAGATAGAGATGAGGCCCGAGAGTCCTGTGTGCATGCAAACGTGTGTTTACAAAAAAAAAAAAATAAGAGAGAGTGGGTAGAGAATACAGGAGTGACACTCAATGGTGGTGTTTTTCATATAACTATGAACGTTTTCCACGCTAGATTTGATTGTACACTTTAAAACAGTACCGTATCACTTTTAAAAAGTCGCTACAGCTCATTGGATAACACACACACACACACGCAAAGAAAAAAACAACAACTTTGCCATTGTATGGTTGGTGGGGACAAAGTCATAAATCTGTCAAAACAAAAAAACTGAACGTGCCATAAGGAATAAAAAAAAAAAAAAAGATAATCACATGTTTATATTTTTCTAAAAAACTAAATTAATATTTTCCTTTGTGGTATGCATTTTAAACTTCTCTCAAATTTCCTGTATCGTAAATTGTGATAAGGTTGAACTGGTGGCTTTTATTACTGTATGGTAGAAATATCTTCTTTTTCATTCACAGGAAATGATCTGTTTCCAAAACAAAACAGAAAAAAAAAACACTTCTTGGTGTCTCTCTTTTTTTTTTCTTTTTTTTTTTTTTAAATGTGTGTTCTTTGTCTTTTTAATACTGTGTGCTCTGTGTTCTCAGTCTCCTGTTGGCAATTCTCTGGTGCTCAAAGAGTCCCAGTTCTTTCAGTCCGCGAGGCTTCCGTAAGATGGATTTGTAGTCTCCTTCAAGACAAGTCCTCAAGATAGAAAAATCAAAATTTCCTGTGACAGCTAAATACTGTAGCCGGGTCCTGTTTTTAGGTTGGTGATGCTACACGAGGTGGTGGACGAGGTGAGAGTTCCACACCCAAACAATGTAAAGCAATCTGGGTGCTCACAAAAGCACTGAAACGAATAAAAATCTAGATCTGATCAAGTATTCTGATTGGAACAGTGGTTGAAGTTGCTTCTTCAGACTGACCAATGGGCGTGTTTGGGCTGAGGGTGGAAGGAAACACCCTTGTCAAGCAGGTTGCTATGGCTCAGTTAGAGGTGCTGTTTCTGGGTACGGGATAAGCCGATGGTCCCCCTTCACTCTGCATGTGGTGGCAAAATCTTCAAAGAAACATCGCAGCCTAATGCATTAATTCAGGCTGCATGTGACCTAAGAAAAGTGCACTAGGTGGGATGTGGCATGAGAGACAGCCACCGGGTTTATGTTGCATAGTGATCAAAGCTTCCCAGGTACTCCAGACTGGCCCGGTAGCAGAACTGGTACTGGTCCTAGAGGAAGGCGGAACATGTCAGTGAGAAAACAAAGACTGCTCGTTGTTTGACAACTAAAAAGAATATGAGCGAGAATAACAGCGGTGGGAAAGCTCACCTCTGTCTGAACGGTGGCAGGTCTCTGGGTGCGCAGCATCTTGACGGTCTGGAAAATGTCCACCACGCCCTCGTACCTCATCCTCTCCAGCACGATGCTGAGGGTGATGAACACACCAGTCCTCCCTACTCCAGCACTGTTGGTGAACAGGTGGAAACATTTATTTAGAACTGGATATATCTAAAACGGTTATATGTGACTACAGCACCTGTAGTCACATATAATAAGCTGCACTCTCCTGTCATGTTCACTCTCACACACACACACACACACACGCACACACACATTATTATGACTTGTTAAAAATAGCCCAGCTGTAATTATTGGTTTACATGTTAGCACAGATCAGATAGCGTATGCATTATCAATGTGTGAGGAGGAAGAAAAGCATGGAATCTAATTTTTCTGGTCAGATTCTCTTTAGTAATGCCCCACGACGGGCTAAAAGGCCCCTGTCAGCGCCATGACCAACCCTCAAGCTCTTCTCTAACCCTTAAACCAACCCTAACCCACCTGTCAGCTTGAATGGTCATCTCTGTGTTTTTCTGCCCTTTGCAGAAATCTGATATTTATTTGTGTAAACTGTACATACAGACTATTGCAAGTGTAATTTACAGGGTGTGTAAATGTAGCCTGATATGATAACTGACACTGATTTCATCTGCATGTTGGGTTGATCTTGTATCTTTGATCAGTGCACAGAGCAATGGCACATCCAATCTCCTGTGTTTGTTTAAGTTAATGCTTTCTATTAAACTGCTATTTATTGCAAATATTCTTTTCTTTTTCATGACACTTGAACACAAGGTATGATGAAACATACAGGGGCCAGTGCAAAAGATGCATCTTACCTGCAGTGCACGGTAATTGGCCCATCCTGGCCAAATTGTTCTTTTGTTTTGTGCACCTGGCCAATAAAATCAATGAATCCCTCCCCTGACTTTGGCACTCCTTGCTCTGGCCAATCAGTGAACTGGAACTGACGAACTGTCCGTGATTGGCCATCCTACAAACAAAGAAAATGCGTTAATTCTTTTTAAATCCAGGGAAACAGTACAAAACAGTAACAAATGATACTGTCTCCTCTCACACATGAACACAAACACACAGAAACTGATGACTCACCCTGGCATCAGTGACTTTGAACTCTCGGAGAATGTACTGGGGCATGTTGTACTCAGCCATGGGATCCACCACAAAGTACTGGTACCTGGCTGAGCGCTCTGCGGGCCAGTACTGGTGGCATTTCTCCTGCAGGAGGAGAAATTGGGAAATTCATTATTCACTTGAAGATAATTCTGCAGCAGATGAGATATGAGGTTCATATGAGATATAACTCACACCACTATCTCGTGCTTCCTCACCATGATGCCTTGCATTTTTATTGCGTCATATACTATTTTTTTGTGTTTCACAGTGCACAAAGTCCTCTCCTGTTGAGGACTTCTGCTACTGGAAAGTCTAGAGGAGAACTGGCTGCAAATGTAAAAGAGCTAATGATTATGCTGCACTTCAGCCAGTCCTTCAAAGTATTACTTTTCTGAAAATTAAAAAACGGAAAATGAGTCCTTATTACAGTGTATTGTGTGATATTGTATACTACAGCATGTTCAGGCAAAATTGATCATGTAATCAAGTGCAAGTGCTGATATTTTAGGTTGATAGTTAGATAGAAAAGGCAGAGAATTTTATTTCTGTGGGTTTCAAAGATATAAACTGTCTCTTTGACTAGATTTTCCTAGAGTATTTTCCTCTAGTATATCCTACACAGTGATTACAGCGGTGTGTGTCTGTGCATCCATACCCGTCCCATTTCTCTCAGCTTGGTTAGCATGACAACTATGGTGGAGTTGTGTTCCCACAGCATCCTCCAGTAGTCCTCTGTGGTTTCAGCCAGCGGGCCTTGGGTTGCAATATAGGCCTTCTGCTGCCTACAAACACAAATACATGGATTACTGTATATAAATAGTATAATTCTCTCTAAAGACCTAGAAGGCATTTAAAAACATTACAGAACAACTGATGTTCAGTTCAGTTTTCACTGACCTGTATCCATCGATGAAGCTGGCATTGATATAGTCAGATCCCTCCACTCCTCGGATTGGCTGCAGACACACACGTGTGGTCTCATAGGGCATGATGTTCACCAGTCGGTTCTTGAACTTGTTGCATGGCAGGTTGGCACTCACAAACCGTGATGTGTGGGCCTTGGCACTGGCCAGACGCTGGAATAGAAAAAAAAAAAGGGCCAACATTTTATAATATCATACTGACATATGATTTTTTTTAACAGATTCTAAGACATCGGCCTAAGAAGTAGTGCTTGTGAGAGCACACAAAACACAAAGGACGGATGGATCAAAGGGAGGAGGGAAAATAAAAAGGAAGTTCAAACAAATTCAAGGACCTCATTTAAATGTATTCAGCACACGGTTTGGTTTTCCTCTGGCGTAGTGGACAACCGAAATTAGAAAATCAGCTTGACTCGGCAGGCCTGAGGATATTTAGTCAGACATCTTCAATTGAATAAACAAAGGAGGGCCGATATAGGGGCACAAGAGCAGTGCTAGGGAATGGAAGAGGGAATATAATAAAATGAACAAGAGGAGGAAGAAAAAAATCAAGAGTCGGGGGGCAGGAAACCACAAGGCCCCACACTGTCTCAACGCACATGTGTGAACCACAGTTGATCCTGCACCAGCAAAAAAAAAAAAAATCCCTGGAACACACACATACATATGGATACGTGCAGACAGGCAGATGTGAGCACACACTGTACACTCTCTCTCACACTCGACCATTGGATGACATGGCTTAAAACGAAAGACAGAATAACAGAGAATAGGCAGACAGAAACCGCAGACAGAAACCGCAGACTGGGGGGGGTGGGGGCACAATGGGGTCTCGTGAACTGAGCCTTGACCATCGGCGGCTACCAGAGTGCTGTGGGAGAAACAGCAGAACCTCGTTTTCTTATAGACAGACCAAGCTGGAAAATCCCACACTAACCAAAAGTTCACCAGTTCATTTGGGTACCCTCAGCCCAGTTTTCTGTGTAAACACTAGTAATTCTTCATGTCATTTAGTTTGAATTGGACTCGGTCTTATCAATAAAGCCTGGCGAACACAAAAACCCTTTCGCCGCTTTGATACATGCCATTATTTTCACCATCTGTTAAGCTTGGATAAAATCATGCCCTGTTGGCAGCCTCTTTAAACTCAACCGGGAAACTCCGCGTGAAAGGAAACAAAAACACTAAGTCCTAATAGGGTGTTGGATTACCAAACGCTGCCAGAACAGACTCCGGTCTTTCTTTTCTCTCTCACATGCTTCGGCTTTCCGTGGTTTTATTTGAGGGATGCGATACCGATCCTCGGTGAGAAATTCCATCCTTCTTGGTGTTTCGTTGATGACGGTGGAAAGTGCTGTTTCAGATGGCGTTCCACGGTTGCCCATAAGTGTTGAAGTGAGATGAAATCTGGTGACTGGGACAACCCTGGCACATGTTTTACATCACTATAAGGCTGAGCAAACAGTTCAGTGAGCGCTCAGTTCATTGTCATTCTGGGGAGACCGCCGCCATTAGGACAGGAATGCCGGAGCATAGGATGAAGGAGATTGCTTGGACTGGCTTTGTGTTTACTTTGCCCTCTGAGCGTCTGAGCAGACATAAACCATTCCACGAAAAAATTTAAGCCACCTGCTTTCAATATATAACTGTATGGCTAAAGCTGATTCTCTCTTCACCCAGCCAGACCAGACAGGTCTGCAGAGAGCTCGTCTGGCGAGAGGTGAATATCAGAGTAAACAAAACAAAAACATCTAGAATGAAATGAAAATAACACTACCCAATAACACTGCGAATCCCTTATGCACTCTCTCTTCTGTGCTTGTGTAAGTCTATGCCTGGTGTGCTCACTTTGAATTCTGATCAGCTCCCCGAAATGTTTGCAAACGCCCATTTGACCTTTTCCAAAGATTTTATTATAAACTGCAACTTTCTGACCTAAATTATTTGTTTCTTCTGTTTATGTCCATCACACTTCCAAAACTATTATGCTTTACAAAGCTTATGACCTTGGATTCAAAAGGTGCAATCCCAAAATCCCCTTCAAATCCAACCATCCATCATGACTATATGAAACTCTCAGAGGGGGACTGAAAATGTAAGAACCTCTAATAGCCCTGGGAAAAATACTCAGTGAGTATCAAGGTCAGGAATTTCAGGTTCATACATACTGTATGTCCTTTGACTTGATGTTCTCAAGCTGTTCTTCCGAAGATTCTGCTCCTATGAACGTTTTCAGCAGCTACTAAATAAAGGTTCAAGGATAACATTTGAACCCCCAACTCAAAGTCATAGAGGTACTCAGAATGACGGAATGGTAATCAAGCAAACTCAGTGTGTTGTTGTGGACTATATGATGCAGCTGAAAGCTCCAGAACAGCTACTAAATGGATCTTGAGGTGAGATTGTTCTGTCAACAACATTTTTATTGTGTGTCCCAGACATTGCACAGACATTTAAGACATAGAAATGTTTGCTGTTTCAACTGGCTGTGTGAAAACACTGCATTTCATTTCACTGACTTTCCTTTTCATTTACGTCGCTACTTAGATTTGATTTGGTTGCAGAAAAACTGGCAACAGGGTGAAATAGATAACTTCTCTGTTTGAAGCTAACAAATTTACTTGTGAGCACCTCTGCAGCTCAATAACTAACATATTATACCTCATTTTTTCATTTGTTTTGACCGTTTACTGTACTTTCTTTATGGGGGCAGGATAGCCCTTTAGGTACAGAGCCCACCTTTAAACACTGATTTTAAGTGCCAAAGTGTCCGTGAAGCACTAAATATCTACAATACCAGTGTCAGGGATGTTATCGTGTAGCTGACCCTGAAGTCTGACCTTCTGCGTGGCGAGGGTCAAGAAAAAGGTAACTCTCTTTTTCAGGGACCAGTGAAGTGTCACTTTATTATCATTAATCGGTTTTATGAACCATCACAAATCAGTTGGACCTAATTTCACAACCTTCAGGGACATGATGAATATCTCTCACCTTGAACTCCAGCTCCATGCCAGTGACATTCTCTCCTGGTTCAATCTGCGTCAGCCTCTGGATGTAGGAGTACAGGTTCCTAGCGGGGACCTCGGTGTTCCCGCAGGTCACAGCCTCCAGCAGTGCGTCATGAATGAAGATGTACTGGTCCTCCGTCTGGACCATGTAGTTCCTCTGGGAGCGCATGAGCGTGACATGGCCGTAGATATCGATGGTCTTCTCATGTTTAATACGCTCCGTCATGGCGTCGATCACAATGAAGCAGCCCGTGCGACCCACTCCGGCGCTGAGCCAAAACAGGTAGGAAAAGAAAAAAGAAGGGGAGGGGGGGAAGATGGTGATGTGATTATCTCACATAACCTGGGGTATGAAACGTCGAACAAATAATTTTCCTGAGTGTGTGCTGCGTCTTCAACCCTGGTACAAATCTGGCCCTGTTGCATAGTGCAAGAGCTCTAACATACTGTGCCTAAATCAACTAAATATCACAAAGATGCCAGCCAGCAATATTTCCAACAAAGGACCTAAAAATTGACATCAGCGATGAGTCAGCATTCCTGTCTCACTGGCATTAGGAAGATATCCTCTCCTATCGACATACAATCCAGAAATATAATACATTTAGCTGCCCACCCAAACACTTCACATTTTTGCTGTGCAAGTACCTAAATGGTGAAACACCCTGACCAAGCAAGTTTCTGCAAGTGAATAAAAACCTCTTTATATGGTTAAATTAATACCAGTGTGTATGAGTGTGTGTGCGCACTAGCGTGTGTGTGTTGCTCAGGTGGAATGAGATTCAGTCCATTGTTTGATACAGAGGCTGGTTGATATGTTAAGACACATTATGATGGAGTCTTGCCGGGATAATTAAATTTGACTGGTAATCCTGTTAGATACTCCATCTGAGTGCTACGGAAGATTAGGAAGAGCTCCTCTCCTGCCAACCTTTTCACCCCCCCCCCCTCCCCCTCATCCTCCCCCCTTCATCTCCCCGCCTCTTTATCTTCTCTCTAAGTACCCTTCCAGCACTGTCACACCATCCCCACCACTTTTTCACTCTCACATTTGTACATTTTTTTTTAGACTCCATTTTCTCTCCACCTTTCCTTTTCTTTAATTCATCATTTCCGTTCACCGTGCCCTGAGTTTGACCTCACCTTCTCTCTCACTCTGCACATTCAGTATCTCCTCCTCCAACTCCCAGTCCCTGCCTAACTCTCCCTCTCAATCATTGTCTCAATCCCCTTTTTTTTCCCCTTCCTCTCTTCCTCCACATCCATACCTCACTAATTCTTCCTCCCGAGAGCTTCTGCTCCATATTCCCTCTGCTACCCTCTTCTCTCCTTCACTCCCTGGTAAGAGTAAACAGCAGCTTCATTCCAACTCTGGAGCTCAAGACTGTGCCAAGTCTGTAATGACAAGTTTCCAGAATCTGCCTCCAACCAATGCATGAGCCTCCTGCTGCTCAGACAGCAGCTCATTTGAATATAAACTTATGAACCCAGATCTACCACCAGCTTAAACGGTAAATAGTCAACAGTGAAAGCTACTTATAGAAAATAGGGTCAGCACGGTGGCTGCTGTTGTTAAATCTTAGAGATGATGGAGGTTGTTAAGGGAGGAATGTTGGTGTTTAAGCCAGTGAGGATGGTTTGGGGTTTGCATAATGGCAGGTCAAACTCATTTCAGTCCTGGACCTGTGAATGATTTTATACAAGTGCTCTTGTACTCTTGCTGATTTTCACAGACTCTTGGGCTTTTGAAAATTATGTTGCCAAGTAAAACCCAAAATAACACATAAGTGTTTTGTGCAAGCACACACACACACACACACACACACACACACACACACACACACACACACACACACAATCAAGGACCAAATTTGTTGTTTTTTTTGGTCAGAGACTACCGGATTGTCTTCCTCTGTGATTTTAGGAATAATGTTTTTACAGTGAATTACAATAACTGTCTAAACTAAGTAAAACAAAAACCAAACAAAAAAAAAACAGACCATGGATGAAACTCTGACAAAGCCACACACCTGCAATGGACGACCATGGGTCCTGCATCTGGAGGGTTGCAGGCCTTGACCCTCCGAAGGAAGGCCAGGAATGGGGTGGGGTGTTCAGGCACCCCATGGTCCGGCCAGGCTGTAAACTGGAAGTGACGAACCTCACGCTTCTCATTGGAGCCGCTCTGGACGAGCAGACAGACGGGAGTGTTAAAGATAAAGCTGATGTTACTCTATGTTTTTTTCTTATTGTCAACAAATCCTGTGAAAATACCAAAACCAGCACCTGCTTTAGCCTTTCTCTCTATACCCTCTGAATTCCCTACCCTCTCAGGGCAGTCATTCCTCTTGAAGACGTAAATCTTTCAAAACAGGTAACAAATATGGTTTCTTTTTTTTTTTTTTTAAAAGGCCACAGATGGGCTTTGTATTTTTTTTTTTAGCAAACATAAATAGAAAGCACATTTATTGCGACTATTTTCAGCCACGGATTAATATACTTATGGTGCTCTAGGATCAATGAATTATTGGTTTTGGTCATTTCCTGGAATTTGTTGACAACAAAACAAATATATCGTTACTTGTCCTTTAAAATGTACAACAACACCTCATGGCTAGCATACATATGTGAACAAACTGTATGAATGTACTGTTGATTTACTGAACCTGCCAGGTGATCCATTTTAGGTGAGACAATAATTGATCAAAATGTGCTTTTTTCAGTTCAACAACAAATAATCCAAAGACAAAACAGGCCACTATTATGTGATGAATCACTTTAAATTTAAGTGGAAGGATCGATGTGGCTCTGATGTGGCCGTTTGTCATGTTGGATCACAAATACAAGCAACTGCACATCCAAGTACCAACTGCGACATGGCCACAGAATCAAGTGCAAGCACACAAAGGAGTATGCATGAATATTTCAACAGATCAATACACACTCGACCCCATTACACCCCACTGCACACGTCATGTCACCTTGTAAAGAGCGAAGGTCCTGACAGAATAGGTAGCCAGCTCCACTGTGTCCAGTAGAGTGACCTGGATGAGTCCGTAGGTCTCTGTGCCCCGGGTTGGCCAGTACTGATCACACTTCACCTAAAAGGAAAGAGGTGAGAAGCTGTGAGATACAAAGAGCAGCTTAGTTTAGCTTAGTACTGTGCTTGGTTGCATGTGCACGTGTACAGAGGCAAAAAAAAAAAAAAAGGAGGAGAGTGTCGAAGCAGATCAGTGACAAAGTTTGCAAAATTCAACCCAGCATGTGACATGGGTTCTAGTAAGTTTGTGGAGTGAAGCCTGTAGAGTGACATAGAGAGAAGGGGGTGAGGGTGGGGAGAAGTTTTGCTTTCTGGAGTGTGTGATCCTGCAAGTTGTTTCAAATGCTAGAAAACTGCGTGGCATGAAATTGCCAAAGGTTGGTGGGCTCTCACAAGGATCCACCACAGAGCTCGGAAAAGCCAAGTGATACCAAAAGTTCAGCCCCCACATCTTTGACGCTGTATGTCGCCCTAAATTCCAACCTCACAAATCCCTACTAAACTGCACTCCGCACACCAAATGCCAGCATCCCCAACCACCTAAACGCCTAGAATTCCCCTGTATAAGGCAGTCATATTTGTAGTTCTTCAGCTCAGCCTCAGAGACCACAGAGGCGAGAGGAAAAAATCCCAGAGGAGAGGAAAGAGGGGAGGAGGGCCTTGGCAGAATCAGGCCAAACCAAACGTTATGTGCTGATCCCTCCAGTCCTCACATCAAAGACAGCAGGGAGCTCAGCTCAGCTCAGCTCAGCTCGCTCTGCATTCCACTGCTCCAGACTGGGGATTATGCGTTTTGGCCTGGGACGTTCAGGCTGTAATTACAGCTTTTCAACTGTTGTTTTCCCACCAGACCTTTAGACACTGTGGGGACAAGAATGGTCGTCCACATAGGGGGGCTAGACCACTGCCAAAGACTAAACAGGATCGCAGTACATGCCTGGTGTGAAGACTATATTATCCATTGATGTATGGGCTAACAGCATAACTGTGCCCCGCTCTTATGCGGTTTGATTGGTGCTAAAAGGAAGGATACTGGCAAGATTCCCACAGTTGGACCATCTGTGATCATCTGTGTTGTTAATGCTTAAACACATAATGGCATAATGTGGAGAGGTGTTAAATGTGATTAAATCATTTTCTCCAACAAGCAGCCCACTGCTCCTTCAAACAGTAAATACAGAGGTCGTGGGCTTCTAATAAACATGTAAGAATATTCAAATTGAACATTTTCACTGGCATTCGCAAACAAATGATTTATCATGTTTAGGAGCCAGTAGCAGCCTACTGCTTACAGTTAGGTGCTCTGCAGTTATTTGAGCAAAAGTAATAAAATATTTCATACAATTCCTCATGTTAATGTAGCCAAGGTGTAAAAAAAAATGACAGTCCTTGATGGCTACATCGTATAGCCACAAGGCAGGAAAAGAGAAAAACAGCTGTGGGTGTGATCATGCAAACTGTAGACACTAATGTGCACTCTTCCTGAACTGCAGTGGCTACAATAAAAACCCATTTCAAGTTAACTATGAGTGCCTTGTGGTGAGTTGAAAACAATTCAGCATTCTCACTCAACGCACTGGCTGTTGCAGAGAGAAAAAGGGGAAACCAGCAGAAAAAGAAAAAAAAAACAGTACTGAATAGAGGGAAAAAAAGGTAAGGAGAAAACCATGTGAAGTGAGGTTGCATTTTAAAAGGGATTAGCAAAGGAGAGAAAGAGAGGTCTTGCCTTAGAGAAGAAATAAGAGGGCATCTGAGGGTCAAACAGACACAACAGAGACAGTTGGAAAAAGTTGAAAAGGAAACAGAGTTTTAACACAAGGCACAGGTTAATAGGAAAAGAAGCACAGATGAGAGGAAAGGATCATTTTCTGAACAGGGCTCTGGACATTAATTGGATAGCACTTAACCATGATTCATACCTCAAGCCATTCTTGTTCATTTTATTCTAACATGACATTCTCATTACATTGGATTTTTTTTTTCTCAAGTACATATTCTGTTAACAACAGCAAAATGCCTTGAAGCCAAATGATTTTCTAATTCATTACCTACACCCAATTTAGCTGCATTTATAATTCCCCCAGATCTTGCTCACCATTCTACTCTATTTTATGCGACTCTATTCTGTTCTAATCAACTACATGCCACCTCGTGCTATGCTGTATCCCCACGCTTCTCCTCCTTACTGCGATCCCTCACTTATCCGTGGTACTTTTTTATCTTGGTCATCATAATGATGTTGGTTGCTTTTTTGGTTTATTCTACAAACTATTTTTGTACTATATGACATATCCTTCCTCTTCTTCCTCTTCTGTCCTCTCTTTGTCTGTTCTGTTCTCCTGTCCTTCCACATCCTGAAAAAATATGAACATCCTGCCCCGCCCTGGTCTGTCCTGTACCTCCCCATTGCTGTCAAACCAACCATATCCCATTCTAACCTTACTCAACTCTAACCTAACTGTACTTTATTCTTCTCACTTTACTGTGCTGTAATCTTTAATATTGATCCTGCCGTACTCACCTCTTCCCTATTTTTTTTAAAAATGAACTCTTTCACATCCCATCCTTTCTTCAATACCCCATTTATCTTCCCATTTCCTTTCCATGTCTTCCTTATCCCACAATACTCCACCTCTCTTACTTCACGATAGTCTGTCCAGTCATGTTCCATCTTACCCTATCCCACTACACTCTACCTACCCTATTAAACTGTATGTGCTCTCAGTGGAATATCCAGCTGGATACTATACTATATGTCAGTGCTGCTGAGTACTGCTTAGTTCGCCCGACTACATGGTCAAAACCCAACTTTTTTTCCTTGGTGAACATTAATTACTGATCATGATTTACTGACTTTGAAAACCTGCCCCTAACCTACTCTACCTTACCCTATACTGTTCTCACACTGTCCTATACCGCTCTAGTCTTTCCTAGCATATCCTGCCCCGTGCCCTTTATCCCAGCGTCCTACCCGGTGCCACATATCCCCATCTTATCCCGTCCCTTCTTTCTTACCCGTGACTTCTCTTCCAGCTTGGTCATCATGATAATATTGGCTGTGTGCTGCTCCCAGACCATCCTCCAGAAGTCCCCGAAGGTCTCAGGGAGGGAGCCCTGAGTGGCGATGTAGGCATTCTGACGGCGGTAGCCATCAATATAGTTAGCGTTGATGTAGTCACTGCCTGGGACACCTGCAAAACAAGAGAGAGTGTGGAAGTTAAAAGGAGGAGGTGGAGGAAAAGGATGGAGAGAGAATTGTGCAAAGTGAGGAGGAGAATGAGTTGTGACGGGCCGAAGTGAGTGAGAAAGGGAAGAACAAACAGAGAGAAACTGCTGAAATACTCTGCTTTAGTTCATGTTTGCCCACTGCCTCATGTGTATGATGAATGGCATCAGGTCTGAATGTCACTGCACTGATCACACAGAAACACTCTTTGTCCAAGTAATTTTCTTTGCAGATGAACCTGACTCTTATTCTGATTCACGGTGAAATAATCTATATGGATTATTTATTAAGTCTACTGCCACGAAAGCCGGTTTATGTCCCAGTAATAAAGAGTGTGGATCATCTGAGGTCACGGCAGGGAGATTAATGTTTTCACAGGACCAAGCGTCCTTTGCTGTTGGATTGTTCAGCCGTCTTGTTTTATAATACATGCTAAGACGATCATGGGCCTAATCTGAGTATACGCTGGATGTGTCGCTTTGAATGGCACTATGACTGTAAGGCCGTCTCTGTGTAAGACTCGGCTGACACTGCCTGTCCTGGAAGGGATTGTCTGTGTGTGTGTGTGTGTGCGTGTGTGTGATGTGAGAGACCGTCTGTGTGTGTTTGATTTAGGATCAGTCCTGCTCATCTGGGGCCTAATACCATAATCCCAAAAATCACTGAGTCACAGCTCAAACATGCACACATACACCAAAACACCAAAGTACACACACAGACATACACACAGACGTGTACGCGTACATTCAGCCATGACCCGATTCTGCCGAAGTGGGACACGAAACTCGTTTTGAGTCGTCTGATAGCAGTTTACATTTAAAAAGATAGAAGTCAATGAGCAAACAGTAGAATCCCGACAGGAAGAAACTCCTGCAGCTGATTCTCTTCTAGCATCTTATTTTATGAGCATGACTCAGTCCCATCCAGTCGTAAAACGCCGAGCCATCATCGCGCACACAACACAGACACACACATTGAAATGACAGAGGAGTGTGGAGTGTTTATACAACTTATTTTAAATGGGATGGGGACAGATGGTAAGAGGAGCTTCTAACATATGTTTATCAACCTCAGTCTTTAAAAGACAGCTTGGCTAAACGCTTTGATGTGCTACAACTTTATTGTAAGGGACTACAGCAGAAGCACTATGCAGATAAAACACACACACATTTTCAGTCACTTGGTGGCTACACTGGCTTGGCAGAGAGTGTGTGTTCATGAATGTGTGGAGGAGACAGAGAGCAAAAGTGCATATCTGTGCTTGTGCACATCCTGGGCATGTGTTTTAAATCTATAGTGGAGTGTGTGTGTGTGTCTGTAAGGACATGCTCAAGAGTATATGTGCTTTCTAAGCTGAAAGAAAGACAGACAGCCAGGGCTCCAGGACAGGCGGGGGTGGAAGGACTGCTCACACATGCTCTGCCCAGATAAGGCTCATCTGTTTGGGCTTGGCCTCCCACTGCCTCGCTCTCTCCACATTGAAGCTGCCAGTTTCTTTGCCTCAGGTCTTTCCCAGCCGAGGTGGGTGAGCACGCTTCAAAACGCACACTGAGAACAGGGCTGATCTGACTCTTGTTTTAGACCGTTCAAAAAGGAGGAAAATGGGCCCACCGTGAAAATACATGAATAACTAGGCTATTAATAAAGTGTGAGCTTTATTTCCATAGATTTTAAAATGGTCAAAGAGGGTGGAAACAGCAGTTTGAATCCTGAAATGACCATTTTCATGGTGAATATCTGATGTAGGCACAGCATTCTGTATGTGTTATGGGAACTGGCTATGAACACATCTTTGGACTATTAATATCCCATTAGTCATGGGTAGCACTTCTCACACACACACAAATTAACCCAGACAACTCAGTGTGTATGTACTTCAGTACTTGTGATGACTCTCACTGACAGAGAGAGTCGTTCTCCAACCTCATCCATCACAACTAAATGCCCAGTCTAAATACTTGCCTTGTCCTTAACATTGAAATCACGTCATAAACCTCAAACAGCACTTTAAAGAAGTGACCAAAATGCCCTCACTTCCTAAAAATGTCCTTATTCTGAACATCTAGTACAACAGTGCACATTCACTTGCACCAACACTTTGGCAGCGTGTCTTACCCTCAATGCTGGAGAGTATAACCCTGGAGTGATCATAGGCAATGACGTTAGCGTAGCGGTTCTTTGGTTTGTTGACCTCCAAGTTGGAGTTCTCCCATGTGAACTGCTGACCGGGGTCGATGGACTACAAGACACATAAGTCAAGGTCAGAGCACAGAACAAAGATCATCAGACAAACTCTCAAAATTATTACAGTTCTTTCGTGTCAAGTAGTTCTGGACAGCGTTTGAGTGCTTTGGTCAAGTTTTTGCTTCCAGAAATGTTTTGGTTCTATTAAAAACGTAATTGTTGGTTTTCAAACGGTCATACCAGCATGCGGCATGTCAGCAGCATTATGTTCTGACAAATGGCCACTGCATACGTGCTTGGGATATTCATTAGAGAAGGAAAATCCTTTTTTTTTTTAAGTTTGAAATGCTGAAAACTGTTATTATTAAAATCAAAGTTCACTTGAGAAAGAACCTGAGAACTAACAACTGTGCCACTTTTCAACCCCTGTGCCCCTGTCTCTACTCATCATGTATTCTCTAAATGCATTACCACTTAAAATCAAGTGTTGGCATGGACTTTGTTACATGTTAAAATCTGCCTCAAAACGCAGAAATTGGCATTTAGAAAGGCACGAACTGGACCATTAAATTACTATGATCTTACAGACACTGTCAAGTGTTGCTGTACCATAACCCCACCATTACAAACCAAGTACAAATTGAAAATTAACAAGTCATTATTGATATTGGACAGGAATGCGGGAAATCGTGATATCCCACTTCTAGAAACCACAGCGAGGTAGGGACTTTCCACTTTTGACGATAAAAAAAAAAAAAAGTAGTTACCAGAGAAAGATGATAAAAGCACAATAAATTCCTCTGGGAGAGAAAGGATGGTTGTGTTAGACCAACACATTACGTTCCTGGAGGGTAATTACAGTGTAACCATTACTGTTAGCTGGGAGAGGCAGACATGAGGTCATTATGAGGCTGTCAATGGAGAGGGACGAAGAGGAGAGAGCCAGAGGAGTTTAGCAATTCTGAATATTTTATGACACATAATTATGGTTTGGTTGAGGAGGAAAAAAATGGACAGGGGTGGTACTGGACGAGTGCATATGTGTGTGTGTGTGTGTGTGTGTTTGAGGCTGTTTTCCGCGGGCTGCCCAACATCATGTGTGTCTGATTATTACACCGCAATCGTTTCTGGCCTCCCTCTCTCTCTCTCTCTCTCCCCCTCTCTCCCTCGATTCCTCCTCCATCCATCTCTCTCGTTCCCTCGTTAAGGGTTCAGTACCGAACAAAGCACACAGTCATGCAGAGAGAATGTGAGGCTCAACCGAGTGGTTCCAACTCACACCACAATTACATACGGCTTCTCCCTTACTGTCTCTTCCACCCTCCTTTACCCTCTCTCCCAAAGCTTTTCTCCATAAAACATCCTCACTCTGTTTTTCTACTCTTTGCATAATGTGTCCTTGTCTTCTTCTATATACGTATCTCTGTCACACACAATTTGTCTCTCTCGTGGTAGCCAATTAGAGCCTTATGTCTCTTTCTTCACCCAGAGGCCGTCAGTTTAAACTGATTTTTTTTTTTTTTGGAAAGAAAAGAAAACATTTTTACTGCTTTAATAGCTCTCTGTGGAGCTCATTGTAATGCTAGTGCTATCTGAAACACAGCCAGGGAAATACTGGGAAAGATCGCTACTGATGTGGTTTTTTTTTTTTTTAATTTTCTTATTGAGTACCGAAGTTCAGCACACCAAGTTCAGGCACACTGTTATCTCCATGTCGATGTTTTTTTTTTGTTCCACATTAACTGTGCTGCAAGTTGAAGAAAACTAATCAAGAAGCGTCTTTTTTGGCAGGGAACACTTGCTTCCTGTATCTCTTGGCGAGTCTGCTCTCTGTCACCGCTTCTTTATTTCTATCTCCTCTCTCTCTCCACCAGAGGATAGAAATGGGAGTTTGATAACCATCTGGCTGTAAGCAAACTCTCTCTCTGAACTTGCAATTTCAATTTCCTTTTTACATTTGCATAGATAACAACAAAACAGTAGAGAGAGGAAAATGTGCTTTATCTTGTATCGTTATATGGAGACGAATCAAAGTGCAACTTAACTTCGGAGTGTGCTCGCTGCTGAAACTGACACTGAACAAAAAAAAAATGATGAGTCAAAAATAAATGTGTGTGACTGCATCAAAACCAGATGGATTCCCCAAGTTCAAGATTTTCGGGCGGGCAGATAATCAGCATTCCTACCTCGTACTCTTGAGAGAACTTGAGATTGTCGTTTGCCTTTAGGCGCTCAATGTGATCTGCCAGCTCAGAGATGGGGACGGGCGGGTGACTTGCCATGCCTGCCGAGCACAGAAATAGAAAAAGAGGTCGTTTTGATACGCATACAACTAAACTCTTTTGGAGGAAAATGTTAAGAGTTAGGGTTCTCAGAGGGGGTGTTGTTTAGTGTTCTGTCCATGGTCAGGAAGCAAATGGAAGCGTTTTTTTTTTTTTTTTTGTTAAGTGACCATTTTCTCTCTAGGCCGACAGAAAGAAGAATGTGCGTGTTCTGAAAGTTACTGAGGCACAATAACATGTCCTCAGAGTAAATGTACACTGCTGGTGAAGATAAAAAAAGACTATGACACAAGCGGTTAAAAAATTTAGCATGAAAAAAAAAAATTGGGTTTTTTAAACGAGTATTCCAGAGGCATTTTGATGAAATGTTGTCAATTCAAGCAGCTTCATCCTATTGGGATGGACGGTTAGTTTGCATGAAAATGGGAAAGAAAGAAAGAAAGAAAGAAAGAAAGAAAGAAAGAAAGAAAGAAAGAAAGAAAGAAAAAGAAAATAGATTGAATAAGGAAAACAGAGATAACAAAGAGAGAAAAAGAAGGTCTATGGTGGACTAAGACCAACTAACTTGACAAACGGCGATAACCGCGGTACACTGAAACACGGTAGGCTGAAAAGGGAAACAACACCAGGGTTAATCCTATTTATACAAACACAACTACTACTCACACATCCAACTACACAGTGTTTGTGTGTATCTCTGTATATGCGTGTCCAGTCTACCTGGAGTCTGGAAGTTAATTCTGCGTAGCTCCACAGGATCAGTGGGATGGTGAGATGACATGGCTTTGCTGCAAGGAAAGCTGCCCTTCCTGCCTTCAGCCTCGGCTCTTTTTCTGCAATAAAACATCAAAGCACAGCATTTATACAACCTCAACCTGATAAACTGAAGAAAAAGTGTGGGAAAATGTGGGATTTGTAAACTTAAGCATGACCTCAATTTTTGGGATTTGTATTGGAAGTAATGGACCAGTGTTAAACTTTGCAGAAAAGACACTTAAAATTGTTACTTGAACACATTTACAGGGACAGCTATAATCCTCAGGACATTTCTGTTTCAAATTCTAACACAGGTCTGTTAGATTGCTGATTTAGTGTTGCAGCTTTTTATATGTTAATGACCAGCTCATTGTCTGAGACGGTGGTGGGCGTCTGCTTTTGTTCATAGTCTCCTCTGGATTTAGAAGAGACATTAAAGCTATAGAAAAGCAAAACCTCATGCATGCAGCGGCCACTGTTTCCCACTCTGAATATTTACAATGTGATTTTATGCCCACATGCAGTGGCTAAATTGTATGACTTCCAGTGTACAATTTAGTGGTAGTGAACTCCAGGTTACTATGCAATCACCACAGAAATATCAGGGTGGTCCTGAGTCTGTTGGGATCTATCATCTAAAGTACTGCCTGCAAAGGTTTTTTAAGGAAAATACCCCTTTAAGACAGAGGAAATGGTAATAGGTAGTGTTTGTTTACCTGTCAGGTTTGCTGGATCCAAACAGGGAGAGGGGCAGATAAAAGAACAGACAAGGATGAATAACATTAGTGTCCAATAAAAAAAAAAAAAAAACCATCAGGGACTAAAGCAATGCTGAACTCATCATTCTGTCCCTCTCATTAGGGCTAATCACCTACAATTACTTTTATTAGATATGTAAAACAGCACTTCCTGTACACACGAGCCTAAGCCGCAAATATAAATCAAAATGACAAAAACTGCATCCCCTGTTTTCACTGCGTGTACTGCATACACATTATCACGCAGCACACATTCACACTGTGACATCCACTACATAATAACCTGCTGGAAACGTACCACAAAGTGCAACTCAGCTACAAGTGAGACATTAATGGCTGAGGACCACCTCACGTTACACTGCAGGGCTTATGAAATTCAGATTATTGCCATCAAGGTTAATTATTGTACTATGCCACATCGGTCACGGCAATTATTCGTGTGCATTAACAAAACTCTAGCTAGAAGAACAGATGATTATCATGAATAATGCTAATGGGCAATAATGTTATCTTCCCCCTATCTACACTGTTGGTTAACTTTGCTCCCTGTATATAGATTTGAAAACAGATTACACAGAAAACACTGTCATTTCTATCAGAACTTGTGAGCTCAATTCAGCCACAATTAGTTACAGATTGGGATGTTAATTGTCTCAGTGCAGACGATAAATAATGGAAACACATTACAAGCTAACAGGGCTTTGCTCAGCCTCAGCCTCCTTCTGAGTAATAGTCAAAAGGTTTTAGATTTAGTTAGAAGTCCATGTCAAGGTTAAAGCAGAAGTGTGCAAACTGCGGGGTTTAGGGGGAGAGTTGAATGAAGGGACAGTGCGCCAGTGTCAGACTCTGTGAACCCTTGCTGTAATGAAATAGTCCAGATAACTAAAATAAAGGATTATAAAGTTGTGCACTTGTCTCAAAGATAAGTTCCACTAATTCTTGTTTATGACCTTGCTCTGTAAAAGGTGATTTGAAGACTGCTGCTTGAGACAAGGTGGTCTATCTGAAGGCAAGGACTATATTAAAATATATGGGGAATATACAATACTGCCCAAAAAACATTTTGAGTTAAATGCACAGTGGGGCAGCAAGCCAAACTGAGAAAGAAAATAAGTAGAGTATCGTTGCCCTTCTGTGAGAACTTAAGCTTAAGCTGCCTTTGCAATTATATTTCTTTTTCTCATGTTGACCAAAACTCTTTCTATTTCACTGTGTCTCCTTTTGATTTCCTTTCTCCCTCGCTCACCAATCCAGTGATTTATTAAACAGTTTTTCCTTCTCTCTGGCTCCATCATGCTGCCTTTACCTCTTGAAGAGGAGAATGGCGATGACGATGCAGACGATGAAGATGACAGCCAACACAGGCCCCACCACCCACAGCAGCCCCTCCTCCTCATCAACTATTGGCTTTGGATCCACATCCAGTGAGGTCACGGGTTCAGAATAAGGGCTAGTGGCATACATGGTCTGCAGGAGGACATGGTTTAATTGCGCATTTCTACATATAAATTAGGCAAATTATAATGTTTTAGATGGATGAACTGTGTGTGTGTGTGTATTTGTTTTTTGACTCACATTCTCAGAGAGGTCCAGCAGTGCGAGCACAAAGAACACATACTCCTGTCCGTTCTGCAGTGGACGGTTGCGGAAGTCGCCATAGTTTCGTCCGTCACCTAGTGTGAACTCAATGGGGAGGGTCTTAAAATGAGCAGTGACATAGGCCCTGGGATCTGATTGGCCAGCCTGCCTGCGGATACGAAGGGCATGACTGACACTTGTCCTGTTGATCTCTTTCAGGAGCTGAAAGGAAATAAAACGAGAGGACGGGTTGACATAGATAAACAGAGGAGAAGGGAAAAGGACAAGGACGCAGGAGGAAGCAGAGAATCGAAACAAAGGCAGCAAAGAGTTGGACAGAAAACATGAAAAATGATAGAAAATGGGGTAATAAAAGTCATCAGTTGGTTATGGTTTTCATCTAATATATGCCAAGTTCAAACAAAATGCAACATCAAGGTCCATCGGTCTTTGCCGTCAGACATTTAACAATTTAATTTGTAGGATGCATTAAAGGCAATGCAGTCGACTTTCTGCAACTGTAATATTATTTTCATTTGCTTGATATTTGGAGATGGTATTTCTGGGTTTTTATGATGAAAAAAAGAAAACAAATGACTAGGAAAAGGAAGGAAGTTTCGCCAATTTCACCCCACACAAAACCCTCATCAGTGGAGGAACAATGGGCTGTGCGGACCATTATCACCTAAGCACAAATGTCTCCATCACCGACTGAATTGCTACGTCATTTATCCGATGAGACAGTGGGCACAATAAAAACTCTATTGAAACTAATCTCTCGCACAAATGTGCTTTCAGGACAGCATAATGAGGTGAGGATGAAGATGAAGTCTTTAGAAAAAGGAAGGAAGTGGAATTAGATGGGAAATGGCATGTGAAAGTATTGTTTGGACTGAAAAGGCACCAGTTGGCCAGGTCACCTTTACATAAAAAGATACAAACAGTCTGATACAGCCGAGGCAAAACACCCTGCCAAAAGACTCAGCAAATACTTATTACAGGACTAGGCCTATATATTTTTTTATCTATTAGTGTAGCTACTCCTTACCATATTTTATACTGATCCGTTCCATTTCCTTAAACATCACTATTACCATATAATGAGCTCTTTGTTATGACCATTATTAGGCTATTTATTGGTGTCAGACTCAGACTGTCTGCTGCAGGTCTTACCTCATCCAGGTTCATCTGATCAGGCTCCTCCCAGGGATTCAGGAACTTCCCTCTCTGCTTCTTCAGTGGCACCACCACCACGTAGTAACCCCTGAAACATAGCATGCATGTATTGGGCTTAGACTCAGGGAAATATAACATGAAATAAACATTTCCTTGTTGTTTCAGTCACTGGAGAAACATCAGTCCTCTGACACTGAAAGGCATAGTTCAGGCATTTTGGGAAATAAACTAATTGCAGCTTGTTTGTGGCTGTGGCTCCGGAGGTAGAGCAGGTCATCCATTAATCATAGAGTTGGTGGTTCAGTCTCTGGCTACTCATGTCCACAAGTCCGCCCAGCACCGTGCATGGTAGCCCGCTTCCAATAGTGTGAGTGTGTGTGTGAAACTAAAGCAATCTGGATAAGCAGAGCCAGGCTAGCTGTTTCAAGTGCTAAGCTAAGTTAACTGGCTGCTGGCGACAGCAATAGACAATAGACAATAATATCACTGGAGTAGAGAATTTTCAGTAGCAGTCAGGGCACAGATACCAAAATTATCCATGTGTCCTCAGCAGATGACTCACTCCAGTGCTCCATGTTGACACTTAAGCATCCACTGTGCTGACTGTGTGGTGTGGTGCAGTAGAAAGCAGTTTCCTTTAGAGTCAAATGTGAGAAAATGAAAACTCATTCAGCTCTAAAGCTGAAGTAGGAAGCTAAATAAAATGCTATGTGCTTAAAACGGGCAATTTTGCATTAAGAGAGGAGAGATACAGTTTGTGTAACTATCTGGAACCAAGTCACCTAAGATGTGAAAGACTAAAAGAGCAAAATGCGACTTAGGACTGAAAAACTCTCTGAAACACTTGGTGACAATCTACAGGAAAATAGCTGTGAGAACACCTGAGGAGCGGGCTGTGCTTTAAACTAAAAAAGACTGCTTCCTCTTAGTGTCTGTATTTGATCTTGGTTACAAAAAGCAGATAAGATTATCAGCTTTGTGCTTTCATTTGGCCTGTTGTGGGAGTTCGTAGACTTGCTTTGCTGCCAACTCGGTGGATTCCCTCCTGATAGACCAATAAATGAAAGGCAGCATTGTTGGGAAATAGAGAAATGATCTCAAAGGGTCTACAGAACACTTCATTTGATGACAACCTTAATTGGAACAAATTCTTATCACAATATTCACACCTACGGATTAAACTAAACCAGGACTTTAACAATCACTAACTCTGTTTTCCATCTCCATCTCTACCTGACTTTAGCTGTGGTCTGCACAGTTGGTAGCTGCACAGTCACCATGCCGTCTGCGTTGGTTTTTCCCACCACGGTAGGTTTGGTCTTCAGGATGTCCGGGGCCGTGGTGGCAGTGACGCGGTGTTGGAGGCCCCCAGCGCTGTTGGCCCGGTTGGTGAGCAGAAAGGAGTACTGAGTATCCGGTTCCAAGCCAGTGATCAGCTTCTGAGTCTGCTTGCCGTCCACTTCAACAGACTGGCCCTTTCCATACAGAATCTGGAACATAAGATGGATCGCATCACTGAGAGTTATATTTTATACCACGTAGGCTAAAACACACTACACAGCACATCCTGCTAACTCTAGGTTGTAACTGATAATAGTAATCAGTACTTTACTTTGCCTCAACAGAGAGTCCGAGGCATTTATTTGAGCTCTTATCAGACTGTCCTTTACTTTTCCCTGTTTTATATGTACATTTGATTGTCCTTTGGCACAAAGCCTCCTCACTTTGCTTTTGGTGCTGTTTGGTGTTAATGCAAACTAAACACTTCCTCTATTTCTTTTAGATGAAAATCCTTGCTTAACATCAAGAAAATTGTGAAAAATGTTTGGAAACAATATTTAGCTAAATTTAAACACGACAAAGTGCAAATCTGCTTACAGTGAAGGGTTGGGCGGGGTTCTTGTCTCGGATCTCCCAGGACAGCAGAACAGAGTTCTTCATTGCTGCTTTTACTCTGAAGTTGGTGGCAAAAACTAAGGTACAAAACAAGAAAAAAAGAAAGAAACAGGAAAAACTTGATATGCTTCTCAGTCTCATTTAATCTCTCTACTGAACCAAACATAATGGCCTTACCTGTGTCTCATTCTCAAGTACCAGTCTCAAGCTAGCTATCTGCTCTGTTCAACACACAGTGAGTGTGACTGGACAGGGATACTCGCCCAAGACCCAAGACTCTTACCTTGATTTGGGAAAAGGACGTTGGGTCTAAGACTACAGTGACAAGACAACGAAAAAGGACACTTAGGATGTTGTCATCAGATGTTGTGTGTCTGAGCTTGTGTGTGTGTGCACAGTTGTGCCGTTAGGAAGCGTGTCTTGCATCCCGAGCAATGAAGATGGGTTGTTAGAAACTGAGTGTGAGTCCTACCTTGGTCTAGCCGCTGCGTCCTAAACTGGACACCGGAGCTGTACGGCCCAGGGCCGACAGCTGTGAACGCGCACACCCTGACATCATACACAGTATCGGCACTCAGACCCTCCAACAACACACTTGACTGTGGAGCAGGCACCACAACTTCGGAGGCGTTCCCTCGACTGTTTATATCCTTGTATAGAACTGAGTATTTCACAATTTTTCCATTTTGCTCAATTAGAGGGACTGATTTCCATGCCAGCCGGAGGAAGGTGGCAGAAGCCTCCTCAGAGATAATATTTTCTGGGTATCCATTTGGGGCGTCTTCTGAAGTAGTCACCTCCTTTACCACCTCCTCTCCATAGCCCATTTTGTTACGGGCAGAGAGTCTGAAAACATAGTTAGCTCCCTTGTGGATATCCTGGGCAGTGTAGCGGTTCTCCTTGCTGGGGAACTCCACCACCGTAAAGGGAAGGACATCGATGCGGCCAAAGGTGAGGCGGTACCCAAGGAGTGGGGTGGGTGGGTTTGGCGGGGGATACCACTGAAGCTGAGCAGTACCTGAATCGGTGGCACTAACCACCAGTTTGGGCTTCTCAGGCACTAGTGAGGGAAACAGGGAGAGCAAGAGAGAGAGAATGGTAAGAGATAATTATAGGATAATTGCAAAGCACATTATTCATAGCCTCAAGCAAAACTGCAAAATATGGTTAATATGGCACCAAATGACTGGCTTCTTACTGGCACAGTAAGGTGTGATAGAGTGAGACATAAACCAATTCAATCATTTAAGGGCCTCTAATGATAATTAGTGATGCTATTGTCTCAAAGATCATTACCAGTTATGTGTGTTTGTGTGTACTTTTGTCTCCCAGTATGTACGTCTCTCAATATGTTTGTGTAGACACACTTACGTGGCAGGGCAGTGCAGACTGTAACAGGTTTGCTGCGAGCACCGTCGCCTTTGGCGGTGTAAGCCCCCACCGACACAGAGTAGGAAGTGTCTGCCTTCAGGTCTCCAAGAACGACCTCCTGCACGACAACAAAAAGCAATGTCAGCTGTAAAAGGCAACTACTTTTGTGTGCCCTCAGGACAATGAACAGGGCTTCAATTTAATAAAAAAGTCAAACTGGGTCAAACTGGTCAAAACCTGTCAAAAAGGGGCACCCTCAATGATAAAAAGGTACAATTCTGTGCTTTTTTTTCTGACAGTGTACCAGTACAGACAGTTATTCAGCTCTTTTCTCAGGTCAGGAATTACATTTTGAAGTTGTTTTTTTTCTTTCTTTCATTGCTCACCTAGCTGCTGCTTTTGGGAAATGTACTGGAGAAATGGTTTGTGATCAGCTCAGCTAAATGCAGAATTCAAAACAACTATATCCAATATTCTCAATAGAGCTCAAAATATGGACCATTGTCTACACAAAATGTCATTTAACTATGCAGAAACTCATAACCAATTTAAATTTGTGTCCACCTAAACACAATATTTTTTTCATTTCTTGTCCTGTGTACATCATAAACAATCCCACCATTTTGGCAATATCCAGAAATTACTCATATCATCAGTTATCTGTGTGTTTTTCCAGGGCCCTTTATTAAAAATCCTGGAGAACACAGAATGTAGAAATGAAAAAAAGGGACCTCCTGCTGGCTTTTCTGGCCTCGTTCTGGTCCTGGGAAATTTTTAAAACTACAAATCTCACAAATATGACTCATCTACTCTCCAAGATTTGTTATTATTATTTAATAACAACCTTAAAGAAGGGTTTACTCACATATTCGGTTGAGTCATCATATTCCCACTGATGGTGCAGCACAGAGAAAAGAGAAAAAAGGGGAGAAACACACAACTCTTAATATTTGGGGACAAAATCTAAAACACTTTTTAATTTGTGTGTTTTCTACACTTAAGTCACATGCATTGTGCTTAACCGCCATAGAGCTGTCAGTTTGAAATTATCAGCTGTATTCAGCAGGTGTAAATAGATATAGGTCCATTGTCTATCCAGGGCAGAAATTAAATAATGCTCAAAAAAAAAAAAAAAAAAAACCCAGACATTTTGGGAAACACGCTTATTCAATTTCTTGAAGCTACAGCCAGCAGCCGGTAAGCTGGTTAGCATAAAGACTAGAAACAGTGTCCATAACAAAAGTAAAGTGCAACAAGTATTTAAAATCTTTGGGCAGACTCAGGCTAGCTGTTTCCTTTCGTTTCCAGTCTTTATGCTAAGCTATGCTAAAATCCGGCTGTAGCAAACAGATACGAGAGTCATCTTGATCTTCTCATCTAACTCTCAGCAAATGTCAAAATATTCCTTTAAATAATCTTAAGGAAGATGCTCTGCTCTGTTCATTTATTTATTTAGTGATCATTCATCATTTATAATTATTTTTGGCATATTCATGCGTCATAGAAGAAGTTGATATGGAAGCGGTGACAGATTGCTGCAACAGATTGCTGCAATGTGTGTTGTGAAGTCGTACAGACAAAGAATAAGAAAAAAAAGTAGGAACCAGATGGCCACATGTTGGCTCTCTCATCTGAAAAATATATCCACGTAAGCCCATGTGTTGGGGCGAATTCATAATTTCTATAATTTCGTAGCTTTAGTGAAACTACAATTCACACCAAGCACTTCTGTACAATAAAAGAAATGCTGCTCAAAATATTGCTTAGGGCTTTACTAGACATTCATAAACCTGAAAACCCTGACACGGCTAATTCTATTATAAGGTGTTGAGACTATATGTTAGTGTTACCTGTGAATCATCTATGAGGATGTCCTTGATGAAGGGCTGACCCTGAGGCTCGCCGTAGTTCATCCTCACATAGTGGACTTGGTAGCCTCTGATCTGACCGTGCTGCCGTTCGGGCGCCGGCGCTTGCCATTTCACCCTAATGGCCGAGGCGTTCACAGTCTCTGTCTCGACCCCTCGTGGAGGACCACTTGGAACTAAAATGCATTTTGGGATAGAGGTCAAGGGTCACAGATGATGGGCACTCAAACCTCTCAAGTAAAGACCTTCACTTTAGTGAAGTTTTTTTCTAATAAAAAATAGATCAGTTTTAGGGGCGTTGAAAAAAAAAAATACTCAGAAGCTGAAAAAATTTAAAAATACAACCCTCCAAAAAGTCTAAAACTGCTCTGATGTCTTGGAAAAAAGTAAAAATAGTAAAAAATGAGAGTGCTTGAGGAAAAACATGGAGGAAAAAAGCAGTGGAGGAAAAGAAGCAAATGTAGAGAAAGATAAGAATGGCAGATAGAAAAGGATTTGTTGCCAGGGGCAGATTAACAGTGGCAGGCAGTCAAAGAGAAAATACTGTTATCAAGAAAAACCTCTCTCGTACTGCCAAGAACTACACTTCTCCCCAAAAGAAAAACATACTGAAAGGAAAAAAAAAATCTCCAGCCACCTCTTGCTATCTGACTGACCCACGCATAAGCACTCTAAAGAAAGCGGAGTTAGAAAAAATTCTTAGTGGAGAGATTGGGAGAATGGGACATTAAGCATGAATATCAAAAAAATATCACTAAAAATATTACAAATTACTCTAGGCACAATAAAATGCATCAATTAAAAGTTAGCTAAAAGGTATTGAAATAGTTGGAGAGGAGTTCGAGGGGCAGACGGGCAGTAAGAAAAACCAAGGTGAGGGAAGGCCAAGGTACACCTATAGCCAAAGGGTTTGTTTTGGTATTGTTAGTGGGGACACTAAGACACAGAAATCCAAACCTCCTTCTCCCCAAAAAGAGGGGATTTCAGAAGAAAGGGGAAAAAGTGCGGAAAAAAGAGGCTGGTAAAAAAGAGGGCAAAAATGGCTGCTAGAGAAAAAAGGATTGCAAGGGTTGCAAGAGAAAGCAGCGGTGAGGGAGTCGCAGGAGGAGATCTCTGGATGTTAGAGGTTTCTGCTGGTTATGAAGGAATAAATGAGAGGTTTTCCGAAATGGAGGGTCTGACAGTGGTTCTTAAATGCATCATCCGTTTAGACTTCAGCTCGAGAATAGGCAAAATGCCTTAACAGGCAAGTGGAAGAGGCTTGCTGTTAGTTTAAGTTGCTTTGAGCTCATTAGTGCTATGTTAGTGAGTTAGAGGTAACCATAGTTAGTGGGGCGGACCATCCTAAGACAGGCATGGGGTTTGTTTTGGAACATACCATCCTCCTCGGTGCGGATAAGCAGCTGTAAACTTTCAGGTCCGTCCCCTGCTTCCGTCTGCGCTCGTACTGTTATGCCATACTCAGTCCATTTCTCCAGGTTTTCCAGGAGATAGGGAGAACTTTCCGGAGGAATTCCATCAATTCTTTTAGTGGTTTTGTTGCCTTCTGTAGTAGAGTACTGGATGGAGTATCCCGTTATGACGCCGTTCTGAAACTCCAGAGGAGGTGGAGCCCAACTTACCAGGATGCTGGTAGAACTGGGACTGGTGCATGTGATGTCCTGGGGAGGTGCTGAAGGAACTTGATTGGCCAGTTTTGAGGAAGCACAGTAGGGGTTGTTTGGGTAAATGTTATTTGGTCGTGTGTGCAAGTTGTTATTGGTGGGTGGAGAGGTGAGGGAGTGAGGTTTGCCGTGGAGGAATGGGGATGAAATTGAGCAGACGAGAGACAGAGAACAAAAGACAAAGAAACATAAAATGAAAACAAAACACTGGAGAACTGAAACTCGTACGAAAAATGACCCTGTGACTAGAAAGCAAGATGGCTGAACAAAGATACTGAATGATGGGTGTCAACTTCTGTTTTGGTAGAAATGCTTGATTAATGAAAACGAGTGAATGGCCTAAAAGAGATGCAACACAAAAACACTGACTAGACCTCTAGCACACAAACATACCTTCCCATAACTTGCTTGTCCTTACAGCCTACCCAAGCTTCTGTGCTTGATCCATGATGGAGTTCTCATCATCTATTTACAAACTTCTGGCTTCTTACCTTGTTTTTATTGAATCTCCTACAGACCTCAGGTTGATAGCCAACAAATCAAGTATTACTATCAGTCATCACTAGGTGCTCGGTAATGTATTTGCCGAAATAACTTTTCTGAGGTTAAGTTCTGTCAATCTTAAATTGATGCTCTGATGCTTTGTTGGAATATCAAATCTGAGGTCAGTTGAGGTCTGGATTCATGGCGGCCCCTTTTGTGACAATGCAAAAAAAGCAATGATGTTTTTACCAAATATTGTTTGTAACATACAAATTTATGATGGTCAGATACAGAATTACATTACAAGCCAGATCCCATTTTTGTGTCAACTGTCATTTTTGCATTGTCAAAACTGAAACCTTTCTCTCTCTCTCAAACATACAAACACACACATGCCCATACACACTCACACACAGCAGTGTGTGTGGTTAGACCTACGCGTCTGTGGCGTGTCGATGGACACTTCGTTGGTATACGCCCCAATTCCGTGCTTACTCCTGGCAGCCAGTTGGAAGGTGTAAGTGGAGAAAGGCTTCAGGTTCTTCAACAGGTAGGAGGTGGTGGGCTCGAAGCTTATCTTTTTCTGAAGGGACGTGAAGAACAGGACAGTGGAAGACGTCAGGTTGTAAGAAAAACAAAAGCAAAAGCTTTAATTACCTATTAAACGCAGGGTGTTTACAAAAACAGAATGGGACCCCATCAGTTTAATATTGACATCAATTCATCTTTTGTCTGCCCAAACATCCATCCAGTCATATATCTGTCCTTTAACCTGCAAAAAAGGTCCTGCAGAATGAAGTTTCCTCCCTTCATTCTTACCTCCTCTGTGTCGTCAGCTCGTCGGTAGACCAGTTCATATCCTGTGATCTGGTTGTCAGGGCCGCCCTGGGGTGGGGCCACCCAGGACAACAGGATACTGGTCTCAGACTTGGCCTCCCCCTTGAATTCTGAAGGCTGAGATGGAACTACAGAATTGCGGAAAACCAGGATTAGCAAAAAGAGGAGTAAAACACATTTACATATTTTCTTTTTTTTACTCTTGCAGATGCCATTTGGTTGATGCTTGCAATTTTCTTACAGCATGATCAGTGCACACATTTTCAGTGTACCATATTATACCTGTCTAATATGTGTACACACACACATAAAACCTGACATTTGTCTCTTGTCTCTTGCTTCCTGTCTCTTACCTCCAGTCTTGGCTATAATCTGCAGGTCCTGGGACAGGGGTCCGTCTCCTACAGAGGTGAAGGCCAGCACTCTGATGTAATAAGTCTTGTTAGGAGTCAAACCCTGGATGGTGATGAAGTTGGCGCTGCGCACCATCTGCTTCTCCCACTGCACAACACAAAGTACAATGCATGAATGCAAGTCGACACACAGATGCACTCTCATGTATTAGGTACACACAGACAACACAAGTTATCGGAAAACTGCGATCAATAAAAAGTAACAACAATTTAGATGGAAACCATGCACACACAGTTACAAACCTGGTTGACGGGCAGTGTGTTGTCTGAGGTGTAGTACACTCTGTAACCAACCACCTGTCCGTTAGGTTCCTCTGGCTCATCCCAGTGGATGATTGCTGTTGTCGTGCTCAGCATTCGACCTCTGACCTGCAGAGCAAACAGGAAGAACTTCAGCAACACTGTGCCGAGATAACATGTACAGCATTTTTACTGGAGAGCGATTTGTTAAAAGAAGTTGGGTGCATTTTTTAAAAACCAAAAGCAACTTGAGGCTACCTCTAGAAAATTAAAATGACTGAGTTATAAAACACACAGCATTTTCTCTCAAAATTAAAGGCAGCTAATTATATTGTATAACAGCCAAGCTAGAGGTGAACTTCTTCTATGAGAAAACAATTACAACAGATTGGAATAAGCTCTGAACAATGAAGGCAACTTGTTTTCAGTTTTTGAGTCATTGCATCTTTGAACACCACATTTTTTATTACTATACTGTGAAAACTTTAGATTTATCAAATCAAGGCATCATCCAGACCTGTCGAGGAGGTGAGGAGGGTGCCTGCTCAGCCGTGCGAGCCTCCACCACCTCGCTGGAGGGGCCCTGGCCAATGGTGTTAACGGCTGCCACCCGAAAGTCGTAGTGGGAGTACGGGCTGAGGCCGCCCACGCTGTAGCGTGTTGTGGCGATGCCATTAATCTCTTTATAGGGGTCCTCAGAGCCTTTGGCACGGTGCTGGAGAGGAAGAGGGAAGAGAAAGGGGGGGAAATACGTGGATTTAAAGTTGCATTAGCCATCTTTGTGCAGAGGAAGCTCTACTTATGGCTCTTGCTATTTACATTACAAAAATACAGAGAAAGTTAAACTCAATAAACTCCAAACACCATGTTCTTGTTTATGAACCAAGATTTATGCAAGAACATACACAAACTACGAGACAGCACGTATCTAATGCAGATGTCCTGGTTTTTGTGAATTAAGATTCAGTCACTGCTGTTTAAGCAATTTGTGTTTCATACTTACATTTAATTTCATTACTCCTTGTGGGCAAAGAGTACTTACAAGATGCCAGAATTTCATTTGAGCAATCTGGGACACTTATTTCTTCAGTAGAGACAAGAGGCTCTTTTCTTTTGCAGCCTTACTTAGTGATTTTGGCTGTTAATTACAGTTTATGTTCATATAAAAATCTAGTGCAGCTTTAGCCCCTTCAAGTTTAGTGTCTCAGAAACATGTGCCCACATGCAGCAATGCCGTGCGGTGGGTAGTGAATGGGTAAGAGCAAAATGTGTATGTGCTTGTGTGTATGTCACACACCTGTATGATATAGTATGAGACAGGTTCAGGGTTTCCTGAGTCCCAGGTGAGTGTGATGCTTGTTGCAGTTCTCTCCGTCACCACAGGGGTGCCAGGAGCCTTCGGTAGAGCTGAGAAGGAGACAGAGAGAGAAATCTGATGCATTGTTCCTTTATAATAAAAAAAAAAAGAGTCCAATTTTAGGACTTTTAGCTTGTACTGATTGAAAAAGCTGGAAACAATTTAATGATGACACCAACTCAGAATCAGAATGATGCCATGACCATAATCTATACACGACAATTAGAAGTCTGAAAAAACAATTATGAACTAAATTAGTTCGACCACTGGACAAAACAAAAGTTCTAAAACTTGCTATCTATCATTTCAAGGAAAGTTTTAACTGGCAACATATTTAATCCAAATTAAAAACTGTGTATACTGACAAACTAAATACAGAAGTGGCGATAACCTCCAAATGGATCACCATGGAAAACAGAAGACAGAGAAATATTATTCTTTGGGTACTGGGAAACATAAAAAGTGGAGACAGAAGACTATTTTCTTATAGAATTAAAATATAAAATATTCATTCTTAAAATTCTTAAAATTTCCCAAAGTAGATAACAGCAAACCAGCAAACATCTTCCCTTCCATTCCAAGAAAAGTCTTTCTTCTTAATATTAATATGTAACAAACAGGATATTCCTTATTTCTCGCATTATTCTTTCTGTTTATTCATATATTTCCTTTCTTATAACCTTATACACACGCTCCCCTCTGCTCACCCATAAGCCTCCTCACATTCATGCTGATGAACCCACCTTTCACAATAATCTGTGCCACCGCCTCAATCACGCCAAGCGTCGACATAGCGACACAAGTGTAATTGTTGGACTGGCGCACGTCCGTTAGCTCCAGGACGTTGCGGCCGATGGGCATGTCATCCTCGGGCGTTAGGTCTTCAGCTCCCAGCATCCACTTCACGTAGGGCATGGGTGAACCCACTGCCACACAGGTGATGTTGACGTTCCCCCCTGGCATGATCTCGCTGTCCGCTGGGGGGATGGAGAAGCGAGGGGGGACACGACGCACTGTACCAGATAGCAACGGAGAAGGCAGAGGAAGATTAGAAATTCATGACAGTGGTGTTCAGTAAAGTGCAGTACAGTGGATAACAATCGGGGTCTACACACTGTAGGATGATTATTCTTTTGTTGTCCATTGTGCATTGAGATGAAGTTTTATGGCATTCAAAGAGGACTGCAAGCAATCAGATCAGTCTGATACATCACCACCAAGGCGCGTGTGATATCAAAATGTTTTATTCATGGTGTTTTTAGGTGTGTTCCATTAAATATTTTATGAACTGAAACAAAAAAGATGCTCACGAAAAAAAAACTCACAGCAAATACACATGCACTCACAGGGAAAAAAGCAAAAGAAGAACACAGGGTACAGTATATCTCAAAGGAGTGAACTGTAGAGGCAGGTTTAAACCCTCAGTACCGCACATAAAACAGCAGAGACACACAAACACAAATGGCAGTTTAATGGAAGAAAAGAAAATACTCGGGAGAGATTCAAAAGAGCCACACAGACGTTGTAGTACCAACCTTCTCGCAGCTCTGCAGATGGTGGTAGGACAGAGCACGGCGGGAGGAGGAGGAGGAGGAGGGAAAAATGGAAAATATCAGAGAAGAGACAGGAGACAGGAAGAGAAGACAAGTTAGGCAAAGGAGCATAGCAAGGTGGCAAAAGACAGAGGGAAAGACAAAGAGAAAAGGGAAGAAAGAAAAACAAAGAAATGAGGAGAAGAAAGAGAAAAAAAAACCAGTGGCCATAAATGGCCTGTGTGTCGGTGAAAGCCTTCCACTGCTGGCTGTCTCCATAGACCGCCTGTCAAACACTCACTGAGCAGCAGCGCAAGATTTTACTGGCCTTGCAAGCACTGTTAGACGCACATCACTGACTCTGTGCTGTTTGTGTGTGTCTATGTGTGAGAGTGCATGTGCACTTATATATAAATATATATATATATGTAGTGTAGGACATAGATGTTTTGTGTGTGTATACAGTTGTGTGTGTGTGTGTGTGTGTGTGTGTGTGTGTGTGTTTGTTTTGTATCCCCAGGAAGTGATGTCGGAGTCAGAAAAGCATGCTACACTGTTTAAAGCTTTTTTCAAATTTTTTTTGAGGATGGGAGGGTGGGAGGTTGGGGGAGACAACAGAGCAAAAGGCCCCGGGAATGAAAATGTCTCTAAGATTCAAACATTTAGTGTGTGTGTGTGCGTGTGTGTCTGTGTATATGTGTGTGTTGAAGGAAATGGTGCCTGAGGAAGTGATATGCCTGTCAGATTGGGGGAGAAACACAAGTCTTAACCAGACAATGATTTGGTTTTCCTCTAAGGTCTAAAGGCTAAGAAGGGAGGGCAGAGAGATGAATAGCTTGAATGAAACATTCAGCCCGGCCTTAACTTGATATAAAGGAGCTCTCATTTAAAAACCATCCCGTTTTATGACTCTACAGCTAAAGTATTATAAAACACAGAAAGTTTAATAGCATCATATCACATTAATATGATAAATGCACATTCCTAACAGAAGATGTCTATGTAAAAAAGAAAGAAAGAAAAAAGAATATCTTCTATGAAACGATGTCCCAGACGGCACATTCATCACCAGAGCCATGCTTAAATCTAAGTGCTCTAATTGGACTGGCTCTTGGCTGGTTTTTATCCCTCTCTTACCTCTGACATAGAGGTTTGCTGGGGTGGAATAGCGTGTCCCATCGCTGTTGGTGGCAACACACTCATACTTCCCCTGGTCTGACTCCTCACTCATCTCTATCTGGAGGGCACCTGGATGGACGGAGGGATGAGAGCAGGAGAAGAAGATAGAGAAGGGAGAGTAAGAGAGAGTCCCACAGAAAGATAGAGAGGAAGAAAGAACAATCACACAAAACTGGACGACATCTGATAACTGGGTATAGTCCATATATACATCAACATATAAATGGCAAAAACTGCAGAGAGGGTAAATGAATCTGAGTTTTCAGCAAAAACAAGTTGAACTCTGTTTGAAAAACAAGGGGCTAAAAAGGGAGCCAAGTCCATAGGGAGACATTAGCAAGTTTCTACCACTGTCAGCAAGACTCACTGCCTAAAACAGGGGTCAGCTTCCTGAATTAGAAATGGGAAGACAACAAAAACAAAGAAGAAGAAAAAAAAGAAAAGCACTGATACAAAGCCTACAAAAACGGAGAATGTAGTCTTCATGCAAGGCAGAAACAAATAAACCAAGCAGCCAAAATGTGGAGAAATCCGGTCACAGATACAGTGTTTAGAAAATTCTTTGCTGAAAATTGAGATGCAGTTATATTAGGGAGCAAATCATGTTTCAGTTTTCAGAGGATAAAATTTGACAAAGATATATTGTCACGGCAATGAGACATCCCCAACCCTTTCGGATCCACCAATGGGATCAGGAGTGTGATGTCATTTTTTAAAACACACCCAAGAAGGAGGTAAAGACATCAACAGACCTCCATCAAGGCCAACAGATTTTTTTTTTTTTTTAAAAAAAGGAACGACATACGCAAAGCCTTGGGAAGGGACCGATGCTTTCTGGCTCCCTGAAAATAGAAAAACTGTCAAAAAAGTCAACCAGAGGTTCTTTAAAGATGGTGCGGTAAGGCAAAAAAGCGCCCATAAAAACTTTATCAAAAAGTGGTTGTTTGGGGCTTTTTATCGGTAATGAGAGAGAAAAGAGAAAGTAATGGTAAAAAACCATGAAGAAATGTGCGTGTGCGTGCAGGCTTGTGTATTTATGTGTGCGTGTGTGTGTGTGTGTGTGTGGGTGAGCACACTAATGTCTGCAAGTGTGTCTGCGTCTTCGCCATCTGGACTTTTCAGGCTGAGCGAATAACAGCTGGGAGGGAAAACAAAACTGGGACGTTTGATTGGGCAAATATAGACAAGGTAGAAGGAGAGACTGGGCCAAGCTTAGGTAGAGACCCAAAAAAAAAAAAAAAAATGAAAAAAAAAATGAAAATCAGGTCATCCAAAAAAACAAAAAAAAAGAGGGAAAGTGATAGTATGCTTTGTTACCTCAAACTAAGCAACAAAAATCAAAATCAAGTTGTAAACACACCATGCTTTAGATTGGAAACAAGGAATATGTAAAAAGCTAAATGATGTTAAACTAATGAACACAAAAGAGAGATCACAATATGGAGCGGAAGGAAGCAATGGATTTCTGTTATAGAGTGAACGTAGAGGCTGAGATGGAAAAATGAAAGGATGCGGAGAGGATGACAGACGAGAAGAGGGGAGGTGATTAAAGGTCATAGTGTCATGAATTGCTTGCTCAATTCCAATTCCCCCTCTTGCGCCTACTGCAGATCTGAAGCGGCTGGATGGGTATGACCAATATGGAAGAGCCTTGATTCTTTCGGACTGAAGACCATGTTGATTAACCCACCCAGGGCTGCTTTTTAAGATCTGCGAGACAAGCAGGAAACAGGGGTGGAAAAGGAATCGGGCCACTGTGTCATGTTGGTCCTCCCAGCAGTCTTACCTCGTATGGGCGTGCCACCTGAGTGGGCAATGAATGCACGAGATTAGAGAAGGAGAAGAAGAAGAAAATGTTAGTACCACAGAAGGAGAAGGGGATACGGGAGGGAGGGAGGGAGGGAGTTGGGGTGGGGGTCGGGGGGTGTGTGGAGGTTGTAGGGGCGGGGGTAACTTGGAAAGAATCAACTTAGAGAGAAAGACTCAAAATATAGATTCTTAGAGAGTGAGAGGTAGAAGAGGCACAAAAGAAAAAGACAGAATAAATAAAGACAGAATAAGCCTGAGAAGAGAAAGACAGATACTAGAGAGACAGAGTGACAGACAGTGGCAGAGCTATAAGGAGATGGGTTATTGATTTGACTTCGTTGACTTGCAGCATGGGCAGATGTGGCTGTAGGAGTAAGGGTAGTGTCTGCACTGCTCTCAGCTGGGTCTGTACGAAGTGGACTGGGACTCTAAGTAGACTTAACTGCCCTAAGTCTTAATCTGCTCTTGTCCTCTATGTAGATCAAAACAAGGTGTAATCCGACTAGTACAATGATGTACCGATTAAATGACTTAAACACAAAAATCCACCCTCCAACACTTTAACACTTTTTAAAACATTGTCCCTAAACTGCATTTATATAGATTTTTTTTTTGTTTTTTTGGTGTTGTGTTTTTTTTCTTCTCTAAATCTCCCAGATAACTGGCAAAAGGTCGACGATGTGACATCAAGTCAAAATCCTTCCATCACGGCCACAACCGCCAGGCGAGTCTCACAGCAGAGAAACTGTCAACAATCTAAAACATCAGCAGTAAATGTCAAGCTGACGTCTCAGCTTGCTCAGAATCAAAGAGAAAGGGTGTGTTTGTGCGCTCAATAGCTTCAAACGACCATCAGCAGTCAAACTTGCGAGAGGTCCATCGTAGGAGAGGACGGAGACGCTAAACTCTCTCTCAACGTGGCCTCGGCCGTACAGAACGCTGTGCAGCTGCAAGAAATGTTGTGTTTGGCTGCAAAACAAATCTAAAACTTTTCACAATTAGCACTTGAAACGATGAAGGCACTTGCAAATGACAAAGTAATAGAAGACGTAAACCATACTTTGGTGTCTCACTTTTACCTGCCATTTATTTTCATTATTGTTTGATCTGCCTGCTGTTTTCTCTGTAAATTATTTGGTCAATAGTATGCCTGAGAGTAGTTAAAATTGATCACAATTTCCCAGAGCCCAATGTGATGTCTTCAAATTGCAAACAAAATTGATTGTTTTGTCCAACAAACAGTCCAAAACTAAACTCAAAGCTCAAAACAACAAAACAAAAAATAAAAAGGTATCAAACAGAGATAAGCTGCAACTCCTCACATTATGGAAGCTGGAACCTGAGACTGTTTGGTATGAACTGACTACTGAAATTGTATCAAACTAATTTTCTCTCATTGACTAGCCAATTAATCGACTTTGTCTCATGGTAAAGCATATCTGAATGTCCTCAAAGAAATGGAAATTAAAGCACTTTATGGCAAAATGACCAAATATCACAAAATCACTTACAGCACAGTGTAAGAGAATTGAAGAGTGGATTCTCTGAAGTACTAAACCTGGTCTAGCCCTGTTACACTCGTGTAAAAAAAAAAAAAAAAACCTCCCACGTCCCACAACCAGACCTCTACTCCTACACTACAGTAACCAAGTTTACTATAGAGGCACTACACTGTATGGTCACCGTCTACAAGTCTGAAACCTTAGCTATTGATTTCTTTACAGTGGCTCCACCAGAGGCCTACCTAGCAGCCATCTACAGTTGATGGCTTATTGACTGGTAACTCTATACAGCAGAGCGGACAGAGTAAGTGGGTGAGTGAATGACTTGAGTGAGTGAGTGAGGGACAGAATAATTGAATAAGTGAAGGAGTGGAAAAGTAAATAGGTGAGTGTGAGGAGAACGTTATTGCAGTTTTTTGGGTGTGGAAAGGCTGCAGGTGCACAGGTGAGGGTGAGGCCAAGAACCTCAAGGGTGACAGAGATGTGTGTGAGTGTTGGTGAAATGTGTGTATGCATGTCCATGTGCATGTATATATCCAGTGTATATGTATATATCCAGTTTGTATGATCTGTAGTATGTTTAAACAAAACAATTGAAATGGTGCCTGCAGAGTTGAGTGTGTATTTCTGTGTGTGTGCGTGCATCTGTGCTTCATATTATCTTTGTGTGTGACTGTTAGTAAAATGCATGCCATGCATTTTAATAACACCTCAACATTTGTAAAGGTGAGCAGCAGCAGCAACAGTAGCAACATTAGTGAGCATTATATAGAAAAGTGGACAGTGAGGGTGTGGGCCTTGGAACAGAAGCACTTACCAAAGGACTCTGTGGTTAAAAAGATACAGAGAGAAAAGAAACAGCATAGACATTGCATTACAATCGGACCATTGGTTACACAGAGGAGTTGACTTAGTAGAAACACCTTGAAAAAGCACTGGAACTCCAAAAAAAAAAACCAAAAAACAAGGTCTATTATTGATTATTTACACAGAACTTTGTGCTTAAAAGAACTGTAAAAGTCAACTATTTTGTAATCATCACACAGAAGAAGCAAGGCTAAAATATTTGGCATTTTAAGTTCTGACAATGTTTGAAATCCTTACAATTTTTAAAATTTTTTTTGTGTGAAATTTTTGTAAAACAAATGTCAAAGAAGGAGTCTCAGCAGGGCGTTGAGGATCAAGCCAGAGAATTAACAAAAAACAGGGACAGAAGCAAAAAGGATGTTTTCCATAAAGAAGCCAGAGAGTTGGGTGTCTAATCGCAAGAAAAGGGGGTTTTGGGTCCAGAGTTGGTCCCTGGAAGCAGAAGGAGGACTGAGGGAGGGGGGGACTCTGCTACAACAAGTTGGGATTTTACACACTACTGTGGCTTTAGAAGAACTGATTGAAATGGATTGAGTTGCTTGACTTGAACAGAATTTATTCCGTGTCTGTTTTTCCAAGAAATCTGTCTTTCAGTTCTGTCAATGTATTTCCTCAAAAAAACGTGGATACAATGTCTGTGAGTTTATTTCACACCCACGCAAGACACGCTTTCCAGGAAATAAGGAAAAACAAAAGGTTATTTGATTTGTTTAGTCACAGCAGTGAGCTATCTTAGGGAGGCCAATCCCTCAGTACATGCCACCATCACCTGGGTTTACCCTGCAAATTCAGTCAGTAGAGAAATTTGCTGAGATATGATTAGAGACATGGAGTGCACTGATGCATGTTGTCACGAATATTTTATAATGTTTTTAGTAAGTGAAAAATTAAACCATCCGTGATGGTGATTTGCACAGGAAGACCTCAGAGAGTTTGGAGAGAAGCGGAGAGAAGATGGGAGTTCACTTTTAGAGGCCTTGAAGAGTTTAGAAGGGTTGGCAACCATTCACAGTTAAATCAAACCACAGGAGCAGCAGAGAAACACAGCCAGTAACCACGGCAGGAGGAGTGTGGAACAGCAATAATAAAAGGGGTGAACGAGGGCAAAAACAACAGAAACTTTGTAGGAACAGAGAAATAAAAAATGGATTGGGTGGGAAAAGACAGAGGGAGGTTAAAAAGGAGTGGATTTCGTACGAGGGACAAAAGCAAAGTAGAAACCTTAAGGTGGAAATAAAAGCCGGGGATTGAAGGGAAAGGGAAAGGACGGAGGGATAAAAGCATTAGTTACCTGAGCGGAGCTGCTTGATTCGTCCATTGTTATTGGACGTGTTGACCGGCAGGAAATCCTTGAACCAGGTAATTTCTGGGTCAGGGTTACCGCTAGCAGCACAGAGCATGGTAGCGGTCCGAGAACGCTCCACCACTTTCAGCTGGGGACCCATGTCTATGGTGGGGAACCCCGAGGGCAGCTGGTCCTCTGGAAAGATCACAAACACAAGTCAAACAGAGCTGGACATTACTCACATCTTTAGCTTGGTAGCACAGAGCATGGTAGCACAGAGCAGCGGTTCCCAATATTTTTTGTCGTGTACTGCCAAAATCCACTCAGGTGAGATAAAGTACCCCCTCATCTCTCTGGCCTTCTCTACAGTGCAGTGACAGAGCAGTGACTCAGGTACTGCCCTGCTGTAGCCGTTGTAAATAATAAATGTACTAAAAATCAACATCCCACCAAGTAATTTCTATTTTTTTCTAAATACCCTCCAGTAACTGCAGAACTACCCTGTGTAGTACAAGTACCCTTGGTTGGGATTCACTGGCGTAGTGTGTCACTTGTCTGTATAAGCCAATAGGACATCCACATGCATGAGGATTAGTAAGAACTACCTTCCACACGGGATAAAGTGGGATAATATCTTGATATGACAATGTCCAGCTTCACCCTTAGGGGAATTTCACACAAAGCCATGTATGTGAAAATCTCCTTGCAGCTTTCACATTAAAGAATATGATGACACCTCATCATGGCTCACCATCATTTTTCCTCAGTTTTGCAATTACTAATCCCCTCCCCCCACTGGATGTGAGAGCGGTACCTATCCTCTTGCCTTCCGTTCCAGTCTCAGCAAGTAAGCGAATAAACGCATTTCCCAAAATGACAAACCATTCTTTTAAATTAAACTGTCTGCTTCTGAGTTGTGCTCTTGAGTCTATTGCCTACAAATCTGAGCCACCACACAACTAAAGGAGATAGGCTGTGTTCAATATAAGGGAAAACATGATATTCATATTTAAAGAAACACAGCTTAAGCCCTGAACTGACAACAAAGGGATTTTGAACTTCCCACGAATCACTAGTCCAGTGTGAAAAAGATTTTAAGGGAAACTGACCGGTCAAATTTAGATTCAGTTTAGAGTCAAAATATGTTTTGCACGGCAAGACTTTTGAAGAATCCAATAGTGAGGTCAAATAGAATAAGTAACATTTCATTCCACCTGACAAAGTACCGCACTGAAGCTTTGGGCAACTGCTCTTCGAAGAATCATTTGAAAATCAAATACTCTGTATTCTGCTGGGAATCAGTAGCAGTTCAGTTACACTTTTTGTCCAGCTGAGTCTGTTCCACACAAACCTCTTTGGAAGTCCACCCCTTGTATAAAATCAAATAGATGATTTCAATAAAGACACATCCACTGGGACTCGCAGCCTTTTGGGACGGCAAAGCAAATGTGTTGCCATAGACATCTGAGGCAATTAAATCAAACACGAAGGATCATTCCACTGTGATAGAGGAAATCAAAGGCAGTGGGCCGACTTCATTCAGCTCAACTGGGAGACTTAAGAGAGGGGAGGGGACAATGCTTCGAGGAGGTGGGGGATCAAAGATGACAGAACTCAGACAAACTGTAAAAAAAATAACTGTATTCACCCTCGGAATCAAATAGGTTCAGAGCAAATCTTGACTTTGTTCAAAACTGCACTTCAAAACTGTGAGGTGAAGTGATACACGAGCCATCCATAAAAAGTGAATGAAGATAGACATGGTGAAAAACAGACAGATGAGCAAGGACCATGGGCTCCTGCATGTGTTTGCGATGTATTTGATCTAGAAGGCAGTCTATTTCAATTTTACCCCATTTTTTTTTTTTTTTTACCCAGGATCCCTTGTGACTTTATCCTTCTCAGCCACACAGAGCCTCATTAACGGGAAATCCTAGCACTGAACCTCACCGAGGAGATGCTAATTCTGGTACTAACCCATCGAACCATAGCCGATGGGTCGTGAGACACTGGCTTCGCGAGTGCGTGTGTGGCCTTTTAACAGCTCCGGTTTCAATCAATCACTACGCCCGGAAAAATGGAAACACAGACATGATAAACCAAGAGAACAAGATGAGAAGGTGTTTATGTGTACAAGTGTGTCTGTGTGGGCGAGTGGCGGAGGAGGGCAAAAGTGCAGAAAAAGCAGAGAGAGTAGAATAGAATGGAGTAGAATAGAAAAGAGTGAGACAAAGAAAGAGTGACAGAAAGGAAAACAAAGGGAGAGAGCAAGAGAAAAACAGACAGAAAACGAGGGAGAGCACAAGGGACCCATACAGCATAACAATCCTGATTCTCTCCGCTTTCATTATTCAAACGCTTACTTCAAAGCCAGCCCCTCGTAGGCAGGAATAATGCATTCTATTTCATCTACCTGGGGTGGGACACTGAACTGAACACTGAGGACGCACAGTTAGAATGCTGCTCCCTGAGATCATGCATCTCTCTCTCTCTCTCAACCACTTACATGTGTTGCAGACATGGATGTGTGGGCAGAAGTGTTCAGGAACCCGGCAAATGTAGACAAGCAAAAGCACAGGAATGCATATGCACCGGATGAAAACGTGCACACACACAGATACACACACATATACAGATGCACAAAGACACACACATACTCATGTGCAGACAGACACAAAACACAAGCTTTTTTTTTATTTAAAGCCGACAAGGTGTGAAGTGATATAAGTGAACACGTTTGAGGGCTGATTGAGTGGGATGATGCACATACACACATGTTGACACATGCACAGAACTAGCCTTCCACCATCCATCATAGGGGACAGGTGTAAGCGACACCACAGTGTGTTTGGGACAAAGCTGCTCCAGCATATGTGTGTGTGTGTGTGTGTGTGTGTGTGTGAGAGAGAGAGACTGTGTTGCTGAACAGTAACAGTTAAGAACCCCCTGAGGTCAGAACAGATGCGTAACCCTACACTCCCTTGTTGACGGAGCCTTCCACACATCCCACTGTTTCATTTGGATGTCCTCCCTCTTCAGTGTTTCCACTGTGAGCGATCCAGATAATTTCACAGCTCATAGAAAAGCCCAGTCTCATAATCATGGGAACCGCTGTGCGAACACTGTCCTCTTTATATAAGACCCAAAATGAAATCCACACACATCGCTCACTGGGTTTGTCATCTGTAAATCTGGAAGAAGTGCAAGTCAAGTCTGCTCTCACAATCATGGGAACTAAAGCATGAGCTGGCTGCTGAATTAGAGGCCCAAGTGTAATATGTGCACCTGCAAATGAACCTGTTTCTGTCATTCAGGACTGACACGGGGGATAAAAAGTAAAAGGGACAGATATAATAAAATTAACAATGGTATAACATATGGTAATCCAATACAATAGTCCTGCGCTACCGCAAAACTCTGTGATTCTTATATTTTACTTATTCGTTAATACTGTGTCAGAGACGTGTTGTTTCAACTCTTCTTTGTGAGTCCACAGTTTGCTTATTCACATTAAATAAACTGCACAATCTTTTGTCACAGCTGTATTTGTGAGTAGGCTAAACAAAATGTGCGCTACACCTAATCGTGAGGTTGCAATAGAAATTACAGATGTTCATGCGAACTCCTGCTTTGAGATTTGAGACCGTGGAGACGTCCCTAAAAGAAGTCAGATGGGGGTAAGAAGCAACAAGCAGCTGGCCAGACTTATTTGGAAGATAAAATGAAGGTGAACTGTAACTGCAGAACTACACCACAGTTTACAGACCCATTCTTCGGTTCATATTTGACCAAACAGACTTATATGACCAACATTACTGCTGCACTCTGTTGAACTCATTTTAGGTTCCAAATAAAGTGGTTTAAATATTCTGGCTAAACTGTGGGATTGATTGCAACCTGTTTGATCGTCTGAACCCTCATGTTTCTTTTTTTCAGACCCGCCCTTTTTTACCCTATCATGAATTATACAGTATCTGACTGTACACTGGACCCTAAAGCATATAATTGCTCTCAAGTTCATTATTATTTCAGCCAATGCCAATCACAGCCATTTACTGAAAGCCAAGATTTCAATTAGCCTGGTTCTAATCCTCACTAATTAAGCCGGCTGACCTTAACACCGGATCCCTCCTGTCAGACACTCAGTCACTGGAGCTGTGTCTTTACAGAGCCAGGGGAGACAAGGAGACATGACTGACAGGACTCTGTGTGTACGCGTGTGAATCCTATGTGTGTGTTTGTGTGGGTGCGCACATGTGTGTGTGTGTGTATTCTAAAACTGACATTTGGACTGACAGTCTATCAGGGGCTATTAGCTGCTCCCAGGTGGCCTCTTATTCATCCACAACACAATGACTCCTCAGAGGAGCAGAAAGAGGCTAATCACTACATAAAGACTGATTGTCTTACGATTGAGGATCCATGTGCGTGTGCTTGTGCATGCATGGGTATGTATAGGCATACAGCTGTGTGCGCACACGCAAGAGTGGTCTTGTTCTTGATAAAGAAAAGCGGCGAATAGGAGCTTCTGCCAAGGGAGGCAGCAAAAATCAAAAATAGATGGAGATACACATAAGCAAGAGCGCACACAGATGTACACACGCAACTGAGCATGTTTGCACACACACACACACATACACATACAAAGACAACCATATGAGACAGGAAAAATTCTGGATGGATGGAGCGGAACAGCACAGAAGATGCAAAGAGTGGTCGGATGGTGAATAATTCAGAGGTTGCTGTGTAGCGGACCTAAGAGCATGTGGAGAGACAGAGAGGAGAGCGAGACAGAGAAAAGGAGGAAAGTGTATTAAAAGACAGCGAGAAAGAAGGCGAGCGAAATAAAGAAAGTAAGAGGCAATGAACTTGTGGAGACAAAAACATAGACGAGACAGAGAGAAAAGAAAGTAAGGAGGAAGAACTGTAGACTGTGTTATTACCCCTCAGAGAGACAAGAGGGAAAGAGAGAGAGAGAGAGAGATGGTAGAACAATAGGCTGCACATCCTTTCCCCACGAGCATGTACTGTAAAGGCAGGCGATGTGATTATCCACACTCGAGCAGCTTCACTCACTAAGACACTCTTGAGCTTCAAACTACCGGTACATAATGTTCTCCTAATGGACTCCACTAACACTAACATCACTATCTGCATTAATGGACTCTTTCTAACACTAACAAAACCATCTACTGCGGTGGGCCCAGGCTTACACTAGCATATTTATATATATCTACATCGGAAAAACACATCCTCTGAGTCTCCGAGACAAGCTTCGAACTAAACTTTAAACATCACCCATCTGAATTTATGAGCAGATGATTTCTTGATTTTAAATTACTGCAATTGTACCTTTACATACAGTAATTGTTATGCATGCAAATACACTTTTCCACTTATAAGAACCTCCCCGCGCCCCCAGTAAGCATTTAGAAAAGTAAATAAAAAGTTAATAAAGGGGTTAGAACACTCTATAACATAAGTTTTTAGCTGATATTAACTGTTTTTACTGATGTATTTACAGTAACAATAAGAATTATTAACAGTTATTACTTCTCCTATGCAAAATCTGTAAGTGGAGTTTAAACAGTTAATGAATAATTGACAACACAGTATAACATAGCATATGAATCAATACACAAATGGACAAACAGTAAATTATAATCAGTATAATCAATATAATAAACAACTACTTCTTATTTTGTATTTATATAAAAAGTGACAGTATATATTCTATGATTGCAAGTGTGTTACGTATAACTGAATGGATTTATGTAATTTTCTTTACAGAAATGAAAAATCATGTTTGACAGCTGATTGGAAACATAGCCTGCGTGTGTTCACACTGACCTCGTAACACACTAAGTCTGGTGGAGGCAGTGATCTCTCCTCCAGAGTTGGAGGCGTGACATTCGTAAATAGCCTCGTCTCTGGGGGTCCTCAGTGGCTGGATTCTCAGGACCGAGCCGGACCCGTCGTCAAACTCTATTACCTGTTGATGGGAAGAAGATATTTAAGTGGCTAAAATTTATATTTAAATAGTAACAGTGGAATAAATAATGTGTAAAGTGAAATGGGTCGCTTGTAGTTTGGTTTTTCAGCCTAAGCAAGCAGTTGTTGTCAGTTACAAAATTGGTGTAGACCAAAACAGAGCTAAGAGAAGAGTTAATATTGGAGTTACATTTGGCAGGTGGCCAGAAACATGAGTTATAATTAATGCTAAAGGTGCTGGATTTGTAAATGAGCAAAAGTTGATATTCCAAAAAGTTTTCCAACTTTAAAGCTGATAATATGTCAGTGGTATGTTTCTTTCTGTTATAAAAAACCTCCTCTAGATTCATCAAAATTTTAAATATTGCACTGTGGTACATATATACTAGGAGCAGGCTTGTTCAAGGGTTCAACTGAAGCACCAGAGCCTCACTGGTGCTGCTGTTTGGTTTTAATTTTAGCTTCAACACTGTGTGCAGCCCAGTGATAAACAGTAATTTTCAGAGACATAAAAGTTTTCCTAGTTTTTAATTTACTGAGGGAAGCTGAGGGGACAGAGCCTGGGAAATACGAGGGCACTAGTCAGGTTTAATCCTTAGCCACAAGGCATACCTGAGTCCACAGTCTAGGATCAATCATTACACACATTAAAATAGATTTCAGGTAGTACCAGACAAGCAGTCCAATGATTAGGAAGATATAGTTAAGAATACAGTTTCCTTGTTTATGTCTAGTAATCCTTTTCATATTTAGGATAAGAAAGAACTTCAGATCTTTCACAATTACTGGATTGTACATTATAAGTGGTCTTGCGTAAGTCTTATACAAGCATGTACTAGACCTGGATTCTGAATTCTGAGACGGTTTCCACTGACTGAAATCCAATAAAAAGAAATCCCACAGCAACTCCTGACGGACAGGACAGCAGAGAGAAATATACAGTAGGTGGTCCGAGCTTATATAGGGTAGATTAAAAATAAAATATCTCCCCGAGTGATTTAATCACAAACAGGAAGACACCAAGATGAACTTAAACCTAGGAGGAAGCTCAACTTATTAAAGTAGAAAAGCACCCTGAGCTCAGGGTGACACTGACTGGGTAGGAGAGAGGCTAGTTCAACATCTCCATCTAAGAGTGACTTGTGAGGTGGGGAAATAAATCAAAGGTTAGCGCCTTCGGGAAACTAATAAGGCTGGTCATATACGAATCTCATATACTGTAGCCCAAGGCATCATCTGACATATGAAAGAGTCGGAGCAGATAGCATTTCACACAGTTGTATAACCTTTGGAGTACAAATGAGGAAAAGCAGCTAATCTGATCAAATCTTTAACAGCAGAATTTTTTTGGCTTTATATGCAAAACGGTAATAGATGGTGTTCATGTAATCCCAGAAAACAGCTGTCTGTTGTGCCCAAAACAAACCATAACCCTCATTATTGACTTAAATGTCAGGTTTCATTGCAATAATGACAGTAGTAACAACACACCCTTCTCACAGCAGGCACAGGAGTAACTAACAACATTAGCTATGGCTCTGTTTCATTTACCAGAGCTCTGAAACCTAACCTAAGTGTAAGGTTTAAGGCTTCAACTACGACTTATTTTGATTATTCATTAATCTGCTGAATATTTTCTCGAATAACTGATTAACTGTTTCGTCTATAAAATGTCAGAAAACGGTAAAGCATTTGCCTTCATTATCTATCATTATTTCCCCAGAACCCCAGGGTGATGTCTTCAAAAGTCTTTTTTTCTCCAAAGCTCATTAATATCTTGTTTAGATGGCTTCACCTTCATATTTAATGGACTGATATGAAACTGGTATTGACCTTTTCTTATGACTCTCAACAGGAAAACTGAGAGTGCAATAAATTGATTATTAGAACGTCTGCCAATTTTGTTTCTGTTGACTGACCAATTGATTAATCTACCAGCTCAAGTCAGCTTCAAGTAGACATGTCTGCTGTGAGAAGGGCTTAAGAAAGAAAATAAGAACAGGAAAACAATGAAAAGAACTGACAGCAATGGCGGCAGTCATGCTACACCACTGCTTTACGCAGCTGGTACACGCAGCCAGTGAACTTCTATTGTGGATCTGTTGTGGGATGCTAACCCATTCCCATTTCAGTTAACAACATTTTCTGGGATGAGCAGAAATCAGGGATAGTGCAAGGTTATGAGTTCCTCAGTCAGTATCTCATCATCATACCTCAAATCTCTGGTTGCTGACTTTTTTGCCTTTTTTGTTCCACACAATCTTGGGCTGTGGATCCCCTGTGGCCTGGCAGACAAAGGAAGCCACTCCCCCCTGGACTCCTGTTTGATCTTCTGGGGTTCGTGTAAACCTGGGGGGTGCTGTAAGGAAAGATGCAATTGAAAAGTTAGGTCAAGTTCAAACTCCCACTGTTGCCATGTGTGTATGTGTGTGTGTGTACATGTGAAATGCATGAAGTTTTGATGAAGTTTTGATGGATGGATTACACAATGTTCCATATAGGGAAACACAATGATTCTTCATATATACATTTATACATTCTATAATGGATAATTACGCCTTTCTACTGTAACTACACTTAAGCACCAGAATACCACTTAATCTGTCATTCACACATCTGTAACACATGTTTGAGACTACTGTTAGATTAAAAAAAGGCTGTGTGAAAGTGGAATAACAGAGGGTGAATGGGGGAAAAAAAAAGGGGAAGGACAATGCAGTCATGTTGTTTTCAAAAATCCAAATTAAAAAAGCTCAGAACATTGTCGACCACCGTGGGTGGTTTTGTGTGTTACTGTGTGAGCCCGTTCTTGGAGTACACGTATGCACATATATCTGTCATTCAGTGCAGTTGTGCATGCAAGGTGGCATTGTGACTGTGCGTGTGCCTTTTTTTCTGTACACGTGTGTGCACGTTCCAATATGTTTTCCCCCTCTGTCCCTGTACCACCAAAGAAGCTTAATATTTCTGTGCCATAAAGGATTTACAAAGACTTACTCCTGACATGACCACTAAAACCCCTCGCTCCGTGGACGCCAACAATATCATAACCACAGCCTCCTCTGGATTGTGACATCATGACATCAAAAAGATTCGGCACGTCAGTCATGGCACGTCACCGCCAGCTCGCCTAATGGCACTCCAGCCAAACCAGAAAATCCCTACTTAAGGGCTTACCGCCAACCGCCCTGACAAAGGGAGAGAAATTGCTTTTTGCTGTTTAAAAGGAGGGAGGGAGGGAGAGAGGGAGAAAAGCTAAGCTTTTCAGAGAAGGAGAGAAAATGAGAGAGAGTGCTGAAAGAGTGAGGACAGCAGAACAGAAGAGCGAGGGAGATAAAGAGAACGAGTGAGAGAGACAGATGGAGAGCAGAATGGGTAAGGAAGAGAAAAAACATGAACAACAGAAGTGAAGGGAGAGAGGAAGATGGGCAGGAGGTGGAAACGAGGGAGAGGAGGAGAGAGGGGGAGACAGACTGTGTGAGATAGTGAGAGAACGAGCCAGATGTACTGGCAAACATGGCCAGAGAGCCCCAAGCTGCCCAATCACCTCTACACCTCACTGGCTCACGGCCAAATCTACCTCAAAGACTGAATAGAACATAGCGTTTGTATGTGTGTGTGTGTGTGAGAGAGAGAGAGAGAGACAGAGCGAAAGTGTGTGTGCATATGTGTCTGCTTACTTTTCATCCTTGCAAACACCAGTTTACATAGGTATACACAAACCATGCTCGTGTATGTGTGTGGGAGAATGTCTTTGTGTGAGGACATGTATATGTACTAGAGCTGAAACGAATTAAATGGATTAGTCAATAGACGTATTTTGACAATTGATCAGTTGTATAAGTCATTTATGAAGCTCAAATGCCAAACATTCATTAGATCCAGTTTCTTAAAGGTGAGGATTTGGCAGTTTTCATTGTTTTTGCATCACTGAATATCATATAGCAATTTGAAGACATCCCATCAAGCTCTGGGAAACTATGATGGTAATTTTTCACTATTTTCTCTCTCTGCATACTCAACCACTGATGGATTGATCAGAAATAGTTGGTAGATTAATAGGAAATAATAATAATAATAGTTAGCTTTAGCCCTAATATGCACATTTTTGCATGCACACATTTTGTACATGCATGCCATTGTACTGTATGTGTGCGTGATGCATGAGTGAATGAGCAAATGTGCGTGTGTCTGAGATAGAGAGAGAAAGAGAAAGAGAGAGAGAGAGAGTGAGAGAGAGAGAGAGAGAGAGAGAGAGAGGGAAACACAGAATGAGGAGTGGGAGAATCGCTCTCTTAATCCTCTTGCTAATCTCTCCCCCACAAAACAAATGAAAAGTGTAAAGCCAGCAGAGCCATACTAAAAGGCAGATCTTTCAATTGCTTTTTTATCTTTCCCCCCTTCTCTTTATCTCTCCAGTCCTGATCCCTCTCTTTATATATCTGCTGTTTAATTGTCGTAGTCTCTCACGTTTTCAAATTTTGCCCCTTTATCTCTCCTCCTCGACTCCTAATTCTTTGCCATTGAATCCCTTCTTTCCCCCACCTTTCAGAGATTCTCTCCTTGCTCCCTCTTTCATTCTCCTCCTTGTTACTCTTTCTCCATCTCCTCCCTCCATCTCTGGGGTGTTACATAAGTCTTCCTGTCACATTGACTGACTTAATGAGGAAGGGGGGATGCAACCGTATGCTCCACATTTCACTCAACTCACTCCCACAATTCCTCTTCTCTTTCATTCCACTCCTCCCCTCTCGTTCTGTGCTCTCATCCTCTTGCTCCTACCCCCTCTTCTCCCCCCTCTCAATCACTTTTCCCCCCAAATTCATCCTCCCTGTGCTCATCCTTCTTCTGTCCTCGTTCCTACTCTTTGCTCCCTCTGTGTGTGCTAACTGTTCTGTCTTTTGCCAAGATCATCAGGGTCTTTTGGTCGTGCAGCTACGCAGGATTAAGCACTGACATTTGGACAGGGGTGAAGTTGACAGTGGAGGCGGAGGTGGGGGGTAGTTGTTTGAGGAGGCGAAAGGAATGCCTGTAGGTTTATTATTTCATGGATATAAAATCAAAAATGATGATGGACCTTTCACACAAGAACTTGGTCTAGGCAGTGCACTTTGCACTTCACAGGCGTAGGTGCTTGTGCATGTTGCCAAGCACCCTTGAAAGCCTTCCTCTTCTTCCTTAATATGACCCAAGATGGAAGTGAGGGGAAACTACCAGCCGGGCCCACGGAGAGAGATTTAGATGGAATTAGACAGTGCCAATCTTTCCCTTCTTTGTGTGTGTGTGTGTGGGCTGGCCTACATAAAGGTCGCCATACAGTGGGATCTGATCTACACAACAGATGGCAGGGATTAGAAAGCCAGCTCCCCTTTCTGGACCACTTTTGAGTCATGGCTCAAAATGTGTGATAAACTTTGAAAGATTGTCCTCATGTCTTTTTGGTATCTAAAATAAATGATATAAAAGAAGTATTTTTAGGTAGCACTGAACTATGGTGTCCTTTAATTTGGTTCCATAAACAATTTTCATACATATATATCACAAACATCTGACTGGACTGACAGCTGTGTTTTCCTCCAACCACGGCACTGTATTTTGTTTTACTGTGACTGATACAACGACAGTTTTGGTTAAACTCCCCTTACATGCACCTACAAACCGTAATGGGATGATGGAGGTTCAGTGGAGTAGCACTTTGAAAAGACAAATAGCGAGACTAAATGAAGCTAATGGCACTGTGTAGGAGACTACAGGGACATGCTTTCACTGGCAGATGCTGTCTTAACCTAAAGGGACGCAGCGAGAGAGATCGAGTTTGTAAGAGCAGATGCTAGCACAAGCCCACAGGGAGTATGATTTTACGAATGTAGTGTAGTAAGATTGGGAAACTGTATAAATCTAAGAATGGAAAGTACATATTTGGGAGGGCAAACAGATTGAACTAAACAGGACAGATGTATGTCTCAGGCTGTGAGAGCAGAGTTTTAAAGGTGTGTTAAATTAGGGGCATCCGTACTTTTGATGACACTGAGAAAGGTATGAATGTATTGAGCAACACATGAGTGAAATGTATTCTTTATCCTTGGGATCCAACATCTGATGACGATTTAGATTTTGAAAACCCCAATTTTTTGTATATAATTCAATTTAATTTAATGGTCTGATTAGAATTATTTTGTCCTCTTACTATATAAATATCCATAAAACAAAATAAAAATTAACCTAGACATTTGAGTAGTTTATTTTGGGGGGGGGGGGGGGGTGTGCTAGATGATCTGAACTCATTCGTCCAAATCTTTCCCAAAACTCTGCAAAATGCTGCAATTCGTGTGCCCTCTGGCCTCATCTCGAGTGCCCTCAATCACTTAGATGATCTGATGCGAAATAAAGCATGAAGCAGACAGGCCTATCCAAACAAATCAAATCAACAAAAAGCAATGGACTCTGCAGCATGAAATGGACCCACTCTGCTTGATTCTGCAGGTAACACAGTAACAGATTGTAAAACTGAAGCTCTGAGATGCTGGATTACAAGGGAAGTATAAAATCAAAGATAAGAATATAGAATTAGAAAGCTGAGCTTTCATTAGGAAAAGATAATAGTTTTGGCTAAAAGGAGCAGATGGGGAAGCCCGGACATTAACAGCAGCTAATCCTGAGTGTGTGTGTGTGTGCGTGTGAGCTGAATGAGTATTTCTGCTCACAGGCTGAATAGTGGATCATCCCTCAGAGGAGGAAGGGGATAAATGGTTATTGAACTTCCTGATCAGATCAATATCAAGCGCTTCCCCTTCGGACACGTTCATGATGATCTCGGGTTTGTGTGGACACGTGTTCATGAATGGCTTAGGTGAGTATTTGTGTATGTACATTGGAAGTTACGAAAAGCTGCTCTGAATGTTGGTATAACTTGGCCAGCATCTGTGCCTGCGCCTCACATTTTCCTGTGTACGTCTGTATGCGTGTGTGTGTGCTCATATCGATAGTTAGGCATGTAATGAGTAATTTACAGTCCTTGCCAGGGAAAGATCCAGCTGCATAGTGTTGTATGTAGTGGTGGGTGGTTAGCTGATGACTCCCCAAATGAGAACTGAGTCAGGCTTGTCAGACAAGTTGAGGAACGAGGCCAATATCAGGGCCTGAGCCAGGGCCATGATAGTCAGCCTCAAGAGTGGGTGGGCAGCTGGCCAGAACCATAACTTAAAACACATTAACATCAAACCGACGCATTAAGAGCAAATTATCAGCTGCTTGCTTTCGTCCTGGAAATGAAATTGGATTAGTGGGGCCAATAAACACATAGAGACAGCTATCGTACTTCTGCAGCACACACAAGCGTTAATTGGAAAACATTTCGCAAAATGGGCTACTTCAACATAGAAAATTAAATAATTGCTGCAACGTTTGATGAAACTTTACGTTAAAGATAAGATGTTGTTCAAGTTTCACAAAGTTAAAGTGTCCATCCATCTGAGAATCCTCTAAACCAAGTTCAAATCAAATTGATTATTTATTCCAAGCAGATTTCTTTCCATATAAAAAAAATTGCATTCTTGAGACTTGCATCTAGCACTTCCCCACGGCATAGAGATCGTCAGATTTTTGGGCAACTACCAGCTGATGTCACCTAGCATCACTTTAACAATATCATTTTTACACTGATGCAACACCATAGGATAAAATGCATTTTTACTGCTGATCGTAATGCATGCCACTTACCCACCACAGCTGCCCCAGGGTCTGACTAGTGGCGAGTTAATCAGGGTTAATTTGTAAGAAACACAAGGGGAGGATTTAATCAAATAGGGTCTTCTTTTATACACAGGTCATTAGAAACACATGGGCTACCCACTGGGTACACAACTTTACTAGGTCAGAGCTGGCTTCCCATAAAGATGAACAGAGGGTTTTCTCAGTGTTGGTCGCAGCGCATTACTCACGGACCAGTGGCCAGCTACGCTAGAGCTACGCTAATGCTATCCAGGCCTGTTCACAGACTTGTGCACCTGCTAAGCTAACGCTAAGCTAACGCTAGTCAGATCTTGTTACTCATGGATGGGCGCACAGCTATGCTAGCTGCTAATAGACTCACTGCTGTGGGCCAGTGATGCAAGACTCTGAGAAGCTTCAGCAGCAGAGCTGCTTCATTTTCTTTCTCATCAACATGGACTGTCTCTCTCTCAGCCTAATCCGTCCCACTCATAGCCTGACGTTAACAGATAACGATGGAGAACTTATTGAGGGAGCACAGGGTCACTGTGAGATAAACTGAATGTGAGCATACTGACTCAAAGGTGCATTTTTTGCCCTCCACCCAGAGTATTAACAGTCAACTACTCCTACCAGCAGTAAATGGTTGAAATAATAACATAACTGTGGCATTGGCATTTTAATTTTGTGTGTATATGACTTCTGAAAATGCTTGTGATGTGACCCATTTCTGTTACCTTCTATGGAGACATTTGCACTGGAGTTGATGGGAAGAGGTCGTCAAGCATTTAAATTAGGCATTTTATTTTTAAGGTTTAATGGGATGATCATGATCATGATCATGAGCTGGCACCTCATCACTAGAGCTGAATTTTAATACAATACAATAAATGATTCCAGAAAATATAGCATGAATTATTTAGATAATGACTGAAATTAGTTCAGTTGATAAGTGGCATGTTAATTAAAACTAAGGAAATTAAAGGACAATTTCAGTGTGATTACCGTTCACATTTCTTTTATTCCTTATTCAACATCACTGTGGACTTTTCTGCATTGTCACAGCAGATTTTTTTTCTCTTATTCTAAATAAACACTGTCTAACCGTGTTAACAATCCCAGTGTCTTAAGGGTATAAAATGACCCATTTATTAGATTAACAGCAGAGGAAACTTGCTAAATTCATTTTTCTTCAGCATGAAATTTGATGATGTTTCCTGGCTTGACCCTGGCATTAGGAAATGCAAATTCTTTGCTATATCCTATTTTATATTCTTTTTTACTAATAAAAGCTGTAGACCACCAGAGTACAACTATTATCAGCTCTCCTTCTGCACCTCTGAAACTCACATTATATCCCATTTGTTTAATCCTTACAAAAACCAGAGTGTAAAAAGAGCACTTTGCGATGACCAAGACAACCAGCGAAACCTACCTGAAAAAACACTTTTTGCCGTTTTTACATTTTGGATTTTGTACAGTGTAAATAGACAACATAATATAATGGCTCCAGTTTGCTGCACTATTTCTTTTGAGATCTCTGAATTCTATTTCTATGCTGTATCCTTAATTATGTTCTATGTATGTAAAATATGTCAAGATTAACAAGTAACTGACAGAAAAACAATGATGCTGAAATGATCCATAAAGAATCAACCAGCATGTTGACCAGTGTAACACTGGAGGGCTCTTGGTCATTTGATTATCACTACCCATTCTACAGGAAAAATTACTCAGTGCCTCTATCATAAACTGCCAAGAGCAGATGTTGACATTTTGACATTTCATACTGTGGTTATGGGCAATAATGTCCCCAAGGATCTTGCCTTTTCTTTGCACTTTGAATGAGTCAGGCAATACCAATCAATCCCAGAAAAGAAACACAATCCATCTAAGAAAATAACTGCTTTATTTTGTTTCACACACTTAACTAATCCCCGGGGCAGAAACCTTTAACCTTTATGACCCTGCTTCTTCATCTCATTCCAGTGAATCCTGACAGTACCTCATCCATCAGCATCAAGAAGCTACGAAGCTCAAACGAATCTAGATACTTATCGCAATCTAATCTCCACCCTAAGCACTACACACGTTTGCATACGCATACATCCACACACTGACAACTACAAACATACTCAAAAGGAAGCATGGTTGTCTGCCTTCTTATGTTCTTAGTTTCACCCAATGAAACAAAAGTATGGCATCTTATCTAAGCAAATCAAATGCAATGAATATAAAAGGTGTGGGGCATGTCACATGATACACTAAACATTGCACTCAGCCCTAATTATACTAAAACTTGAGCTGAAAGTAAATAAAACTAAAATATTGTGTTTTGGAAATGATAAATTAGCTGACACAATATGAAAAGTAAAATGTAAAAACCTTATCAAAAACTAGCCTTGTATAATTTTAAAACAGAAAAAAGAGTGTGCAGTGTGTTGTTGAAGAAGATATTGCTTCCTATAGCAACTCAGACACTTGAACTTAGCACCTGAGGGACAGCTAAATGAAATACTTTGTTTCCAGTGTACACAGGTCTGATAAGTCATGTATGAAAAGGTCACGTTTTTCAGTAATTGAGAATAACAGGTTGAGTCTTTATTGATGTAACTAGTTTTTTTTTTTCCACATCAAGCTTGGTGGAAATGCGCAGCTTTTACAACACATAAATGATGTGATACAAGCTGAAGGTAAGGAGTTTCACATTACCAAGAGCCACCCTAGGCAGAATCCTAAATCACCCTTGCTTGGTTTGAAAATGTACAGTCTGCTTACTAAAGCGCTGCGTTGAAACTCAGCGATGCTTCTCCTACTGTAGCCTCTGAAGGAGGAGCCGCTTTGTTGTATTCTGTTACACACACGAGGAGTTGTATTTCAGCTGGAATTTTTATTGTTTCATTCAAGCTGCATAAGGAAGGATGACAGCTTGTTGGTTTTGGGGCAAACGGAGGGTCAGCAGAGTGAACCCTGTTGTTGCATTGTTTCCTGTCGCCCTGAATGACACGTGGAGAGATGCAGTTTCTCGCACAGGGCATCTCACTGCGTACATAGAGCAGTGGCCTAGTTTACGACAGGATCAGGGCATTACTCTTAATCCACCAGATAGATGTCATATGCACGCACGCGCACACAAACTCACTGAGAAACAAAAATGGTGGCGAAAGTGAGGTGAAGAGAAAGAGAGAGTAAAAGCGAAAGAAGATGTGAGTTTGAAAAATTACACATTTGCACACACAAGTCTCAAGCACTGCTTGTATTGTTACACCAGCAGCAGAGTGCAGGATGCACATATGGTGCAGTGTCATGCAAGGTTTCCAACTATGCACATGGGATACTGTTCCATCTGATTGCATCTTAATACCCTCAGTCCACTAGTGTGTATATGAGTGTAACTTTTGTAAAAAGCGTGTGTGTGTTGATGATGTTTCTGAAGTTAAATTTAAGAAGTTATGCTATTGTCCTGACATAGGAGAGTAAACTTAAATGAGAAACACCATGTTATGCTTTAAATGTATATAAGTTTGAATGAAGATAAGAACAACTGAATTTTTTTCTGAGTGCATTTTTACATTTCAAAACATGTAGACACATGATGAGCACCAAAGATGTCAATGTCCCAGCAGCTGCTGTTTGAATTCTCAACATTCAAATCTCTGAGTCCCCACTGTTGATATTAAAAGAGGCACTACACGTCATACACAATGAGATAAAAAGAGAAAAGAAACCCCCCCCCCCCCCCAACCCTCAAGCCCTCTGTCCCTCCTTTCTCACCAGATTATATGGATGTGCCGAGAAGAGGCAGAGAGCGAGCAAGAAAAGAGCAATGAAGAAAGTCACAGCCAATGAGACGAGGGCAAGGGGAAAAAGAAAAATATAGACAGGAGAGGAGACAAACTACGAATCTTTTCCACCCTCACCGCATATGTGCTGCTCCCCTAACCCTCATAGAGGAAGTCTGGGAGCATCATCGTTTTGATGGATGACTGGGCCTTTACTGGCCGACCCTGGAACTAACACAGGGGACAAGAGGGCAGGAGGCTGAAAGGAATACAAGAGTGGTTTGTGGGTGTGTGTGCTTTCACTGGGCTGTGTGTGACTGTGTACTTTTAAAACAGTGCAGGACTTGTGTGCTCATGTGCTTGTGTGTGTGTGTGTGTGATGATATAAGTTCAGCATCATATGACCACAAGCTTGGAGCGATACATTTTCTTTCCAGCAAACACACTATACTGTATGCCCTGCGTGTTTTATCTGCTTTGCAATCATTCTGACCATAACACATTAACATTAAGAAGCATTCTTAAAACAAACTCCAAGATGTTTAACAGGCTCCATGGTGATTCTGTCTGACTTAATTCTCCATTCCTCCTCTTTCTCCTTCATTATTCCCTTTCTGTCCACCCCGTCTTTTAGTCCTCCCACACTCCGCTTCTGTCTTCATATCTTTTATTCTTAGTCTCACCCACAAAACAGACTCTTTCATCGACACTGTTCAATGAGATTCAGATCTTCACTGCTGATCGTCAACCTGACAAATCAACTGGGAAATCATGCAGGGCCAAGACTTTCTCTTACACAGTTAGACACTGATACTAAGTATGTTTAAAAGCACACTAGTATCCCAGTGATGGTTTATGTTTGTTTAAACATCATATACCAATCTCAGACACCTGGATAAGCTCCTATCTATAAGTTGATTATTGTATCTGCCAAAAGAAGATTTAGCATGTAAACAACTCACTATTCCCTGTCATCTTCCATTATTATGGGTGATAAGGTGGAGATGGTAATTTAAGTCTGTCATTTTGCTCATCACTTAACCGCTGAAGTCTTTTTTATGTATGTATATTTGGGTTTTGGACATCACTATTCTAGCTCTGGGAAAGGACATGATGTTGTCACTGAGAAATACCTTGGACTAGACACAATCAGAGATCACACACACACACGTGCACACACGCACGCATAGTATCAACACAATCACACAAGCAGTGGGGAAATTATCTGATTTGCCATATGTGGTCTGTCTATCCATGCCAAGTAATACTGGGATGGACAAAAACAGCTGGCCTCGTATCAAACCTACTACCCAACACACACTCGTGCGCTCTCACACACGTACAGATCAACACACACAGTCACACACACATAGAGTAGGGATGTGATATCAGGAGTGGAGCGTAAAAGAAAATCAGGCCATTTCCACCCTGTTTGTGTATGTGTCCACGTACAATCGACGTGTGTATTCAAAATATATTTTCTATATAATTTAAGAGTTTCTTTTTATGCATGTACACGTCTGTGTGTCTGTGTGTCTGTGTGTGTAAAGCATTTGGGCTGGAGTGTGAAAGGACTCACAGTCGGCATCAGCGAGGAAGAGGAAGCTGAGGAGGAGCAGGCCTGGACTGGCAGAGTGCATCATGGGATATGTCGACACATGCATCCTGTATCCACCGTGAGCTCACTGCCTCACTGTACACCAGGACGACAGAAACAGGCCCTCACAACCTGGGGAGAGAAAGAAGAGAGGGAAAAGGAAAATATAGTCATTAACATCCTTCCAAAGTCCAAATTAAGAGAGTTTCAGAGAGTCTGTGTGCACACTCAAACACATACACACACACACACACACACACACACACACACACAAACTTGAAGTGTGTGAGTTCCCTCTAGGCCTTACACTCCAGTTATGCAGCTGCCTCTCCTCTTCTCGCTTCATTAGGACCATACACTCATTGCCGGAGGTGTGTTTTGGTGTGTGCGTTTCTGTGCAAGCGTGTGCAAAGAGTTCACAAAGTAGCTGATGAATTTCAACTTATGGCAAACATTTAGCATGGAAAGATCAGTCGGCTTCTAAAGTTCTTTTTTTTTTTACATCGCATGTAAGCAATGGCCTCGATTTTTCTGCTTCAGTTTGTATCCGTTATACAATCTACAAAGCGGGCCGCACTTCAATACCGGATTTCTTCCAAATGTGCGTCAAAACGGCATGATTTCAGATTGATGACAAAGAATGAATGGTTTTAAGATGGAAGGGTGGAATGGTGGAGTGAGGGATTGATGGATGATGGGGAGATTAAAGTGGGAGGAGACTGACTGGTGTTATCTGCTGGCTATGTTGCACACAGTGTTGGATCAACATACAGCTCAATGTCTCTATCCTTTCATCCTTAGCTCAAGCTCCCTTCCTTCCTTAGACTCTCTCTGCCTCTCCCTATGATCCTATCCTTCTTTTACTCTTTGGTCCTCACGCTCACCTGTTAGTTTCATTTTTTTGTAAGTTTTATTCCTTCCTCTCATTTTTAGTTACCATTACTGCCTTCCTTGATTCCTTTTTTTCCTTCTTTCGATCAGTCAGATTTTTTTTTTTGCCTTTTCACTCTCACTCTCTCTCTCTCTCTGCCCCTCTGTCTGTATATCTATCTGTCTCTCTGCCATCTGCAGCGCCTGGTGTGAGTGTCTGGCATTAGAAGAGACAGGCGTCAGTCTGTGTGTCAGAAATCTCACTGCTCAAATCACGTGACACAATGAGACATAGCAGATCACTGCTGCTGTCCAGAAGCTGACAGTTCTGAGTGAGAGACACTGAAAAGTAAGCGGAGGCAGGAGAGAGACTGTGTTTTAGATGTCTGATGTGCCTTTTTGCTTGAATGAGTGTGTAGGCCTGTTCATGCATATAGGGTAGCTCATGCATATGTTGATGCCTCTGTAGTCTACGTGCATGCATGGGTATATTAATGCTGACTGCCTGTGCCTGTGCTAAATTGCTTGCGTACAGTATGAGCATGTTAGTGTATGTGCATGCTTCCAGCTGTGTGCTCCTATGCTGTGTGTGCGTGCATGTGTTTGTGGGCTTTCCAAAACTGGACAGAGTCATCAGCAGTGGCAGCAGCAGTCTTAATCCTCTCCACTCCTGAACAAGCCATCTGATTAAAAAAAGACAAGGGAGGTGGGGGCAGAAGAACGCTGGAACCCAGAGCTCTTAGCATCCCTGCAGCCAAGGCAGCAAACAGCAAAACCCACACTGGATTTTCCACTTGGTTTGGTCCGAAACAATTGCTTTGGGATAACCTAGATCTCTCCCTGCACAAATTAAGTCCTCTGCACTGTGATTTACACTACTACAGTATGTAGTAGTTCCCACTGCTGCATACTGTAACTCAGCAATACGGTATAAAAAGACATAATATTCAGGTACCTGTATCTACCCATAACCTAGGGAAATCACCGTTAGTTTTCTACATTTCTACATTTTTTTGGTTAGTTTTCAAGGGGCCATTACCATCTTTTATTTTTGATTTACCCAAAAAACTGATTATCCAGAGTGGTAAATTTACTCAAGTTTCTTTTCACAAGCTATTAGATGTATTTTCAACTAATATATTTACATTTATTTACTCATTTTAGTGAACAATGCTAACACTACCAAAACCCCTAGATTCTTTTGTATACTGTATATCTTACTGGAAACTGTAGCATACATGGTAGTGCCATTAAAATGCACACTGGTAACACACTATTCTCAACAGAGCATTCATGTGCATATTTGTCTAATTAAGCCTAAATTTTTGCTGAAAAATTAATACGGGTAAAGGCGGATCACTGATAAAGAAGGGCATCTGTTTTGGTGTGTGTGTGTGCACGTGTTTGTGTGTGGCCACTAATCACTCCGGCTGATTCAATGTCACTGGAAAAGCTTGCATTATTTAGTAACTCACTTCACAGCATGTCACGTTAATTAAAGAGCTAAGATAACGGGGAGGAAGCGAGAAAGGGAGACAGATGAAAAGAGGGAGAGGTGAGAGAAGGTGTGTGGAGGGAGGAAAAACGAAAGCAGAGTGGTAAACAGAGCTACGAAACAGAGAAGAAAAGAGAACTAGGTTGGAAAGAAGACGCAAAGAAGATAACCTGAGCCACGCACACACACACCCGGGCACACAAACGCAGCCAGGTAGTCACCAGATTGTAATCTGGGTGCCTGTTGTTGCTAGTATTACAGAGGGCCTAACAGAAAGCCTCCCTTGGTGCCTGAGCTTCTGCTGCCGCTGTGGATCAGAGTCGGCTCTAAGCCATTCACTTACATTAGTCCCTATCACTCAATTATACACTGTCTGTCTGCCTGGGCCTGCAGCGATCAGTCACACTTATCTCTCGGATAGCTTCTGACAGAACAAAGACTGACTCAAAGAGTGACAGACTAGCTTATGTTTTTTCACAGGACAGGGGGACACATGTGGAGGGGGAAGAAGATCAAGGAAAAGAGGGGAGAACAGAGGAAGAGGATCAAATGAGACAGACAGAGAGTAAAGTCAGGGACAGTAAATAAAAGACAAAACTGTGTTACTGCTATGAAAATGTGCTAATCCGCCAAAATGTAAAAGGTTGTCCCTGTGACTGGGTAAAAAAAAAATTAAGTAGCACTCATTTTGTAATATAACGGGTAGAAAACAGGTTCAATGTTTTGAAAAAAACCAAACCTATAATGCTTAAAAACCGCCGGTTGCATCATCATCATCAGAAAAAAAAAGCTGTATTAATCATAAGTTGTTATTGCATTAACTGGTTGTCTATTGGATTATTTTTGGCCCAATTTAGAGGTTCATTTTAAAACATTTTGTCAAGTTAATGCATTATCTGGTACATTATCAGCTGCTGCAGAGCTAAAGAGAAAACAATTTATAAAGAGATGGGGCTGAAAAGTTTCAAGATGAGGAAGCAAAAGTAAAACAAAAAAAAAGAGAAAGAAAGAAAGAAAGAAATTAAAAGAGAGAATGAGATCCAAAAATGGAAAGAAAAGGAAAAAAAAGTGTGGGTGGTTGATGAGCGAGAGAGAGAGGAGGATAGACTACAAAGCGAAGGCGTAGTACAGCTGGAAGGGACGCTGAGAAAGATAGAGACAAAGACAAAAGACAGATCCTAAAAAGCATAGCTAAAGGCAAACCGTGTGCCATGGAAAAGAACACTGAGTATCCTAATTTGATTTGATATTCCCAAAGCTGAACCACCAAATGCAATTAGACATACTAATTAACTTATTCTATTTGCCCTGTTGAAACAGTGTCAGACTGACAGAAATGTCAATGAAGAGACAATTTATATTTGTTGCATCATAGTGCACGAAAAACAAGATAAGCTGAGTGGGGAAAATAAAAAAAACAAGGTTTGTGTACTCCTTCTTCTCTAAGAGGGACAGTGTTGCGTTTCTTAAAAGCTGCTGATGTAATCTTCCACAATGGTCAAGACCTTATATTGATGGTTGCACTGTGTTTTTACACCTAACCCGTAAGGTTTGGTTCAAATTAACTCTGTTGCTCATTTGGTTCAGTTGACGTGGGCTGGCGTGACAGCTGTCACTTCAATTTATTTATTATTTGATTGACTGGTTTATTTGTGATGTAAGAGCAAAATGGATCAACCACAGAATTCTGTGATAGCGGATATGTGACAGCTAGTTAAATGGATTAAATTCAAGAGATGAACTATTATTAAATCCATCTTCTTAGCATGAACTCTCAAGAAAGTGAGCTTACAGAGCAATCTGTAGCTGGGAATAATGTATACAAGATTATTGGTAACCGTGGTAACACATATTTCACAAGATTTTCCCTAACTAATCAGTAAGTGAAAATGAGTTAAAACAGGTGTGTTGTGGTTATGTCCAACTCCTAGCCCTTTTTTTTTCTTATTGTGTTTCCACCTGTTGGACATTATTTATGATGCACAAGGTTCAGCTGCAGTCTTTACTATTAATCAGTTTTTTCCCCTTGGGCTCAATGTGACACCGGAGATAAACAGATAGCACGCAGTGAAGTGCTGCATAAGTTGCTGTCAGTCACCAAAATATGATTTCCCCAAGTGGGTCCATGCAGCACTGATAAAAACTGGCATCCCATATGGCTTCATTTTTGTTTCTACAAAGTCAGAGGAATGAACCAAACGAACCGAACTTTGGGGGGTGAAAGTGTGTTCGTCTCAAAGCATTTCACTCAATCTTGTCTCTGACCTCAGGAAGTACATTCTTTGAGTCATGCCGACTCCACGTGTATTGTCTTCCAGTCCCATTCTTGACGGTGCCGTCTGTGTCCATTGCAATCACTTTGTATGCCAGCACTGAGACTGATTGTTTGAGAAACCTGACGAACTTGTCCCCTAAAGGATTCAAATTCTTCTGGTCTCAGCTGATTCCTCTGTGCCAATTTAAGTTGTTTAGACTGTGATGCATTGTTTGATTATTTAACAACTCCTTAAACTGATACCAGAGCTTTACCAAAGAAGATGAAGATGCCACCTTGTCATTCACAGAAGAATATGCAAACACTCAAACAAGCCCACTGCAGATAGATAACAAGCAGTATGGAAATGAGATTTGCAAAAACACCAGAGAAATGTAACAGTCTCTCACGTAGCACAACAAACAAAACAGAGCTGAAAATGGCTTGAGGGGAGAGCGTTCGTTTGATGTATATGACTACTGTGCATGTGTGTACACATATACTCATGCACATGCTGATTGCTGGTGATCTGTCATCTCCCCTGCTGCACACACACAGACTCAAACAGACTCCAGAAGTAACCCCTGAGCATGTTTTCAAAAGAAATGTTGATCTTTAAAAGGCGCACAACTCAGTGTCAGCGTCTGTGGGGACGGCAGCTGATGACATCATGCTGTGACATCTGCATAGCGTGACTCATCTACCTTTGGCAGCAACAGCTGTATGAACTGTACTCTAAGTTGGTGTGTGTGCATGTCAGACACATAGAGATACAGGGCAAGGGACAGAGAGTGAGTGCTCTAGTAAACCATTTCGTTAATGTTTGCAAAAGTGAGTAAGATGCTGGTATCCTGGTGGAGAAAGGTGCACATATTACATATAACAGCATTATTTCCTACCTGTTGCCTACAACATTTCTGAGTAAAATGATGGCCACCTGGAGGAAAGTTGTTTTGTTGCCAATGCTTTCACATGATCTGTGCATGACAGGTTAAGAATTGTTACGGTGGAATAATGCTTCTGCAAACCTACACAAAGTAAGTTACTAAAAGTTGCAGAGCTGCACACGTGCACACCTCAGAACATCTCCCCCACCCGCCCCAAACCTGGTCATGCTTTAATGTTAAAAATGTTAATATGATTATTAGCTTGAAGTAGGGCATGAAATGCTACAGGCAAACACTTCACCTCCACCTCAAAAACTCAAAAACCAACATTTTTACTTTAAACTGCACTACATCCACATCAGAACTGCAGCCTTGACACCTTGACTGGACTGAAATCACAAAAATGAGACTTGTTGACTTGAATTGGACTTGACTGCGGTGTGTGACTTGACCAACTAAGCTGATCAAAATTTCGGAGTTTTCACCTGGTTTAATCATTTGCATTTACAGTTAAGCGTTTGGCAGAAGCTTTTAACCAAAGCGAGTTACATGTGAGGAAGAACACTCAAGCAAGGACTAAATCTGTTCAATACGGCCAAGTGCAACGAGATCAGGTAAAGAGGTGCACAGTAAGTGGAAGTTAGGCATGTGAGGTGTCATGAGAGGAGGTGCTCTCGAAAGAGATGAGCCTTCAAGTGATTCTTGAAAACAGACAGAGATGCTCCTGCTCTGACAGCATTTGGTAGCTCATTCCACCAATGGAGAACCACAAACAAGAACAGTCTGGACTGTTCTTGTTTGTGGGGATGGCAATGAGTAGGGATGGCAATGCCAGACGACATTCCTTAGAGGAATGCATAAGCCTGTATGATTGACTGAATAATTCTAGAGCAAAAAACTATACACTTGAATATTTAAACACTAGGTTATGGATTGAAACAGTACAAATGACTTGTCTTACAGTTTTCCTATGAAGACTTAAAATAACACAGATCCGTACAACATTACATTCTGAACTGGCACTCGGTGTAATATGATCAGCATTAGTTTCTCCCAAAACATACTAGATAAATTCAAAGTAGTTCCATATAGGCATGATTTGAAGGAGAATGGGCTGCTGCTCCATTTTTCTGGATAATATCCTACTGATACCTTAAGTTCCTTTATATAGCTGTGAGAACAAATGAGCAAATAGTAGTTTTCACTGGGAGATGGAGACCCAAAAACGCAGAGAAGTCATTTGAGTCGGCTTTCAGGACACTGGCAGAAACAAGAAATCAATAAGACAAACTGAGAGGAGAGGAAGGGAAAATGTGATTGATTGAGATGAGGATTTAGGCTGTCTGGCTGTACTCAACTTATTACTTCCTCTGGTTCCCCAAACACTACGTCCTCCCTCCCACCCACCATCCCGCTCTTCCTCCCTTCATTTGTATTTTCTTCCATTCGTTTCTTCCACCTTGACTGCTTCTCCTCTACTCACTTTTTTTTCCCTTCTGCCACACTCCTCTCACCAACCCTATATCTTTCTTTCACTTCCCGTTTCCCTGTGCCTCTTCCTATCTCCAAAGTCCCTCACAAACTATTATTTCTCCTCAGTACTTTTTTTTTCTTTCTTTGACTGTGTGAGTTATGGTCTCACCAGAATCTTCTTTCTCTCTAAAATAAGGAAGACTGGAATGTCAATCATGTATCCAATTTTGGGGGTTATTACATTCCCTTGTGTCCAAAATAGGTATGCCACAGTTTTTCGCTATAGCCAAGGTATAGTCATTTTAGATTGTGAGTACAGCTTCCATTTCCATTCAAAATGCTTTTTTAAAATTTATTTATTATTTATTTATTTTTTAAATTTCAATTTCAAAGTTTAATTTGCAGACATGACACTCTTTTGTCTTGGTTCTATTTCCTTGATGTTTATATTAAAGTTTTTACAGTCGGTCGAGCCTAGTCCTTTTCAGCAGCTCCTTGTATGAAAGCGGCGTGGCCCCCAGCACATGAAAGATGAAAATCCACATTGTTCCGACATTGTTGATTAATGGACAGACCTTGACAGTGGCAGAATTTGTGAGCCAGCCTGTAGAGATGGTGTTGAATAGACATTTATATATCACGGTAAACACTGTTATTGTTGATGTAACAGAGGAGGACAACCCAAAGACAACGCATTTGCATCAATTTATTTCAGCAGCAGCAAAGCTGATAAATACTCTATTTCCTTTCCTGGCCTCAGCAGACACAAGCACAATAATACATCCCACCAGCTACACAGAGCGCCTGTGGACTGTTGCCTTGAGGCAAGCAATTTGATCGTAGAGATCGTCAGAGCGCGGAGCCACAGTGCCTACGCTCTCTGATTGTCAGTCACACAAAAAGTACAAATCCCTCCCACTAATACTTTCCACCTGCCACCATTCATTTCACCTCTGTGTCTGACATTTTCTGACAGACAAATACACCTGGACCTGTTTAATATCTCTATTTGTAGGCAGGATTTCATCAGCATTTAACTAGTGGGTGGTTTCACTTCTGCCATTCTGATGATAAAGTGTCCCAAATATTAGAAGCTGAAGTGCAAGCTGAAAAAAAGTGAAAACTGTGCACTAAGCAGAGTGCTGAATGTGGCCAATCGAAGGGTTAAGCCAGCTGTGACTAACAGGCCCACGCTGGGCCTCTATTGGACCATCTCTGGCAGCCATCCATGATATTGAGAGAGCAAGAAGGAGAGAGAGGTAGACAGAGAGGAGAGGAGTGAGTGGATTAGCAAGAGGTGGGGGGATGACAACATGTAATTACCTATTTACCCAGCCTTTAGTGGAAACCTCATCGAAGGCTAATTGAGCGGTGCATTAGTGAGAGGGTCGTAAAGACAGCAGCAGGACTGCAGAGGGAGGGGTGGAGGGAGGAAGTGAGAGGAAGATGAGAGATGAGCGCCAGCTGAGGGGCAAGAAGGTTGAAGATAGAATGATACAGTTAGGAAGAGAAACTTTAAGGATGAAGGGCTGGCCCTTAATAGTTGACCAAACATTAGTCGATGAGAAGAAGTTTTGATTTAGTCGGTTGGTCACAGGGAAAAACAAAAAAATAAAACTCCACCACAGGAGGCGATGACACTTAGTCACTCAGTCAGTCATGGACAGACATAGTTTACACAGCTGGTCCCTGCAGTTATTAAATAATAATTACATATGTCGGGCTGGAAATTCAAAGTGTCAGATCATTTCCAGAAGGTAGAGGATGACCCCAAGAAGCTGACGTGCAAACTCTGCGGGCAAAAATTTTCCTGTCATTTGCTGACCTGAAACATGGCTTATCATCTGAAACCAGTAGCCTAACCTTACATTTTAAAGGTGAAGAGAAAGTGACGTGCGTGGTGATTCTATGTTGCTGTGCAACTCAAGCTCTGTTGTAAGGCATTTTAATCACAGCAGCAATACCACAATGGGAAAATGAAAAAAATTCAAGTAAAAGTCCTGTGTTGATTAAATTTTGATTTAAAAGTAAATAACCGACAGAATTAAAATGTCCTGATGAATCAAAAGAGTCAATAGTTAGTTAATAAAGGGATGAGTCACTCTACAGTGTGGAGTAACTCATCCATTTACTGACAATTCTGAAGAGTCTACAGAATTGGAAGACTTCTGAATCATTTAAGTAATTTTACAAGCAAAAAAACAAAAAAAAACAGTGGTGAAGAATTTTACCTCTCAGAGAGAGGATGAGAGAGGATATCGTGGATGTATTAAGGTTTAAGGAGCATTTTAATGTCCTAAGTGGTCCAGGTGACACTACTTTAAGTCTAACTATTGGGAAATTTAAACTGTGGAAGCCTATCATAATTCATGATCTTATTTTATTCTTTGCAAGTAAAATCTTAATCTGCAAAGTAATGAGTACCTACAGCCATCAGATAAATGTAAATGGAATAAGGAGGACAATATTCTCTCTGCAATGTAGTGCACTAAGAACTCCATCAAAACTGCACTTTTACTTGAGTAAAATCTACTTATTTCATACTTCTGACATTAAGGTGTGTGTGCTTTTGCTTGTGTGAGTGTGTGCATGTGTATTTGTGCTCTTCATTGTGGCCATGATACGCCCTGCCCCCAGTGGCATACACTGTACAGTAGAGAGCCTTTAGTGCTGGGGGGAAAGTGGCACATCAGAGGCAGTCATCTCTGTAATGTGCTTTAGTACATGGATGGATGGAGGGAAGGAAAGATCTATGGATGGATGAGCCTGCAGTATTGTTACAGTGTGACTGTTATGGCCCTGTGACTTGCTACACATACTACTGTAGGCTACCGGAGCTGGACACACATCAGGAAGAGCATGTGTGCTGACTATGGCAAGCGCACACACACACACACACACACACACACACACACACACACACACACACACACACACACACACACACACACACA
>JBBMJY010000020.1:12848147-12864592 GCA_037833715.1 Toxotes lorentzi | reverse complement strand
CACACACACACACACACACACACACACACACACACACACACACACACACACACACACACACACACACACACAGATCTACCGATCTTGCTGGGTGACCTCCACAAGCAGGTGGAATACAGCAGTAATAATTTACAGGCCTTGAGCGCCTCTCACGTCAAATAAAATATGGATTACCTCCAGACTAGAAAGGGCCTAACCCTTCAATAACTGGTTCTTTTATCCACATGGTGCTCCAGTTATAACCCATATCCCACACCCTCTTCTGTTATATACTATCCACATTGGTTGTTCAACAGGTGGTGGTTCTTTTACGTGAAATCGACAATGCAGCCCTTTACCTTTCCTCTCTATAGAGTGCACTTCTTCCACTGACTGCATTTACCTACGGTCTTCAGCACAAGGCAAGCATGCATTCATTCACAGAAACACACACACATCCAATGCCCTGCAATGACTGAGTGAATGTCCTGTTTTTTCTGACTCAGAGGAGGAGGGGGAGGAGGAGGAGGAGGAAAAGGAGGCTGAGGAGGAGGAGGAGGAGGAGGCAGAGGAACCACGCAGCAGTTCATGAACTCTGCTTCGTGCATTCACTGAATTCCATGGCGCACCACAAGCCAAGAGATGGCCTTCGTATTGTGAAAGAAAAACACTTTCCTCTCCAATGAGCACTAGAGTCACTGCTGACTTATGCCAGATAAAGAAGAGCTCTATGTGAATGAAAGAAGTTGCATTTCTTCTATGCCTCCTTCAAGGCGAGTTCATGTGGCATGGACAAATTAAAGCAGATCTCGTCTTTTCATCTGTTCAGATACTGAATGTGTTGCTATCTATATAAAGTAAGAAACACATAAATAGAGACAGAAATAATGTGACAAATCAACTACTGCATAAAGTATAACAATAACATTACCTTGAAGGTCAAAGGGGAGGCAATGGACAGTAAGGTCCAAAAATACATTTCTTGATCAATCTTCTCCAATGTCATGTTACAATGGCTGAGAGAGAAGGATGGGGTTACAGAACCTTTTTCCTCAGATTGATTTTGGCCAGCAGAGGAGTGGGAGTACATGAGTATGACTTAAAATAACATGCAGGGAAATGCAAAGATGTGAACACTACACAGGGAGTTTTTAAATGACTGTGATGTCTCTTGCTTTGCATGGCAACAAACTGAAGAATCCTTGCCAACTGTATAATCAACCATAAGTATTACATTTAGGGACAGAACATGTGCCCAAAAGTAGATTATATCTTGCATATGGTGCTGCCAATTTAAACCAGGGAAAAAGTTTGCTAAATAAGTAGTTAACTGCAGCTTCCCCAAATGGAAATGCTTAACTAGATGTCTGTATGAGTTGAGAAATGGGTGCTAAATCCATGCAAGGATCACAAAATTTGCCTTGAGCTGTAACACACACTTAAAACTGTAACACGTCTGTGTGTGTGTCTGTGTGTGTGTGTCACATGTGCCAATTCCTCTGGTTTTCTGCAGAAATATGTGAACATACTGTGTAATTTTCCATAACACTGGCTGCTGAGAGTGCAGTGTACACAAAACCTCATATTTTCCATCGGTGGTTACTTTATATGGATATGAAGTTGCATAGCTTAGAAGGACAGAGGTCTGACAAATAGAGAAAGGGATGAGAGAAAAGAGGCAGAAGGCAAGAGAAGATGTCATCTGTCCAAGTTCAAAAAAAAAAAAAGAGAGAGAGACAGGAGAGAGAGAGAGAGAGAAAGAAAGAGAGAGAGTGGGAGAGAGCAAAACCCACATGCCCTCTGGCTCGATAATTAAGACTGGGGACAATAAATATGTAATGGGGGCTTTTTCCACCAAGTGCGGCTGCCTCTCCTTCTTGGAGATGGGACCGCAGGGAGACAGGCCCAGGAAGAGCGACTAAGTACACTGGCCATTAAAAATGGATGCAAGGAACACCGGCCCTGACTGGCCCCGTCGACCAACCACCCAGAATGTTGTGATGGGAGTTGCCGTGGTTACAGGGCTCCCAAATGGTCCTTGGTTGTCAGGGTGAATCAAATCAGACATCCGAGCGCCAGCACCAGCGCCTCCGCCCTTCCTAGGCCTGCTGCCGCTGGGGGCACCGCAGCTCAATGATGTCATTGAGAAAGGAAGTTTGGACCTGCAGTGTGCGTGCGTGAGTGTGGTTTGAAGATGTGAGTGTGTGTGTGTGTGTGTGTGTGTGTGTGTGTGTGAAAGGCAGAGAGAAAAAAAAAACAGAGAAGAGTGCGAAGATAGGCAAGAGATGGAGAGACTGACATGATTTCCCAAACTGCCTCCAAAAAAGTTCTGGTTGCTACTATCAGAGCTCCATCTGTCTCAGCTGGATCCAGCACTTTATATAACAGCGGGGTTACTTATTGAGTTCCATGAGTGAGATGACTCATTGGTCTATTACTGCAAAAACGTGACATATGTCCTACATAGATCTATCAGTGATGCATGTTACTGAAAATTTACTGAAGGATTATTCAGAGAAAATTAAAGAGAGGAGGAAGGGAGGATATTTTCCTGAGTGAGAGCGGTTGTGAAAGAAATACTCAGAGCTTTTACTTAAGGCAACCGTTTCAGTCCAACTGAAATCACACTGCATTTATTTATTTATTTTTTCGTCTGCTTCAGCATACATATCTGCTCAATAAATCACATGTTCAGGGTTCTCCTTTGAGAAAACAAATCCCACAGACCAAAAGGAAGGAATTTATAATGTATATTACTTGGCTGTGTGTTGGTAACCTCTACTTTAGTATTAATTTGATGGAATACTGTTTGTTCTATCTTTGTCACAGACAATCACACACAAGGGCCCCTTGTCTCTCCCATGCTGCCCACTAGTACAGGAGCTCAGTCTGCCAGCTTCTGTCACCGACATGCATCTGAGACGAAACACCTTTTTTACATCCCTATAATAGTACAGAGTCATTTAGAGTTTTTTTTAGGAAAAACATGTTTTTTAACTTCAAAAATGAGCAAATGATGATTTTAGTTAGACCTACGGTGTTGCAGCTGGTTGAGGAGGAGCTTTGTATTTTTAAATCTGTATCTGCAGCAAAGTAACTACAGCTATCAAATAAATGAATGCAGTTTTTCCCTCAAGTAAAGTACAAGTACCTCAGAACTGTACAGAGTAAATGTACTTAGACTTACATCACCGTGAGTGAGAGTATGAGGAAACTGCAAGATGAGGGGAAGTGAACTCAAGCAAGACCCAGAGACTGAATCCTGTATGATATGCGATGCCGTGCATTCATACAGTATGGACCATATGTGCATGTGTTTCCCTCTTTGTGTGTGTATATGAGAGTGTATGTGTTTGATCTGTAGGCCTCAGAGGAGAGAAGCCCTGTATGGTGCTGTATACATTATAATGGCTAGTGACAGCAATGCAGAGCTTGTCTTACTGTAGAAAGGACTGGGGGCCATGAAGAGAATACTGAGGAGGAAAGGGGTACCATGGGGAGTTCTCACTCACAACACACACAGACCCACCCACCCACAGACACACACACACATACTGATAAGAGGCAATGCAGCGCACACCAAGATGCAGTGTAGCCATGTTCTTGGCAGGTGATAAGAGGAATATGAAAATTACGTCTGTGATCATGAAGACTGACAGAAATGTAACGTGGTACATTGCAGCCTCATGTCTGATAAATGGACAAACCACACACACACATGCCAGAGATAGATGGATGCAGATAGGCCGCTGTCTATCAAAGCGAGTCCTCATTTCTATGTGCCACTGATGCTCCTAATGACGACATCAATCATGACACTGTGCCATTGGATGGGATTTATGAGTCAGGGGTCAGGGAAAAAAGCCTATGGGCTGAATGAGACCAGAATTAAAACACTGCACATGTACTGTAAATACTCCCTACTGTATAAACTACTTCCACAGAAGGTCAAACACCAGCTTCATCACTTTGACTCCTGGAGCCAAGCATTACTTGTGGAATTGATTTCAGGGTTAGGGTTAAGAAAAAAAGGTTATGTATTGAAGTTGCATCCAATAATGTTGGAAGTCCTCAATCTGAGGATATAATTTGATATCCTGACACTGTGCGTGTGCGTGTGTGTGTGTGTGTGTGTGTTAGAGATGAGTAAAAAACTTCATTACTTGCAGCAGCTGCATCCAGATATTTCAGAATACTGTACCTTGAGTCAAGAGAGTCAGCTGTTTGATGCTCTGCCCATATAAAATACAAATTTGTGCAGATTACAGATTCGCAGGAGACTGAAATATACTTCAGTGTAAACAATTCAAAGCCTCTTACTGCATGACCATCATATCAATGTAATCTACTAAATGCCTGAGATTAGTAGCTCTTTGAAGAGAAGCATTTATATATGTATATATCATAAATGAATGATTTAGCTTAAACAGTGCAAGTCAGTTGCATCCATTACATCAGTTTCTCTTGACAGGATTAAAAAATGCGTGACTACGGTTCACCGCGGGTTCATCAAAACAATATTCCTGAGTTCCAGTCGGTAAATACAATGGTGTATGTCATGGGCAGTGATAAAAATATGTTCAGATATGAAAAATGAAGGACTGAAGAAAAACACACACCTATTTTAGAGAGGTGCTGGCTCACAGGTCAACATTAAAGCAAGGAGAGAGAAGATCAGTCATAACTTGGACGCAGGGCTTTCCGTCAAATGCAGTTATAATCTATGCCCATTCACTGTCAATCCATATCAATCAAATAGTCAAAAACAAAAAAATTCAAGGCAAAAAAGTCTTAATAAATAACAAATGGCAATATAGCTTACATCTCTAGAGCAAAATGTGTTGTTTGAAGAATTTTTATATTTCCCGTGGATACTGGAATTTGCCAAATGCGGACAATGTGGCATCACATCAGCACAGCCATCTTTTTCTTTATCAGTCCCTGGGAATCAAATAGAAAGAACTTCCCTCTGACTCAACATTTTGCACCATTTTTCTGACTGAAGGTGCTTGAGGAAATCCACTTTAAAATAGCCGCACATACCAATTTCTCTACTGCCAGTACTTGGCAGGGAAATTGTGAGAACATAGCAAAGAGCAGACATTGTAAGAGCATTCAAATGTGTGTCCTTCAAATCTCTTCCTTTAAAAGAAATGCCGTTTTATGTGCACTGCCCTTTTACTTTGACTTTTCTGTCCTCATAAACAGAAACTCTTCTCTTCTCCTTCTTTTCACCCTTCTTGGAAGAACGCGACACAAAAAAATGCTTCTTATATTGCACAACACAAACGTGCGCTGGATAAACACTAATATATAGAAAAAAAACAAGACTCATATAATCATAAGGGGACATAATGATCTAATCTGTCACTTCCTCAAAGTCTGATAGGCCAATGCATCAGCACATGAAAAGTAATCTATCATGGAGCAGCGGCAGGTTATGGCAGTGTGCTGATGGATAGGAGATGTGGATAGAGAGGATGGCTGAGTTGCCCTTGTCAGAGTTATGAAAAGGAGAGGGGAAAGGAGAGGGATTGGGAGGAGGAGGGGGGGCCAAAGAGACCTAAATGTGTTCCGAACAGACTCGTTTGTCACGCTTTGTCATCGAGGGACATCAAGGTAATAAACAGCCTGTATGTGTGTGTGTGTGTGTGTGTGTGTGTACAGTGAGAGTCAGAGTGTGCTTGGCTGTATATGTGCCACTGTGTAATGAGTGTGCATGTGCACTTAATTATTACACTGACTGCTCACTAGGGAATAAATATTGCTTATAGGAAAAAAAAAAACACACAATGTATAATGTGAATCTGTGTGTGTGTGTGTGTCTCTGTGTGTGTGCACGCTTGAGTGTGTGCATGTCCATGTATGAGCATGAGCTCCCATTCAGGCGTATGTATGTGCTGAGGAATCCAAAGCATTTGACCCCAATCTGTGTCTCTGCATTATTTATAGTCCGATGCCAGCTTCCCTTTGTTTGTTTTTCAAAGCTTGTCTGAGGAGTCGAAGTGTGGGAAAAAAAAAGGGAGGAAAAAGGAGGAGAGATGACAGGGAAATATAGAGGAGTATTCCAGATTTGAGCACTTTTCTGAACAAGCTGTTTTCCCTCTCCCTCTTTGGGTATACACAACAAATCACATCAAAAGCATTACGGCTAATTGATCGCTCTGGACCCTCCTATAGTTTTCCCAAAGGGGTTTAAACAGTTCGGAATATACAGTTAGCTCAGACGGGCTGCAGAGCGGGATTTCACCGTGAGAGCTGTCCTCATGCACTACACCGCCGTACACTCCAATAAATGCACTTTACAGTCCCTTCTCTGTTTATATCTGACACACACACATGCTTACACACATCGCAGTCCCCTTCCCTGGGCCTAGCTGGCAGGGCAACAGTGTGTATCCTCAGAGACCTGCTGGGCCAAATCAATGGCAGCCAGCAGCCTTCTACAATGAGCGCCACCATTTTACTGGCTGCCACCCAGCGCAGCAGAGAAGCAGCTAAATAGTCTATGAGGAGAGCAGAGCAGCACGACTAGGCTGCTTACAATGAGCACACGCCATAACAGGAAAAAATATCACTGTGTTGCAGAATATGTTTGTGTGTGTGCGTGTGCTGGGCAGGCAATTTGTTGAGCTTAATGTATGCCGCTTGTGTGGTTGTGTGTGCATGAGCTGGGCAGCCCATTTGGGGTAAGCAAGCTTATCATAAACTGCCTCACTTATGCGTGTGTGCATGGGAGAGACAAAGTGTGTGTTGCCTGTGTGAGTTGATGCCAATACGGAGGCTGACTGTTGAATTCCAATCAGAGAGATGTAGCTTTGCAATTCTCATTCGGATGATTGTTCCCTTTCATGTGGTCGAGCGGGCAGCATACGTTAAGCTCGCCTGCAAATAAATCCCCCCCCCACACACACACACACAAACACATTATCTGTCATCATGCCTCTCCTTCTCACACACATATACAAACGCTGCTGGCATGGCAGACTGGTTTCTAATCGGTGAATCAGCATATCAGCCAAGAAATGTCAGATTATGTTATAATCCTGCGTTTTAGTGCCTTTAACTCTGTACACATATATGCGTGTGTTATACTTTTGGAACTCCCCCATTCTGCCTGTCTTTCTGTGACAAGGGAGACAACATGGATGTGCACACTCGCACAGCAAACAAATGCACTCACATGCACATGGACATGGACATGCACACACCCACTGGGAAGCACATACAGTTCCAGGGTCGGGAGGTGACAGAGCTATGCAGAAGGAAGGGGATCAATCTGTGCTGTGACTGAGCTCTGAACCTGACTGAAGTGTTGCTGTGTGGCTTATAGAAAAAAAAACACACACTGCTACAAAAAGGAAAGGCCAATTAAATTAATATAATTAACTTATTTGATGGCAAGGAACTACTTAATAAGCTCACTTTGTGTCTCCTAAAACGTCTTACATAAAGGCAAGAATTTGTTGTAGTGTATTAATTAAATGTTTAGTGTTTGGGGGGTTTGAAAGGCAACACAAAGACTTGAAGCTGGTGTAGAATAATAGTGTTTCTATATAAACCCAAATGAATTTTTCTAATCTCAGCAGCACAAGTCCTTCTTTCTTCAATCAATGAATTATATGTTTTGGTTTGCAATGTGCTCACTTCTCTTCTTCAATCTGTTCATGATTTGCATTAATGAATTACAAGCAGGATACAGAAAAGCGCAAAACCATCCTCGGTGTTAAGCTTCAAACTGCTTACCTTAGTAATAAGTTAAAAAAAAAGGTCTCCATTGAAAAATACCCCACAGTTTATTGATGTTCAAGCCGAGACAGAAGCAGAGACCCCCCCCCCTCACCCCGTCTGTAACTCTAGAACACAACCTCGTTATTTTCAATAAACGTATTACAGGAGTTTCTTATGAAAGGCATGGAGGAGGCTGGCAGTTGGTTAGGTGTCTCTTTGCTTTGGCCGGGAGATTCAGAGGATGCAGAGGGAAGATGATGCCAACCTCTACACCGGGGGATGTATTAAATGACGGGTCTAATTTAATATTGAGATATTGAGAGACCTGCTAAGGCACTTCCTGTGTCTAAAGGCCATCCAAGAATGGAGTAGATGGGGATTGCTGAGTTGGGGGTTTGGGATACATTAGAGAGGAAAGGAAATGACTTCATAGTGCACGTTAACAAGCTGAAGGATGGGCACAGAATAATTATGCAAAGAGTCTCTGTTGGTATGTTTTTCTCTAATGCTTTGGTATTTCTTATGATGTTAGCATTTCTATTGATTTGATATCACTTTACAACCAAGTTTCCCTACAGGGATGAAAAAAGTTTATGAATGCACGTGTGCCAGGAGGCATAAACATGTGCAGATTGGCAGCATGTTGAGAATGCATGCATGTACTGTTTAAGCCCTTTGCATACACACACTGGCACATGGGCATAAATGAAACACATAACCCTAAATCCACCAGATACAGCTGGACATTTCGGGTCAGGTTTGTAGTATTTGCATTCAAGCCCGTGGCATCCTGTCTTCTGAGGACAAGGCATGTCTAGTAATTTCGAATGTTTGGTGCTTGTAAAGAGATTATTCATCCTCATGCACACACTCACACACGCACGCACACGTTCTCCTGCACTCAAACACGCATGCCCACACACTCATACAGACCACATGGTCCACCGATACTCACATCCTGTAAACTTTTAAACCTCATCGGAGGTCAGTTTTTACTGTGATTGTTACACACAGAAAGCCCTTACACAATCATGACTAACAGTTAAAGGCTGAGAAACACTGCGCACACACTCGCATCACACATCATTTAATCCCAGGTGCCTTAGGGAGTCTGAGGGAAATGGGGAGGCAGAACATAATTCCTGAACACGAACAACAAGAAATGGGATTTGTGTCGGACTCTCAGTCCCCCAGAGAGAAGGAGAGGGGAAACGGACGACAACAGGATGAAGGATAAACGAAGGGACAAAAGAAAAAGCTCAGCTCAACAGTCTTATCCTGATTCAATTGGCAAAAACAAACAAAAAAGACAAAGTCATTAATTACAAATCTACAAACAGTGATGAGGGCTAATCCTGGACAGGCATAGGAATTGGGAGCTGAAACAGATTAATGGAATTAATGTGCGGTGGGTGATTGGTGGGAGCCATTTTGAGGCGCCCACTCGCAGCTTGGCCCAGTCGTTTGTGAATGGAGAGGTTGTGAGACTGGGCCAAGGACTGAAGCTCTGCCATGGCAGGGACAGCGGAGGTAAAGACTCCCGCAGAGGATACAGAGAAAACACTCTCTGCTCATATAATGGACTGGAAAATTCCTCGCTTTAGCCTGAAGTATTCACCCGTGAAATGCTCATATAAATGTCTGATTTGCTACTCCATCGCTGATTGATATAACACAATAGTGATTCATACTGGGTTCTCATAAAAGGCTTTTACATTTATTGTTCTTAACACCTGGAGGTGGGGAGCTCTTTCCAAGGAAAAAAAAAATCCTCTGGCATATGCAGTTTTTTTCCTGGTGTAGCAAAAGTGGTTAGAAGCGTTAGCATGAGCACTGATGGTTGCCACAGCTGAATAAAGAGAAGAGCGCCACCTACAGAAAGTTATCTAAGAGAAAACCAAAGGCAAACAACTGCCCATGCTGTTTGACTGACAAGGAATCTCTGGGAAAATACCACAGCAGTGACCACTTAGCGCCAAAGATGTTGCCAAAAGAAAAAGAAAAAGAAGAACAAAAAAACAAAGGTTTGGATGAATGCCAGTTTAAGTCAATAAAGTTACATATTCTGTCCCTTCAAAAATTGGAGCAAACGGGCTGAGAGCCCTATCTTTGTATCTATGCTCGGCAGAAAAAAAAAAGCAACTCATGAAAGCGATTTCACAGACATCAACTGAGTTTTATGGCTTTGTCGATGGGACAGTGATTAAAGAAGGGGATAATAAGATTTAATGCAAACACATGTCACACAGGCGCCACTGTATAGAGAAGGGAGGGGAGGAGAAGATGAGAGAGGATATAAGAGGAGAGAGAAAAGCCAAAAATAAAGGAAATTAAAATATATAAATTATAAAATCAGTAAATAGCTTTAGAAAATGGAGAGGACAGAGGACCTAGAGGGCCAAAGGAGAATGGCTGCAAACAGCAGCAAATACTCTGGCAGAGAGAAAAGAACTGATGTGGAAGTCCTGCAGCCGTGCCACTAAGCCCCCGCTGCAGATTAAACTGTATAGTAGTAAGGAGGAGAGGGGAGCCGAGGAGGGGAGAGACAGATAGAGGGAGAAAAAGAGAGAGAGAAAGAGAGAGAGAAAGAGCAGGAGAAAGAACTGCAGAGGGAAAATAAGGCTTTGTGGTCTGGCATCAGTTTGCTATGTCAAACCATCATGCGTGCCATGGCGATAGAAGGCGGGGGAGAAGGAGAACAGCACTGGTGAGAAAGAGACAGGGAGAAGACAATGATTGAATATGAGGACAGAGAGGAGAAGATGGGGACAATGAATGTGAGGAAGACACCGAGGGGAGAGAGTGGGAGGAGGAGGGATACACTTCAGCCTCGACCGAGGAAGGCTTAACATGTTTGGCTCAGACTGTGTGTGTCAGTCTGTTTGTGAGTTTGTGTGTGTAAGAGTGGTTGGAAAATAGAATTGTTGTGGTCGTGCATGGCTCCTTCAGGGTGTCTCCCTCTGATTGGAACATGAAGGGGAGGGATGGAGGGTGGATGGGGGGGGACGCCCCAACTGCAAACCCTGTTGCTGTCATTGTCTCTCTTTCTCTCTGTCTCTCTATCTATTCATCTCTCTTTCCGCTATTTTTGTCTGTTCCTCATTACACACACCCCATATCTTATGCCTCTTCTCTGAAAACACAAATCCACACACACACAAGCACACACACACATACTAGCCATACACAGCACATGTAATAAATATGGAAATCTGATGCCTCATGTAGCCTCAATGTGTCTGTGTTATGGAATAGTAAGCAGAGCACTGCTAAAAATGTCCGTGAGCAAAAATGTTTGCTTGCTGTGTATTTGCCACTACAACACTTTGATAAAAAACAAAAACAAAAAAAAAGTCAAAATAAAAAGGGAGGAAACAACAAAGTGGTTTTGTACCAAGACAAGGAAACACAGAGAGCAACAGAGGAAGACAGAGAGAAAGACAGCTACAGAAAAAAAGAGATAAACAAAGAGAACAAACCTGCCTGAGTGGAGAACAGATGAAGGGAGGAAAGTCTTAAGTTAAATTTTTAATATCTCACCATATGCTCCTCTCCACAGGTGGAGACATCTTTGCTATTAATTACCAATTCAACAGCCTATGTGGGTGTGATTGCGTGATGGATGGATGAAAACAGAAGGAAGGCAAGAGTGACAAAGGAGGAGAGGGCTGAGAAGGGTATGAACGAGTGTCAATAAGCTGTAACATGAACAAGTAGACAAAAGAGAAAACAAACAAAGAGAGGACAAAAATACATATAATTGATTAGGCTCAGATGTTGGAGAAGCATGGGAAAGTTAGAGCGGGGGGCAAACTGGAAGTCAGACAGGGAAAAAGACAGGAAGGCAGAGACAAGGGTGAACCGAGGGACAGATGATAGGGAGAGCTGAGATAGATTCGAAGCTGTCCCCTCCAACTGTCAGGTAAATCAATAGCACCGCTGCGCCTCCTCCACACCTCTCAGCTGCTCGTCCACCTCCTCCACTGTTCTCGGCTCCACAACCTATCACTTTGCAAGCAGCTACGCAGCTGGATGCTGACTAACTGTAGCTGAAGCCGGAGCCTCAAGCCTGCCCACTCTGACTGTTACAGCCTGTTTTCACCACAAGTCTGTCTCTCAGAATAGACTCTTAGAAAACCTTAACATATACAGTTTGATTCTTGAGAAGCAACCCTAAAATTGCAATTCACTCAGTGAAAAAAAAAAAAAAAATGTAGGTATGCTTGTTTTCTCACTCATCCAAACCACCAGGCAATAAATGAGCCCCACTTCTACTTTGAAGACAAAAACACGCTTTTTAAAAAAGGAAAATGTGCCTGTTCTGTCTTGTGTTTTTTTTTTTTTTCTTGGCCAGGTTCTTTGTTTGTAGCAGGACAAGTTGACCCGGGCAGCAATCTGGCTCTGTTGACCTGCTCATGTCTTCCTGGTTTAAACTGCACTGGCCTGGTCTGTGGGAACCAAAAGCACAGTCTCTATAATTACCAACCCAACTCATAACATCCCTGACCTTAAAATCACCTCTCCTAACCTGACCCAACCCTCAGAGCAATGACATGGATATTCACCACATACATGCATACATGCGCGGGCACGGCGCTATGCATTTGTGCACACAGAAATGCAGAAATGCGCTGACAAACATGTAATACGCAAACACACACTCACACACACAGCTGGCTCTGCAGACACTGGCATCCATCACATCTTGTGAAACTTAATCTCTCTGAGAGGAGGAACAGCTGCGGTGGCACGCATGTGCGCGCGCACATACACGTGCACATGTATACGCACACACAGCACAAAAAACACAGTGGAAGATCAGCTGGGGTAAAGCACTTGTTCATCCACAGACTGGCATGTGACAAGGCACCTCTGAACTGAGAGCAGCAGGCTATGGTCGTAAAGCAGGTTGCAGTCCACTTGCCTAATGGGTCCAAACATGTCTACAGAGTGCAGCAGAATCAGCTCTTGCGATGAAATCTATTAAAAACTGAACACATTTTTACATGAAACAATTTCCTGAACATCATATGACAGTGTTTTAGAAGACAATCACTTCACCTTCAAATAAACACACCCTAACCTGTTTGAATCTTAGGTTCATGTAACAATTATTTGGTCACTGAAGTAAATATCATGTACATGTTCCGAATCTTGAAACAAAACATCACACGTGGCTTTGACTGTGTGGGGTTTTCAAAGCAACACTTAACTGTGTGGATTAAGGCACTTAACAGACAAACCGTATGCATGCATTGAACTCAAGCAAACACATGAGGCTACCCCTCTTTCTCACTCCCCCTCTCTCTTTCTCCCCCATATGTGTATATTTATACATTTATATATATACCTAGATGTCTGCCTCTCACATACTCAAGCCTAATTGCTGTAAAGTTCTTGTGTGATTGATCTGTGAGCTAGTGAGGGCTGTAATGCTGCCATAGACAGTGTTTGAGCAAGACTTCTGACTACTGTCCAACACGCACGCACGCACGCACGCACGCACGCACACACACACACACACACAGTCATCAGCACAATCAATTTAGTTATGGCAGTGGCATAAAGACAAATATAAATGTCCTGTATCAAACTGCTGTCAAGTCATTATATGAAGTCATTACATCTCACAGGTGAAAGTAGATTATATAGACTGATAAACTGGGCAGGCTTATGCTTCATGGAAACCAGCTGTAATCATTTTTTTCGATACAGACTGGTGGAGTGAAATGCACACAGATTTCCACCCCTATAATCCACTGTAGCCTATTTGAGTCTAAAGTGTTCACGCAGTTTTGCATAAATTCACAGACAGCCCACTCAAAACTGTTTGAACTAACTGACAGCCATTAACAAATCCTCCTGCTTTGTGCCTGCATACACCGTTAAATGTCCATCCAGTCTGCTTAGTGCCGGTGGCATCGGTTGAGTCGTGAGAAAATACCTCTGAGCACGTTTTGAGGGGTAGCACCAAAACCCCAGTGCAAACCAAGCGGTTAACAGCTTCCTTAATCTCTCATCAGCATTAAAACAACAACAACAACAACAACAACAACAACAACAACATAAAAAAACATCTTATTTTAAGAACCGCCCAATGGTGAAAAGAACCGTAATAATCCCACGGTAAACGTGACGAGGATGCAATGCAATAATCAGAGGAAAACTGTATTTATTATATATTTAGATTTATGTGTCACCAGATGAAATAAAGAAGAACAAGCTCAGTGTCAGGTGACAGTCATTTTGTTATTATAAATATATAATGTATAAATAACACCATGAAAGCCATCCAATATAACAAACAATTATAATTGATTAGGCGAAATTGAGATGAATATGAACTCACTACTGACTGGGCTCAGTCGGTGATAGATTAGGGAACATTATAGAAATATCACAGTGATTTTCCATCAGTGCGACTTCAAAGCCAAGGCGACCACCTGAAACACCAATAAAACAACTGTTCGTGCTGGGGGAGGACACATAAGGCAGATATTAGGTGTCAGTCATATGTGTTTGAGGACTCGTACACACACACACACACACACACGTCTAAACGGATAAGCGCAGATGCGTATAGGCGCGTTGCACGGGAATACACTGTCAATAAGAAGTTAACGCTCAGCTGTGCATGTCAACAATAACTACAGAGAAAATAAACAAGAGGCGCGCTCACCATATCAGCACCCTGCCAAGCGCCGTCGTTGGAAAAACTCGCAGTCTGAATGGATTCAAGCTCTCCGTCCGTCGTCTGTCTGTGTAACATCCACCGTGGCTGCAGCCGCTCTGCCCAAATAATCCAGCACCGTGCGTCTGTGTCCCTCTCTCTGTCTCTCTCTCACTCCCTCTCTCCTCCTCTCTCTCTACCCCCGCCCAATCGCACTCTCTCTCGCTCCAATAATTTCCCGGTGTGTATACGGCTCGGTAAGGTAGCTGCTAAGTCCCCCCGGTGTGGTGGCTGGAGTGAAGTTGGGGGCAGATTTAAAGATGCAGACCTCGCGCGTACTCCCTGCGACGTTATTTTGGGGAGTCCATAATGTGGCATGGAGCGATCCGGAGTCGCCAGAAGACTCCACGGTTTCCTTTGTCATCAGTCCCTCGCCCGGTGAAGACATGAAATCGTCCCGGTAGACGAATGGAAAGGTGGGATGGATCAATGAGGAGCGTGGTATAATGCCAACCTCAAGCCACTCGGTCACATGTCGCATTCCGTTTTAATATTGTATGACATCAACAAGGGTGATCAAGCCATTGAACTGAAATCAAATGCAGGTTCAAACAACAAAGTGAACTTATTATTTTACTTCACTGGAAATATCCCCCTCCCCCTCCCCCTTTTCTTTTTTTTCTTCTTCTACAGGCTCTAAAGGCGCTCTGGGATGTTTGGTTTTGGAGATTAGGAAAGGGGCAATCACAGGCACAATTTATCTGTGCAGACAAGTGGAGTCGATCTAATCTCGCATGAGGAGCAGCTCCTTGATACACTTGGATATTGCCTGGGTATTTCATGTTATTTACGCCAACAGTTTCCAAATTACTCTACAGATACATAAATGAGCCCATGAGGGGACTTTAAGGGGTAAAAAACAGGGAAAAAAAATACTGTATATATTTTACTACAATTCAGCAAAATAGATGTGAGAATGTGCACGACTGCTAACATTTCTGACTACAGTGCAGACAGTGGTAGGACGACCCTAAAATAAAATCAGAAATCTTCCCAGATGGGACTGCTTAGAGCGCTTAGGGCGCACAATGTGATTAAGCCAACATGTGAGTGATTTAACTTTGTGTATGTGTACTCGTACTTTCAATTGAGTGTAGTTCTACTGCATGAATTTAGTTGAAACACGTTGCATTTCTGTTTGATTATGTGTAAACTGAATGGTCATACAGAATAAGAGAATGTTCTTGCAGGACATCATCATGTTGTAACAAAAAGTCCAGTGCAGGTAGTTGTGGCGTAACTGCTCATGGAGCTGGCAAGACACTGGCGCTTACTGAGAGTCTTACAACATGCAAGCCTATGGAAGCCTATAGGGGACTGTGTTAAAATGATCATGTAAATCTTGAAAATAGAAATGTAATTCCACAACAGTGTTATAATTTTACACATATGCACGTGTCACTTGAGTAAAAATGAAAATGAAAATCCAATAATCCAATTTGCATTTTCATTTTCACATACTCCTATGGGTGTTCTATGATCACATTAAAATGAAAATGGAAAAGCTCTTTGACATTTAATTTTTCAAAGTCATACCCCGCTGTGCAGTGGCCAGTATTCAAATGTCAATTCACATTTGAACATTAAAATGCAACATAAACAATGTAACCTGATTTTCCATTTATATTAAAATGCAGTTTTCTAACAATTTGAAAATAAAGACTTAACCTGCTGTACGGGGCTGTACAGTGGACTCAAATGCAATACGCAAAACAGCATCCCCACTCTATCACTGTGGAATTACATTTCAATTTTTGTAATATAGTCCCCTATGGGCTTCCATACTGTGGTGTGTCTATGTATTGTTTGGTGTGAAAAAACTTTTAAGAGTTGTGTTGACAAAGACACAGGAAGTCAAAAGAGGGAGAAGAGGGAAGACAGACTTTACACCAGTTTTCGGCCTTTGAGCACATTCTTGCACCACACAGACACACACAGACACACACACACAGACACACACACACACACACACACACACACACACACACACACACACACACACACA
>JBBMJY010000020.1:12836301-12848047 GCA_037833715.1 Toxotes lorentzi | reverse complement strand
ACACACACACACACACACACACACACACACACACACACACACACACACACACACACACACACACACACACACTTGGGTGTGCTGACCTAGAACACCAAACACAATCAGTGGTGCAGCAGATTCCCATCAGCGCAATGTAAATGAGATGGAGGAGCATAAACGTGCTTTTGTTGCAGAAACTCCTCAGCTCAGTGGGTACAAGAAAACACAACCTCAGGCTGTGGGCACACATACACATACACACACACACACACACACACACAAACACACACACACACACATAGAAGCGCAGACACTCAAAAGATAATAACTCAGCACATGAGATAAGGGGTTTGCCATCAAGATAAGTTCATTGGCTAAAATAGAATCTAGAGTTGTGTTTTATGGGCATCAGAACATGGCACCACACTGCGCACACGCACTGAGTTGCAAAGCATCGTTATGTTCAATGTGGAGGATGCCTCCAATAAATATGTCCTATGTTGCAAATTCTGTTGCATGTGATGTTGCTTTTGTTTTGCTGCTTCCCAACCCGGCGCCCTCTCACTGTCAACACACATCTACACTGCTATCCGGCAGCTCTTGATCAAATATTCAAGCGATTCCACTGATCAATATGTATGGTCATACGGGTTCAATATTCAGTGTGTGTGTATGCATGGATGCTCTCTGTATATGAAAACACATGACTGTCCACACACACTCGAGTTCACACGCTCCCTGCAGGCAAGCCGTGTGTACTGTCAATTAATTAACTTATCAGTTTTCAATGTTTTTTAAGTCATGCATGAACGCTGCCTTTCCTGAGCACTCTATGTCTACAGTCACTAACCCAGCTGAACACATCAGTGCCCTAAAAGCCAGCATCAAGATACAAAGTTGGGCAAGTGACTTTTAAACTGGGTTTCCACTTTATAGGACATATCATCTGCAATGAGTTTAGCAAGTAGGCTTAATAAAATACTCCAGGCTGTTATGCTGCAGTGTGGGATTTTTTTTTTTTTGTAAATTCAGAGTACATGCCTTTCATAGAAAATACTCCCTTATGGGCTTAATCCTGTGACCCAGAGATAGTAAGTCCTATGCTCTACATATGACATAGCCAGAAATATGTAGGGTTTGAATGTTCTAAAAAAATAGGATGAGCGGGACTGATAAAAAAAAAAGTAAGTTAATTTATTTGTTTTTAAACCTAAGGACGTTACATTCTGCATGGAGAACAACAGAAACTGGAAATAGTTTGTATCTTCGAACTACCAAAGTGTGACTGAGACAGTATAAAATGCTAGTTTCATCAAGTCACAATCCCACATTTGGAGTATAAAGAATATGTGAATGGAAGTACAGTTCTTCATAGGAATTTTGCATAGTGGAGATTGGATAAAAACGATGGTCAGCAATGCAATGGTGTTAGTAAAAAAAAAAGTTCTAATTTTTCTCATTTTAATGGTTTCAAAAGTTGTAAGTAACAGGTTGACTTAGGCTTGATGGTGTCAGGTGAACTTTGTTGAACGTTTCCTTGGTACAATTATGGCTTGCGAATCTGTTGAGCAGCCAAAAACTAAGTTTGACCGATGGACTAATGGGCCATGGAAGACATTGTATTCACTGGACAGTACATGTTCCACTGACCCTCATTGACAGTGGACCTCTCATACAGCAGATATTTTCACTCATCATAACCGGAAAAACACAAGTGCAGCCAATGACATTAATGACAGCTCTATTTAATTTAGGTATGCCAGTGGGCCATGGCAGTGAGTCAGCATGCACAGTGCTAAAAACCCCACAAGTGGAACACCTGCAGTAAATGGAAAGCAACCATCACACCTTTGACACCGCTGACAAGTTATTTTTGACAAGTCCAACAACTGCCATGAGAAAGGTGTATTTCTTTACAAACTGGTCAATGGGCTGCCACAGACAGAAAGACAGAGTCTGCAAGAATGTGAGTCGGAATGAATTGTGATAACTGATTTCTCAAGTAATCGATTTCTCCAGCCACAAAAGAAAAAAACAAAACAAAAAACAGCAGTTGTAGCCTCTTAAAATGTGGATATTTACTGTCATTATTTTCTTCTGTGATAGTAAAGTGAATCATTTTTGGGTTTTGGACTGTTGGTTGGACAAAACAAACAATTTTAATATTATCTTGGACTTCTGGAAACTGCGATTTCTCACTATTTTGTGACATTTTATTGACCAAACAATGAAATGATTAATCAAGAAAATAATGTGCAAATTACCCAGTAATGAAAATAATCATTATTCGTGGCTCTGAAGAGCACTGTGCCATCAGCACACCCTTACTTGCCAGGATAAAGAATATCAGGCTGCTAAATTCTTCTGTGTGAAAAGGAAAGAGGGCGAAAAAGAGAAAAGAGAAAAATTATATAACAAGCCAAAAAACTCAGAAAATAGGTCCTTTTTTCATCACCTTAAAAGTTCATCTCATGACTTACAACTGGGGTGCAGAGCAGAGGCCCATTAAAGCCATGACATTTCAATAATTGCCTCTAATCTCAGCATCATAGAGAGCCACCCACTTTCACCACTTGCAAAGACACACACATGTGCCTTAATCATTGATGCTTAATGATTAATGCCTCACACACACACTTGACCCCCTACCCTCCAACAAGAAGGTGGGGGGCCAAGCTTGACCCCTATACGCACATATGTAGGCCTACACAGAAAAACATTCCTTCTTCAAGCTTCAAAGATTGATGACTTTATGATAGACATGTACATCCTTCCTCTTAGTGTACACCGCTTTCTAAATGTGAATCTGCACAACTCTGCTGGACACATATGCACTTTGATGTATTAAACACACACACACACAAATACACACCATGTCATTATCCCTTCTTTCCTTTAGGCACTGACTCTTCAGTCATTTGTTTTTTACCCAGGCATGCGAGGCTGCAGTGGGCTGCTAACCATTAGTGGCTTGGCTGGTATTAGAGATGACACCTTCCCTCGTTGCACCTGGACAATTACAAAAATAATTTCATAGAGGGAGACATGCAGCTAACAAGGACAGCGTAAGCAGTCGGAGGGATGTCAAGGGAAAGGCTGACGGCTGTTTATTTTAATACCTATATGAAAGCTATATCCTTATTTATAATCATATATTAGGATTACAATACAAGGATAAACAGGGATAACAACATTCTTTTTTAGGTCCCAATTCACTCTATGACTAACCTTTCATTCTATGATTGATATTCAGGTGTTAAAAGGCGCTGATTGAGTCTTTCTTACTCCTGTTGTAAACATGTTGATTTGCCTCTGACAAAGGAAATCCTCCTAATCTAGCTTAGCTGAGGGGAAAAAAAGCAAATTCTGAGCTTCTGGAATCAGGAATTGATCAATTTACCAGCGCTGAAATGTGCTTTTACCTGGGAAAAAAAAACCGGTAAAAATCTCCATTGCTAGAACTGATTTTCACAAACACAATACAGATGAGCTTGACTGGGCTGAATTATATGTTATAGGCTTAGAATGTTAAGCAGCATCACAAAGAAACACTCAGGGAAACATGCTGTGTTATGCACTTGAATCATGCACAGGAGACAGATCCACTGTATTCTACAAAAGGCAGGAAGGTATGACTCTGCAGTGTGTGTGTATGCATGCGTGTGTGTGTGTGTGTAGAGTCTGAAAGAGTGAAAATAAGAGAGTGATAAAAAAAAGAACATGAGAGGGAGCAGCCTCGCAGTCCTAAAGCAGCTTTTATTGAACACTAAGAAGGGAGTATAGAATGATGAACATCCAGGCTGCTCTTTTCACATCAAGGAAATTGCATTTGGGAATATTGAGCTGGCTGGTATGATGAAGTACACAACCCCTCCTCCACACACAGAAACACAGCGTGCAAGCGCACACATTTTTATGGCACTGCGTATTGGCAATACAGAAAAGATCATATTTACAGAGTCAAAGCTACACATTACATGGGCACACAGGATCTCATTTACTCTGTGTGCATGGGTTGGATGAGCACTCCCTATTACACACCACTATTGAAGGAGCGGAAATGAGAATCGGTGCAAACAGGGAGAGACAGAGAGAGAGAAAAGAGGAAAAAGAAAAAAACAGCAAGAGAAGAGGAAGTGGCAGAGAAAGAGGGACAGAATACATGAGCGAGGAATGAATGAGAGGATGTTAAAGGAAAAGAGTGAAAAAGCAGAGAGAGCAAGTAGAAAAGAAAAGAGGGAGACATCATCCACTTGTACCATGGCTGTTATTTCAGAGGCGGTTGCTGATAACGTCGGCTACAATTCATCCAACTGTGTAAGTTCATATTAGCATTATTTTCCCAGAAAAAAAAAAGAAAAAGAAAGAAAGAACAGGAAATCATGATTCTGATCAGTTTGGAGCAGATGGAGTCAACAGGTTCCACACAAATAGCTAGCAGACAGATCATTAACCAGGGCTGCTGACTCCATCAAAATGAGTGACGAATGACAAGCTAAGCAGCGATCACATCAGTGAAGCACAGCAAGGCTACACTGTGTAGGTCTGTGGATCCTCGAGGTGGGTGCATAAACCCTGAGTGTGTAAAAGGAGAAGCACTGAATGGTAATTTGTATATTTTTATAGAGGGTATACCTGTGTTCAATGCATCTGTGTAGAGACCGTATAGATGCACGCAACATAATAATAACAGTAAAATGTCGGACAGCAGTAGATATTAATATTCTGTGTGCACACACACACACATACACACACACAAACACTCACACACATACACAATGAAATGTATGCATTACAGCTGAATAGCTTATTTATGTTTACATAAATGCAGCAATAGCAGGGATCTAAATTACAAAGAGAGCTGTCAGTTACGTACTGTAACCGCTCCACTACCAATTACTTCTCTACACAGAGCAACAAAGGCAGACAGCAAAATAAAATACAATCAGTGCTTCACACACATTCAGCTACCCATGCCCGCGCGTGCACACACTCACGCGAACACACACGGGTCATTGAGAAGTAGCTGTCACTGTGATTGGTTCCTGCTGCCGAGGGCGAACCCACAATAGCCAATTATCTGTCATTATACACCACAGCAGCTCTTGTGGGCTGGATGCCTCTGCATGTGTCTGTGTGTGCATGTGTGTATGCGTATGTATGTGTGTGTGTCATAGTGGGAGAGATTGGCAAATTGCTAGTTATATAGTTCAGCATACTGAAAGAAGAGAAGAGAAATGTAGAGGAGGAGGAGGGTGAGTTTGAGCAGGCCAGGCAGAAATATGCAGAGCGAATATAAAAGGAAGCTAAGGAGAGATTGATGATTATATTTGACAGTTGTAGAGAAGATGGGATCACAGGGAGCCACAGACCTCCAGTGAGCTGCGTGCTGATGACAGATGTCTGGTGACCAAGACATGTCTGATGAAGCGGGGCCGAAGAGTAGATGGCCCCAGACTGAGGCACTCAGTCAGCATAAGACTAGTGCTCCATCATGTATGACCAGTGTGTGGCCAGATTCTGAAACATTATATGACATGTCATGTCATGATATCTAGCATGACAGTATCACATTGCATTTCCAAGAACACACAGTATAAGGGCCCACATGCAGCGAGATCTGCTCTGCATCGCTTTCAGCGACTGGGCCATTTGTTTAAATTAACAAGGCAAGTAGTGGAGAGGTGAACTGTTCCCTCTCATTTTCTCATAATGTGGGTGCGCATGTGTGTGTTCACCGCACTCAGCTTTATGATATGGGTTACGGTTAGTTAGAAAACCCTTATGCCATTATGGATGCTAATCTGGCCACAGTGATGGCAGACAGCTCCTATGAAAATTAGAGGTGGAAATTGAACCATTTTTCAGTCTAAGCTACAGAATCAACTTGTTTTTGCCAAGCAGAGTTTGAATAGTGACTAATGAAGAGGGAGCAGCGATGGCAGTCAATTCAATTTTCAAGGCAGTGATTGGAAATCTTCCATTACCACCGCTGATATTCTGCTATTCTTCACTGACTAGCTGCTTTTTAACACTCAGGACATCAAAGAAGAATGCCTTGTTCTGATGGTATAAACTAACCTTTGTGCAGTATTATTTATTAAAACGATGTTTTGGTGTTAAAAGGGTCAATTCACCCACCTGACACAATGTATTTTTTCCAGGGTGGTGTATGTGATGCTCAACGCATAAGAAAATTACATTGCAAAAACAGTCATCAGCTAAAAATGTTTTTAGAAACGATATCTCAGATACAAAAGACAATCCAAAGAAATGAAAACCAGTAGAAAGACAAGTTAGTGTGGATTTTTTCAATGCTTTTAACATCACAAGCTCACCTCCATTACTTCAAGGTGGAAGTGGGAGTCAGGAGAAGAGTTTTCAAATACCTTAAATCCTCAGCACATAAAACTGCCTGATTTTTGAGAATATGTGGTTATGGTTAGATACCACTAGAGGTAAGAGAGATATGTTTACTGTTATTTGGGTGAACTGTACATTTAATAACTAAAGATGATTAAAAGTGAATAATATTGTCTATTAGATTCTAATATCTATCTAGATTCTAGATATACTTAATTATTTTTCTTAATCCTCTTCATCTCCTGTGGGACATGGTGCCTCAATGAGCAGTCTACACTGTTCCCTCTCTTTGCCTCTTTGGCAAAATGTTGAGCTTCACCACAAGTTAATCTTGACAAGCTCATCTGTCACAGTAATAGGTCATTTTTGGTCTTCTGTGATTTCTTCTGGAGGGGAGTCAATCTCAGTGGAAGCTTTGGGTGTGATCTCCCTCCATTCAATACCCATGGTCCAACCATCACAGGCACTTCTGCCTCATTTCAATGACAATATTCTTGTTACTGTTATATAAACAGACCTTTGTTTTCTTTTAGTGGCATGGCTCTGGGGATGGCAGTAGCAGTCCCACCATTTTGGGCCAGATTGAAATATCTCAACAACTACTTTGTGGACTGCCACAGAATTTTATACAAACATTAATGTCACCCAGAGGATGAATTCTACTGACCTTGGTGATCCCCTAACTTTTCACTTAGTACCATCATCAGGTCAAAGTTACATTTTGTCCGGTATGTTGGTTAATGTCTTAATACCTGCAAAACAAGTGACATCCCCTTTAGCCTCAATTGTACTTTGTGTTTCTGGCTGTTTTGTATTTTATTTCCATCATTCTAACATGATAAACTGAGATGGTGAACGTGGCAAACAATATACCGGCTAAACATCAGCATGTTGGCACTGTAACTGTGAATATGTTGGCATGCATACTTAACTTAAGTAAAGCCTCACAGAGCTGCAAGCATGAGTCTTGCTAAGCTATATCTGTTGGACTTCCAGATGTTGCAGAGTTGGAAAAACATATCCTGGGCTTTAACCAATCTTCCATTAATGTCCCGTGTCCTGCTTTCCTTGCAGATAAGGCTGCAAGGTGAAACAAACTGATGGCTCACCATTGTTTAAAACAGGAGATGTAGGTGGTTTATTAATGAACATTTTGGCGGTAATGATGTTCAGACTTGTATGCTTGGAAAAATGTTAAAGTTTTTGTTTCTTGTATATTATGGTAGATTAGATTCTGGATAAGAGACTTAGTTCCCTTTCAATGGAAAGCTGAAATTCATGAAAATGATAAAATGCTTCATGAACTCTCAGTGGCTTTCACTTCCCGTCATTCAGGTTCAATAACTGACTGGCAAAGCTTCTTTGCTGCCCTATTGAACCGTCTTCCCATCTAAGCATGAACAGTGCTCCGTCACGACCTAAGTCATCATACCATCCCCTTCAGAATAAATCTATCCTACTGTACATTCTTAATACACATCCAGTGTGTGTGTGTCGAAGTATGAAGTATTCATCTGTCTCTGCCTGTTTTACAGCTATGCTTCCATAATCCCCATCCTAATCCACTACCTATGTGTGTAACTGTGTGTGTGTCTGTGTATCCATGAGTGTGTGTTTGTACGAGTTGTCTCTTTATGTCTGTGTTTGTGAGGCATGGTATTTAAGCTCTTGGCTTTCAGAGGGCCTCTCTTTCCCACGCCTTCCACACTATATATAATACCATAGATAGCCCTCCAGTCATCCACTCCTCTCCATCGAACCACTCAACACAATGGCCTGGACAGAATCACTCTGCACTCCACTATCAATATCTGCATTACCATTTCTGTCAACAGAATAAACACAGTGAAAATTGAATGGTGATGGGTGATATTACTTTTAAATGAGCTGATGAAATATGTGAAGAGATGACAGCAGAGAGGGCACACTGGCTAAGATGGAGAGAAGTGAATATGTCGGTGCAACAAAAGGGTAAAATGGCAACAGTTACTTGCCTTACTATCACCCACCACCCTAGCATTGTCATGTCCTTACTACAAGGTGGGGATGATTTTCCATGTATCATCTTAAAGATGGCTGACTAGCTGTAAATCCAGAATTAACATATTTTGTAGTTTTTTGCTCTTAAAACTGATGACATTTTCCTTGCACAAATTCTAATGCAGAAGGTTGTTTATCTAATACTCAATTTAGTCAATTTAGCTCTTTTTGTTAACTTTGTGTATCTCTCAAGATGAACAGGAGATGATTAAAAGGATCAGAGAGCAGAAAAATAAATGATTACAGACTTTGCTCTAATCTCTGCTTTTTTCATGTGAATTACTTTGTCGTTTTATGTCTTCAGGCGAAAAAAAAAAGAAAAAAAGAAGAAGAAGGTTAACTCCAGCTCTGTGGCATCACTGCTGGGTGTAGTTGCAGGTGCAACCCAGCACATTTCTGACCACACCCATTAGTTATGCTGGGTGTGGTCAGAGGCTGGAAACCAAGCATTTCAGCCTGGTAAAGTAAAGTAAATCTCTAAGAATATTTTTGGGCATCTTTCTGAGAGAGACTGCTTGAAATGTGAAAGGAGGACAGAAAGACAGAAAGAAAGATATCTGGTTCTCCTCAGTGTTTAAGAATGGTGCTTGATGATGAATAGAGGAATAAGAGGTTGATGATCGGGGACCCTCAGCAATGATAATCCTATTAGCACTGTGCTACATGTTAAGCTCTCCACTAATGACTGATGTGTGTGTATGTGTGCATGTCACATGTGTAAGTGTGTGTGTGTAGCCGGGTCCTTTTCGGACCATCCTAATTAACGGATGTGACTCACGTGAGGGTGATTACAGCATCTGAGATAGGCGGAACAAGGCTACGAATGACCCAGAAATCTACAGGCTAATGAAGCGATAAGACAGATACACACACTTTTTTCTCTGTCTTTTACTATACTTAACTCACACAGAGAGACAGGGACAGAGTGGGAGTGAGGAAGGGACGGTCAAAAAGACAGAAAGGGGAACAATGTTTCCCTCAGACTGCATTAGAGAGAGTAGAGAGATTTGGGAGGAGCTGTCAAAAGACGCTCTGTCAAGCGGCTTCAAGCTCAGCCCTCTTCCTAGTATGAACTAATCTGGCTGCTCTCTGTTCTCTGTCATATCTGGCCAAGGCTCCACAGCACTGAGGTCCGCTTCCACAGGTGCGGATTAAGCTTGGCTACCCGAGACTAAATTCTCTACTGAAGAATCATCTAGGTGTAATCCCTGTGTGAAGCCAGCCCTGTATGGTACAGCACATTATATCTCTCACAATGACTATTATACACAGGAGGCTGCACACACTCTGGAGATACAGGAGACAAACAGGAAGATGGGATGCTGTGTATTGGTAGCAGAGCCTCAGGGTTACTTTAAGCTGTCACATAAAAGGAGATGAGTTCACTTAAGGTGGCCCCCTGGGAACACATCAAATAATTCTGAAGGCTTGTTTTTTTACCGCGGTGATTAAAATATTAAAAAATTTAATACACCTGCATATTTCTTTAATAATCCCGTCTCCTTTTTTTTCCCCAAAATTTGCATTAACATTTAACATTTGCATTTTCTTGAATTTCATTATATTCTCCGGAAAAAAAGATAATAATTCACAGCAGTATACCCATATAACAATAATAAGTAACAAGGGCAAGTGGATGAATGTGCCAATCAAACCGAAAGGACACAATAAACATATGTTAACAAAACCACTGATGAAATAAATAAATAAATAACAATCAAGCAGATTTTGTAAAATTTAAATTGTCGAAAAACTGCCTAAAAGTTTAAATTAATACATTATCGAGGATAGTTCAGTAGAAAAAAAAAGGTTTTGTGAGGTTTTAAAAGACCCATGACCTCCTAAACAAACAGATACCATTCACAGAAAAGTGTATGTCAAATACTCCATATGTTTATAAATGAATTTAAACATAGAATAGAATAAAATACAATGTGCTAACGAAAGTAGCAAACTTACCAAATGGATCAGGCATCGCCCACAGTGTGGTCAGACTTAATATTTAGTTTCACAATCCCTGTCCTCATGTTACAGAATGGCTTAAAAAATTACTCAAAGGAATTACGTAGAGTTAGGTAAACAGATTTTAAGATTTTAGGAGAGCAGTGGTATTGGATCAGTACTCAGACATCCTGAGCTGAGATATTGGTATCATTATCAGGAGAGAAAAAGAGCTCCAAAGCTCGGACTACATACTGTGTGGCTTGTGACCCCCCTCAAAACGAAGCTGCAAGCCATGTCTGATTTGCATGCATTTCAACCAAGAAGAGTTTTCTATTCTCAGATAATTTCTTTTAAATACATTTTAAAGGCCTGAGGATGTAAAACCGTCTGGTATTACACAAAAGAAAACCAAAAAGTAAAGAAAAAAATCAAACAACTTTGAAATTGCAGAAACACGTTTTTTTCTTATCCTGGTAATAATCTTGGGGCCCCTCAGATTCATCTTGCAACCTCTAGTGGGGCTCTGAACCCTCAGGCTGATAAGCACCTCCTTAGAAAACAAACAAGAAATGATCAGCAACCTGAAGCTGAAGCGTGAAGCTGCTTTGTGCTTCAAACCCCGCTGTTTTACAGTCCCTGCGCTCACAAAGGCAGGGGGCATTTCTCTTGCTTGTTCCAGTTTGCACAACAGCTCCATTGACGCTGCAATTTAAGTGATAAGTGATACGAAGTGTGACCCACTCATGGTGTCGGTCTGTGAGGCAGAGCAGGTTACCCTCAGCCCACACTCCAGCCATCACAGAATCCCCGTCTCCTACACAAACTGAACGTGTGTGTGTGTGTGTGTGTGTGTGTGTGTGTGTGTGTGCACATGATTGACTGTGTGTGTTTGAGCAAGTTATCTTGATCAAATTCCCAATTACACAGACGAGTGTCTCTTCAATGCTGCGCTCTTTGTACAGATACACAAACAAACAGACATAAACGTCACACAAACACACCCACTCACCCACTCATGCACACAAATACAGAAACAGAATCACACACACAGGCCGGAGGCACCAGGCACTTCATTTCCTATTCCACCCCCTCTCCTCATCCTCAGCACCCTCATATTCCACTCTGGCCTCCCCAACACTCAATCCTCAGTCACTATAGCAACCTCACACAGAGCTGCTGGCAGCCAGAGGGCTAATCATGTCATTACAACATCTGTCAGAAAAACAGACACACACATCCTCAAACATGTATACAACTGAATACACTGATGTACCCCCAGCAGCACTTGGACCCAGATGTGTATGTATCCTCACAAGCAGATAGGAAAGCATGCATCTAAGAACACACACACACACACACACACACACACACACACACACACACACACACACACACACACACACACACACACAAACAC
>JBBMJY010000020.1:12823346-12833746 GCA_037833715.1 Toxotes lorentzi | reverse complement strand
ACACACGCGCACACACACACACACACACACACACACACACACACACACACACACACACACACACACACACACACACATCTTCCATGTTTTGCCACTGCAGTGACCCCGTGTCATTACTCTGGATTCTTTTGCCATCTATGGAGTACAGCAGAGCACAGCAAGCAACACAGAAATGACTTTGCTGGTGGAGTGAGATCAGGATGGGTCTCGAAGGATCACGGGCAGTTGCAGAGCTATTGTTGTTATGGAATCCATCCTCAGTTGAACTTTGAGGCCCTAAACAAACAACCCTCTGCACTAGTGCTCTGAGTCTCCCACTGTTGTACAGCAGTTTTTAAAACCTTTTAAAAATAGTAAAAAAAAAAAAAAGTATATCCATTCTGAGCTGTCACGACAGACTCTTATTTTTGTTGCAAACTCCCACGTTGCAGCAGCTGTGACAAGTTACAATCATGATGTACAGCAAAAATAACAAGGAGATCACACTAGTTTACCACTGACAGTGTTGAGATGGTTAGAATGATTGTGTCACTGGCAAATGGAGAAAGGTGCCATGAAAAAGAGTCACCACTAGTCTGTGCTGTTACCCCACTCCTGTGTTTGTGCTGCTGACCGACTTACTAAATAAGGGCAGAGACGATGATGGCAGCATACATTAACTGCAGGATCTGATGATGTTAAGATCACGAGCAGTTTAATTGCAAATGAAAACTAGGCCGTATGTCATTACTCTTGCATTCCCTGACCTGTAAACACCTGCTGTTTTCAGGTCATCGTGGCAACATCTCACTTAATGTGATGAAAAGTTATTTGAACAATCTGTGTCTTCTCTTGGCTCTGACAATCTGATGTGACATGTGACAGATTTTAGCGCTGCCCTTGCTTGCATATATGTGCGCTGTGGCAAATGCCCGTGCATTACGTGTGAAAACTAGTTCACACTTCAGTTCTCTACTTTCAGTTGATGACACATTCCTCCGTGGATTCCTCTCCACTTGCACCATGTTTCTTCAGTAACGATCCGACAATGGCTGGCGAAATCATTTGGGTGGAGGATTAATATAAGCATCGGTTACCCTCTATTGCGGGCGCCAGTTTTCCTCTCCATCATGTTGTTTTCCTGTTGGCTTTCTGTGCTCCCTGGTTGGAAACCACCTTGTTAGTGAGAATGTGCTTCACCTGCGCTGGCCCAGCAGAAGTAATTAAAGCCTCGGCAGCCTTGTACAGGAATGGAAGAGTTTGGAAACTAGATCATTTGGAAAGCTCATGTTGGCGCAAGCAATTTCAGTTTACAGCTCTTGCACAATAAGCGAGGAGAAGTTATGTTTATCCAGTTATTGGTGGACATGGCATCACTGTAGTTTCCTGATTTTTTGTGTGATAAAGTGGCACCCATGGTGAAAGTCTGTCTGCAAACCCTTTTAGTTGCTTTTGAATCTCCGTGAGGACTCTCATGGGAGCCCTTTAGAAAAGCCTTCGAATCCTTTTTATGTTGATAGCTGAAGTGACTATTCTGTGCGGGTCAAAATGTTGATAGTAACTTGAAGGGAATTAAACTCCAGTTGCTTCGTCTGGACATTACCTTAAAGGTTTCTGCTGGTGACAGAAACGATTCAGGGCAAAAACATCGTATCATTTAACTGCTTTCGCGTATCCTTTTCACACCGTGAACCAAACTATTTCTGCACAGCAATGGCCCAGATAATTCTTTGATGTCTAACCCTAACCAGGGCAGCTCAGTGGAACTTGGTTGACTTTGGTTTGGCTTCACTCAGCATGTGTGAAAGACTCCTCTTAGGTTTCTGTCAACTGGACTCAACATCAAGGCAAGTGAGTAAGCAGGGCAGCAGAGTGGGCATCAGTCGGCATCAGATGGCCCGTCTCTTAAGTCCTACTTTTAATGTAGAGTCACAGTAGGGCCATGCATAACACTGACATGATTACCTACAAACTTCATCTCCAGACGTAACCTTCCTCAAGCTGCTCCATCTCTTTTGACTGTGGCCGTTAAGTGAGAAATGTTTCAACATCACATGCTGATCAGTGGTGAAATTTTCTAGAAAAATATATTTCAGCAGCTAATTTAACCTTGTAAACATGTTTACTCTTTCGAGGTGTGTATGAAGCACTGATCAAAAGTTTACCCAGAATGTTAAGGAGGTTACTGCAGGTCAAGTTGGCAACGGGGACCCTCAGAGCGGCATGACACAGTTTTGTGTAAACAACTTGAACTTGTTTACAAAGTCTGTGTGTGTGCGTGTGACGTTTCAGAGTTTACACAAAAGGATAGGCATCTAATCTGCCTCTGCGAGGGTGATTAAGTATTTTGAGAGGATACATGATGCGCAAATTCCTGCATAATTCAAGTGACCTGCTGCTCTTGAACTTCTTGAAACTGAAACGGGCCTTTAGTGGAATGAGGATTATTCAACTATAGATATGTCCCACATGCACCTTCGCTCATCCAACAACCTGTACATGAGGCAACAAGATAACAGGGAGACAGTGAAGAGACACGCACAGGATAGAAATTTGAGTCACACTTTAATCCTCAACTACATAAAAAATTAGCTCCACTTAAAACCTAAAGTAGGATAAGTACAGCTACATCTGGCATTTTGAGTCAAGTCAGATTACAATGCTCCAGTGTGCCTTCATGTCTTGAATATAACATACCAAATGCAACTGAATTCCTTGGGAGTTAAACCAAAGAGTTGGTTTTAAAACACATACCTCTATTGGCATTTTCAAGAAGACATTTATCCATAACACACATCTGAATGAGAACAATGACAGAAATGTACAAAAAAAATCCCATAAAGAAAGAGAGATCATATATCCTTTGACTTAATAGTGGAGGTTAAATTAGAGTTGAGGCCAATATATGGTTTCCGCAACCGCAAAACGTCACTGTGTAATTGGCTCGAGTCTAAGGTCTGCGTGGACCCCTGTGCAGATGTCCGTGTGTAACCCAATGTTTGAGAAAACTGCATATGCACTAGAAAAGCAAACTTGGGGTTAATCCTGATATAATAAATTTGATAACACTAGGTATTTCCTATCTTTGGTCCTACTCTCATTGTTGCACAAACTTTTTTTCACCAACTATTTTTTTCTTTTTTTTGTTATTGTTCAGCCAAATATAACAAACAGAGGAGCACCTTTTCAAACTGTCAGGAGGTTGCCGTCATGTTTTCTAGTGTGTATGTGGGAAAAGCGTCTGTGAGTGCAGACCCCTTGTTATAGTATGTATAGTAGCACATCAGCTGTCCACATGCAAATCTGCACATGTCTGCATCTGAACTGAAGTATGATCAAGGCTTATTATTTAATTAAAGCTGCATTAGCCAATATTTTTCTATTAACAACGTAAAAAAAAAAAAAAAGACTAAACCTCAGCTCTACACAGAGTTTAACTGTAACTTTGTTTTGGTTTAACAACACAGTGCATTGTGCTTTACCACACAGAATAAATTCCTCACTCACTATTGTCTCTTCTATGAAAAGGTGGGATGGTCCTCCTTCCTGGACAGAAGGGAATTGCATTGAACTTTGTTGTTTATCTATCAGGCTTTACTCCAAAAACTGCCTCATTAACTCTGCTATCTGGTCTCAGATGACCACAGTACTTAAAATGTCAGGTCACAGGATATTTTAACAGTAGCTGAATCTCACGTTCAAAGCTTGGGAGAACTGAGAAACCTGCACTGTTCAAATGGAGTGAGCAGCAGAAAACCTCGAATCTGAAATCTGAAACGATTTTCAGACTACACTTGTGTGTGTCTGTGTGTGTGTGCGTGTGTATGTGTGTGTGTGAATTTTTCTGTGTCTGAGATCACAATCTCAATGAGACTACCTGTTTAAATAAAGGATTAAATAAACAAAAAAAAAAAAAAATCACATACATTGGCAAGAGCCACTATTCCAAATGAATGCTAATGTTGCTGTGTGTGTGCTGGATGCGTAAATAGGTAATTGTTTGCTAACACATTCATCAGCATTTGCACACTTCGCATAATGAAACTTGACAGTGTCTTTATAATACCCTCAGTGCCTTGTACATGCCTAATTCTTTTTATACACCATGCCTTCATGAGGTAATCTATCAAACAAACAAAAAAACAAACACACCAAAAAAGTAAAATAGTCTCTAAGTTGAAGCTGAGGTAACCCTGGTGACATCAAAGTGCTGGAGAGCTGTATTCAAGGCATTTCAGCAAGTCAACTGATTACATAAACGATAGTACGGAGGTAATGATGCGTTCTATTCTGCCTCTTGAGAGGCCAAACCACCTGAAGCTGCTTGTACTAGCCCACAATGTGAGCAATCTATAGCACGGCAAATTCCATGTGATGGGAGTGTAATGACACAGCTTACACAAAAGGTACAAAAATCCTTGCTGTGAAACGGTGTCATGCCTTTGTGAAATAATCCTATATTTTCAAATTCTATTTAACACTACAATGACGAGAAAATCACGATGACTGCTCTCCAGAGCAGCAGGTGTTATTGTGTGCTAAGGGTGGCCCTGTAGTCATGGATATATGGTGACAATTCTGAATTATCATTTGGTAGGTGCAACAAATTACTCAGTGGTGTCCTACTTTTAAAGACATATTAGACGCTGTTGTGCTCAGGGCCAAGAGAACGAATGACTGAGGGAACGAATGAAGTGAACGTGTCTTCAACACAGAGGGGAAGCAAGAAAAATGAATGGGTGTTATGGGGTGAAGAAGAGAGCGGGGGATAAGGAGAATTATAGCAAATTGGAAAGGGCAAATGAGATATAAGCGGGAGGAAGAGCTTTTAAAGTGGAGAAACTGTGAGAGAGCTTTGCCCTGTTCCATCTGCTCAGCCATAATCTTTGAAAGGTAAAATTACACAGTACATCTAATTCCTTTGCACAGTTAATATCAAATTGTCTCAGTGCTAACATCCTAATTCTTTCACTGGCAGACAATGCGTGCAGCTTTTCTCACTAAGAACCTGCAAACTTCTGGATAAGAAACACCTGACATTTTTCTCTCTGAGGCAAGCGAGATGGAGTGATAATTTAGGCAGAATAAATAGAGAAAGGTGGCAAGGAGTGTCACCGAGGTAGCGGTGGGTGAGACCAGCATGACCTGACACCTGCTTATTTCTTGCTTTTGACAAGATCACAAATGTTAGGCTGATATTGGATTCCCTTGAGCGCCGAATGGGAATGCTGGAGCAGAATTAGAACGACCACAGAACGACTGCAACGGGCTTCCTAATGAAGCTTCAGTCCCTCTGCCAAAGTGACCCATTTTCTCTTTCTCTCTCTCCCTCTTTTTCTTCCCCCTCTCGCTGATACAGCTGCCCCAAATTCTTCACAGGAAAGAATATGCATAAATTTAATTAAAACGGCTCAAATTATTGGGATAGATTCTTATATCCCCTTTCTCCAAACCATTAGTCCTTTGGTTTGCTCGGACTCCAGTGGGTGAGGAGTCTGACGGGGTCAGTCTTCATTGTCGGGAGAAAATGTCACCATGGGGATGGTAAATTACAACAACACAAATGAACTTTCACTTTCAAGGACAAGATGGGATTGAAAAGGAGTTTTAACTGTGTACGTGTGTATGTGTGTGTGTGTATTAATGCGTGTGGTATCAAGACAATTACGTTTTTTTTTTTGTACCATTACGAATCCTCTCCCGGTTTTTAACTAAAATGATTTCCTGGTGGCTTTTCTGCAAAACTGTAAGACAATTAGGTCTGCCCCTCGCCCCCCCCATTTCTCTTTAAATGCAGTTTGAAATTGTTTTTAAATGCCCACCAGACCTCTTTGATTTTAATGTTCTGACACAATGGTGCTGTTTTAGAAATATTAAAAGGGGTTTGAGGTGTATGAAGTGAAAGTGTGGGGACTGGTCCAAATTGCAAACCCTTGCAAGATAGCAGGGGATTTTGTTAAATATCTTGCAATTAAAAATTCCCCAGAGCAACTGATTATACAGCACTCAGACACCCACTATATAAGTGTACAAGGTTGTTAACTGAACAGAAGATGATCGGTTTCCATTCTCGAAATGGGCTGTGGCTTTCCAGAGGTGCTTATGAATAAGACTGGTGTTGGACAGCCACAGAGTGAGCTAAGATGGGTGGTATCTCAACTCATGATTCACGGATTCACGTTTAGTTGTTGAAGTTGTCCCATGACATTGTAAAAAATGTTTTACCTTTTGTTCTCCTAAAATGTTCATAACATGTTATTCTTGTGTAAATTTTTCAGTAATGAGTAATGCGAGGGATTACAATTTAAAATTCAGTAATTCTAGTATCGCTGCATGGCGACAACAGAGAACCGAAGTGAAACTGTATTACTAGGAGTTTGATAGATGGCTGATATTAGTATGGTCTTTCAGTGCTCAGTTGACAGACTGGTCCAGCTAACTGGTCCAGTTAGCTTAGCGTAGAGGCTGGAGGCATGGGGAGGCTCCTAAGGTGTACCAAAAGAAGAGAAATTAAACTGAGAGACACAGTTGTCCTGTTTACACATTGTGTAGTTTTAACTTTGTTACTAACATTAGCCTTGGTTACTTATATTCAAGAATCCCCTGGTTTTATCTGGAGAATAATATTATACTAGTTGTGATTGGCTAGTTAGAGCTTCTTACAAAAAGTAGGCTGCTTGTTTAACTTTAATATTGTTTCAATCTTTTCACAGAGCTTGGTAGCAAAGGTAATGTAACATGTAACGATCTGATTAGTTTTGAGTAACTGGTAAAGTAATGTAATTAAACATTTAATGAGTTATATGTGACAAGTAACGGATTCCAATTTTTTTAAGCGTCAGCGTCCAATGCTGATCTGAACTTAGAATCTGATAAAATCTCTCAAAAACTATTTCACATTCACTTCTAAGGTATTTCTGTAATTAGACACTCAGTTGTAAGCTGTTGGGTTTTCTGCTCTGATGGCGTTTTCTCTTCACATTAGGAAGTAGGAGAAGGAGAAGATTTCTCCTGACGCCACTCCTGAGCCTTTATGAATGTGCATGTGTGCGTCTGTGTGCGCGCACATGTTTGTTTCTTCCTGAGCATCTGCTGTCATCCCATTGGTGAAAAACGAGGTGCATATAAGTCATTCAGCGAGAGGTAGTCACTAATAGAGGCTGCTCCCTCTCAGCTACCCAGGCACACACAGACACACAACTAGTGCACACACAAACTGTGTGAGACAGTCACACACACACACACACACACACACACACACACACACACACACACACACACACACACACACACACACACACACACCTCCACAGGAATGAGCTATGGCCTTATTACCCACCTCACTTCCTTGCAGCCGGTGTCCTCCCGTAAAAGCACAACAACACTGTTCCTGTCCTCTCTCCTACACAGACTCCATCCATCCATCCATCCATCTATCTGTCCATCCATCCTTGCTCTCCCTCCTCTTTCTCACTTAGCCCCCACCTTTTCTTAGGACTTTTTCCCCTTCTCATCCCTTACCTCTTTACCCCCCCCCCACCCCCCACTCTTCTTCTCTCTTTACCTCATTCGCTCTTCTGTTCCACACCTCCCTTCCCTTCCTCTTTTGCCACTTCCTCCTCCCCCCACCTCGAGCACCTGATTCTACCTTGCATTAAAATAGCCTCTTCCGCACCTCTCCCCTCCGCATAGCACCTACCTGATTTACTCAGATCTTTCCCTTCCCCATATCTCACCCCTCCTTCCTCTCTGCTCCAATCCTACCTTAACCTGACCCATCCCTCTCCTTTCCTTTCATTTCCTTTCCTTTCCTCTCCACACTCTTCTAAACTTTCATCATACGCCTCTCCGCTTGATCTATTAATCTCTCTCTGTTCCTGCTCAGTCTTCCTTATCCCCTTGGCTCCTTTCCTCCCTTCCTCTCTCCCACCCTCGCTCCTTCTCACCCTATTTTCTCTACGTCTCCCAGCACCTGCTGCTGATCTGTCTAGACTGGCAATGAAATGAGGATGGAGAGAGAGGGGAGGTGGATGGGAGACAACACAAGTTGGGGGTGGATGTGCACAAAAATAGGAGGATAAGAGGGCTAAGAAACACTTAGAAGAAGCGGAGTAAAAGAAGGAGATTGGAAGGTTTGAGGTGAAAGATAAAGTTGATCTAAGAGTCGAGTAGATGGCATGAAAGAGAGCAGAGATATAAGGTTTCATGATCTAAGGAGGAGTTGTTCATTTTTAGAAAAAAAAAGAAATTCCACTTCTTCTTTGTGGTTCCTTTTGAATTGTCAGTTTCCTTTTTTTTGCTCTAAATTGTTGCCTTCTTCCAGAGTACGCAACAGCAATCATTTTCAGTGGTTCACTGCTTCACACCCACTGAACACCTCTGTCCACTCATCTGTCATTTCATTTTTGAATTGTGGGCCATTTTCTCTTCAAGAGATGTGATAAACCTGCCCAATTCACACATTGTATCAAAGTGAAGAAACGTGATCCAAGGGGACTTTGTCCGTTTCTTCCTGATGAACAACGCCATGAATGAAATTTTGTGGCTTCAGTCCTGTCATGTTGCGAGTATGGGAGCTGGCAGAGGAGGAGGGGACAGAGGAAGAAGTGAGTAGAGGAATAAGAAATGGAGGCCTCTGTTGAGTGATGAGGGAAATGAGGACAAACAGATGCTAGATTACATCTTTATATGACAGATGCAAACACACACACACACACACACACACACACACAGTTTTGTTTGATGGTCTGCGTGTTTGTGTGGTTCACATTATATGTGTATGTGTGTTAGACAGAGGGAGGTGTCCTGTCTGTCTGTAACAGGATGTGATAATTAACCTTTCTCCTGCTGAGCGGAGCTATTAAAGCTAAGGCTGTAAACGAGTTTTATCACGAACACAACACATTACACAACTTAAAGTGTTTAGAGCTGTTGTACACATACAGTGACATTGTGCACTGGACAAGTTCATGCAGGGGTCATTTTGCCTATCCATGTCTACCTGCCAGTTTGTCCTGTGCGACTGTTTGTCGCTCTAACTTTCAAATTCATGTCCAGCCATGTGAGAAACGTTCTGTTATTTAATCAAGCAGAATTATTCAAACAGCCCCAAAAATCTTATCAGCTGACATCCAAATTCATCAGATGGCTTATTTTTTACCGTTTCATCTCTTACTTGCCATCTGGAGCGATGTAACTGAACATGACGGACAGCTACACGATATCACAAAATACACACACGCATGCTCGTAGATTAAAACATGCTAGCTGTAGTGGAGGAAGTATTCAGACCATTTACTGAAGTAAAAGCAAAAAGATAAAATACCATAAAACAATCTTCTACAAGTGAAAGGCCTGCATTTATTTATTTTTTCTATGGAAGTTGAAGAACAGACAAGGCTATTGGCAAAAATCATGGCCCCTGACAGCTTCATATCATTATTTCTGGTGGAGTACTTTAATTTTGCTGGTCAAGGTGGAGGGAATTTTAAGTGGTTTATATGGATAGTTTAATCTGTAATGGAGGTTCTCAGGCTGTGAGGCGCACCTCCCTAGGCCCTGCAGTTGCAGCAGTGGCTGCGACACACAGCACATGGAGACAATCAAGGTACTTTAAAACCGTTAGCGCCAAAGTGCAAAGTTAAGTCCATAAGAAATGAACAAATAGGAGTAAGATGATGAATAATAATAATAGGAATGACAACATTTAATATAAACTATTGCTATCAATATTTTTTTTTGACGTTGTTGTGGTTAAAAGTATCCCACTCACAGGAGGGTTTGGGGGGATGTAGTTGTCCTGATTTTGTGTGAAGGTGGGGGCACAGTGTCAGACTTTGAAAACCCTTGATCTATAACTGCATCAGATTTTATAATCGTACCATGTAATGTTTAGTGGAGTAAAAAGTACTATTAAATTTGGTGGAGTAGAAATATAAAGTGGCATAATGTTGCCTTATTCGTGTGAAGTACAAGTATCTCATAACTTTGGGTACAATACCTGGGTACATGTAATTAGCTACCTTCCACCACTGCTTACAAAGACGCATGTGCATAGAAAAAGAAACAAAACCCGAGTCTCAAGTGAGGGCCAGTGCAGCAGATGGGCCAGCAGTAGAGTAACATATGACTTTGTGCCCCCGAGTGAGTCTCCAGTAGCAGTGCGCCAGCCAAACCTTAACCACTAATGAGGCTCTACACACAGTCCCAGCAGAGACCACTCCAAACACTGGGAACCAGACACACACGGGGAAGGAGATAGAGACTAAGATGTAGACACATGCTCTCATGTACACACACACACACATTTTGAGACAAGCGCATTTGCGCGCACACACACACACACAAACACGCACACACACACACACACACACACACACACACACACACACACACACACACACACACACACACACACACAC
>JBBMJY010000020.1:12774098-12816673 GCA_037833715.1 Toxotes lorentzi | reverse complement strand
AAAAGGAAAAAAGTTTTTATTTGGAAAGAGAAAGTTCTTGGGTTTGTTTTTCCCCCCTTTTTTTTTTTTGGCTCCCAATTCCTCTCTCTCCCTTCCCCCCCCCCCCCCCCCCCCCCACACTCACATGCACACACACACACACAGCACGTAGAGCATATGGCTATTTCTCTCCTCTTTGAAGGGTTGCTTTGAAGCTATGGCACCCGTATCGATTGGCGCTCAGATGAGCTCGCTTCGCCAGAGCCCTGCGATTATCTGTCGCTTTATTTCAAACAGTGCGCAAGAGAGGGGGGCTTACACACCCATCACTCACTCACACTCTCACAGTCAGTTATACACTCATACAAGAAGCGTGCACACACACACACACGTGCGTCCACACACAAACGGGGATAATGAGATGAGCTTACACGCCGAATCCCGATACTTAAGGCAAGCTGCGCTTCAGAACTGACAAGTGAGTGGTGAATGTTAAGAGAGTGAGGACACAGTGAGAGAAAGAGACTATAAAGTCTGGCAAAGTGATGAAACTTAAGAGAAAAATTTCCCCCTACAGCTCTACTCTGATTTAAAAAAAAAAAAAATCTGTTCCTCCAAAGGCATTATGAAAATCGGTTTATCAAAATGAACACTTAAACTAGGATGCAGAGTTAATTTGCAAAAGGTTGCGCTCAGGGTCAAGGTTGACAACTGATTGTCAACTTTTAAAACTTTTTTTTTTTGAAATGAGATAAAAACAATAAAAAATCTAAGATCTCAATAAACAAAGAATGGTCACTGTGGTCTGCTTCTGCAGACAGTAGAACAGATTATTCAAAGAGGGATTTTCTGCTTCATGCCCATAGGAGTAAGACAGAGTGAGCCAGGGTGACACGAAATGTTAATGGTCTGCCCAGAGCAGCAGAACTTCATAAAAGACTTGATTTAGAAACTACAGAGGCTTTCAGGATCACTGAACATTGTCACATTACACATAGAGCTGGAAACACATACACAGGCATACACACATGCAACATACCACTCGTGCTGTGATTAAAACCTGGGGCCACACTCACACTGCTGAGTCGTTATTGAGAATAAACATTTCTGAGTGTGTAATACATGTGCTAAAGCATATCACTCCTGGAAGCAAAGCCAAACACCAGGAACAGACACACACACACAAAGACAGTACACAGCTGAGTCAACACAAAAGCATGTTGTGAGCTAAACATTTTATAATTACAAATACTCACATGCTGCTCCAGTCCCTACCATTACAACATGTGTCAATCACATGGTTTACTCTAAAAATTTAATGAGCCAGGAATAGATCCATTCATCAGCTCAGGGTTCAAGAACACAAACACAACAACACAGACAGAAAAACACACTGCTGAAGACGAACACACAGATATTGTCATGGTTTATCACACCAGAAAAAAAAAGCCCAAAACAAACAAAAACAAAACAACTACATGAGGATTCATTCTCTGTGGACCAAAAAAATACATGGCAATCCATACAATAGTGAAGTATTTCAGTCTGGACCCCAGCAGCGGAATGGGCCAAATTAAAGCAGCAGAGATCGAGATATGCCAACATTTAATCTCTACTGTGGACCAAACCCAAAGAATACAGAATCCTACATTTCCCATGATATAACCAATACTATTTTTTGTCAGACATTTCCAGTTTTTAAAGCAGGACGATATCGTCAGGGTCACTTTCTCTGTCTAGACAAAGCTCTTTCAGAGCCACAGAGGACATTATACAACTGTTTTCAAAGGCTGAGTGGTACCCCACATGACCACTAAACTGGCATTTTGGGGTTTTTTAAAGAAAAAAAAAACCCTTCAAGAGGTTTGTCTGATGTAATGCTGAAAATCATTATATTTTATTTATTTAATTTTATTGCTTTCAACCATATTACACAGCTCTACACGTGAAAGGTCTGAGGATACAACATGCTGTATTGTAACTTCATCCTGTTTTATTGGATTCATTCACATTTTCATAAGCTCATGACTTTGTCACTGTATGTCTCAGAAGAAGCATTTCAGTGATTCACCTGTTTCCTGCTCAAGGTTAACTATCACTCAGGGACATTTGCCTGGGCTCATTTAATGGAGTGGGTTTTTCTCACAGCTGTTTGTCAGCAAACCGTTTTTTGCCTGATAAACGTGTACTGTATGTTACTGTATGCACGTGTGCGTGAATGTATATTGTGTTTCAGTGTGTAGGTGTGTAAGAATCATCTGTAGCACTATAAAATAAGGAAATAAGGAAGTGACTGGTTACTCAACACTACACCTGCCACCTGTCCGGTTATACAGAGCTCATGGTGTGCGTGTGTGTATGTGAGTCTGTGTGTGCAACCACAAGAGCGAAGGAGGTCTAGAGAGGTTGAGAAAGGGATGTCTGGGTGTGGACGTTTATTAGCTGAGGTGGAAGGTTTATGTGCATAAGTGCACCTATGAGAGCCTGAAAGAAATGAAAATGTGTGTGTGTGTGTGTGTGTGTGTGTGCATAAGACAGAGGGATAGAGAGAGCGTGTATGTGTGTGTGCATGCTTGTGTGTGGTGTGTGTATATTTGAACACTCGTTAGGTCGGTATCCAACCATCGCAATCAGCGGTAATCCTGACTCAGCATCAATAATGACCCCATTAGTCACAAACCCCTACTGGTGCACACACATGCACACACACGCACACACACAAACTTAAACACACACATACACAAACTGCCAGATGGACACCTCCACTCATTAGTGTGTATGTGTACCATTATCTGATATTTTTAAAAAAGCCACGAAAGCTATACAGATACAACATAACATGTTGCGTCTGTATAGCCTGTAATGTAATCACTGTGTCTTTTTCTTCCATTAACGAAAGCTGCTTGGACAAATCAGTCGTCTTCACGCCACTGCCAATACAGGTGATAAGCTGCGCTGATTTAAAATAAAGTGCAATGATAATAACGTGTCATTTCAAAACTGTCACTGCAGCTAAGTTTAAGACAGTTTTTTTTTTTTGGTGGTGAATTTCAGTAAGGTCAATGTTTACAGTAAAACTTATCCAAGATTTGACTCCAAGAGAAAACACCTCCGCTTTTATCCAAATTCAAATAAAATTTCAACATTTTTAAAATAATTATGAATATAAATGCTTGTGGTTTTTTTTTTTTTGTTATAGCAGGACAGTATATTATGCAAAAACTCCTTCTCCGTACATATGCACAAATCTACCCTTGGTTTGATCATGGCTTTAAATAGAAGTTTTTAATTGTATGCATACATAAATTAAAGTTTTCACTTGACCTTCACACTGTAAGAAAGACATATACCAAAAGAAAAAAAAAAACACCAACAGTGTATCTGCAAGGACATAAAGAATGATTATGATAGTTTCAAAGAGAATTAAAAGCCAAACTATAAACTGTATATTGTTACTGTTATAAACTGTTCTTCTTAGGGTTTTGCAATGTCCACCTTCTATTATGTGACTATGAGACTTAAGTTCCATACTCAGGTCACATGTCATGATTGCATCTGAGCCATCTCCATGACAACTGCCCAAACTCCATCTACCGATGAACACTCTTGAATGCTCTGGAACAGGCCAAAAAAAGTGGACCTTGAGTCAACATATGACTGAAAGCATAAATGCATGCGTACACAGAAAAATAAAATGAAATTCCCTCCTTGTATTTCATGAATATAGATAAAGGTACATTTTGAACATTGCTATATTAATGTGCATGGAAAACATACATGCAGCCCTTCAGCCTGGAGCATGAGTGACGGGACATGTCAGGACACATCGTAGAAGAGACATTGTTTTTATCCCTCTGTCAAAGGAGACGGATGTGTGTGTGTGTGAGTATTTGAATGTGTGTATGCAGTTTAGTGCATGTAATCTACAATGCTTAGATACACAACTTTTTATGACATTGCTTGTTTGTCTGTGCTGAAAGACAGGAAGACAGAGAATAAATGAGAAATAACAAAATGGCTCCAGCATGTGGATAAAGCTAAAAGCATAAACATAACATAAATGTACAGACATATGCATGCACACACCTGCTCACATACAGTCTGATGTGAAAGAAAGGTCCTGTGAAAAGCTGTACTGCTGACACTGTAAAGGTCAAAGGTCATAAGTCAAAGGTTAAAGTCCAGTCAGCAAGAGTGGACGCCACATGAGACCTCACCTCCGCTACAGCCCGTCTGCATGTGTGTGAGTGTGTGTATGTCTGCTGTCAGTGTGTGTGTGTGTGTGTGTGTGTGTGTGTGTGTAGACAGACATAAAGAGACACCCCTATACACATGTGAGCATTAATGCCATACTTTCTGTCATGTAAGGATGTGTGTGTGTATCACAAAGCTCACAGTAGGTACGCAATCTTCATTTCATGTGTTTGCGTGCGTGTGTTTTATGTGAGTGTGTGTGACCCCGTGCCCTACATCCTGACAGGAAGAGCCAGCGGGCTAAGAGAGGAGCGCTGGACCCCGAGGTGTCAATCACAGATTCAGATTGACAGACGAGTTAGCTAACACTGCTCTCACATTCACCCACACACTCTCCCTCTCAGGACTGCACTCTGTCACTCTCTCAGGCTGGATGTCTTTCACTCCCTCTTTCTGTCTGTCTCCTCTCTGTTTCCTCACTGTCTCTGCTGCGCCCCCCCTCCCCCCCTTTTTTTTTTTGTCTGTCTCACAGCCTGTGTCTGTACATTCACATGCTGTTTGTTGTTTGTCTATTTACCCCCCTTCTTTCTCTCCCTCTCCCTCTTTCACTGTCTGTATCCCAGCCCATCTCTCCTCTTTTTCTCTGACAGATGGGTGCCTCAAACCATTTCTATTTCTGCTTTCTCTCTCTCTCAATACGTCTCCTGTCTTTCTGTTTTCTAGTTTTCTCCACAGCACATAATGCAGTCATTCATGCATGCACACACGTTTATCGTGTGTGTGTCAAACATCTCTGTGTGTAAGTCACTGTCTGTGAGTGTTTTTGTTTGGCCGTCCTTGGCATAACAAATTTGAGATTTTTGGCTTACTTGTATATGAATGCTGTTATTAGCTCTAGGGGCATGTACAATGAAATAAAATGAGACCACATAAGTTATGGTGGTTAAATAAAACTTGAGATGTCAAGATACAAATAAACATTTAATAGTTACCAGCAGAAGAAATCAGTTTTATCCTGTCTTAAAATTCACGCTGAATGCTTAAACCAATTCTCAGACAGCAGTGCTGCACTTAACACGCCGTATTATTTGGGCGAAACTCGACCCTGCGAGTGTAACTCTGTGAGTCTCTGAGTCCTCACCTAAATCTGAATTGTTAATGGACAGTTTTGATATTAAGTCAAATCATTAAATGTTATTCACCATTCTCATACTTTATCTGGGAAAACAGTGTTCATTGTGAGCGAGAGCGTTTCTGAAGATGAGCCATGTTTTAATGACATGAGGTGTCCAGATTGTGCCGGCAACGTTGCCAGCGTTGCCGTCACTGACAGACTAACATAGTGTGAACCTGGAGAGTACAAGCCTGACAATAAATGCATCCTGGTGTGATCACAGGGCTGCATTTTAATACTAAAAGTCACATTGGAAAAACAAATAATGCCACAGACAGAGAGATGAAATCATCCGTGTTTCATATAAGTTTATGAATTGATTCTGTGGTTTATGCGAGAGGCTTTGTGGTGAGGTCTATAAAACTATAGCACCTCGCGAAATGTAGCAATGTACTAATTCTGTTGTTTACCTCGTGAGCATCTAGACAGAGGTTGAAATTACTGCTGACGTGATAACTTTGCAGAGTTGTAAAATCCTTCCTCGAAGGAGCAGAAACTGCTGTACAGTATCTTGTTGTGTGATAAGTATGACTTCCTGGTTTGTATCTCATCTTCTCACCAGCACCTGTAGCCACACGCCCACACCAATGCAGATCCCTTGTGTTGCTTTGATGCAGGGTTATTTTTGGCCATGCAGGACGAAGAGCAGTTGAGTTTTATAAGCAATTTCTTGATAACGCAGCTATATAATAGATTTATGCACTTAAATCTGTACATGAAGCAACTGAAAGTGTTGTTACAGTATGTTTCAGTGGATTACTGTAGAATTTGTTTGACTAAACAGTTGTTAAAATTACAAAAAAAAAAAAAAAAACAGTAATAAATCTATGGTCCTCACAACTAGAGTAATGTAACCGGTGTGCATGTGTGAATTCATGTTCTACTTTGCACTAAGGCAGTGAGCCTTGTCCTTGAAGATGTATGTGTGTTTTCTCTTGGGGACCCTTAAAGTATGTGAATGGTCTATTAGTGGGTTAAACACACTTACAATGACCCTTCAGCTGCAACTTCAACCCCTCGCGAGGCCCACGGTGCTTAACTGTTGACAGAGTTGGTTTTAAACTAGAATGTGAGATCAGCAAATCTTTGCATTTACCCAGGAACACAAATTGGTTTCTGGTCAGTGTGAGAGCAAGTTTCACCTGGAACTGACAGCATGAATTCATTTGTTTGTGTCTGTGACTGTGTGAGTTTGTATTTCTCCTTGTTTTTATGTTTTGGTGAGAAACTGAGAAAAGGAAGGAAAGTAAGAGAGAAAAGAAGCTTGGTTATATATGAGTTTAGGGCCATTCTGTCAAACTATAGTCAGAGGCTGTTTTAAAAAACTGTGCAGCTTCTCGTTCTGTTCTATACTCTGTTCGCATTTGTCTTACTCAATCTCACTGTACGGTCTCCTGCATGTTATTCTCTTTCTCATGCCTTTCTTTGCCCTCATCCTCTAATTCCAACCCCCCCCCCCCCCCCACCCCATCCTCTCTCCCTTCTTCATCTCCCTGTGTACTGCTCCATCTTCCATCTGCTTCTCCCTCTCTCCCCCCTTCATCGCTTTCCTTTCGTCTCGACACCTGAGAGAGACAGGATCCTGCAGTAAATCTCCTAAAGCACAGTCATACACCACCGTTCACACCACAAAGCTGGAGAAAGAGGGAGTGAAGAAAGACCGGGGGAGATGGGAGAGGGAGACACTGAGTGTTAGTTTGCTGAAGAGGAGAACAAAAGATACAACATAACAAAAAGACAAACAGACACAAAATGGCCCGAGGCGTGGGCGGTGGTGAGGGGGGAAACAGACACTGATGGAGGTGCTAAAAGAGTGATGGAAGGGAAGAGACAGTGAGGGAGAGGGATAAAGACACAAGCTTTCACATAACTCACACACACAGCAGACAGTAGTCCATCCATGCGCACATATAACGCACACATATAACACTAGCAGGGTGAGCCGTATGATTAAGATTCCCCTTGGGCCAGAAGACATCCTTCCTGCCCCAGCAGAGTGGAACATGTTGGGCTAAGCTCCTTGGGCAGAAAGCCTCAACTTCTGGAGGACCACCAGTCAGCACTCAACTCATATCAAGCTTTGTGTGTGCACATACATGTGTCAGCCTGTACAGATATGTGAGCATGTGTGAGCCAATGTAACAGCACTATCTTTCACATTTGTGTGTTCTCAGACTGTGTCTATGCATGTGCACGCAAATCCGTCCACGTGCATGAGCTGACACTTGAATTCATTTGTCTGTGTATCCCTGTACTCAGGATTTTGTTTCCGTGTGTGGGTGTGTGTTTGTGTGTGTGTGACAGCGGGCTGGGCAGAGTGTCCATAGCCGGTGGTTTATGGCTGCTGAGGTCTGATTACATTGGTGCGACTGGAGGGGTGAGCAGACTGGTGGTTCTATCTGTCTTCTGTGTGGCTGACTGAACAGACACACAGCGAATGGAGATGGCTCAGCCAGAGACACTTGGCCTGCCTCCCAGAGATCTCACAGGGATACAGCCACATAATGGATTCACACAAGGAAACGCATCCAATTCATACTTGATTTGCGAGTTCCACGTCTGTCATTGAATTTATTATTTAGGTTGAACGTGTTGAACTATGGTCAATGGGGAGTTGTGAAGTAATGCTTTGCACACGTAAATCCATATATCCCCACATTTTACAAGGCTCCATTCGAATGCATTTCATTTGTGAAATAATAAATGTGTCCAGTGATCCCCAAAAATCAAGTTAGGATCAAGGGAGACGAAAAAATAGTTTATACAATAATAATTCATCATTCTGCACTTACATGCCTGTGTCAGCAGGCTGCCAGCAGTGCCAGAATCTGATAACCCCTGATTTATGCTGCTGATCCCAATGAACATGACCTGAATGTATTTACTGCTGAATTTAAGTTCAGTTGTATGGGCGAGTACGCAATATCTAACAAATAAAACAGCTCCAACTGAAAGCAGGAAGCTTTGGCAATTTTTCTTGAAAAAAAATTTACTCAAATCTATCAATCGCTCATCAAAATAGCTGCTGAATAATTTTCTCAATCAACTAATTGATAATTGTTGCAGCTCTTCTTGCAGCTCTTGATTCAAGTTAAATTTTTTTTGTTATATTTGTGTTTCCAGTCAAACAGTAACGAGAGCGATATATCTAAAACTGAATTCCACAGTAATTTGTTTCTCATAATTATTCATTTCATTAACAGCAGTTTTTAATAAGCAGTTTGTAACAACCAGTAGTGCTGTCTCAAGGTCAGCAAAAGCTTCAAGTGTTATGTTACATTTTGGTCCTCCAATGTGTGTGTGTGCGTATGTGTGTATATATATGTATATGCACACACACGCCCGCGCACACACACACACTCAAATTGGTATGAACCTTAAAAATCCCGTTTCTGGCTGGTTCTGTCTCTATTCTAATTAAGTCATGTTTTTGTTCCAAAAACAGTCTGGTCTTTATATAGAATGAGGCAGTATTTTAAGGTGTTCTTGCTTAATGATAACCACGGTGGATTTATATAATACACAGAGGGATAAAGCAGAGGTAGCATGCTTTATCTTGTGACTGTATGACTGTGCACTAGTAGGAAGCCTGTCGAGAGAGGGAGAAGTGACAGAGAGAAGAGGAGGGGAGAGGTAGAGGTGGTGGTGGTGGGGGTGTGGGGGTGTGGGGGTGTGGGGTGTGGGGGGCAGAGAACAGGAGGCTAGATGTTGTTACATTTATTGAGAAGTAGCTAAACCCTTTGTGCTCTGGAAACTTGAAGAAGAGAGAGGAGAGAGGACAGATAGGTGTGTGTAAGACAGCAATGCTGTGAAAGATGAGAAATGAGAAGGAGAAGAAAGAAAACAAATAGACATGAAACCCAGAATGACTCGTGGTGTGGGGGGGTGAAAGATGGAACAGAGACAGTAAGAGACAGAGAGAGAGAGAAAGCTGGAAAGGTGGACAGTGATGTATAGGTGTGCACTGGGCAGTTCAGCACGGTAAGTACAGTACGGGGTTACTCCCAAGTGTGCGCCATGTATGGAATTAGAGAGAACAATGGGGTGTAAAGCGATGAGAGAGTCTCAGATGCCTGATGTTTCTGTTCGCTTCCAGTGTATCGGGAAGAATCATCTTTAACCAGTCGCTATAGTGTGTGTTTGTGTTTGAAAGACAGTGAGAGAAAAAGGAGAAAACAACAGAGGCAGGGAGCAAAAGAGCGAAATAAGAGGAAGATAATGAGGGGGAAAAACTTGTGTGTGCGTACACATGTGAGTGCACGTGTGCGTGTATATAACTTAGTGCTCGGGTGTGTGTGTGTGTGTATGTTACTTTATGTGAATCCTAAATGTGGATGAAAACCAAGGCTTTAGGTTTTTAATCAGCCCCATCTGAGCGCTGTATGGGGACTCTGAGAAGCTTTCATGTAGAGTTTCTCTTTCTCTCACGCACACACAGGTACACACATACACAACGCATCCCCTCATGCCTTCTGTTCTAAATTTACACCTAACATGAGAACAGGAGAATGGGGGAGGAGGCAAGGAGGAGCAAGGCAAGGTAAGGGACTGAAGAGGGAGAGTAGCGGAAGAAAGGTAGAGGACAGAACTGTGCAGACAGTGGGTGGAGGAGAAGTGCGCAGGAAACACGCACAGGAGAGGTGACAGAAATGAGGAAGAGGCAAATCTAAAAGAGGAACAAAGGAGAGGAGAAGAGAGGAGAGGGCAGGAGAGGAGAGAGGAGACGAAATTTGATTTAGACAGTGGGCAAGAGATGGAGAGAGGGAGGGATGGAGATAGTTAGATAGACAGGGAGAGAGGGAGGGAGGGAGAAGGACAGCGGTATATTAGTCAAGGTGTCCAGTCTATGTATTGCCTGCTGTGCAATACCACCCCTCTGATTTACTCTGCCGAGTGACTGATGAGAGGGAGGAAGAGAAGGAGGGATGCAGAGATGAAGGGATGAGAGAGGAGGGAGGTCTCGCAACGAGCGTTTAGGCCAAATTAACGGCACCTCATAAATTAGACTAACAGCCAAACTGGAGGGGAGGGGCTGTGGATGGGTGTGTGTGTGTGTGTCTGTGTGTGCCTGTGTACACAAGTAACTATGTGTTGTGCATGTAGGTGAATGATGACATGTCATGAGGGAACAATTTGAACCAGTGCAAACAGATTACTCTCTGATAAAGTAGTGATATCCAACCTCTCACTCATACAAACACAATCTTCGCTTGATTACCACACGTACTGAAGCGTTTTCTCCTGCATGATGTGCTCATAAACTGAAAGAGCAGGAAGGCTGTACACATTGAGGATGCTGAATTTAAGTTGCCCACCTTTTCCGCCAAGAAATATTGATTTCAATTGCCTTTTTCCATACTTGCATGAGGCACAATTAACGTGAAGTTGACATGCTTGCCCAACAGATTTGGACATAGCTTTATGTAACCCTGTCTCTTAAAGAAATATGTTTGTATAAAACAAATTTGCATTAGCAAATACATTTTATAGATATCAACATAATGCAGACTCTTTTACACTGAACTTAATCTGCTCACTGCCAAAGCAAAATGTTCATACTGAACATGTCTGTAAAATGTTCACTATCAAAGTATTTCACTTATTTTCTTTTCAATATCTGCTCCTGGCAACAAAAGTATATTTTGTAATATTTCAAAGGTTAGGCATACAGTATGTTTTGGCTTAAACCACTTGCTTAAAGTTAGAGAAGGACTGTGTTGTGTGAAATGTTAACAAGTTAATAGTGACTTACAGTTGAAATGGGATCCACTGGCTTTTTCAACATTTCACCAAATCCATGACTTTTCCTTGACTTTGACCATATGGCCTTGTAACCTTAACCTAACACCACACAAAGTTCTGTGATTTGGAAATCAAACCATCCACCATGTCCTCCTCTGCGTGGCATCTGGGCAGTATAACGACGTCACAGTTCATGGATTAGAAGAAAACAGTTGCCTCTGAGTTTAATCCAGGAAGCAATTATGCTTCCAAAGCAAATTAGACATATGTAAATTTACTTTGTAGAACACAGCGTTACTGTATGGGAACTTCACGTTCCTTTCAGGGTAAATCTAAAATAAAGTAACTCAGTCCCTCCATCTTCTCCCCTCATGTATGTTTTCTGTTACTATTGAAGCTACACGCAGCATAAATCCTCCCTCGTGAAAGTTATTTATGTTGCTCCCCTTACATTCTAAAGAAATGTTAACTCTGTCAGAAGTGCAGGCACTTGCCAATCGCTGCGCGATCTCAGCAGTGCTTGACTGATATATAAACGCACAAACACACAGGCAGACACACTAACCCAAACGCACACCGATCTTGGCAGAGTAGAGTTGATGCTCAGAGTGATTAAAGTAGCATGCTTCTGAGTGTGTCACCTGGGTGCTGCTGTATCTTAAATCAGGACAGTGGTGCTCAGATTGGGTATTGACTGGCCCGCAGAAGTCTCCATCCATCACGCTGAGAAACGATAGTACAGAGGCCGCCCTGATGTAGCCATATACCACTAATGCTGCTCACTGGCAGGCTGAGGTGACGTAAGGTTAGGGTTATGGCATGAGCGGTTATTTATGCTGCATGGTAAGCAGGCAGAGTGGCCTGCCTCACAGGCAGATGCGGACTGACAAACAGCATGTCTGTACTTCAAGATATGGATAAACACACGTTCAGAAGCTAACACAAAGCCAAGGCGTACCTGTGACAAACACAGGCTGACAGACACATATGCTCAGATGTGCAGCAGTTATCAAAAGAGATAAGACTTCCTTTTCTGTCTCTGTGCTGCTGTCTCTCACTCTCAGTGATACACACACACGCACACACATACATATAAGCGCACATACCCACAGACGTACTACTCTGTCTTGGGGGCCTGAGCAGCATCTTTTGACTGTGTGCCTAATGATAATAAATGAGCCATCATGGGTGGGGAGGGAGGCACTAAGTCATCCCCTTCATCGACAGGAGGAAGACTGGGAGCCCCAAGGTCACCCCACTGTCAGCATCACTCTCCCTAACGACTCCTCTTGCTCTCTCACATGCACACATGCATACAGGTGCGTATACATACGCACACGCAGAAAAAACGTGCCACGAGGTGCACCATGCCACGTTTACGCTCATACGCTGCTGCGCACGCACAAAGCGTGCACACAGTAATGTGCACACACCAGAGACCACCTGGATGAACCTGCTTTAAGATACTCCACTGTATTTATCTTCTTGATAAATCTCATTTTGGTTTGGACAGGTTGTAGGTATCTGACAGCAGGTGAGATAATTTCATATTTTCAAACGTAACTCCACTTGTCTTAGGATTTTTTTTCCAACAAGAAAGGTTATATTGAGGCTAGATGGTGATCTCTCTAATTCAGTGGTTGGCAGGCTCTTGCTGTGTGTGGGCAGTCCAGCCAAAGTATTATCATCTCAGATTGTTTCCTTTCAGGGGTTTTTTGTTTTCAAATTTTTCCTATCTTGTTAATAATCTTGCAACCCCTAAGATTTATCCTCCGACCTCTTGGGCTCTCTTGACCCCCAGGTCAGAAAACCACTGCTCTAAGTTTAAGATAATCAAGTTTCACAAAAGAGGAGAAAAGTCACTAAATTGGCAAAGATGTGCTTGTTTTACTCAAAACCTGATTTTAATACTTTAGCAGTCAACTGAAGAACACATTAAGGGAGACAAATTGTATTTTTCAGTTATCTGGTCGCACCCCTGCACTTTGTGCCCTCACCTTGCACAGTGTACAGACTATCACCAGCCAGCCTTTCCCTCGAGCAAAACAGTACCAGATCGGATCAGCTGAGGAAGACAAGCATTGCATAACTGAAACGTGTCTTTATCAACCCTCCCTGACCCTCCTGATTTCCGTCCCTCTCCCTAATGAGCTGCCATGTACTGTCATCTCTCAGAGGCACAGATCAGAATTCAAATCCAAAGAGGGGTGCCAAGTAAATTCTTCTAGCCAAGAGACACAAACCAAAGAAGTCCAGACCAGTGAATGTTATTAATGCTGTACTAAAAATGTAAGTTTGTGGGAGAGAGGAGGCTTCAGAAGACGCGTTGGAGAAATGAACAGGAAGGTAGCGCCTTCACTTTCAACTATGGGAATTCTTTTCTCACACACACACACACACACATATATACATATAGATTACACGTGCACACATACATGCATGGGCACACACACACACACACACACACACACCGGTTGCAAGTTTAGACTGGAGCTGTAGAAAGCTAATTTGCACCACATTGAAATGCATCTCAATTAAAGAGAAACACATCGAGGTGCCAGGGGAGGAGAGAAGAGAGAGATGTGAGAGAACGGGAGGGAGGAAGGGGGTGTGAAACAGATAGTGTGTGAGAGTATGAGAGTAATAGAAAGAGGGAGGGGGTTGGGCTCCACTGTATTTGGCAAGGGAAGAAGGGAGGGAGAGAGAAAGAGAGAGGGAGAGAGTGTTTTCATCTCCCTCTCTTGGAAAAACATCTCATTTTGGGATGAATCAGATTTAGAAAGGGTGTTAGGAGGTTGAGGCGCAGCTAAAATCCTAACTAACTTCAACCTCGTTATCACCAGCTCTTTGGTTTAGTGCCAGCGCACCAGGGCTGTCCCTGCTAAAACTGTGTATATCTGTGTGTTTGCGTGTGTGTCTGTGTATGTGTGTGTATGTACTGATATTTTTAAGCCCAAGGCCATGCACTGTATGTTAGAATAGGTGGATACGTGCAAGACACAATAAGGTGTGTAGGCAAGTGCGACTGCAGGCCTGCATCAACGTGTTTTTGGTATTTTTGAGAATGTGCTGAATGCTTTGTTTGCCATATTTGTCCATGTTAAAAATTAGATAATGTGCGTAAGTGCATTTGAACGCGTATGTGCCTGTTATGTATGATTTAGTAACTGCATCTGAGAGAACAAACAACAACCGGAGGAAAGGAGAAAAAAAACACACACACACAATCTGTCACATGGAAAAATCAGGATTGGCTTTGTATGCTGCTACCATTTTGCACGGACTGTCATGTTCTTAAGACTGTGATGATGCTGCCAGCCCACCACTTTAACAACACCAAATACAAGTAGATCCTTTCTTTCATGCTGTCAAAAGATACTCAACTTTTCTGCTTCTCGCAAGAGCACTTTAACCTGGTTTTTGCCTCTGCTCCAATATAAGTCACACAGCTCTTAGACTGAAGAGCATTATGGGAAATCAAGTCTTTTTGATCTTATTCCAGTCTAAGATTTAGCGCACCCACTCCTGACTACAGCAATGTAACACCGCTATCGCCATGACGTAATGCACCTACCCACCTACTTTATAACCAGTATCAGTGATAATCAGATGATCAGTATTATAACTATCATTAAGAAGAGCCTGGCAGAACAACACTATCATCACCATCGCCTTAACTGCCATCAGCGACACCATGTCAGCACGTCATCTGAGAATACATCATCTCATTTTCAGCCGACAAAAAAAGTGATGGGGGTCGCTGAGGCTAAATGACTGGTTCATTGCATGATTGCCTGGCCGTGTCTACAATAAGGTTCAGAATCTCCGCTGAAACATCTGTGTGAATCCCGGCCCGAAACTCATCTGAAGAGGGTACAGGAGGTAAATTGAGGAGGGATGACAGGGGACACTCTCCCAATGAAATAAATTTCCCTTTATTACTTTTACCTTCAATGTACATAGAAACATGGGGGAAAAAAATCTGATTATTAAATACCCACAGCTCAACCACTGGTAACATAACTTCAGGTTTTGGGCCACCGCAAAGCTGACATGCAGTACAAAAGACACACAACTGTTGTCCGGCAATTTCCTCTCATGTCATATGAGTTATAAGCTGCCTTGGTTTGTATTTAAGTCAGTGGTCTTGTTTGGTCAATCCTCTTAGCCTCCCTTTGTTTGTCTTGCAGTCGTATAGCTAAGCTAAAATAAGCAGTGGCCTTCTTTCACATAAACCTCCTGTTAGTGACAAGCATGTCAAAGCCAGAAGACCCTACTGTGTATCAGTGAAGGCCCTGACAGCTAAATATATAAATATATAAGCTAAAAGAAAAACTGCTTACATGGGTTTTCCTTTCCCTCCAATACTTTGAGTTAGCATAATCTCTCTCTCTCTCTGTCCCCTCTTTTCTTTTTTGCTCACTTATTCTTTCCTTGCATACACATGACTGAGCAGAGCCGGCACACACACACACACACACACACACACGCACACACACACACACACACACACACACACCCACAGACACACACATACACAACCAGCCACACATACACACCAAGGAACACACATACCCGGGTACGTGCTTCATAAAGACGGCCCCATACTGTACATGGACAATAAAACACAACAGAAAACTACTCAGACATCCTCCACAGGCACTTTGTCATGATCTCTGTGTCTTTACGGCCTTTCAATCTGCCCTTGATGACACCGCTTATGAGCCTTTAAGCGGCCCTCTGTTGTGCACGGGTTGACAGATCGAGTTGTCATTACATTAAGTAGGGACTCTCTATTAGTGCAAATGGTGGCACATAACCAGATAATCGGCTGTGGACAGCAAGTGTGGCTATGTGGGAGGTGAGATGCTAACGGATGGTGTGTGGGAGAGTAATGTTTTATGTTGGAGGAAGTGTGATATCTCCATTATAGACAAGCTTAATTGATAAACAGGACAATAAAAGCAGCAAATGGCCCCATAGATTTCTGCCTTCAGCACAGCCAGCACTACTGTAAGATGTCACTATCTTATATGATGGGGAGCAATGGCACTGACAATAATAACATATTAAGCAGAGGCTTTAGAACAATATCAGACGATGTCATCATTGTAGAGAAATAAAAGACTAATAAAATCCCTCTCATAAAAAAAAAAAAAAAAAAGCAGGGAAGCAGTGCCTTCCCTGAGGGATCCCTCAAATGTTTCTTCTCACACTCCCTCACTCCTCTCACCTAATCTCTCTCTCTCTCTCTCACTTCCTCACCCCGGCCGGCTGTATTTTACTCTCTCCAGCCTCCGTGAGAGGAATACTGACAGATAATTGTCACATATAGCCACGTTTAATTGCCACGCATAACAAGCGAGAACTTCGCTGCCATGGGGTTAAAAAAAAAAAAAAAAAAAAAAAGAAAGAGCAGCGGAGGAGCTGCGCTACCACGCTGTCTTTATTCGGCTCCTGGCATGAGCAAACAATTCACGCAATGCTTCTTCAAGCCGTTTTCGGTGACAATTTAAAAGACAAGATTTACAAAAAAAAAAAAAAAAAAGTGTCCGGTCATTTAGACACGCCCGTTTCAAATGCAAGTGCAATAAATGAGAAGGAACTCTTTCAAATGTTTTTCCGTGGAGGGGAGGGAGAATGGAGACGATAAAAAAGATAATAAAAAAAAAATCAAGCAACAATTTTGGCCAAAGTGTGCTCACCAGAATTTCCGGATCAGAGCTCGGTGTACGGAGAATCCCGAGGAGTTTCCCGTGTCTTTCTTCACCCCAAGTTGAAGACAGCGATCAGACACGCTCCCACAGTCCCGACTGAACTGCAAAGAGGAAAAGGTAAGACCACATTGAGAGAAAAGCACGCCAGCCCGTAGACGCTCACATCCCGGGCGGCAATCGAGGTCAGCCTTCATCGCCTCACCCCAAACAACCCTCCACCCCTCCCTCCTCCGCCCCCTTTCCTCCTTCACTACACACCCCATCACTCACCACCCCCCCACCCCCACCCCCCCAAAAAAGTACATCAATAATTACACATGTTTAGCTCACTAATCCGGGGCTGTACCTCTTTAACGAGACGGGCTGACCACCACAGAGTGAAAGAGACGGAAAAAAGGACCGGGCAAGGCAGCGGCTGTCAGATTTGACTTCAAACTGATGCTGACGATGCGCACCGAGATAAGCTCCGGAGGAGAGAGGGAGAGAGTGTGTGTGTGAGAGAGAGAGAGAGAGAGAGAGAGAGAGCGGAAGAGAGGGGGGAGAGAGAGGGAGAGAGAGAGAGAGAGAGTGAGATCAGAGGTGCAGTAGTGAGAGACAGATTCCGAGAATTAAATAAAAAAATAAAAATAAATCCAAAAGTTATTCAAGTAGGTCAAGATATGAAACACAAACTACTTATGCATTAGAGAAAATATAACACCTGAACTCATCAGAAATGTGGATAAATAATCCCCAGTGCTACATAAACACACAGGTCCCTGTTTCGGGATACAATAAAAGGCTATGATACTGTTAGTGAACATACTCTGCCCTGAGGCAAACAGCCACAAGGCAAGACTATGGGTCCTACACACACACACAAACACACACACACACACACAATTATTGAACAACCTGTCTAGGAAATATAATTTTTATATTTTATATCAACAAATAAATAAAGAAATGTTCATTTTGATTTCCTCAAAGATCCTTTCAGGAGATGACCTATGACTTTTCTGAAAAGCACATATGCAAGATTCCCCTCCTATTCTGAACAACCTTTTTTTTTTTGTACTTCCACGGAGAACAAATGCAATAATCAATCAAGACACAATGTGCTGTAAAATGAATGAATGAATAAAATAATACTCCCATCCACTAACCCACATCGTAGTGTTTTGTTTTACAGCAGCGTTTTAACCGCCTTGTCTTAAACAAAGACCGACCTTTACAAACAACTTGAAAATGACTAAACTTAATCATTAACCTGAACAGAAAAGGAGCAGCTGCTTAACACTGCAAATGCCACATATTTAACGAGCGTGGCTCCTGTTTGGGCCGTCAACTTCTTACTAAATTGATTATGAGAAAAGATGCATCAACATCTGGGTGGCTTGCCACCTCGGCTACACAATTTCCATTGAGGCAAACCTGTGTTTACATTACAAAGACAAGAGAAAACAAAAAAGAAACCAAGCAAACATATGGCGCTATATCCTCTCTGTATATCAAACACAGCATATCGGTATAACAGATTACACAAGCTTTCACATACAGTGATGACAAGCCCTGAAGAGCTGAACTTCTGAAGAGACCTCCTACGAAAACTTGTCTGACATTTTGATAAAAAGTTAAACTCAGAGACGATGATGAACTGTGCAGCAGAACACAAACTGCAGGTCCTTCTGTCACCCTCATCCAAACCACACAGGTGACACTTTCTATCCCCCTCTGGCTTTGACTGGTAGTCACAAGTTCCCACAGCCAAATGCAGGATGCCAGATCTAAACCAAGCACAAACAGACTCTAGTAAAATATTAGAGCATTATTAGAGGAATATGACAACGAGCTAAAAGCAACTAAAACATGCATAGGTGTAATAATTCATTTTCAAACTGATTCTTTTTTTGGTGTGAGGCAACAGTTTCAAACAATGTAGTATTTTATTTTACTATAATTCTTCTTTTTTTTAATTTCACTTTTGTATAATACTTTCATATAAAAAATTCTGCCAGCAGAAGGTTTGTGTCCCATCCCCTGCATATCTACTCTTTTATTAACTGCAGTCTACAAACTGGTGACTGCTGCTACTCACAAGGCAAGAGTGGCAGACGTCTGGAAAATCTACTGCAAAGAGAGGGAACCGGAGGAAGGAGAAAAAGAGCTAGGACAGTAGAGAGAGAGCGAGAGAGAGGAGAGAAGATGGATGGAGGGAGCAGATAAAGGGCAAAGTTCAGGGTGAGATCCATCTCTGTCTCATGCTACCTTTCCTGTCCATAGAGAGAATGAGAGGAGAAAGGAAGAGGAGGAGGAGAATAATTCCAAGTGCTGAATCTTTTCTTTTCATATCTCATTCCTGAGTCACCACTTCATCTGTCCACCTACCCCCAGCTCTCCTTTCCTGTCTCTATCTCTCCTTCTTCATTCTCTCTGTCTCTCTAACCCTCTCTCTCAGCCGTCCCTCCTTCCCTGTGTTCTCTCTCTCACTCTCTCTTTCTAGGAGCATCTCGTTGTTTGTTCATGCACCCAAATGTCTGCAACATCCTGCTCTCTATTTACAGAGCATGTGGGATGAAATGTGTGTGTGTGTGTTTGTGTGTGTGCATCAGCTTTGTACTTGTGTAACTGTGTATCCGTATGTATATATATGTGGGTTCATTTGAGTGGTTTTTGTGATATTCCACCATAGTATAAATGTTGGAATATTGATCCTTTTTATACACTGTATGTATGGATACAACTCTCAACTCTATCCGTGTGTTTTTATGTAATCCAATGTTAATCATATGGAGCTGTTTACTAAGATAGGCATCAATGTTAAAAGATACTTCCCTCTATGGGAATCAATGAGTCAACTGGTCAGTTAAATAACTGGTTAATCAATCAGACTGTTTTCATTTCTCCTTGAAAGGGCAGACGGAGGAAGTCATAAGAAAGGGCAGAAGTGCATATTATAAAGCCTCAACTTTCTGGATTTAAAGTTTTAGACTTTCCTCGTGAAAGCTACACTGGCTTCAGAGCGGTTTATTTAAGACACTCTGGGACTCAACACTTCAGTAGATTTAGGTCTAAACGTGGATTTCAAGATGATGAATCTTATTCCTGTGCACCTGCTGTTATATCTGTATCCATCTGTCCATCTGTATTCTCTTTCATTATTGACCCAAATAATAAGAGGAAATTCTTGTACATGTTTCTTATGCAGGCTCGCCTATGCCAGGAGTTTGCATGAGCTTTAGTGTTTGTGTAAAACACTTGCAGACCTTGGAGCCTGGTAAAATATTATATTTTTTTAAATGGACAAAGCGGAGCTTTCACTTTTAAGGCTACATAAGCTGGCATGTTGAATGACGCATGTTTTATGCATTTTTTTAAACATTCAGAACACCTTGTAACACCGTTTTTTTTCCCTACTCAGTGTAGAACGTAGTGTATTCTCCTCTAAACTAGCACTAATAGGGTCACTGAGTTGGTAAAACAATCAATTTCCTATACATTAACATTGAAGAAAAACCATTGGAAAACAATTAAAGATATATAGAGGCAAACTCCTCATCCCTCTGTCTTAATTATCCATCCCCTGGGCTGTCATCATTAAGGCAAGCCAGACACTGGGACATATTTGGCATTATATTTTTAATGCTACAACAACCGGCTCAGCAAAAAAAACCCACCACAGATTATTCACAGCATGTGTCTCGGCTTGGCTCCATATACTGTGACATATTATTATACTTTCAGCCCTCCCTTTTTTCCCCCTCCTCTTCCCCCTCCTCTTCCCCCTTCCTCATCTACTCCCCTTCCCCTTCTCTCACCTCCTCCCTTCCTTCATCCTCCCTTTCCCTCCTAAGATGCTTTTCTTGTCCTCTCTGGAATGAGAGGAAAGAACAAAGCACCTTCATACATGTTCCGTCGATTCGCTTACAAGGTCTGTATTGCCATGTCAGTGTGTGTGCGCTCTTTCCGAGTGGGGCTGACGGTGAATTGTATGTGTGCCAGTTGTTTGTGTGCATCTCTGTGTGCAGCAGGAAATTCAAAAACTAGGCCATATCGACCACCCAGGGGTTTGAAAGCTCAGGGGGTACCAAAGCAACATGGTTTAAATAAGAAAAAAAAAAGCGTTTCAAATGCCATAAAGGGGGAAAAAAGACAACACATATGCACATTCTCACGCACACAAGCACACATGCATACACACACACATATACACATAGACACCCCTCCCATCTGATAAACCCCTGCCTCACATTGTGTTCACAGAGTAACATCAAACACTTAATCACACACATTTCTGAGTAAATCTTACAGAGGATGATAAACATCCATATTTCATTTATATGTTCTTCCTCCAGCTTGTGCTGGTGCCCAGCCATTTTCCTATAGATTAGGGCTTCCCCTGCTGACAGCCCCAGAGCGATGAGCTGCAGACCTTGTCACTATCGATCCAGTTCAGAGTATAATGGATATGAATGGGATCAGCTCTGATTGGTTTTGAATTTTATCTCAGAGCTGGTGATTTAACTCACCCTTTGACCACATCAGTAGTTGGATGCGTTAAAGCCAAAGAGGTGTGTGCTGGGTTTGAATAGGACATGGTTGTGAACATGTGATGTGAACATAAAGACTCTCATTTTTTCTAAAAAGCTTACATGTTGGAGAAAGCAAAATAAACTGCTATTAGTCTGAAAACCTAACAATAGCATTTATATGCAAGAGGGTGGAGAGGGAGTGGGCTGGGATTTAAGTGTTTCTCTTTCATGATGACTGGGTATATCAATAATGCCATTAATATTGGCCTATATCCTCTTCTGTTATTGCAGGTCATCGCCCTCCAACTGCGTCTCCATTTAGAAATTGATTATGTCATTTCAGTGTTGACCTTAGGACCTTAAGCTCCGACACAGCAGAAAATAGAAGCCTAATGTGACCTCACGCTGTAAGGTCAAGTCACCCTGCTGGATATTGGAGGTTTAAAAAAAATATTTACGATGCCTTCTTTCAATTGAGGAAGGGAAGGCAGCAGCTGAAAAACACTGAGTCATCTTGAGGATTGTGGCCTCTAAGCCTTTCATGTGAAACATTTTTTTTTTTTAACCCCACTGTCTACAACCCATGGTTCTGCGGGTACTGATTCACCATTACTAAAGGTGCAATCAGTGAAAAACACTAGAAGATGATAACAACAGGACAGCTAAAGCTTCTCAAACATCAGACGTGGTAATGAAAAAGTATCAATGGACAGAACGGCAGAGTTCACACTGTCACACAGACACAGTGAAGTACAACACTTTGTCTTTTTAAACTGTTTTATTATTAGTATGCTGCGGCTGTTTCTCTACTGAAAGTAATACCTCTTGACTGAACTGATGTTTCTCACTTTAAGTCGTTCAAGGTTAAGAAGATAAAATGTTACTAACTTTAACACTGGCAAATAGAACAGTCACTGTTAATATGACTGGCTTCTCTTTAATAAGTCATCATAGTGTCTGGTGTGAAAAAGGCCTATTGCAAAGCACATGTGGGGTAGCTCCGAAAGTGAAGTTTGGTCATGGATTGGCGTGCCTGGCGCTTTGCTGTCGCTTTCCCAGAAAATACAGTAGACACAATCAGGCCAAATTTAAGTGAAACAGCAAGCATGATTTAACAGAGTAGCGAATGACTTTGGGCAGCTGCACTTGCAACCAATACTGATATATGAATTATTTTGTGCAAAGAGCCAGTGAAATATCACTGATAGCCACAGATTGGGAAAGTTACTAAAATGATCCTAATTTATTCTCTTCTACAATACTGATATTACATCACCACAATTCCTCCACAAAGTAATCACATTACTCATTCTTTCTAAAATTCACAGTAATGCATGGTTGTCACTGAGACCTTGTTCAGAATTTATCAGACAGTCACTGATTCTGCTGTGCACTTCACTGTCTACACTACTCAGCCCGGTCTCTCAGTAGGAACCATGTCAATAATGGATGCGGCACAAGATTTATATACAATACCAACGTTCAGTGGCAATGCATTAGGTGATGTTATACTGACCGGCAACATTCATACTTTAACCCTACTTTGGCTGCCGTGCCTTTGTAGGAGTAATTAATGAAAATATGCAGGCAATAATTATTCAAAAATGTTGCATTGAACAGGTTTTACAAAATCATCCAAATTCAGTGGTCTGTTTGGTGAGAGGGCTGAGGCTGTTACAAGCCTCTCCATCTCTCTGTGTTACCTTCTGTGCACATGGTCAAAAACCTGTTCAACAGTGGTTGAGGCAATCTGAACAATATCAGTAACAGAATGAAGATCTTCTGTCAGTAAGTTTGACACATATATGTCAATACATTACAATACACAACTAATGACATTCAGCAGAACATTTAAATTTGAATACTGAAAATTAACCAACTGCAATACAGTACTGTGTTACTAGGAAGATTAATACAATGACCTGCTGATTGCACATTTATGATGTGGTCACAAATAACTTCATTAGTTTTATGTAAACTGCCATTAGGGTCATTTTAGTTTTGGAATGCTCAAAGTAATTTGGCCTGCTTCATGCGATACTCACTGCAGACATTTCAGCCATTATCATAGTCAGAGCTCCACACCTGCCATGTTGTCAAAACAGAGTGTATGTTTGCAACATACAGGGATAGGTGTGCAGATGAGGCTCGCCAAATTATAAAAACACAACATAAAACGTTCTGCTACTGTATAAACAGCAAGTGGCTCAAACCCAGGAAGAGAAAATGAAGCATTCCCTCTATGCAGAAGCAAACCACAGTAAGAAAAATATGAAGGGAACGAAGAGAGTGCAGAAAAGGAGCAGATGAGTACATTGTAGCCCGTCTCTGTGGCTTAAGAAGTTGTGCATTAATTCTCTAAGGGGCCTTGGGGTCCCAGTTTCCCATGTTAATTGATATCCCCATTAAAGAGATAAGTAGGCTCTATGAGGAAGAGAGGGCCAGAGAGCAGAGAAGTTACTGCAGGGTGTAGTCAAAAAGAGGAAGGAGAGGAGGAGGACGATGGGGATGAAGATGACAGGATGGAATGAGGAAGGAAGACCTAAGACGAGAGAGGGCAGGGAACACAGTACACCAGTCAGCCACTTGGAGGTGACCCCTAAATATTTTAGGGTTAGTTTTGGGGAAAGGTGTGCAAGCTTCTCAATAAATGTCTGAGTAGCCTATAGTGTGTGTGTCTGTGTTAGAGAAACACAGAGATAAAATAGAGAGCAAGAGAAGACCACAGACAGGAAAGAGAGAGAGAGAGAGAAAAGAGAGAGAGAGAGAGAGAGAATGTGCTTATTGGCTGACAGAGCTGCTCTCACCTAGTTTGGGATGAGTCACAGTTCGCAGAACCGTTAATTACGCCGACGGCTGAATCAAAACTCGGAGAACGAGAGCAGCTGTCTGCACATTTACATATCACACAGCCTACATGGAGAGGAAGGGATGGAGGCATGAAAGATGGAGAGCGGAGAAAGGTAGAGGGAAATTGATACAGAAAAGGAAAAAGGACAGAGGGACCAAAAAAAAAAGGGATTCAAAGAGAAGAGAAATTAAAGAATCCTGATGGGGGGGAAAGGTAGTTGAAGGGACATGCAGTGAAACAGGACTGAAGTGATCAGAGAAAAAAGCAGTGATGATCACTTCATCTGCAGCACCAGTCATGGGCACTTAGTTTTGTGTTTTTTTGAGTCTTTCTCCAGATCTCTTTCATTTTTGTATGATAGTTACATTTTTCAAGACCCCAAAACTCACTCCTGGCCAGACCTGCTCAACTTAGGAAAGAAAAAACACACTTAGCACTTACCTTCTAAATGACTAGTTGGCCCATAGTTTCCTGAGTCTTTTGTCAATAACAATAACTAAATTGGTTTTATTTCATTCTTTTTTCATTGCGTTCCTAAAACTGACAGCCTTAAGGCCAGCACTGACCAGAATAAGACTTTCTTTGATTTCACAAAGTCAAAGTCACAAACAAGGCAAGCCATTAGCATACAGCTGCCAACAGGCTAGCCTGCAGCTGCACTTAAATCCTTTACTTTCCATTCAAAAATAAAGCTACAAAACAACGCAAGAAGCGCAACACCAAACCAAGAGGCTGCTTTGCATTGGTTTACCATTGGAAAACCAAACACATTGTCTACATTTATACAAGTGGCTGGTGTATGTGGTATCAGTGAGTACACTTACACCAAGAATTATAACAGTCTGATTTAAATTACTTCCACTAGCTTCAAAAACACGTTTCCTCTGAAATGTATTAACATGAAGATTACACACACTTTGTGGTGTTGAGACACAGAAATGACTTCTGTAAACTGTACTGATTGCTCTATCATTCTTATACCTTAAATGCATGACACTGACATTTTTAAATTAACTGCTTGGAAGTGGTTCACATACCTTGTCACTGTAAGGTGGTGATCATTTTTGAAACAGGGAATTTGTGGAGAAGAATGCGCCGCTGATGTACGATGTGAAATTTAGCTCATTGGTATGATTGCAATTCTTTATCCTTGAAATGACTGTCATTTTACAAATGTAAAACACACCTTCTAACTGAGCTCAGAGCTGGAGAGCTTTCGAGGAAGGATGAGAGAAAAGCAGAAAATTGGAAAAAGAAAAAAAAAGGTGATAAAGAAGGCGAAGGACAAGTAAATCACAGAAGGAGAGCTGTGAGTCAGTGACGGCAGTTGTACTTTGCCGCTGGGAACAAATTTAATTGAGGTGATTTCCAGCTCCAACTCAAATTTAAAATGCCATTTCTGGGAACACTTTAAAATCAAGTTTATGATCTGCTCTCATCAAACAGACTAGGTCACTGCTTTTTGGCCGCGATGTTTGCTGGGCGTGAGGGGAAGGCAGATGAGATAGTTGTGTCAATCACAAAGACTTCGTTCATGACAAACAGGTGGCTGCGGTGGTGGTGGTGGTGGGGTGTGTGTAGGGTCTCTAGTGAACAGTCTCTCTCAGTCTTAGTCATCACAGAAACCGCACTCAGCTGAGTTAGAGAGAGAAAAAAAAAAGGGCAGGACTCGATGTCCACAGACATGTGGGTTTGAAACTCAATTGATGTTTTCTTTATGCAACGAATTTAATGTAACATCTATCATCGATATGCAACAACAGAAATCACATAACATAATAATCATACACTCTTACAATCGAAAAAAGGGAACTATAATAAAAACATACATCTATGATTTATTTGCACAGCATGACTCCAGTGTGTATTCTTCACCGCACTTTTTGAAGTTGCACATTTTAGAAATATATTTTTTTTCTGATTTTTTACGTCTGGCAGCTACGTGCTTTGTCTTTATAGCCTCTTTTTTCGTTACAAAGAGATTATGGTTTTTTTGGACGTGGGGTCTGGTGTTTCCATATTCAAAAGATCGTTCAGCTGCGGGTCATAGCTCAAACTGTTAACAAAACAGAAACGTGATTCACTAAATCCTAAAACTCACAGATGCTGCCCCACTATCCTGTGAGTGGGAAAAAGCCAAACAATGCTGAAAACTGTAGAAGACAACACCATTCAAATTTGTAAAATGAACAAATAAGAATAGAAAATAAACAATTTTTTTTTTTAAATATTGAAGCTAAGAAAGATGTAGAGGTGCAGCAGCACTCAGAGTACACAGTTCATGAATACGTTTCAAACATGTCAAAACATCATTAACACACTTATTTTATACTCTTATATTAGTCAGCCAAACTAAAAGACAAACCTTCTCCCGCACCCTGTCACCCTCACACACAACAGATCAATCAGTCAAAATAAACAAATACACATCATCTAGGTGTGAATCACACTTTCCTGTCAAGTTGCTGGTTGATATTTGCATTATTTTGCTTTAAAAAAAAAAAATCACAGTCTGTCTTATTTTTTTAAACAGAAGCACATGTGCTGAGTGTAAGAAGGATAATGTAAGAAGCTCAAGTAAGAAGAAACAATCACAAAATACAGAAAACAGTGTTCTTCAGACAAAAAAATACATGTACAAGAATAAGGTAGTTTACACAATGACAGGCTGAAAAACAATATTTCACTGCCCACTGTGATTGGACGTGTCTGGTCTGTTGTACCGCTCACCGCACTTGACAGTGATGTCACAGCGTACTGACCACGCCCTTGAGTACAGATATTTAACTGGCATCAAGTTGCCCTTTAACTTTGTTTTATAAGACTGGATGTGGCAGAATTTCTTCACAAAACAGAAAAAAAAATTAATGAAAAAGGAAATAAACCAACATGCCAGCAAAGTCTTTTTAGCTGAAGTTACGGTATATAAATGTATTCACTGGAGTGAGACGTGAAGACTGCAACCCCCAAATCCACAATTTGTTTTAAATTGTCTGTTTGTGTTTGTTTTTTTTTTTTTTACTTTTGAGAGAGCCAGGATATGTGTTTCTCCTTCCTTGTAGTTTTTATGCTAAGATAGGATAATCATGGCTTGAGCTCAGCCTTTGGCACATTTATGCTTCATTATATTATTATTATGATTCAACTTCAAATTAAGAATTATTGTGACAATCTAGTTAGTACTTTGATCTTTTAAACATTCAGTGCCATGTAGCTGATGTTTACACTGTATCTTTAATACAATGTAGTTTTCTAGCTTTATGAATATTGAGGAACGGTGGGATGAATCCAGCAACCACAGCGAGATAGGTGGTAACGCAAAAAAAGTGAAGAACGATGAATCATGCAAAATTACTGAAATGACAAAGGGTACACCCAGATAAGCGGCAGATGATGACATGACATGACAAAGGGTACATTGGTGAGACCTGCCAATTCAGTTATGATGACAATGATTCTGAAAGCCCTCAGTTTAGCACAGTTCATCCCACTGATCTCCTGTTTCCTGTGTCCTGGTCCGGGTCGTACAAGTGCTCAAAGTGTCTCAACACAACAAAAGAGCTGCATTAGAAACCAGATGAAGGCCATAGCAAAAGACACATAGTGAAAAGCTGGATATGGTACCCACATAAGGATTATACAACACACCAGGGCTATCAGCCAAGAAATCATAGATCCAGCTAGTCTGTATCTAAAGAGCTTGTACTTCGGGAACGTCACAGGATGTACAACTGCCAAATAGCGGTCCAAACAGACACAGCTCATGAACAGTGGAAGCCCTGAAAAAAGGAATCCTAAGGAAAATCTGACAGTATACCAGAGGTAGGTAAAACTTGCAACATTAAACCTCATAATATTTATTCCAGTTAAAAATATCACATTTGTCATACAGATGACAACTTCACAGACGGCCTGGTTGAGAGAAAAGATTATACAATATTAACCACATGACACACATGTTGGCAGGGAGACCAGTAATAATATTGATCATAAGTGGAGCCTGGATATCTGCACAGAGGATCAGACGAGATACAACAAACGGTAAACTACCATTTCCATCCATCTGGCCATCTAGTTACCCTACAAAAAGATGAGAAGCATGAATATCTTCTATCACTGGGCACTGGAGACTGTTGAACAATCAGTTCCTTCAGTGATTCACAAAATACATTTAACCAGATAACTTAAATCTCTGGTAAGAAAGCATGCTACATTTAAGGAATAAAACGTGGCTGCTGAAATACAGCAAACCACTGATGACTGCTGTTATACCATGGCATTAATGTTGACATAATTAGCTGTTATGTCAACTATAAAAAAAGCTTGATCAGATTTTTTTTTTCCTTCAATAGTTACCAGTAGTAATTCTTGGTTGTAACTTCGTCACAAAACTGGACAAACCTAGATGATGTTTGGCAGAGAGACTGCGGCTTGTGCTCTCTCCAATTTAAACTGACAAGCTAAATCTTACTTTGCAGCATGTTACTTTGGTACCAGCACAACCCTGGTGTTTTTTTTTTTTTAAAGACAGTCCATCTGTTCCAGTGTGCTTCTCAGCTCTTTGAAACCGGAGTGCTGGTGTAAACCATTTTGCAAATGATATGCAAACACACAAAAGTCCATGAACTAAAGTCAGGATTTGATTGTTTGTGGCACAAATTGTGTGTCTTTCATGAATATACAAAACTTTTAAAGATACACTGTAAATCTGCTGCGCTATTGAAAAATATAAATTGTAAGTTCATGATTTCATGATAAGGCAATTCATGAAGAATTGCCTTAACATGAATTGCCTTATCATGAAATCATAAGGCAATTCATGATAAGGCAATTCATGAAGAATGGTGTTCAGCAGTAATTTTATATTTTATATGTCATCTTGAAAATGCAGCATCATGCAAGATCATGCAGGTTTGACACTCAAACTTACATGTTATGGCCACTTGATAAAAGACAGTTTACCAGACCTTTGGAGGAACAGAAAAACCTGCACAAACACTGAAAAGCTAGTGCAAGCATAGCACATATCCATCAGGTCCATAAACTGTTGCCATGTCAAGTAATATTTAAAAAAAACAGCAGTCATCAAGGGGAGATACATGACAATAACTGATACTGTGATGGTCAATATTATCCTAAAAGCCTTAAGTTTGGGTTTGCTTACCCCCTCTCTTACTCCATCTCCTGGACCACGCTGTTTTAGGACCAAAAGAGTAGCAACACAGCAATATAGCTTCATCACGCAACATATTATGATCTGCACTACCAAAAAGTAGTGAAATCCTGAACCAATAAAGATACTGCCCAAGCCAGAAGCCAGTGTCGCCAACCAGATTGTCCCAGTCGAGGCCAGTTTGTACTTCAGTGTCTTTAACCCCAAGAAAAACACAGGTTTAGCTACTGCTAAGTAACGCTCCACACAGATTAATGTCAGAAGACTTGGCCGACCTGTGACTATGAATGCCGAGAGAAAGTTTCTGACCATTATCAAGTATGTGCTATGACAGAAGTATGTAACCAATCCAAAAATGTCATAGAGCTGGATGAAGATTTCAAAAATTGCCTCAGTGAAAGTGTAGAACTCCGATGTGATCATGTGTTGTGATATTATCAGCTGCAGGATGTAGATACCGATAGGAAGTCGTACTAGGCTGACTAGATTTAATGTCACTTTTACATCAATGCTTAAGGGCTCGTCACAGAAGGGTAGCAAGGAGCTGTTTCCAAGAGTAGTGTTATCCATCCTGACGGTCTATGGAAAGAAACAAGACTTATAAGCTTGTGTGTTCATTTGTTCTTTCTTTTTAAAAACAAATCAGATTGGAATTGGAATTTTTTAAAATAAAAAATTCCAATTTATCTATTTGCTTTATGTTTATTTGACAGTTTTAGTTTGATATATAACTAGAACTGTCATTCAGTAAGTGTGTAACCTGATCTGTAATTTCAAACACACAAATAGTTTAGCAGTTCTTGTCCAAATTGTTATAAATTGTTGTTGTTGTTGTTTTTTTTGTAATATGTAGCGTAATTATAACATGTGATTATCATGTGAAATCAGAACAAAACACTACATATTAAGGTTAAAACAGCCCATGAAAAATTACCCTTACGGTTTTGTAAGCAAATCAATCTCAACGTTTGTATTAACTAAGCAAAATTAGTAAAACTCACAGATATTTTAAAAACTGAAATAATAATTCTACTGCCAAACCTGTTGAAAGTGGCGTTATCTCTCTTCCCTTGAATATATGTGTTTCCGTTGTCTTTTCTCAAATGTTCTCCAATAGACTGATACTTTCTGCACTTTCTGAAACCTGAGGTACACACAGCTAATGGCATGCAAATACGGAGGTGCATGGGCCATCACCAGTGACATGATTGATCACTCTGTGGCTGCACGGTCACTGGCCCAAGCTGAAGCTGACAACTGAGGAAGCTGCAGAGATTTCACAGAAGTAAAAACCAGATCATACATTTGATAAAAGTCATTTTTTAAATGGACATGCGGTTTATTGTGTATGTTCACAAGGAGAATAAAAGTAAGACGTGTGGTGATTGATATAATTAGATGTGTGTTTAGAGAGTTCACGATGTGTTGGAGGTTGTACTGGAAGGCAAGTGGCGAGTACTTTAGGAAGTTGCCGGCTGCGCGGTAGCTCTCCAAACACATGAAGCACAGCTAGCCGCAGGAGTCAGTATCAGTCAGAAGATAAAGTACTGATGATGTTTGTTTCAGAGGAAATAGATTTCATTAAAAGTACTGAGTGAGCTAGATAATGGCTAATGTAGTTGATGTGGGTGGTGAATAAAGAGATCAGATACATGGATTCTTACAGCCCCTTCAAAACCAGAAAGAACTAGACACTCACCACATGTACTTTTCTTTCTGCCTCTCTCTCGTGTCTCCCTCTCTCAACAGTATCAGCAGAATATAAACTGTTCTCACCAAACCAGCAGTTAAAGCAATGTCAAAACAACCAGCTTTGAGGGACCAAACACCGTCTGATTACAGCTTCTTACAGACTGAAGGTGAAAGATGAACTTGTTCCTGACAATGATTTGAGCCACCCAGGATTTCTCAGCAAATCCTTACTTATACTGTGTGTTTGGATCAGCCAAGCCTGTCCAACTCCACAAACACCAACTCATCACTATACAGTAAACGCTGTACAGTAGACAACTAAAATTTGGATCATTGTTCATTTATACCAAACTGCTCTGGAAGCATGTGCCCCCAGGTCTCCTAGTGTTAAGACACAGTGTTTTATGCCAGACAAGCACAAGCTTTCTGTCAGATCAGAAAGCACTTCTAAACAACCGACTTTGTCATTTAATTCTGAGCATTTGTTGTCTAAATCGCCTGTGAACACTGGATTTACATTTAGGATGACAGGAAAACCTTGTAAACACAGACATACACCACCACTTCACATACTCATGCATATGCATAGTCACAATATTCTAGTAACACTTAAATCATGCAGAACTATCTCATGTCCTTTCATATTGTACTTTTGGAATCTACTACCTATTAGCCTATTGAGATACCTGTCAAAATACTACTATCAGGCAGAATCTGTAACACAGTGTGTAACTGGTCACTGAATTTAATCCTGGTTTTTGCTGAAACACATTTAAGATGGCTCAGTAATCTGTTATCTTGAAACAAGACATGGTACAACTTTGAGACTGAAGTGACATGTCCATGAAAATCTAAGTGTAAATTGTCCAAAAATGATTTGCAAAAATGACGGAGAACTAAACAAACATTGTTTTTCTTAACTTTCCAGAACATCCATGTTTGCATAATTGACATTTGTGTATAATTTCATGCAAAAACGGGTGGATAGGGCTCAGGAAACAAACTTTAGATGAGCAGCACAGCATTCACTAACATCTACTAGGTGCTCACTTGTTTGGCTTAATGGATGAACAAAACCTTTGAGACTTTGAATAAGATAACTTTGTCTTGTTAGGCCTCACTGATCACAGAGATAGAGGGTAGTTTTACAGCCTTTTTGAGGTAGAGGAGAAAGTGGAAAAGCACACGGTAATAACAAATGTAGAGGCTAAGTCTCCTGAGATTAATATCCTCATAAGTTTGGGAATGAGTGATCACAATTTAAAGAACGTAATTAATCAGTGCAACAAGGGTTATTGAAATAATGAAACTGATAAAACTATTGTTAATCATTCTTCTGTCCTCACTCCTAAGCCAGCAGTAAACTTGTAGAAAAAAAAATGGTAGTAATATAACAAGTAGAGATAAACAACAGATGACAGATCACAACACACTAGGAAAGTGTACACTTTTAGGTATCGTAATTTTGTGAACTGCATGCAAAATGATCTTAGACATTGCCAGGTGGGTAGTACAAAAAACACTGACTGCACAAGCTTATTCCATTTACTATCGAGGAAATGTACTTGACTAAATGCTACAAATAGAAGTTTATGATTGATATAACAGTCAGTGAATCATAGCCATGTGGGAGGAGAAACACTCTGTTTTGGTTGCCTGCTGTGCAAAAACTAAACTAATGATGCAGATTAATGACCTATGTTATTAAAAATCTTTGGTATGCTCGGTTGGTAAGGCATGACTTTCAGGCTGGTTCAAAAAGAGAAACAGTTTTCTGAAGTGACAATGCTATGGTTAAGGATTGGTTTGGGCTGGTCACAAAAAACATCTTAGTTCAATTTGGGGAAACCGTGGTTTGGGATAAAATTTATCTCTTGGGGTTAGAGGATATTTGTAAAGTACATCATGGTTAAACTAGAGTAACCGGAATAACCTGGTTAAGCCAGAATGTCCAAAGTCATGGTTTAAAGTCACCAATGGTGACTGTTGACTGCAAACATGAAGCAAACAGTTGTTTCCCTTGTTAAAGTCTGATGTTTTATTGACTGTTCAACCAACCCAACCTCTTCCATCTTTGTGGTTCTATAATCACTTCACACTACTTCCTCGTTTGTCACTTGAATGTAAACATATGTTGCTTCGGGCCATTTGCTGAAACAACTAATGCTGTCGTTTTTCTTGAGAGGGCAGTCTCCTGTAACAACATCTGGGAGAAGACCTGTTGTGGCACTCCTACAACAGGTTGCTCACAATAAATCGTAAACATTTGTTATTTACTGACGGCATGCTTATCAGCTATGTCAATCACCACAAAATGCTGTAACCTAACTGCATAAGTTACTTCTACCTTGATTCAGTTTTACCATTTATGCACTAAGGGAGTTGAGGAGTCTGTCCAATAAGTAAGCCACTGAGTGTGAAGTTTTTTGCAAGGCGACTGATTAATATTGCTGTGAATGTGTTGAATGTACCAAAAAATCTACACAGGTTTCCAAACCAAGTGCTCCAAAAACAAACCCAGAGAACTGTCAACCGGAGTAATAATTACAGTCCTGAGACAAGTCGGAAAGGCCTTGGTTTATTATGTGAAACAGTGTTAAAGAAAAGGGAAAATAAGGAAACCGAAACAATATAGCATGACAAGATTTAAGCGGGAACACCACATCTGTTATTAGGTTTTACAATTCACACTCATTTATCATTTCACACAGATTGCTGTTTCAGTGACCCGGAACTGTCCAATCATTATCTGTGGATGGAAATATCTTTTCAAAGCAAAGGGAACCAAAACTAATCTGTCATGTCAAACAGATGTACTGCCCTAAGCAGACAACAAAAATGTCTTATTTATTTTATTTTTTATTTTTTTCACAGTTAAGTACTTTGTCTTAATGTTTGCAACCTTAGGAGATCTATTACAAATGTGCTCTTAGTTTACCCCAGTTTGCAAACACACATCCCGGATACTGTCATTTCTAGAAGGGCAATGTAGTCCATGTGCAAAAGAAACGTCAGATTTTAATACTGAAATTCAGTGCAGTTTCCCTTTTATACTATGAATATGCCTAACACAGATGGGCTCTTTTGAGTAGTGTTACTGTACAGCTGCCATTAAATCCCTGACTAGTTAAATGGTCTCAGATTGCCAAAAGCAAAGTAAAAGCACTAGAACTATCATTTCATTACATTCAATGGGACATTAACAATATTTCCAGCAGGATTTAATATTATGTCCTCTATCATAAGACTGGCCTGTTCAGATAACCAGCTGGACTTTCTCTACTAGGTGTAGAGCATTTCACAATATTGATTCACTATGGTGATTAAGAAAAGTTCATATTTAGATTGTAAAAAAAAGAGTCAAGCTGAGTCAAGATGGATGAAATGTTGGAGAAAACACATCAAGTTTTAAACAATACATGTTAGATTAATGAAAAGTCATCCAAATCAAAAGCCCTTGAAACATCAATGTATGAAGTATAATGATTAAAAAAAAGTTTCATTATTTTCTCGCAGTTGGCTGATACATTTAAAAATAAGGAAATAAAGTGTATAAACCTGTAAACGTTTTCTGACTGAGAATGTTCTGTGTAACTGCCAATATGGGGAAACAAGTTAACACACACACATGCTGAGTGGGAAGAATGAGAAAGCCTCTCTCTTGTGGGCAGCAAGTTTCACTATTTTCATGATTATTATTATCTTGTCAGGATTGTTTACACCTACATTATTCTTTTCTTCAGATGCCACCAGTGATTTATGGCTAAGATGAGTTACACTTCAGTTAAAGACAAACTCTTCATTAAAGACCACTGTGTCCAGCTTGATATTCTGTCATTTAATTTTCTTCAGCTACTTTACCAAATATCACTACTTATACAACCGCTATCAAACCTGCACTGTGGTGACACGTCAAGAGCATGCTAGAAACGTAGGGCTTCTCTTGTGTAAAGCAGAAAGGACTCGTTTAAAATGGAAAGTGACCACAGTCAGTGCTTTTATTGTTTACTCACAATAAAAGCAAAATACTGATGATATAATGGAAACTCTTGTTTTGGTCTGAATTGTTTTTAAATTTGAATTCCAGGCAGCACACCAATGTGTCCAATAATGATGTACAGTTACTAATGTCAGCCAGAATTTTCCAGTCTGTGCATACCCACATAATCGGCCATCATTACAGAGAATGCAGCTATTACAGGGTGTATTGGAAGCACCCTTTGCAGTGGACGTTTTGACATGTCATTGCAGGCAAAACACAGGTGTAATTAAAAACACTGCCAACGAGTGCATCCCATTTAGGTTTCCCAGCTTCAGGGCCCTTTTATTGTGCATGCTGTTTCACTTGCATGGCCTACTGGGACTCTCATTGCTGTCGGTGGTTACACCTGTGCATTCACATGCCAAAATGTCTGCAGTGAGAACGGTCTACTGAGTGCCAGTGCAAACATTTCCTCTGGGCGTTCAGGCCCTCTGAGCTGGCCAGTTCTTTTAATTAGCCCACCAGGCCCCGGCACCCACACAGGTGATTTCACGTATTGTGGCTAATTAGACCACTGCTCAGGATAAGGTTGGGTGGACTTTTAGTGGGAATTACATGATGTCACCATCATGAGAGTGAAGGAGGTGCTAACTAATGATGATCTGTGCACAGCCACACAGTTCAGTGTCTCCTGGAGATTATATATATACTACTAATTTGTTTTCCAAATGAGGTTGGGAAAACAAATAATCTCTGCCTGTTAGCAGGCAACATTTTTTACAGTGCCACATTTATGTACCACACCTGGGTCCTAGGGAATTGATCCAGGTGGATGGTGAGCCTGCAAAATGCAGAACTCTGACACCAGAGACTAGGGGTTCACATCTATGGTTAGATTTAGACAACAACAGCACTTTGGTTAAGGTTAGGAAAAGATTGGGATTTTGCATTAGTCCAAGACTATGATCTTTCCCTAACATAATGCTCAGTACAAGTGGATTCTAGCTTGTACTGAGGCTACAGTAATAAACATGTGATTATGCTGGTGGAGCTGTAAAAAAAAAAAAAAAAAAGAATGCCAATGGTTTAAATGTTGGTTTTTGTTTCACACAAAAAACGAACAGTGGTCCATCCACCCCAACACTTGGCCTCTTCCTAATATGGACTTTGTTGCTCTATACACTCGGTCTCTTAACGTTTTCCTACAGCCGCTAGAGGTCACCTTGAAATAAAAAGTAATGGTGGGTTGTAATAAGCTGCTTGCACGGATGATCTTTGGTGGCAGGAAGACAGCTCTGAACATCTGTGTACATCAGTGGATGTGGGCTTACTGTGTGTACTATGTGTGTTACTGTGCACCTAATAAGTAACACCGGCGGAATTAGTGAACACATGGCACCTTTAAGGCACCTTCAGAGCAGCGATAGAGATGACACAGGATCATACATGTGCCAGGTAGTGACATTTTATGATCGCCATTGTGTGCCGTTCATTCATCAATGTGGGATTGATTGTTTTTAGCATGGTTGCTTCTTGTTGCAGTGTTATCTTTTGGAATTTATAATAAAATAATATTGTGACTTTTTTGAGGCTGAGTACTGCAAATCATAAAATATTCTTACAGAGAGAAAATATGTCTCATGTATAGCATAGCTCCAACAAGGAGTTAACCAAACAAGATCTGATAACGTTAACCTGAATACCGTAAGATATACTGGTGCCAGGTATCACGATCTACAGAAAAAGCTCTGGAAGCTCTTGTATAAAAGCTCTGATGAAAAGTAATACTGTGGAAAAGCCTGCATTTTGAAAGCTCCATGCACATTAAACTCCACAAAAACCCTGAAGCCAATTAAGATGAAGATGGTCTTCGAAGCGGTTCGAATGAGAAGAACTCCCCTCTCTGCTCCACTTACTATCAGCCACAGGATGTAGGCAGTGGTGGGAGGACCCCGCATGCAGCAAAAAGAGTAGGCAACAGTGAAGAAGTACTTGGTGGGTCGCATGTAATGCTCAAGGAAAGTTTCTGAGTGGGAGAAAGTTGAGCTGTTGCCTGAAGAGATGCTCATTTCAGCAGCCATTAAAATGTTCCTCAGGTTCTGTGATCTTTAGATTTACAGGGCTCCTGGAGGCGAGATAGAGCGGGAGAACTCAACAGTCAGGGATCCCAGAGGCAAGACAACAACCAAAAAACAGTGTAATTGGATGAATCCCATTAGATGAGGATGTTTAACACTCAATGGCCGGAAAATCATTAGTAATCGTTGTAACTGTTTGCATATAGCAGCGTTAACTCACCACTGTTATCATTCCATTTTCCAGTCAAACTTTGATCAACCATTGATAATACTGCGGAAATTAAATTGCCACTGCTTTTAGACACACAAGGCACAAAGCTCTTATGCTATACTGACAGTATGTCACCAAGAAAGGCTTCATCATATGTTATTGACTTTAGTTTTGACATATGTGTTTGCTTAAAAATAATCACCTATTTTTATTTCCATGTGAAAACTCCACATGTCCATGAACTTTACATGTTGTTTTGCTGTCTTAATAAATCTTGCTGGACCTGAATCTTTAAAAGCTCCTGTTTGTTGTTCCACACGAATCAGGTTACTGGACAAAGGTGACTCTCTGTGTTTATTTTTGGGGTGTGACCCTGTAATGTGACACAAAATAGTCAAAGGTGCTGATTTTATGAAACTGAATTTTAACTATGTTCCCCCAAAAGAGTAGTGTCACTGTGTCGAATCCTTCAGCCAACAGCATTTCTTCTGTTCACTTCTGCAGAAACTACACATTGGAGGGCATCATGCTGATAAGTTGGGAGCAAACATCCAGCACAATGAACAATGTTGAATTGTTTTCTTCTATCTTACATCATTTGCAAGGTGTCAGTTTCAGGGAGGAACAGTACAGAGAAAGTGTGCCACCTGTCAGACGATATATTTCACTCCCTTTTGCTCACTTCCTTGTTTGCTTCATTGTGCCTCTGTGTTTTCCCTCCCTCCCGAGCATTAGAGCAGAATTACCACTTTCATCTTCACACCTAGCAGCTCGGAAAGTACTCATTTTGTGAGAAGGATATTATTTAAATGTTACTTTATTTAAAATGTCAAATATGTATTCGTGTATTTCACAAAGTTACACGTGTGATATGCCTTTTATTTGCTGAAGTTGTCATCCAAGGTTGACAGCTAACTGGTTTATTTTTTATATCTAGGTGAGGCATCAGGGACACTTGTCAAACACACACACATACACACACACACACACATTTACATAAAGAGATACAGTGCACACACACAGACACACACGCGTACCGGTGTCAATGCTGCGTAACAGTTAAAACTGTAGGGAGGAGAGAAAGTGACTGATTGCTTAATTTTTTTTTCTTATCAGAGGAATTTTAGAGAGAGAGAGAGAAAGCAGAAGAAGAGAGAGCTGTCATCTCTCCTCTGCTGGTGACGGGATATAAATAGCAAGTAGGTTCTCTTAAAAGTCGAGATGAAAACATATGCTTTGTTTCCGGTGCGTAGCTGTAACACGGCTTTGAAACCTGGAGTAGGGAGAAGATGCTCCTTCATGTCTCCCTCAGTAAGATAGAGAATAACGAACAACAAGAAGGCTCCTCTGAAATGCCTGACCTAATATTTGACAGATAGTCAAGACATATGTATCCAGGGACCAAAAACAGATTCAAGGGAAAGATGAGCTCATATTATATTTTATTGTAAAATTTTATTAGGTTGCTGTGTCTGAACCACCAGTCCAAAAGGAAAACTATCGCCTTTCTTCTTCTGTTGTCAGAGGAAAACCCAGCACATAATCAGCTGCGCTGTGTGAAATGAAAACACCCATCAGTGCTCATGACATTTTCAATCTGGAAGCCATTAATTCATCACAAATGATAAATATTCCAAATATGTATCATAGCTGCGACATAAGATTTCCTCACTTGTCCTGAGGTAGCTACAGTCTGTGGCGCTTTCCATCCAGCACAGAATTAGAGTTTACATGATTCGTCAAAAGTAAGGGGAACCCTCTCAAAAGAAAGAGTTGGCAAAGTACATAATGAGGCAAGGTATTCATGAGATCCACCAGAGTTTCCTTATCATACTCCCTGTTGTGTAATTGACTAATCAACATCATCTGAAGTACACAGTCTTTGTTCTCTGGTTAATGCATTCTGATGGGTTCAAAGGCATCAGAAACATGGAATGAGTGAGCAAGCATGAGAGTAAGTGAGTAAGTGAGTGAGTGAGTGAGTGAGTGTGTGTGTGTGTGTCTGTCTATGTGGAATTGCATATGTCAGGAGACCAATTACACAACCAATGACTGCCCTTCACTGATTTGGCTCCTGCAAAAAAAGAAAGCAAAGCTTGGCTGTATGTATTCATGCACACACACTCAGAGAAACATGTCCTTTGTCTATAGTAAATCATCTGTTCATTTTGGCGGGCTCCATACTGAGTTGCATAATGTCTTTTCCCTGTGATGGCAGCTGCTTTGCTTAGCAGGTGAGGATGTAACAAAAATATTGATTCTGGACAAACAAATAGCTACCGACTCACTGACTGAGCAGAACTTGCAAGTAAACAGAATATAAAAATACCAATATTGATCCGGAACAAACAAATAGCCACCAACTGACTGACACCGGCTCAACTTGTAGGTAAACAACACCGCATGATTCAAATTTGAAATGGAGGAGGCGTATCTCAACAGTTTGTCATGTGTCGATTTAGATTTGCTGACTCATCTTCCCTCCATTACTTTCTGTGTTTGAAAGGCTTAAAATGCCCCAAGTCTCTGAGGTAATCTCACCGCAAGTAATGTTTAAGATGCATGAACGCTGATGGAGTAAGGCCCTGGCTTCAGAGCACATATAAATGCATAAATACACATGCTGTAGGAACATAACCCAACACTGTATCCATACATCCATTAATCCTTGGTGGTGAGTAATCCCTGTGTGTTTATGTACTGGGCTAATCTCCCTCTCTTCTGCTAAGGGACCGAGGACTAGGCTCCCACTCGCAGGTAAGCCTCATTCCCATACCTCGGCCATAACCACTAATCCCACTTCCAGATACAGAGGAAAGGAGCTGGAGAAAGAGAGCGAGAGAGAGGCCGCTTATGTGTGTTTGCGTCAGTTTTGTTTGTGTGTCTGGCAAATAGACACCACATTCAAACCATGATTCAGTGGCTGCTGACTAATTTCAGTGACTTCTGTCGGCAGGTTGGGACTTAGATGTACCAAGATTCACCATTAAACACAATATCAGACTATGAAGTTGAAATTAAACTGCTCTGTGAACTTAGTAGAACACGAATAACAGTATTTTGTCTACTTGTAAATCAATGTGAAAAATAATTTCAGTCTTTCAGTAGAAAGATGGAGGTTTAGTTCCAATCTCTTAGTTTATGTGATGAGATTGAATTCCTAGTTCAACCAGCATGAGGCTCTTGCTGTGACGGAAAGTGCCAGTTTGCTTACCCCATCAGAAAAATTGGTTGAAGACACTGGAGTATTTTGGGGATTATTCTAAAACAGACTTTCTGAATTCAAATTGCTGTCACATCTGCTTGTGTATTTAATGGTTGGCAGGCAGGATTTTAAGCAATCATTTTCTAAACTTTCCCAAAGTTAGCTGAGGACATACTTAAAATGAGTGAAAATATTTTGGAGAAAAACTATAGATTATGTCACGGCTTTCTGTTTCAACAACATCTATCATTAATGTTCAGAACTACCAGTCTGAGACAATACCAAAAACAACAACGCTAGAATTGTAATGACATAAACATGAACTACTTTAATTCATGGGAAGAGAAACGCCAAACAAAATAAAGCAAAATAAAACATTATTACAATCATAATAAAGGATACTTACTACATATACCAGCAAAAGAGGTTATGTTTTTAATCCCATGTGTTCATATGTGTGTGTGTGTGTGTTTGTTTTTGTGACCATGACTTGTGCTAAAGAAGAAGCGATTCATTTTTGCTGCAAATCTGCGACCAGGGGTAGGATCCTGTTGTTTTTTGTTTTGTTTTTTCAAAACAATTTTTCTTAACTTGGCTTGCAAGATTTTTTTTTTTAAATGTTCAACTTCTATCTCGATTATTATTGTAATAATTTTTCAGACTTCAATGTAGCTTCATCAGTTAGTTCAGTTTATCTGGCACCTGTGATCTTTCTTTCCCACGCAGTTTATGTTGTCAGCCATATATTGTGGTCCCCATGTCAGGGAGATGCTATTGATGGTCTGTGCTGTCCCACTGCAAGTTTGCATCTATACTATGATTTGTTTGTTGTCCAATCACGCACTCCCATGCAAATGCTCACTTGTGGCGGCAGTGCCACGTCCAGTCATATGCTTTAATGCAAAGTTATGTCACCTTTGTTCAACGCCATGTTATTGAATTTCTGTAAAACACACAAAAATTAGAGGGTAGGAAGCAAACTTTGTCTTTGTCTGTAAATATAGAATATCACCTTTGTCCAGTAACCTGATCCGTGTGGAACAATAAACAGGAGCCTCTAAATAGTCAGGTCCTCTATGTTTGTTCAGTACATGTCATGTTTTGTAAGGGATGTTATTAAGTTAATATAATGTAAATTGATGGGTTTTTTTGCATTAGTTTTACATATTTGCATGCCATTTTGTGTACTGTACATATAGGTAAGTAGTGTGTGTTTGTGTGTGTGACAGAGACAGAGATACACAGAGGCCAGCCTTCCTTACTCTAGAGGCCCCGAGGCTCTCTGACCTATTTTTGCCTGGGAGTAGCTGCTTCATCACAAGCAGACACCAACCACTGCACCTGGATGGTGTGTGTGACTTTGCATGCATGTGTGTGTTGTGTGTGCCGGTGAGACGATGCACCCTGTGTCTCTCAGGTATTACTATACAGCTCTGTTTGTTGCTCGCTGATGTGAATGCACTCTCACTCTCTCCTCCTGTCTTCTTTCTCCTTTTCGTAGAGCAGCACTTTCTCACCACACACACACACACACACACACACACACACACACACACACACACACACACCTCCTTTTCTCAGCCTCTCTCAGGTGCTGCCTGCTGTGATGTCCAGTGCTGAGTGTTGCTGTATCTGCGTTCACAGCAGGAGATGCACACACGTGCGCGCTCACACAAACCCACGCGTACACCCACGCCGATCCTGTTACACTAAATGTGTTCACAGCAGGGTAAACCTGATTCAAACAGCTAGCGAGAAAGTCTAATGATTGATGATAAGACCGGAATATCCGCAGCCACAGCAAAATCACACAAACAGGTTATCTGGGACCTCCAGGCACTGAGCTGCTTTTACATGGCAGAGGAGGAGTGCGAGGGATCGTTAGCCCCAACTCACACAGGGCTGTAACACCCTCAAACCACATTCACATGATTGCATGTACCGACAGACCTGGGCACTGAATATGAACAATTGACTGTACATGTCATCGGAGGGGGGGGGGGGGGGGGGGGGGGGGGGGGGGGGGGGGGGGGGGGAGGGGGGGGGGGGGGGGGGGGGGGGGGGGG
>JBBMJY010000020.1:12755162-12773998 GCA_037833715.1 Toxotes lorentzi | reverse complement strand
CCTCCGGAAGGGAGTTCAGACGGGGGCTTTTTCGATCTCAGACCTGGGCACGGAAGAGGGAAAAGGGACTGGAAAGGCCACCCGGCCCCCCCCCCCCCCCCCCCCCTGCACACACTGGAACTCAGATGCTCTCTGCTGCTGCCTTCTCTCCCATTCTCTTGTGCACTTTGAGACAACTTTCTGCTGAACTGCTGAGGAGGCAAGCAGGTAAGCAGGCACATCAGCAGCGGGGCAGAGGTGCTGTTAGTCTGATGAGCAGTAAAGCTGACTAGAACACCAGAATAGCTATGAGGAGCTGCATTTGCTCTCACGTTTATCATCCTGAAATCCATTCTGCCTCGTAACGTTCCCCTTAAAGTTACAGTATATTAAAAATCTACAACACATTTAATGTACAGTGAGTGATGGCCAAATTTCACATGAGCCAAAGTGAATGCCATATATCTTCTGGAGTGTTAGGAGCTGTTAGGAGTTGAAGGACTGTGTTTGTTGTTGTGTTATAGCATGATGAAGGTGTTGCTCCTGTACCAACAGTGTGATTGGAGTCTTTCCCACTGACGTAAGCCCGAGAGGAGTATTCTCATAGAGAACAGTGATGTAATGGACTGTGAAGGTACTAGTCAGGCTCCTTCTTTTCGCTCCCTCCTCCTCTCTGTCTCACTGTTTCACCCTCCCTCCTCTCTCTCTCTCTGTTCCCATCTCTGTGCTTTTTTTTCTCTCTTTCTTTTTTGTCTTGTTTTGGCAGGCTACTCCTTCTACTCCTCTGGGATCACTGAATTAAAACCCAACAGCTCCCTCGGTCGGCGAAAGAGGGGAACTACAATATTTTCAGAGATGTCAGCTGCCGCTTGTGTACTCCCTACTGTATGTCCATCTGTGTATACATTCCATATATCCATAAATATGATGGACACTCCTCCTCCCTCTGTCCTGTATTTTGCTCCGTGATATTCCATTCAGTTGCCAGTCACCACGCTATGATACCCAGATCGGTCCTTGAATGGTTTGTCAGATACTTTCTAGACACAGACAGTCCTTTTGTCACATTAACTGTCAGAAAAGTGAAACATTTATTAGACTCAAGTTCCCACTAAGGAGTCCCATACTAGTGCTCCTCCTTCTCTGCTTCTCCTCTCTCCTTGTTCGCTGTCTACTTCAAAGAAGAACCACCAGCTCTGTCTGCCCCTGGGAGACACCACAATGAGACAGACAAACCTCCCAGCTCTCTCCTCTACTTGACCATCCCAGTGTGAGGCGAAGAAAAAAAAGAAAACACATGCACACATAAATGCAATAATAGCAGCACTGTTTCATCTGCACGCACACAAAGACACACACTCTAGCAGTCTTGACTTTCTCCTGTGGGGGGCCCTCCGTGACTTTCTGTGTCCAGCATTACAAAGGATTCAAACTACCACACAAACAGACCCACACATGGACTTTGTATATCTCTTTTTGAATGATTTCACTTCTAAGACGACTGCTGTTATTTTCCTTCCAAGAACACTGCAAAAGCAAAAAATAAGATGGGAACACATCCACACACATGCACAAAACCAGATGCACACATGCAGGTGCATGTGCACATGCATGCACACACACATACAGTATGCATCAAGGCGTACATAGACAGACACAGTGCAACTATATATATACTATACATACACAAATGCCACAGTGCGATGGGGGTTTTGAGAAAGGAAGCCCACAACATAAATATCCAATTACCAAACACATCAAACGCACAGAGGATGAAATATTGATAACTTTGAGACATTTATGTAATCCACAATGGTGCCTTATATAAGTGTTCCATTTACAAGGAGAAGCAGAAATTGTGCAGGGAGGTATTGTTTTATTTTTTATTTTTTAACATCACAGAGAAAGAAACTCTGTTGTATGTTGGCAGACAACAGTACAAGCATGTGAGACTAATGATTAAAAGCAGTTGGAAGAACTTGCTCTCTCTCTCGAGCTGCTTCTGTCTCCGTCACTGCATAAGAGCTCCCATAACTGAATACATGTGAAAACAAAAGAGTCCTTCTTTGAGAGATTGTACATATCATTATCATGCTATCTAAACAGCAACACAACCCATCAGCAGGAAATGAAAGCAGAATGAGTGATGACTTAACCACTAGTGGAGCTCTGTTCTGATTGTTGGGTGTACATTTATGAGGAGGAGTGACTGGGATATTTTATTTGGCAGTTCATGTGTAGCTGTCAATCGTTCAGTGATAAAGGCTGTTCCAAGCATATGGAGCTGATTGGGGAGGTTTTGGACTTCTTCACTGCTCTGCTTTGAGCCGGCGATCATACAGCCTTTGCAAAGGCATAAACACGCACGGAAATATGGATTCTCTCTAATTAATTGTAAATTGTCACCGCTTGAAGTGGGGATGCTGAGTGATGTGTGCATGTAGAGTACGTGTTTGTGTTTACATGTGTGAGTGAAAATGAGACGGAAAAACAGAAGGGAAGACTGAATAATTCGACTTAACTTTCGTGCCTTATCAACAAGCCACTCTTCATGGTTTTTCCTTTGAAACTGCTGTTCCCCACTAAGGCCGAATAAATTAGAACTCTAAATAGGAATAATAATGAGAGCATACATTATTTCTGTTGTTGGTACTGGTTGATGTTGTTGTTGTTTGTGTCGGCAGGAAGGCTCAGATCTCCATATATGCAAAAAAAGGTAACTTCTCTGCATGTTTCATAAGTTTGGAGGATCATTTTAATGGTGACCCAAAAAGATGTCCTAGATATTTGGGGAACATCCTTTTGAAAAATTCCTGAAACTACAGAGAGAGAGAGAGAAAGAGAGAGAGAGAGCAGAGATGAAGAAAGAGAGAAAGACACAAGAGGAGAGACGGAGAAAAGGAGGAGAGAAGCGAGGGATGGGATGAAACAACCTCTTATATAGTGAATGACATAATTTCAAACGTATCTCTGTTACAACGATCAAAAACACAGTTCTCTTTTGACTACAAAACCTGTTTTATTTTCAAATGTGTAAGTCCTCAATAGGTTTACTACGTTCTAGAGTCATAGCATGGTTGTATGTTATGTAAATATTAACACTGATGCTCTCAAACCACCGCTTAGTGTGAGTAAGTGGTGAATTGCACTGAGGATTATGCCAACGTTATTAATGTCCATTTACAGCTGATAGCTGGCCTCTGGCAACGACCTCAACCTCAAGGGTTTCTTACCCTGAGTGGGTTCCACCACAGTGGCGGTTTAACAAACTATTGCTGACTTCCCATCTGCATTCCTCCTTGGGAGAATCCCAGCAGCCATTTTAAATACTGTTCCATTACTCTGAAAACCCAAGTGGTCATTTGTGCTGTTGACCCCTGAATGTCTAATGTCCACTCAAAAGGCACATTTTATCCTGACTCCACTGTGAACCTTCACAAAGCAATATTTCTTTCAATTTTTTAAAGAATTCTCACACCTTATAATGTCTTGTCCTTTTATTCCTTATGTTAAATTTTATCCTAATCGCCATCTTAATACAAGTGTCCAAGGCAACTAGAAGTGTCGTGTACAGTATTTCTGGTGCTGATGAGTAGGTAGTGCCACTGTAGTAGTAGCCACTGGGCCAAGGTACAGGTTAGTGTGGATTACTCACCTCCACTGCCCTCTTTTCATGGAGAGGACGTCTGAAATTCCAACACTGACATGTGAAATACAGACAGCTACTCCTATGGCCTCACAGCACTGCAAAGGGTGCTGCTCCTCCCAGCCCTAAACATAGACCTTTGGGGAAAATCATTACTTTGAGAGAGAGCAACATTTAATGGTCTAAGCGTGTGATTTTGTTTTTTTGTGATTTTTTTTCTTAATTAGTTTAATAAAATACAGAGCTTTTGAACTGTTTCTTTTATCTGACTGAGAAAAGAATATTTGTTTTACACATCAAAGTCACAGATTACAAGCTAACATGAAATTAGGCCTCTGAAAGATTTGTGTTTGAACCTCCATTTCAGTTCCGATACTGTGTTCCCGGGTTTGTGTGTGATGTGCGCATGTGTGTGTTGAGACAGAGAGGTGGCTGAAGTGGCTGTGTGTATGTAGAAAATATACAGTGTGTCTCGTTGTAATAATCCCCCTCTCCAGCCCAGTCACAAGCCAAGTATGAAGTGCTACTGCCTGGTAGCACAAAGCACAATGTGAAGCTCATGTGACTGTATTAACCTTTCAAATCTAATCTCCTGCAGTCACGAATAAGAGAGAGAGAGATTGGTAAATTGAAAGTTAGAGGGAATTCAAAAGAATGCAAGAAAGTAAGCAGAGAAGAATACAATTCAGATATGTTTTGTTGCTTCTCTGAAGCCCTCAAGTCTCAGTTTCTATCTATGGTTTGTTTTGAGACGGAGAACAGAGACGCCTGATATGCAGAAGTACAGATTTGGCTCTGAATTGTCAAGTAAATCGGATTGAAGCAGAGATCACTGTGCTGCACACCCTGTGGCTTCAAAAGCAACACAAATACCACAGAGAAAACACTGACATATTCCATACCAAAACTGTCAGCAAAAAAGACTCTCTTATTTCTGTTAGTCAGGAGCAGACTGTCAGAGTTCCTGCTGAAAAGCCAGCAAGATAATAAAACTGGTGGGTCAAGGAGTCTCAGTGGCTCCATGACACAGGTTTATAGTTTTGTCACACTGGTCTTTTGGCAGAAAGAGAATCAGTAGAGCCTTTGGTCAGGATCAGCTGATTTCATTGAAAGCCGAGATACAGTAAAGTGTCCCAGAAGGGCTACTATTATTGGGCAGATCACAGGGCAACAACGTATGACCTATCAAAGACATATTATTTATCTGGCGACAAATATCAGACAGATTTTTGGAAAAAAAAAAAGATCTTTACCCGGAGGGAAAAGACGCAAATTTTACCACTCAAGTTAGCATTTGATTGCTTGGACACATAAATTCATTTTAAATTCACCCACTTAACCTCCAGTACTTATTTCCCAATGACCCTATCATTAATGAGTAGTACAGCATAAATGGCTCTATTCAAGTTGCCACAGTTGATGTTACAGAGTAGTTAGCATGACAACAAATTATCACAACTGAATTAAGCAGCTGAATTTAAAATGTAAAGATGGAAAACTGATCCCATTACGCTTTCATAGTACTACGAACAACATTTTAGATCATACGGTTTGTGTTATTTCAAAAACACACATTTTTCTTTACTCAAGAATAATGCATCAATTTTAAAATTACTGTTGTGTCACTATCTAAGTGTTTTGTTGAGCCTGAACATCCATGCTAGTGGATATGTGAGGCACAGCTGTGATTTGAGCCAAATGCTAACATTAGCATGTTAACATGCTAACAATGGTGAGCAGATGCAGATGTTTGGGAGGTATAACTTTATCACATTAACCATGTTGGTTTTGTGTGTTAGTATGCTAAACATGCACTAAGTACAGCTGAGGCTGATGGGAAAGTCCTTGGTTTTGTGGGTCTTTGGTCTTAAAGCGACAAATTACAAATCTGACCTGCTGATGGCACTAGAAAAAAAGTTCAGGGGCCAACAAAGTGATTACAATTTCATTTTTGAGTCATTTCACTAAAACCGCAAATGTCAGTCTCATGATGGTAATAGAGGAAAAGTCAGGATTTTTAGGATTAATCATCTGTGGATCATGAATGTCTGAATAATATTTTATGGCAATCCATCCAGTAGTTGTTGATAAATTGTAGTGTGGACCAAAGTGGTAGGCTAAAGGACAGACAAGGCCATCCCTACAACCGTAAAGCTAGCATGACACAAAATCTGTTTGGTCACTTCAGTCCCTAAATCCTTAACTGTCCACTTCCTGCGTGCTTCCTTGCATTAACACAAGTAAAAATGTCATCATATTTCCCATCGTATAAAGACAGATTAGGGAGTAAAACACAGATGCTCAATCTCATACCGGGCTTTATCCACAGAGAAAATTTAAACACTTCAGTCCAAGTGCTTGTTGTGTACGCTTGGGATGTCTCAGTGATGCTAACCTGGGTATGAATATAAATAAACTGCTGCACAAAAACTCAACTGGGGATTTCTCATTGCCTCTAGCAATACACCATGGATGAAGGCACTGTACCTTTACAGACAGAGCCCAATTAATGTGACACCTGTTTCCAATTTCCATGTATTCGTACTCTAACCATGCCATCGTGAGACTGAACAGGGACATGCCAAACATCCATGTAACATAAACATTCTATGTGTTGCATAACATGATGGACATGGATGTCCTTGTTATATTAGCCTAACAGTTGGAAACCATGAGGCATCACCGTGCTGTTCTAATCCTAGCTATGCACACAAGACTGATGAGATAGATGTACAGAGTATAGTGTAGAAAAAAAGTTCACCTAAAGAGATTAATAAAAACATGCGTAACGCACAGATATAAGCAATATCACAACTGTTCACTAACTGTAATCTAAATGCTGGCCCTCTAACATTGTCCACTGCCAAACCTGTTCGTATCATGTTTTATATGCTGCATGTCTTTCTCCTCCTCTCCTCCATTCCCAGCTGTCCTGTCTTCCTCCTTTTCCTCCTTTCACCCAGCCCGGCCCTCGGCAGAAGGGTCCCCCATATGAGCCAGGTTCTGATCAAGGTTTCTTCCTGTTAAAAGGGAGTTTTTTTCTTGCCACTGTCGCCTTAAGTGCTTGCTCTGGGGTCGGACTCTGGGTCTCCGTGAAGCACTTTGAGACAATTTTGATTGTGGAAGGCGCTATGCAAATAATTATAATAATATATTATAATTGAATTGAATTGAACATGTCAAGTATAATTTGGTAACATCACTCACACCCCAAACTCACAGTCCACCTATAATTGCTCCACCAGAGTTCACTGTGTGTGTGACATGCCACCCAAGCCTCACCACAGCCCTTGTAAGGATCTGAAAAGCATTTAACACTGAAGTGCTACATTACCCCCACCCCCCACCCCCAACTCCCAGAGAGACACCTGGTGGTACGAAGACACCCCGGGGTGGCAATATTTAACATGGCGATGTTCGTTTTTTCACCCTCCTTCATCTTCAGCGTCACCTACTAACATCACCCTCCCTGCCCAGAACCAATTTACTGTCCAGCCATCAAGGGTCTACGCACTCAGTGTATGTCTTGTGGTGTTGTACAGACACACACACACACTTGACATTTGAGCAAGACTGAAGGAACAAACAAAGGTAAAGAGTTTCCCTGGGAGAAACTGGGATTGTTTTGGAGGATATTTTTTATGTTTTCTCTGACAACATGGAGTACTGCTTTTTGAAAGGATTCCTGGTGGTTTTGTTGACACAACACTGCACATCTGAAGGTAGGGTGGCATCATGCAAATAGACTTGTTTATCTATGTGTTATTTTTTTTGTGTGTGTGTGTGTGTGTGTAAAACTCTGCTCCATCAGTCTTTTTATTTTGAATCAGTGAATAAATGACTGACTGAGCAAAGGAACAAATAGGGATGAATTAATGCAATGATGACACAATCAATCAATCAATGTTAAAGACAATGATTGTCACTAGATTTCTTATGCAGTGATTTGCAGTGATTAAGGCTTCACATGTGGCATAATCAAACATGCTATAACTATAACCTTTGTGCCTGCTCTTTGAATGATCAGTATTCCTTCATCATCAGTATCAATATAACACACAACACCACGAATCATATATTTCAGGTTTCTCTGCCACAACCCACCAAAAATGTTTAATACTTCCTTCCTAGGTCTGGCAACCTCCATTCAATCCTCCACGGTGGTCACCCTCCAAGATGGCCAGACTTCACCCCAGGAATCAGAGCTGCCCCCTGCAGAGGTAGTGCCAGTAGTGGCCCCACCAAGCCTGAAGGAGGTGCAGCAGGCCGTACGAGAGGCCTCAGAGCAGGTGGAAGGCCGTGGGGCAGAGGAAGTACTGAAGGAGCTGCTGGAGAGGGTGGTAGGGGCAGCTCTGGGGCAGGTGGAAGGAGGTAGTGAAGTGAAAGCAGATGAGGGAGCAGCTGAAGAGGATGTACTGGGAGTTGAAAAAGGGGAGGCTGAAGCTGACACAGAGGCAGAGGTGCAGGAGCCAGTTGTGGAGAAGGAGGTGGAAGGTGAAGATGTAGACATCAAGGAAGGAGATACTGGGGTTCGAGAGGAGCAGGAGGTAGCAGAGGTGGATGCATTTGAAGGTGTAGCTGTGGAGGGGAAAGGAGTTGTTGAAGGAGAGGGGGAAACAGCAGCTGGGTCTGTGGAGGAGACCACAGCAGGTGTAGAAACTGGAGGCAGAGAAGCAGATGGAGTTGAGGTTATCGATGAGTCTCTAGACAGTGAAGTCAGTCAGGAGGTTGCAGAGGGAACAGTAGCTGCTCTAGAAGAGACAGGAGGGGATTCAGTGTTAGAGGAGGCAGGGATGGAGGACAACAATGAGCAGAAAGAAAAAGGAGCAGCTGAAACAGAAACACAGGAGGCAGAGGAAACGCCAGCTGTTGTGGAGGTGGCAGCGGGCGCAGAGCCAGAGATGGAGAGTGTTGAAAAGTCTGACCCTAGCCTGGCTGTGGCTGATGTGGATCAGATAGGGGATGTATGGGGTAAAGAAGAAGTTGCAGAGGAAGAAACACAGGTAGATGAATTAGAACGTGAGGTGACAGTATTGCCTTTTGGTAATTATGTGACAGAGACTACACACACTGTAGTAGGAGAGCCAGTAGAGGAGGATGAAGAGGTAAACATAGTGAAGGACGCCACAGGACCAGAAGTAAAGGACGAACAAGGCCATTTAGTGGTGGAGGGAGGAGCTGCCGAAGAGGTAGAGGCAGAAGGTACAGATGTGGGGGAGACTGCAGGAGGTGAAGGAGATGGAGAGAGTGACATAAAGGAGGAATCTGTGGCATTGGTGAATGAGAAGGATGACCAACAAGTAAGAGAAGAGGAGGAGGTTGCTGTGGAGACCGCACATGGCAGTCAAACAGAGGATCAAGGTGAGATATAGAGGTTGCAAAAATTTAGTAAATGCACTGCACCGGACAGGCATAAAGAAATTCGGCTTCGGTGCTGTGGCCTGAAAGTGGCACCATGCCCCTGTGCAGGTTACAAGCAGTGTCTGAAACCTCAAAATTTCAAGCAAATCCAAATCTTATAGTCAATTTGCTCATCATTTCATGGATGGGCTCCAAATTTTAGCCACCCCATTCAATTTACTGTGAGCACATCTTTATTAACTGTCTAGGATGTTGAATATGTAAAACTTGTTCATAATTTGGGTCACAAAAACCTAAAATTGCAGTGGTATTTGTCTTTAAACATTCAGTTGAATTAGACTCAGCAGCTTTGGTTAAGCTTGCATTGTTTGCATCTTAACCTAATTTAAGAGAGGAGAGCTCTTAAACGCAGATTATAAGCTCCTTTAAGACATTTTACAATAATACTGGTTGCCAGCCCATGTCCTGACAAACTAAGGTAAAAATGTTCAACATAAGCTGCTCCTGCTTTGGCTGTGCAGTTTGGTTGGAAAATGAGAGAGGTTTTAAAATGTTTTTCAGTGTCAGAACAGGCCTTAGCAGAGAGCACTTGAGAAAATGTTTACTCAGAAAATCTTGACATGGACATTAAAGATTTATCGGGGCGAAACTTTTAAAATTTGCTTATAGCTTGATGATGATCGTGACACATGCAAAGACTGCTATGTTTTCACCCATTTCACACTGCAAAAGATACTTTGTGAGTTGGCTCACAAGTGCAGACAAACCATAACCCACCTACAGCACATCTATGGATTATTCTACATTCCATAGGTCCACTCAACAAACCCTAACCCATGGCCTCTTGGCTTCATTTTCATGTGTGTGTCACATACCAAACCCCTCTTCTAGAAGTGCTGGTGATCTCTGCCCCAGAGCCTGAAGATGCTGCTGAAGCCTCCATAGAGCAGATACCTGAGAACCAGGCCACCACCCCGAGCCCATCCCTAGGTGGAGTGGAGACAGGAGAAAATACACCTGGCGATGAGAAACCTTACCATGGCAATGAGATCATCACCCCTACCCATGACCTTTTGCCACACAACCCTGTTGCGGCCCAACCTACACTGGATAATTTTGTGAAGGTTGTTCTGGCTGAACCCCCTCAGGCAGAAGGGGAGGAACCAGGGGAGGCCAATGAGCTGGTGGAAGATATAGTTGGAACCACAGGTAAAAATGGAATAAAAATATTCAATACATACACAGTTGACTGTAAATGTAGACAAATGTGTAGGGAATTTTGCTCTTTTTCTAAAGAAAGTTAATATGTACTGTAGTTCTTAAGTGCAGTTTCAGAACTGCACCTGAGGCTATAAATGGGTTTGGGTATGCATTATAGCAGATTTTCTGCTATAATTCAACACTCAAAACAGATCTTGATCACGATTATGACAACAAAATATGGAGATTGTAAAGTGGGTGTTGATCCATTTGAATAAGCCCTGGAGCAGACTACCTGCACACTCAGACTGATGGATGAAGACGAGAAGGTTGGGACCGTCCTGTCACAACACCGTATGCTATTATAAGCCTCTCTAAAGTATTTGCTTTATACTGTTTCTAGGTCCCTATGTATCAAACACATGCTCCTTTGAGCTCCTCAGCTTCCTTTTAGTGCAGTTGAGGGACAGCTGATTTAGCTGTAGCAAAGATTTCATGTTTTTGTGGGTAATCAAGTGAGTACAGAGTATTCACCTCCAATGCGTCCCTCTCTCTTCTTCTGCTCTCTCTCTCTGCCTTATTGTATCTGTTTAGAGACCAGTGAGCTGGGCCTGGAGGCATGGAAGATTGGGGCCATTTCTGCTGCAGTCTTCCTGGTTTTAGAGACTGCTGTCATCATTATCTATATTCTCAAATGTCGTAACAAAAACAGGTAGGTTGCACAGATTTCTGTGCTCTTAATCGTCAGGAACACTCATTCAAAAAAAGTTGTCTTGCAGCCCAAACATTTTCTGGTGATCTTAATTCATAACCCCAATGTACTTTACTTAACATTGCTCATCCTCTAGCCAGTATTATTTCCTGTAGCCTCCAATCCATTGTCTTAATTTGGGAAGGCTGAGCTACATTATACATCCAGCAGCCTCATACAAAAATAGATTTCCATTATAACCCTAATCTTTCTGTACTGTAGCATGAATTTGTGTTCTGGCTTTGTCTTTTTAAAACACTCGTTTCCCTGCTTTCTTTTTTATGAATAGGAATCAAAATAATACTTAGTGTGCATTCAACCGCATCCCAGTGCTTTTTCTCTAATAGCTAAAATAAGCCATCTGATTGCTAGCGATAGTACCAACAGTGCTACAATCACAGATGGGACTTACGACAGTGCCGGTACAGGATTGCTTCTGATGTTGCCCACGCTGCAGCTAACATTTCTGCTCTAATAAATGATGAAATGAGGAGACTGTGCTTAATATTGGTTCAGTATTTCTCTCTCTGTTTCATGACAGTCTTTCATCAGTTACATGCTGTGCTAGTTTTTATTATTTTTCCACATGGCCCTGTGCAACAAGCAGATAATTTATATTAGAGCAGTGGTGGTAAGCAACAACAGTAATACATGAGATTTTGTGTGTCTTGTTTGTCTATATGTGTGTATGCAGTACCCGAGCTCTTCAGCGGGCATGTGAGGAAGGGTGTGTTGAACCAGAGGCAGCAACAGGAGGGGACTGCAGTGACGACACACTGCCTGCGGGCAATGGGGACACTCAACAGTATGTTCACATTTCAAAATATCTAAAACTGTGGCACAGATAAGTACAGACAGCACATATAATTACAGATAGGTTACAAATTAAAACCCAAAGTGTCATAAAAAGTGTCAGTGCTCTCTACTGGAGAGCTGAACACCATTATTTCCTCATTTGTGTTTTGAAGGTGACATCTAACACACTGGTCTGAAATCTTCACTAGGCGCTCCGTTGAGACGAGTCCATACAGTGACATATTACTCATTACTTATTTTTCAAGTTTTCAATCAACTGTCTAAACATAGAGAACACAAACATTTATACCTTTACAATATGCAATTATATGGTAACATTTCTTAAAGCCTTCCAAAGCAGATAAGCATAGAGTGCAAAAATAAAACTTTTACATGAGCTGAATAATAAATTTAAACTGAAGCCAGAAACCAGACAAAACATCCAGATAATAGTTCCCGATAAATTTAATAAAGCAAAAAAAGGAATGAAGATCTCATTGTCAGGCTTCACCCAGCTTCATCACAGATTGAACATGATAAGGACAAATATCTCTAAATATTACTCTGCTGAATTTATTAGAAGATATAAATACACTGCGCGGGTCTTTTGTCTGATTTAAACCACTTCAAGGTTTCATTTCAAGGTTTACACGATCTCACTGAGCTCAGAGAGTACGTCTCTGCTCTCTCCCAGATTTTCTGCTACCACCAAACCTACTTGGACAGTATCAGTCTCCTTGTCCTTAACACTAGCCAGTTGTCAGATTTGCCCATTGTCAGCCAACTAAATGTGGTGCACTGACCTGAAAACTTGTGGTTCATAGGAACCACCAGTTGTGTGCTTCTCAGCTGATTCCCTCCTGGCAATTTTAGTGAGTTATGCGCTAAGGAGGCTTCTCACTGCGTCACATGAGCGTAAGAGTCCCGTGAACCCAGAGCATTAATGGGTAATACCACTATTTTTCCTAATCAGACTAGCAGACTTGGATCAATAATAAGCCAAAGGTGTGCGTGTGTGTGGAGTGACTATGTGAAAGTATGGGGTGACGGTGGTGTGTGTAGAAAAAATAAACTTGTGCACACAAAGTTGAGTGTATGTGATGCTGTGAGTGCGTGTCTGTTGCCTGTGCAAGTGAGAGTGCGCAAAGACAGAGAAATCTGATGCGTGCCTAGCACAGATGATAACAAAGCAACACTGAATTATTAAACAGTCGACAGAGTCATCTTGAAATGTGTCCTTGTTAAGAGACTTTACAGCAGCAGTGACAATCCAGTTGTCATTGGAAGAGGGAATCACTAAAAACACTGCCAACAAACAACCAAAGTCACTTTGAGAATACTATCTAAAAGTCACATCTCTAGCAGCAGCAGCAGCAGCAGCAGCAGCATCCGAACAATGAAGGCACAAAGGGATGCTCCTTGTACACACAAGGATGCCATTAAACTGTGGAAGTCAGGAGAAAAGCCATATGCAAATCATGTACATTTTACAAACTGTAATGTTCTTCTTTAGCCTCTTCTGATGTGACGTACATTTCAAAAACTGAGGTGACTGTGCGGGCTCTGTTGGAAGCAACAAAATCAGTATTCACACAGTATCCTGATGTAGGCTACTCAGAATTTTACTGAACTCGATATAAAGTATTTACAATGGCTAAACGGAGGGTTTGCAGTCACGAGGAGGGCCTGCATCTGACTTTAACTGTTGTACGATCCTGAGTCAGGCCCGCTGAACTCGAACTCCACTGGCTATTAAACATGCCTTCCTTCTTTCCTCCTTGAAACCCGGTAATAAGTAGCACTATACATCACACACGTAGCCACCTGCAGAGTGTGGAGGGAGGATCTGAGGGTCAGTAAGGGATTCGTAATGCAAAGTACCAACCGTGAAACAGGGTTAATAACTTAAAATAAAGAAAAGTGAGATTCACAAGTTAGTTTAATAAAGACTTCTCCTAAAATTAGTTATTACACAAAATGTGATTGAATTTTCCTTTTAGACCAGACCAGTCTGAAACTGACTGGTAACTGTAATTTTCAAATAATTTTTTCTTCTCCATATCTTAGGTTCTGGTTCTGCTTTTATTGTAAATTTTATTGTTTTCATTTGTAACTCTGTTTTCAGAAGGTGACATATAAATAAAGTTTATTACAAATATTTACTATCAAATTTGATGCCCGACATCAAATCAGGAACTGAGGCTACTGTATATTTTTTATTTATCTTCTCCATTACTGACTAATAGCGTGCCAGCCTAAACCAGCTACACTGGTCTCTGTCCCTCTTTCCTCTCTCCACTTGCAGCACAGTACATGGAGACGATTAGACAATTGTTGCCAACAGAAAGAAAATTAACTTTTTATATAAAATACATGTGAAAGCAATGCAACCTTAACATGATGTTGGAGGGACCCGTCACGTTCAGGCAGACAGCGGAGGTCCGTTGTGCATCATGGCAGATTATTATAGAGGAAATGATGATAATAAAGCAGCACTTCAGCATACATGTGTTATATATTTGGAAAGACACAAAAATGGTTCCTTGGATAACCTTCTGGGTAAATCATCTAGGACATGCTGTAAAATGTATTCAACAATTTTAGAAATTCTTTCACCCAGGACAGCGTCACCCGCAATTAGTCAATAATGTGTCATGTGATCTATTTATATCTGTCATTACCTCCCAGCGAATCTCCTTCCACCACAGTTTGTAAGCTCCTCCATCTGTTGTGGAAGTCATTAAATAAACAGACATTGCAGTGAGAATATTAGCATTTGCTCACAGCAGCATATTCAACCATGGTTCGACAGCCGTTATGAACACACCAAAGGAATTTGAATTTTTCCTCGTACCTTAAATGTCTCATCAGAATGAGCCTGTGTCCGTTTTCATATATAACAAATACTTGTCCTCATTTGGATCAACTAGATCCTCTTGCATGCACTGTCAGTGATTATTAATGCTTTCTGAAATGTATCCATTACAACTGTTAAATCTCTGCCAACTGCCCTACTGTCCTCTCTACCAGGATAGCAGCACTTGACCCATCTGATGTGGCTTCAACCCTGGCCCAAAACAAAGAGCAGCACCAAGAGGAGCACGCGATAGCCATGTCAGACATCCCGCCCAGCTCCAGAGACGAGACGACTGACCCCGGACCAGGACCAGACTCCTCACAAGACCTTAGGACTTCCACTCTCTAGGGAGTCTAACTGTTCGTCTGTTCCTGCTGTATCTAAATAAAAGCCACTCGCCACCCCCTATTTACCCAGACACCCAGTGAATTACCCTGTCTCAAACCCTAACCCAAACACAAACTGCCTTGGATTCTGACTATAATAATGTAACACATTTGTATTTGGTGAGTATGGCTCTTGACTGTATGCCTGTCTGTGTGAGTGTATGTGTAAATTGAAAGAAAGAGATACTGTCACACATTTGGCATGTGTGAATGTGTGGAGGGAAGGCGTGTGCATTAACAGGTGAGCACAGTCTCGTGTGAGTGAACGAGAGCATGTTTTAAAATACTCTGCATGTATGTTAGAATAAAAGTGGTAAAATGTTATGAATCTAGTTTGATGTCTGTACGCCGTTTAGGCTACAATGAGCTTGTTAAATATTTTTCCTACTGACCACATAAGTCAACCTGTATAGAGCTGTTAAAAACTATGTAGAAGGGGCAGCGGGTAACAATTTCCCCATTTTGTCAGCAATCGGGTACGATTAATTCAGTGCTTTGGAAGTACTCTGCACAAATTCATTAAAATGTACAACACTAGCCTACAAGAAAAGAAAAAAAAAAAAAAGATTTTTCATTATTGACCTTAAGTTTAAAACTTGATTTGATTTTTATTCTACATAACCCCCGACCTTTGTATCATCACTTCTGATTTGAGAGTACCAAATTAAAATGATAATATTGAGTGTGTGCTTTCCTTCTTGCCTCCCAGTATGGATTTTTCTGCAGCTGCTCTGCAGGGTACGGTTTAAATTTTTGATAATTTAAAACACACAAATTAAGTAATTATAGGGAACAAATGACTAATTTGTGCGCACAAATTATCAAAACTTTTCCCCAGACATCTGTCTGCCTCCACAGAAAACAAACCATTACCATGTTTTTATTTGGCTGAAAGGGAGTAAATTCTGTATGACTTAAAAAGTATGACTTAAGCATGAATGCTATCTCACAGTTGAGCCTTTTATTGTGCGAGTGACCACACAGACTGGCATCATTTGGGTTATGATCACAAGACATGTGAATGAGTGTTTGAAAAAGCACTTGAACCCTCAAGTGTATCCATGTGTACTGTGTATGTGTGTGTGTACAGTGTGTGTGTGTGTGCTTACACAAGCTCCTGAAAGGTCTGGTCATGCGCTCTGATAGCTATTTAAGCCAGGAGAGGGGAATGAGCCGACTCTTGGGGGGGTACAGCTCTGCAGACAGAGAGGAGCAGCATGGACAGTGAGAGGTAGGGGCAACTGCAGAATGCAACAAGTCTTACAACTTAACAATGTGAATGACTGCTTCAGCACAATGTACACCATTTATTCAATTCAAAGTGAGCATCAGGCTACTGTACAAAAGAGCTACACATTAAACACTTTTTACAATTTTTTTTTTTGTTTTGTTTTTTATTGAGAACTTCACTTGGGTGGTTATCATTGTTTTGTTGTAAAATAATTGCTCCTGCCAAATTATTAGTCTCTCCTTCATTCATTCCTAATCATCAAGCTTCAAAAGGCAAGCAAATCTAACTACAAAAAAGGCTGAAGCAAATTGTCTCTTGCCATCTATTGTTGAAAGCTTTTCTGAACATGTAAGAGTTGAAAGCTAATGGCTTCGTGAATTATGAATAATGACTTGTACTGCTTGCAGGGGCGTACAAGAAGTGAAGTTTCAGAATAATGTTAAGACAATTGGCTTTAACAAGAGAACACAAAGCAAGAGCGTTGTTCTTGAGCTTAATTGGCGTATATGTCTGCAGTGTATTGAAATTTATTTATTTTTTTGTCTTCATCTTACAAAATGTGTGCTGGGGTTGACTCCAGTCCCTTACAACTCTCAACATAAGTGTTTAAAAAAAGATGGATGGATGGATGTAAAACGATAATTCTCAACATGTAAAATGTGTCCACTCTTTCTCTCTGTTTCTAAAAATTCCTAACCTAATTTATTCTTACCTGACTTTCCCATCTAATTCACCTCATATCCCCTTTTTTTTCACCTTCTTTCTTTCTGGATTTTGGTAGCATGTGGAGAGCAGGACTCTTGGTGGTGACCCTATGTGCCACCCTAACACTGGGCCAGTTCCCGCGGGAGTGCATTACACCAGAGGGGCTGCGGAGCGGCCAGTGCTGCCCATCCCCTACAGGGGTGGCAGGGGACGAGTGTGGCTCCAGCACAGGAAGGGGCCAGTGTGTGGCCATCGCGGCAGACAACCGGCGCCATGGACCCCAGTACCCTTATGCTGGGCGGGATGACAGAGAGAGGTGGCCGCTGAGATTTTTCAACCGCACTTGCCAGTGTAATGGGAATTTCAGTGGCTACAACTGTGGGCGATGCCGACATGGGCTAACAGGACCAAACTGTGATCAGAGGATCTCCGTGGGTAAGAGAACGAATGCTGTCTAAACTCAGAACTGGTGACCTAAAAATCCAGTGTCTATCTCCTACTGTACCCTTTAAGATCTCAGTGGGCCACAAAGACATCGGAAAGTACTTCAGCCATGGGAAAGAAAGCTGCATTTATTGTTAGTGAAAGGAAATGTCGATGTTCATTTTTAATAACATTTTCCTTTTTCCCCGTCTTCCTTCGCCCCTCCCACACCTCGACAACCCCTCTTTCTCTCTCTTCGTGCCCTCCTGTCTTCCTCTAACCCATTAACCTCACACCAGTAAGGAGGAATATCATGCAGATGAGCACGTCTGAGAAGCAGGCATTTGTGAATGCTTTGGACCGAGCTAAGAGGACCGTCCACCCAGACCTGGTCATCTGTACAAGACGGTACATAAGTATTTTCATGGTTACATAATTCTAATTATTCGGATGGGCTTCATTATAATGAAAAATAATATAATGAATACTTCAAAATGATTTAATGACCTAATTTCAAAGGGAGATTGATCTTTACTTAGCCACTCTTTGCTCTTGTATCACGACTGTGGAACAAACAGCCGAGCTTTGCCCGAGGACCTACAGGCTTAGTCTAGCTAAGTCTGGCGGCTGGAAGCTCAGTTATATAGCTATGGGTGAACCCATGCTGTGTTCTGAAAATTATCAGCAGAATCAGAAAAATTTTTCATGGCAGCTTTCTTTTTAAGCTGCAGGTGGAAGAGCAAATTATCAGTTTAGGCAGGAGTAAAGGGATTTATAGTCTTCTAAGTAACAGCACATAAATCTGTGAATAACCGCCTTCCAAATCAGCTGAGGATTGTAGTGATTAATTTTTGAAGCAATTTTCAGCTGCAGGTAGAAGAACCCTTTTAAACTCCGAATCTAAATATTAAATTTCTCCTGTCTTTAACAGTCACGTCCAGGTTCTGAGCGACAGTCAGTCCCCCTTGGCATCTGCAGACAGAAACAAAACGTACATACAGTCTCTACCAATTTGTAGTTCGCCTAAAAGCATATATCCTCTCTCTCTCTATAAAATCAATCAAGATGACTTTTGGAGAAGGTTTCTGCATTGAAAAATGGGAGGATAAGCAAGCTAACTTAGAGCAGTGTGGAGTACAAATAAACAAGGTGACGTGTCCCTTCCCTCATTAGGTACCAGGAGGTGCTTGGGCCTGACGGCAACACCCCACAGTTTGAGAACATCACCATTTACAACTATTTTGTCTGGAGCCACTACTACTCAGTCAGTAAAACATTCCTGGGGCCAGGCCAGACCAGCTTTGGAGGCATAGACTTCTCCCACGAGGGCCCAGGTTTTGTCACCTGGCACCGTTTTCATCTGCTGCAACTGGAGAGAGACATGCAGGTGAGAAGGTAGGGCAAAAGGGGGAGGGGAGACGAGGAGTGTGTGTGTGTGTGTGTGTGTGAGAGAGAGAGAGAGAGAGAACAGAAATGAGAGAGAAAGTATCAGCTGACAGCAA
>JBBMJY010000020.1:12737702-12755062 GCA_037833715.1 Toxotes lorentzi | reverse complement strand
TTTTTTTTTTTTTTTTTTTTCTTTTTTTTTTCCTTTTCTTCGTTTTTTTGTTAGCGAAAAGAAAAAGAGGAAGGAGAGGAGGCTTTGGGGCTGAAGTGAGGAGGAAAGGAACGAGTTCGGGGATTTGAAGAGATGGAGACAGAGCGGAAAGCTATTCCAGAGGTGAAGGGGGAGCAGGGAGGGAGGAGGGAAGGGAGGAATAGTCTGAGGTGAAAAGTGGGAGAAAATGGTATGAAAATGTGAAAAAAAAAAATGTGGGATTTAAAGTGCAAAGAAGGTGCAAAGGAACTTGAAATGTCTTCCTTCACCCACATATCTATCAGTCAGTCCATCCACGAACACCTGCCTTCCTCCTTTACTCCACCTATGCAGGACATGCTGGGTGACCCCACCTTCGCACTACCCTACTGGAACTTTGCCATCGGAGGCGGCGAGTGCGACATCTGCACCGACGACCTGCTGGGATCCAGGAGCACCTTTGATTTGAACTCCATCAGCTCCAACTCTGTGTTCTCCCAGTGGAGGGTCATCTGTGAGAGTGTAGATGACTACGACTCCTTGGGCACCATCTGTAACAGTAAGGACAGTGACAGAAACGCACCATATCTCACTCTGCAAGAGAGCGGCGTTGATATACAGCGCAGTCTCAGCTGCATCAGAAAAGAGGGCAAAGAGCTCATAAAGGGAGCATGTAGAACATAAGCTGCTATAAATAATACCACACAGCTGTTGTGCTGAATTTGATATCGCTCGCTATTACTACAGTTTGTTTGAAACTACTCTACTTGTCACACATCACCTTCTGAATTGCTGTGTGCATTTTAAAACACTGAATTTTGAAACATTTTTGATTCAGTGACTTTAATTTCTCTGCAGCAAACAGTAGCTTTTCAAATGTTAATACCCAATGGGTCAAGCAGTTTAGACTACAATAAGAGAACTCTGTGCAACACTGCCCTAAGCTAGACTTTAGGTGATTTGCAGGGATTGGATCTTATTCCACACTGGCACCAGATCACAATCCTAGATCAGTTTTCCAATACCCCTCATTCATACACTATTTTCTTTTCATCTGGAAGTGCGGAATAATGAAGAATGTCAATCCGCTTTCACCGCAGTGCTCTGACACAAACACATGAAAGGGGCTCCCTTTCGAACAACTGCACGTGCATAAGGAAAAAGCGGAGGAAATTCAGCTAACAGGTAGAACATGTGAGCGGCCGGCATGCGAGCGATCTATCTCATTAATCCTCCTTAGAGAGTCATGACAGGCCTGGTATTTCCTGCGTCAACAAGCAACATCTCCTTAAATGGGTTAAGGGGGGTTGCCTCATTTGTGCATGTGCTTGTTTAAGACAGGAATCTAGCAGTCTACTGGTTCCTTTGATCTGAGGGAATAGTCTTCAAACAGACAGACAACTCAGTTATGTAGCCTTCTGTTTATGTAGCTCGTGTGTGTGTGTGTAGGAGAGCGAGCACAAAAAAAGAAAGAAAGAGCTCATGCATGCAAGAGGAAAAAAAAAACGAAAAAAAAAAACTTCTGTTCAGTCACAGAGCTCCCACTCACTACTGTTGACTTGTGGTGAATAATTAAAAAAGAAAACTGCCATCCTGTTATGTTTAAGAGTGATCAAACTGGTCTAGTCTCCCACATAGAATTAGAAAGTGGTTAAATAATACAACATTTCAAACCATCTTTCTTTGCATTTCTGTGGAGACCAATGGCACGAATCTGAGCTACAATCTGAGTGCCCCACTAACCAAAAAACTGTCACTGTTCAAGTTATCTTTTGTCTGAGTGTAGAGATAATTACATTTCTCCTCAGCTTGGGTTCTGTCCCTATCATCCAGGCACAGAAACCAGTCCCATCAGGAGAAACCCAGGGGGCAACGTGGCGCGACCCATGGTGCAGAGGCTGCCGGAGCCCCAGGATGTGTTGGACTGTCTGGAGCTCAACACCTTCGACACTCCTCCTTACTACTCCACCTCCTCGGAGAGCTTCAGGAACACCATTGAAGGTGCGCAGTTATGCTTCAAGGGATAGAATCAAAGCACCACTTAATATTTAACATCTCTCCATCAACCAAAGGGGGCTATTCAGATCTCAACTCACACTACAGAGCTGCTGAAGTTACTGTGTGACTGCACAGATACTAACACAAAGCCAGAAAAAAAAAACCACACAAACTAGATCTTCCACCCACGTGCACATATGGTTAGCTCCAACACAGCATTTGTTACTCCTAATTTTGGAAAACCAGTGCTTTCATTTAACGGCTTTGTTGTTCTGTGTTTTCTAGGCTACAGCGCCCCACAGGGGATGTACGACCCGGTGATCCGGAGCCTCCACAACCTGGCCCACCTCTTCCTCAACGGGACGGGTGGACAGACCCACCTCTCGCCCAATGATCCCATCTTTGTCTTGCTGCACACCTTCACTGATGCAGTGTTTGACGAGTGGCTCCGCAGGCACCAGCCAGGTAAACACAGACTGAACTAGATGCAGATACAGAAACATAACTCACTCTGAGGCACGAATAGATGGATAAACCTATTTTTATTTTTCTCATCCTCCAGGTGAAATAATGTACCCTGAGGAGAACGCTCCAATTGGGCACAACCGCAGGTTCAACATGGTTCCTTTCTGGCCCCCTGTCACCAATGCTGAGATGTTTGTCTCTGCCCCAGAAAACTTGGGATACTCCTATGAAGTCCAGTGGCCAGGTGAGTTGCAGCGCGCACACCCACACACACACACACGCACCCACACCCACACACACACACACGCACGCACGCACGCACGCACACCCACACATACACAAAACCCAGTTACCTCAAATGACGTTCCCTTCTTTATCCATAGCTCGTGCCTACACCCTGTCTGAGATCATCACCATAGCTATTGTTGCTGCGGTGCTGCTGGTGGCAGTGATGGGTGGTGTCATCGCCTGTGCTGTGCGTGCCCGTTCCTACCGCTCGGCTGAGGCCTTGGAGCCGCTGCTGGGAGAGACTTTCCGACGCTACTCAGAGGACGACCGGAGGTTGGATAAATCACAGTCTGTTGTCTAAATCCATGCCTTTCTAGGGAGGCCTTAACATTTTCATGCGTTTGTTTTGCTTTTTTTTTTAAATACCCCTACTTCTTCTAATAAAGGTTACCTGGTTACAGACCCAGAGTCTGTGTATCTCTGTCTACTGTATTTGCTAGAAATTGTAGGGCTGGCCACTGAGTCTTTTGTTTGACACATACAGCACAAGAGATCAGGCTGCAGCCAAGAAGGCAGATGGCCTGGAGCAGCTCAGCTTATAATGAATGAGAAAGAAGATGTATTTATTGGCCTTTTTCACTGGATATCTAAAATCATTGATGACTCTTAACATCATTTGATGACTCTAAAACATAATTGCTCCCTTTCATTGTCCCTTCTTCAGTTCTCAGATGCATGATGCCACTGTATTCATACGGATATGAGTGAATAATATGCTGTAACTGTATGAACAGACCACAGACAGGTCCTAATACCAGAGGCCTTTTGCTGCAGGCGCAAATTTGCTTGTCTGAAGCCTGAGGCAAATCATACCACTTGTAATGTCGCTTCTAACCAATGAGTCAGATCTGGTCCATGCAAATTTACATGGGTTCATAACAGCACGCACACTGCCCTCAAGTGGATATAACACGTTACTGCGACAGGATTAAATTTACAAGTTATTTGCTTTTTCCACAATCTTTGACCATGTAGTGAACTCATATGCAAATAAGGACCAGAATATCTTGCTGCGTGACGGAAATAACAGTGGACCAAAAGCAAAAACTGAAGAAGGACTGCTTCAACTATGAGCAAATGATCTTGCCTGATTAAAATACCACATTTTCAGCTTCTGTCTCTTTATAAAATGACAGAAAAAGTGCAATGTTAACTATGACCAAGACACCACAAAGCTGCTACATAGCTCACACACACTGTCCACACTTGTCATAGTGGTACAAAAGGAGCCGGGTCGGAGTCAGAGATGACTTCAGTTTCGGGGTCAGTGACATTTTTGTTCCGTACATGAATCTGGCCACACTGGCTTTGTTTTACATTTTTATATGAAAACTTGCCTTGACTTCACCAAAACTAATGTAGATTATGTTTAAGAGACATTACCTAATGCAAGTGCTGAAATGCACAGTGCATGAAGGATAAATATTTTCCCTGTCCCTGTTATGACCTTTTCATCTGTAAGGAAACAACTGGCTGAGCCTTAGAATCCAGGTCTCTCATAAATCGCGGCCACCTGTCCTCACAACACAAGCGTGCCCTATGCACTGCACACTTAGGATCCCATGATGCATTTGTGGAAACTTCTGAGTCAGGGATGTGGGTACCATTGATGTCACAGAGGTTATGTCCTCCCTTTATTTTTTCCTGGATCTGGGAGGCTGAGGTGCAGTTTAACTTTTATGCAATTCCATTTTATTTATGTGGCTCCAAATCAGAAGACACATTATCTCAAGTCACTTTACAGGGTAAGGTTAAGACCATACAACTCAGGGTGGACGGCCTGCATCAATCAGCTGGGTTGAGAGGGGAGAAATAGGGGAGAGAAGAGAAAGCAGGAAGAGACCAACATCTGTATACGCTGTTGTATTCAATCACTTGCAGACTGGTTGTTGTAATGCTAACACTAGTGATACTACTAATAACAGCACTATGATATCAGCACCAGTTCATATAAATCTGCACATACGGAGTTTTGAAAGGACAGATATAAATATTTTTTAGACTCAATGCGTCTTAAATTTGACTTTTTGATTTTTAAACTATGGTCCAGTTTTAAGCCACTTTGTTATGGCACAAATTTTACACTGTGCTGTTTTAACAAGATTTTAGTCATTCGATGCTCGGATTTTAAGTTATAAACCCGCTCGTCGCTAGCGGACACGCTGCTAGCATAGCCCATTGGGGTTTTTAGCGTGTGGGCTAGCTCGCTAACCGAGACCACTGCAGAGCTAATCCGCTCCATGGCGCCACTCACCTCCCCATCCGGGTGAGACGGGTGTCTCCGATTCCACAATCCCGGTCGCCCAACACCCGGCAGAGGACCGCTGTCTGCTTCAAGGAGATAAACCGCAGAAACCAGTGGTCCATAGTCCATAAGAACAGCCTGAGGAAAACAAGTGTCCCCCTCATCCTCCACCTGCCTGCCAACTCCAACCGAGTAACAGGTACAACATCCTGGACGAGCACGATCCCCGCCCCCCTGCTGTATTGTCGCTGCCATCATAACTCCTCTTCACAGTCATCAACCGGCCATGCACCACTGCCCGCTGACCTCCCGGCTCTGCCAGGCCGCTCGGCAAAGCAGCCAGAGGGCCCTGCACACAGCTCTATCTCGATCCTGGCGCCATTTCTGGACTTCTTGGATAAATTTCCTGACATCATTAAATCCCACCCGGAGGCTAACAGAGTCATTATCCGCGCCAGCACCAATGGTGTTTCTGTCTCTTGAACGGTACCACAACAGTGTTTTCATCTCCGGCCCAACTCCCAGCTGTGGGTGTGGAATGGAGCGGTTCAGCAGGCTGCACGGCCTCAACACCTGGCTCCCCTCTGGCTCCCTCCTCCACCAAAATATCATGCAACCCCATAAGCTCCTGACCGCCACTTTCCACGCTGCCAACCTGCGCCAGGTGGCCATTCCGTCAGAGACAGATGTCCCCCAGGTCCTAGTCACTATTGCTTTGGTTCCACCTCGCACAGTCACATATGCTCTACCGGACTTGGACCCCCAGAAACCTCTCACAATAAACTATGTAACACATATAGAAAATTTACAGCGTGAATTTTAAGAATCATATCTATGCTCTACTTTCTGGTCTCCCTAAGAACTTACCTCAGCTATGACAGCTTTTCCTCAATTCCTGCTTTTATAGAGTTCCTTATTTTTCTTTTACACTGTGATTATTGATGGATTTTTTGATGGGTGTGTTTATGTATCTATATGTATGCGCGTGTGTACACGTGGGCGAGGGAGTTGTGCAGGGAATGGCCTAAAGCATAGTTGGATGACGCAAAGGACAAAGGAAGGGAGAGAGGAATCCCCATTATGTGTGCCAGTCCCTGGTGTTGTTGACTGTTCTTAGGGATGTGCAATGTCATCTCTGCCAAGGAAGGAGCCGGAGTTGGGGCTCGAGGTGGAGGAGTGCCTACTAGACATAGTTGGCACCATAGTGAGGGTGGCCTATTTGCCTTTGGCTGAGGCCCCTGTCAACAAGGTCTTCAACTCCCTCCTCTGGAAGAACTCCTCTTGCTTGCCAAGGGTGGTTGGGAACATGGAATCTGAGTGGACCATGTTTAGATCCTCCACTTGGAGACAGCTCTTTGGAGCTGCGATCAGAAAGTTGTGGCACCAACCTGAGAACCTGCTGGACACCAGTGGTGAGGGAGACCTTCAAGCTGAGGAAGGAAGTGTTTTTGGCATGGACACTGAACTCTGGAGTGGGAGGAATTCAGGGAGGCTATGGAGAAGGACTTGTTGTTGGCTTGGAGGAAGTTCTGGCAAACCATCAGACGACTCAGGAATGGAAAGCAGGGCTTGGTGCAGATTGTGTTCAGCAGGGGAGAAGTGCTGACTCTGACTGTGGATATTGGCGTGCGGTAGATGAAAGGCTTTGTGGAGCTCCTGAACCCAGCCGACACATCCACTGAGGAGGATGCAGAGTTTGAAGACTCAGGGGAAGTCTCAGTCATATCTGTGGCAGAGGTCACTGTGACAGTAAAAGAGCTCCTCAGCGGCAAGGCGCCAGGTGGGGATGGGATTCATGCTGACATCTTTGCTTGCCTATTCAGTGCTGTATGGAGGTTGGAAACAACCCCTTTGGACTGACAGACTAGGGGGGACCAGAGGGTGTGCCCCAGCTGTCAGGGTATCACACCACTCAGCCCTCCAAGGAAAGCTTAAGCCAGGGTGCAGAAAAGAAGACTCCGACCCACTGTCAAGGGAGTTTGCTCATCCAGACTGTATGTGTTTTTTAGACTTGGAGAATGTTTATGGTCATATCCCTTAGGGGGTCTTGTTTAGTTAGACACCTTCACAGAGTGAAGCATCTTTTCAGCTTTTTACAGTGTGATTATAGAAAATAAAAATGTAACAACGGGTGTTTTTTTTTTTCGTTTGCAATAAAAAAAGAAAAGTTATTTGGGGGAAATAAACAATTTCCACTTTTCCTAAATTTCTTCAAATTTAATTCCCTGAAGCCTCATTTAGTAGGTGATTCTTTCCATTACAAAGATTTTCTGATCAATACCACACTAGTCCTCAATAGATGGGGTTTCTTTGTAATTGCCTTTCTAGCAGCTACACTCTGTATTCCATGTCCTGAATACAATCAGTAATTCTGCACGAATTTCACGAAAGAAGTGTTTGTGATTTCCTCCAGCAGTTAGAAGAACCAGAATGTTGAGACTTCTGAACAGGTGTAATAAAATATCTATTAAGACTCTTCCAAACAAACACAAATTCCTTTTTTAATAACACAGCGATTTTATAACTCACAACCAGATGAAATGGCCTTTCATTCTGTTCTTCTCTGCTATAATTGCATGACTGCGTCTAATTATTTCTTGCTTCAGGCTAGGCCACTGAATAAAATGGCATGACACTGGCATGCATGCTTCTTTATGAAATATTTCCCCATCCGTCCAGTTCATTTGCTTGTGACAGCCTAGACTCAGTATTGGGGCATGCCATGGAAATGGTGACACCTAAATTGATAGCTGCGATTTACTAAAACTACTACAGACCTACAGTATAGTAGTTACAGTCAATCTCCCGGTGGGGATATTTTTATCTTGCTTTAAGGAAAGCAAAATTTTAAGAGTCAGCACTGGCTTAAATTACTTAGGATTGGCATTTTTGCAGTGCAGGCTGGTCTTGAAAAGATTCTCATGGGAATGGATAGAGAAGAAGAAGAGATTTTTTTTTTGGATCCACCATCAGTTGGCTGTACTCTCTGTACCAGCAGGTTACTCTGACAGCAAAAGACACAATCCTGTGGATTTATTAATATGGATAGATGTGACAGTCACACGTAGAACAGTCATTTGGCCACTGCTACCCTCCCGAGAGAGAGGATCATTAGTGCCTTTCATGTCAAGAGTGCTCTCATGAAAGTCATCTTACTTTCTACTGTATAAAAATGCATCGCAGTTTTGCAGCCACAGTATCTAGGCCCCACAGTAGGTTTTATACATGGTGGAAAAGAAGGTAAGAAGGGCCATGGGGTGGAAAAGGTACTGGTTGCCTGTGGCCTGCTGGCATATTCCTCATAAATGTTTGAGGAAAAGGGAATTTGAACCTGGTTGTGAAAACCAGCAGATCAGTTCTCTTGCTTAATGAAAGAGAAGAAAGTGAGATGCCATTGCTTCTGCCTCCTGCTATTCCCATGAGAGCTGAATGGAAATCCACTGAAGCTAACATGATAAAAATGTAGTATTAATAAATATGTAGATTTACATTTAGAAGCCGAACAAGTAGCAGATATAAGAGGTTTATTTTTCATAAAGGAAGAGCCATTACTTTGTCACAAAGGCGCAAGTTAAATGCACAAAAAGCATTGTGCAATTTATCCATCTTAAAACCCTCTTCACGGCAGCCTTTAGGCAAGGCAATTGTTCATCTGGAGAAGGATAAACCAGACTGTGATGGCTGGGTTTCAATAAAGCTTGCAATATGAACAGATGGCTTTGATTAATGCAGAGGCTCCAGACAGGATCTCCCTAGATGCCTCCTATTTCCTAAATGAGGCATTTGTGTGCAAATGTATTGTTTGTCAAGTTGTCACCAGTAACTCCGGTAATTAAAGGGAAAGTTCTGTGAATTTACAAAACAAAAATGGCACTGGTTCAGTCTCCTTTGATGTAAATCGGGTTGAAAACGTCTTTGTCCCAACTTTGGACTGATTTCTTCAGCTTCCTTTAAGGTGTTGTACATCGCAAATCCTCCTCTCCTCTCCTCTTCTCTTCTGTTGTCACTCCAATCTCTGCTCCTTGATTTAGTGCTGCCCTGTCATTCCATGATATACACACACTGCGTCCAAGCACCTTAACTAAACCTGAGTGATCCTGAATATGTGTGCATGCAAGAGAGAAAGAGCACGAGCTAAAGACAAAAAGTATAGCCATTTAGCTATAGCAATAAAACATCTCCAAAGCAAAATGCAGTTCACTGGTTTGGAAACAGATGCAAAAATATGCAAAAAAAAAATAAAAAAATAAATCTTGCATCTATCCTTAAAAATGTGACTTCAGGCCCAGATGTCCTTGTTTAACAGTTAAGGAATCTCAGATTTTCTCAAATTCTTCTTTCTGCTCTGCATCTGTGGACTTTAAAAGTCAAAGAATGCGATATCCACTGGCTTATCCTACTCAGTGTTGTTCCAGAGAGACAGCACAAAGCATCAGATTAAAAGAGAGATTCCTTGCTTGTTGTCATTCATCATTAAAATATAATCATATTTAAGGTGGCCACTTGGTTCTCTATGACATTTTACACAGAGGTACATCTAGAAGTAAGTGAAAAAAACAATGGAAGTGCTAAATTATAAAAAGTTGCGGATACAAAAATTCTAACAAATGAACATTTAATAAGATTGCTTACAGTATATTCAGTTATACAATGTTACACAACTCTGAGGGCTACTCACATAAATGAAATAATATAAATGACAGTGAAGAAAACATACATAACACAGTAAATATAAAAGTATATAAAACAGGAATGAGAAGGTTTCTAAATATAGATTGCACATTATGCTATTTCAATATTCCTAAAAAACAACTGGTCAAATTTAAGATCGTGAAAACGTAAATAAATAATACATCTGTAAATAAATCAGAATTAATCACACGGCTGATATTTAAAGTAACTGAAATTAGCAGCTGCTTTTAACAGATGTCACAAAATGAGTTGTTTCCTACTCTACCTGCTTAACATAAGGTGGTTATAATTGCTAATCACAAACATGTCATGGGATACGCTGATAATTCAAGGAATTATGACACATTTTAAATGATTAGAACATGAGAATGAGGAATAAAAGTAAAACACTCTTATATAAAATGTCCTAAAACCTTAATGCCATACAAAAGATTGGCAGAAGCACTTGGCATCTCTTGGGTCTTAGGAGTTTATCACAGTAGTTAACGTTGAATGAACAGAAAGTCAAGAGACAGCAGTAAATATATGTCACATGTCTCTATTGCATTCATCTGTACAGTCCGCAGATTAAGAGGTTTGGGGATGGTGACTTACTCATGAGTGTGTTTACATGGGAAATGATGCACATCACTGCTTAACTACATAACAAATACCTTCAACAGGATAACTAAGACACAATATGTCACCATGAGCTGGGACACTGCTCATAACAACATGTTCTGTTGTTATGAATGCAGAGATATTCACGATTGCTATATAAAGATTCATGACGTTAACACATTAGTTCAAATAACACCTTCGCTGGAATATGAGTTCATATTAGGAATACTGTGTGCTTGTAAACACACCTGGGCTGTGTTTGCAGTTAGAGGTAGCTTCCCCAGACTAAACGCAGATAAATTTACACTCACAGATCTACTCTGCTTTTTTTTAAAACCAAACTATATCATTTTAACAATCAAGGTCTTTGTGAAGACGTTGTACAGGAAGCAGCTACATCATTTTAGGGCTACTTTGCTAAGAAGTAATCAAAATGGGACATAATGAGCCATGTCTCAGGAGAGAACAGTGAGGACTACGCCTCCCTTGGTCTTCTTGAGAATGTCCACGGCTTCAGCGTGAGTCACACCCTCCAGGCAGAGTCCATTCACAGCAATGATCTGATCTCCACGCTTCAGCCTGCCGTCCTCTATGGCCGCCCCCTGCAGAGTCCAAAGACAGGTCCGTCACCATGTGCAGATCAGAGATAAACTGTTTACACCGGCATGACAGCACATTCAATAAGGGAAATGTAGACAGAAATATAAATAGAGAAACAGAAAATAATACTGTGATAACTGACAAATTGTGTCACTGTCAAGAACTGGTTATATTAAAATGAAATGCTCTAATGTATTTATATATTCAATATTCAAATTAATAATTTGGACATAATATAATAGCTGTATATATAGCATTATTGCAGCACAATTACACACTAAACCAATTTTATTTTTAATAGTAAAATAACTAATCTTACAACATTCTTTGTGAAAGTGTAAGGATAGGGAAGTTCCTTTATTAGTTGTAGTAGCCATGTCATTATGATTATTGTACTAAGGAGTTCAGAGGGTACAAACCTTAGGCTCTTTGTAGTTTCTAATTGTGTCTTCAAACTATTGTGCTCTCGTCTCTTTTATGACACTGGCCAGTATAACCGAACACCAAATTGTGTTGAGATTAGATTTCTGAACCAGGATTCCCATGAAAGATGTCTCCCTGGAGGATGTTCTCTCACCTTGTTGAAGACAGTTTTGACATAGATTGGCAGGTCTCCGTGAGGGCTGCCGAACCCTCCTACGATGCTGAAGCCCAGGCCCGAGGAGCCTCTCTCCAGAGTGATGGTCTTATACATGCGAGCACTGTGGGAAAAGAATGCAAAATAATGTAGGTGTGCTGCTCTGCGTGCTTATGATAGCAAGTGTTTCTCAGGCTCCACGCTGCAAATTTGCTGTGTGTTTGTGTGTATGCATGTAAAACAAGTCTCATCTCACCCGAGCAGACAATAGGTGAGAAGTCAAGTGAATTTCTAATGTGCCGCATGGTTAAATGCGATGAATCCCAGAACTATTTTGGAGACATTTTCAGAACATAAGTGCAGTACTCAAGGGCGCACTTTCTTAATCTTGGGGTTGAGACCCCTGTTGGGTTGCCTGTTTTGCAGAAAGGGTTGCAACAGCTTTAAGATTTATATACTAATACCTCTCAAATGACATTAAAATGTCAGTTACCAGATGAGATTATAAGGTTTTATTGTATTTTCAAATGTATTATTAAGTTTGATAAGCTGCCAAATTATTTTCACAATGAAATGAAACAGAAATTTATCTTTTCAGCAGGAAATTTCTTTACAAAATTACCTGAAAACAATCAATTGACAACAAAGCAAAACACAAATCACAAAAACCAATTCGTCCCAATGCTTCACACACAGTGGCTGCACTTCCTCACTATTGTTAAGGGGACCCGATTGCCTTTGTCACTCATTCAGTGAATAAACCAGGAGGGAGCCAAAGTAAGATCATAAAGAACAATAGCAGGAGAATGTCAGCAAACTGATTCTTACCAGAGGTTGTTGTGAGAGCAGGGCAGGGTGCTGGGTTGGCCTGACGACCGGGCATGGACATCACGGTGGTCCTGTGTGCTACTGCCACCAGAACCCGCTGCCACCTAGGTACACACAGACAGACATGACAAAAGAAATATGGAGATAGACAAACATTTTCAGAGCTCTTAATGAACTTAATTGGCAATGAAATAGCTGTACAATGATCGGATATCCTATTGCTGCAATATCATTGGCAAGCCTTTCCAGTGGAAGTAATAAAATTGTAAAAACTGTAGATTTTTTGTTTTGTTTTGTTTTAACACACAATGCACTTGTCAAGAAGAACTGATACCGCAGTTCCTACAAACTTCCCTTTTTTTTCCTCTTGCAACAAAAATCTTTACAGAAGCTTATTAACATGATGACAAAATGTGAGAAATCAGTGTCAGACACACTATTGTCTTCAAATTACAGTATAGTGTTCACGTACAAAATACTGATAATGAAGTGACTGCTGAAACTATAAGCTATCTAATTTCAGTTCCTCATTAAAGATGTGATGTTTGAGTTTTTCGTATGTGAAATGATGTCTTGGTGTTGTTTTTTTTTTTTTTTTTTTTTTTTACAAAAGTAATAATGACCAAGAGGAAGCAGGTTATGGTGCTTGGCAACCTTGGACACAACTTTATACGACAGCTGCATGTCTCACTGTGACATTACCTGCAGACTGATGGTTCCGGTGGCGTTCTTCAGCAGGACTCTGGCATGGGTATGAGACATTCCCTCCGTGGACACACCATTGATACTGAGGATCTTGTCTCCTGACTGATGGACACACAGTACTCGTTTTCTTTTCTGTCTTTCCTTTTTTTCCACCCTTTTTTTTTTTAAATAGGCTATTAGTGAGCCTCTATCTATACACCATACCTATTTCTGTTTTTGCAACTATGTATATATATATAATATATATAATATATAAATATTATATATTTTATGGTGCTTACATCTGTAATTTGATTATACAATAGAGCTCTGTATTTCTAAATTGGTCATGTGTGCTCAGGTGCAATCCTTATACATGACCTATAAAATCCATTTTCAAACCTGGACAAAGACAGTTTTACCAAAACATTGATTTTTATCACAATTATCATAAAAAATATATATCAGAGCAAAGAGGGTGTTAGGCTTTATCTCCTTTTTTTTTTTTTACCAAACTTTAACCTGAAGTCTTAATCAAAGACTTTTGTTGTGAGTACATAATACACACAATATATGAAGGTACATATTCATGGGCCACCTGTAATTGCTGTGTGTTGCACATACTCCCCACCTGTAATTGCTGTGTTTTGGCAGCCAGTCCATTGGTATCCATGGTAGCAATAAAAAGAGGTACGTTGCCATGGGGACTGCCCACTCCTCCTGCTACACTGATGCCCAGGGAGTCACATGGACCCTGTGGTGATACCACACACACATTATAGACCGTGTTAGACAATACCAGTAAATCACACGGCAGACTCTGCACATGCAGCACATGACACTGACAGCCACTGTTATATAAGCCAGGTATATAGGTATTTATAAATATCATTGTTTGAAGTGACAGACCACTAGTAAAACTCTAAGACCAAAACTCGGAAAGACCACTACTAAAACTCGAAGGGGTCACAAATAAATTCTATCGTTCTGAAAATATTCATCAGAATAACTTCTCCAAGAGAATTTGGGGCAGTAATAAAAACAATTATGGATTATTGTTATTTCAAGATTTTATGCACTACCTTTTGTATTATTACTTTTCTGATGTCAGTGAATTCCTGAAACGCTGTGGGAGGAGAGAGGATATATGTTTGCATAATGATCTTTGAGATGTTAACATCATACGTTCCACACAAAGTAAATGCTGAACATTTGAAAGACAAGACTTGATGATGTATTTCTTGAACCCAAGTGCCACTCACTGTAGCTCCCTGTTTTGTTATCTGTCTCCCTCTGGTGGCCGAGGGAAGCATCACATCCGCTTGAGAGGGTCAGGGTGGAACAGTCAGAGTCTTCGCTCTGGATAAAACACAACTTAAAGTACTCCTACGTTCACAAAGTACCATTGTTAAAATAGTGCATAAGGGTAATAGTTGAACTACAGACTACATTAAAATGAGTGAGCTTATTTAAGAAAGTCTGGACTCAGTCAATACAATTCAAATCATTCCTAAATCAGTATCAGGTAATTCAAAACCCGATAACATTGTACATTTTCATGTTTTCTTCTCTGCCATTAGTTAGACGAAGCCAAGAGTAAACCATTTACCTGGCTCTGCTGTGTGTACTGCACCCCAGCTTTAAACCGAGCCACCTCCAGGTGGACCGCTCCACTGCAGCTCTGAGAGCAAAGTGTCACATTGTACATAAGACGATGAATCCATAAAAAAATTCATAACCCACAACTGATTCACTTGTAGACTTTTTGTGCATGTAAGCGAGAATGTGTCAGACCTGTAGAAGCTCCTGTGCACGTTCCTGTGACGCCGCACGGACATCCTCTCCATTGATTGATAGAATCTGGTCACCTAGCAACAACCTGCCACCTGAATCTGCTACGCCTCCTCTGATGATATCCGACACAAAGATGCCCGTGTCATTACTGTTGGAAGAAAACATAGGTCAAAAACTGTGTCTGTTCCACGCTTATACAATAAATTATGTGACCTGTGAGCCTGCTGCTTTGCATAGCGTCGCACCTGTTTGTGTATATACATAAAGCTGCATGAAAATCTTCACCTAAACTCTTCAGAAATAATGTGTCCTCCCTGCAGTGTGACACTATGGCCCGGCTCTGTAACCTTTATGGTGATTATTGGATGCTGTAAGGGTGTGTGATTTCATTATGTGCCTCTTTTTTTTTTTTACAATGATCCGTGTTGCTACATAGTCCCTGACCTCTAACTAGGCCAAGGCCTCACAGCTTGAGAGCAGTCTCCTCTTCTGATAAAGTGGGTTGAACTTTACAGCGTTGTCATTATCAAAGGTTTTTCATTATTATACACGCTTAACAAAAAAAAACTTGAAAAGACTAGGCATGGGTTCTAGTATGGCTGAAAATTATTTTTCTCTAAAATACACCAAGAGATGCTAAATCAAGATGAAAAATATCCTGCATTCTGAGGGAATTTTGTCTAATCAAATATGGGTCGATATGCAGAGCTTCAAAGTCTTTTTTGATATTTTTTTTTAAATAAAGAACAAAAATGAGCATGGCTGTCCTTGAATTAAACTCACACATCCAGCCATTAAATTTGGGTTAGGTCTGGGAAGACCACAGTGAAACCTGACTGCTGAGCTTTACTTGGTTCAGAGTCCTTATCAATAGGTTTACATAAAAAAATCCATTGTGGGGCACTTGATTAGCCTTTAACAATCCAACTGGCAGAAGACTGTTCTTTTCCAATGAAGCATTAACCTGAATCAGTCCACTTGTTCTTGGGTTTGCTGAAGAATTACAAACACTGCCTCATTCTGGAAACACCAGCATTCAGTTCAACTAATTAACCAACTATCTTCAACTTACCCATGAAAAGAGGAATCTGATTAAATCTGAGTTCAGAAATAGGCCATGCATTTGCTGAATCATTTCCTTATATAGTGGCGCGATTCAGCAAATGCATAGCCCACTTTTATATCTCGCCTATTTCTCATCTTCACAAGGTGTTACAGCTGACAGGTGGTGGGTTCGCATTTATGTCTAATTTAGAATACAATGCTACTTGTTGATGTCTTCATCAAACTCCAGCACCGGCAGGCATATAATGCTCAGTGATCTAAAGCTCCTAAAGCCAGCCTAGATCCTGTTTTAATCAGGGCTCTGACAATGAAACTTCTGACAATTATTTCTTCATTCACATGACTTGGCTTTGCTACACCAAGGATTTGAACCACAGTGTCTCATGTCATCTAACTGCTAGCTGAATTTGGCCAGACATGTATTCCTGCTCTGACTATAACAAGATAGAGATTTCTCATTTGTTGAGGAGCATCATGATTCTACCTCTTTCCCACAGTAGTGAACCCCAGCCCCTCTCCAGGACGCGGTTTGAGCGCCACGCTGAAGACGTCCCACAGGTCCTCCTCCCTGTAGGCCTCCTGGTGCCTGAAGACACACAGGCGAACACACTGGGTGGTGAGCCGTAGCACGCCGATAGCCTCATCGTGAGTGGCCTGCCGCAGGTCTATACCATTTACCTGGGATGAAGTGAGAGAGGGGGGCACAGGGGTCAGTGGTGAGAAAGAAAGGCTTTGGCTTTGAATCATCAAGTTTTTTTCTGCTTCCTGTTGATCTGGATAACTTGTCATTTCAGCATCTCACTGTCTCACTGTTTGTATATTTCTCAGCCTGACACTTTATTGGTTTCAAAATTAGTTTAAAAATTAGTCCAGTGTCCAACACATTGACAGAAATGTTGTTAATGTGTGTCCATGCAAAAAAAGAAATGTTTTATAAGAGTATTACATAGAGTTTTATAAGAGAGAGTAAGAGCAAATTATTTAATATGCCTTAAAACACAAACAAAAAAAAGTTTTATTTTTAGTCATGTGCTCACAAAAATAGTTCTTTGTTGCTGGGTTGAAAATGAAACAAGCAATACTTTTAGAGTAGAGTGTTTTTATGATATAGCTACAATATAATATATAATATATAATGATGTGTTTCTGTGTACCCATAATACCTCTAATATTTGGTCTCCAGCCTGCAGCCTGCCGTCTCTCTGTGCTGCTCCTCCGTCATTTACTTCATGAATTACTACTGCCCCCTGGTGGGAAAAATGAGAAAGCACTCTTGTTATTACAGACACCTGCAGTGCAATCCAGCTAAACCAAAATCAGCCCTATTATACTTGATATTTTGGAACACCATGCACTTAAATGCTTGATACTACCAGATAAAAATAGAAATAGAAAATATAATAATAATAATAATAATAATAATAATAATAACAACAACAACAACAATAATAATAATAATAATAATAATAATAATAATAATAATAATAATAATAATAATAATAATAA
>JBBMJY010000020.1:12694025-12714239 GCA_037833715.1 Toxotes lorentzi | reverse complement strand
AGGAGCATGAGACGTCGCTGTCAAGCTGTCATTGCGGCAAATGGTGGAAACACCCGCTACTGACATTGTCAATTTTTCTTATATGGGGCTATCTTTGTTATTATTTGCTAAAATTCAGACCAAAATGGAAAAGCACTCATTTAAATAAAATATATATATATTTTTTTGATAACTTCTGATAAAACCCAAGTCTCACCTTTGTTTCACTTTTCCATGGAAGTTTTCGAGTGAGCAGTCTTCTCTGCCTCATTGTGGCATGCCAAGTCACAATAAGCTCATTGCTGCCTCCTGAGGCCAGAGGGTGGAAAACACCCAGTGGTGAGGGTAAGAACTGCAGTTGAAGCATCTTTTTTTCTCCAAATGGCCACAAGAAGAAACAATGAGTCTGTTCCGCACTTCGACAAGGTTCTGGAGGTGTTTTCAAACTGTATTTTTTCAGCTTTCCCTCCACCATTAAACAGCAGTGTATTTCCCTGAGCTTTTCTATGGGGCCTGTTACATAAAGCATTGTCATTACAGAAAAAAAAGACCTAGGGTGAAACAAAGCACTTCAACTCATCATCGACTTTTGTAAAGTTTCTACAAAGGATGCCTCACCTGTGCGACCTGCTCGCTGTTCATGCCTGCCAGATCTGTATCTCCAATGCGCAGGATCTGATCTCCACTACGTAGGCGCTTATCCTGGGGAGCCCCCATTACAAGCAAAAAACAAAAAAACATTTGTTAGAATATTTAAATACATTCTGCTGATTCTATTGAACACATTACATTACTTAAACACAAATTTTCACTATGGTATTTGTTGTAAGATTTCAGTCATTAAGGAAAGGAATAGTTGGGAAACACATTCATTCGCCTCCTTGTTGAGAGTTAAATGAGAGGACTGACACTGCTCTCATGTCTGTCCACAACCACAACTTTTTATTGCTACACTTCAGTTTTTGTGTGGATTAAACAAATGAGTTATTTCCTGTTAATTAATGACTTTTTAAGGTGCTGGTTGGAGTTTCTCTCTTATCGCTGGACACAACCACACCAGCTGTTTCCAGTCTTTACTCCAAGCTAACAAACTCTTGACTGTAAACTACTCATTTATTTAAGATTTTTAGCCATGTGATCGATTGTTTGGTGGATTTACCCGACCGGCAGCTCCTCCAGGAAGGATGGTCTTGACCATGACTCCAGTGCTACGCCCCCCTATGATCCCAAAGCCGAGCCCCTTCCCATCATTGGTCAGCTCAATCATCTCCACATGACGCCTCTAATGTGGCAGAGGTTAGAAAAAAAAAGGGGGGGAGAGAAAAAGGGGAAGGAGGAAGAAAAAAAAATCTATTCTAATTAAACTGGTAAAAAAAACTGAAATAGCATTAACAGGTTGAAGTGCTAAATGTGCTTGATGTACTTGTTTATCCACATCCACAGACACACATTTAGCTCTACAGTAACACCTCATTCGAAAGACTACGGTACCTCATGAGCAATAGCAGACAGGTTTCTCCCCATCGACATGGTGCGGGAGATTCGAGGGGGAGTGCAGTACTAAAAAATAAATGTCACGTGTAAAATAAAAGCAAAGCTTCAATGACACTGAGTTAGCTCAGCAGCCTCTTACGATCAACTGAAACCCTCGGATAATGGGGTATCCAGCTGTGATCGAGGTTTATAATGGAGCGCAATATTCTCAAATGTAAAATGTGACATTTTGAATGGTGACGTGTTACATTTTACAGTTGAAAGAACAAAAAATTATTTGCTTAGTTCATGAACTGAGTGCTTTAAAAATAAATCGCTCCCTATTACTAATCTCCTCCTGAATGATCTTTCTTTTATGATGGATATTTTACGCACCTGTGATTCGGTGAGAACGCAGTTGTCCGGGAAGATGTCCGAGAAGGACAGATCCTGTGAACCCAGAGAGGAGATGCTGCCTTCCCTGTGGAAGGATCTGGCAGTGCTGGGCCTTCGGTTCTCCATGGCCCATGTGTAGGAGTCACTGTGGCTCAGCGCCTTCAACCCCATCGCCATGCCCGGGCACGGTCCACAGTTCATGGACACAGATTTGGAAATGCCCTTTCCCTGGAAGGATAATGTAGGGACAGATACAACACACGGAGAGATGGAAAGAATAAGATAAAAGTGTAAAAATGGAGAGGATGGAGGAACAGATGAATCGGGGGAGGATTGAAGGATGCAAGGGAAGGGAGAAAGACTGATTGTTAGGAAAATGGATGAGGGAGATAAAGAGATGGGGAAGGGGGTTGATAGAGAGGTGGAGACATTAATTGAAGAAAGGAGATATGGAGACAGAGAGGAATAGGATGAGGGTGAGAGAGTGATGGAGGGAAACAGAAAGGATAAAGAAGTCGGGAAAGGAGATCATTGTGAGACAATGAAGAAAGATGTGGGAGAGAGCAGGGAAAAGCCAAAAGAAAAAAAATATATTGGAAAAAGGGTTTAAAATGGAACAGAGAGGGAAAAGATAGGACAGCAGGAACACAAGGATCTCAGATAAAGGCTTCTGTTCAATACCCCATCACCACAAAGCTGATCCCTTTTGTCTTTTAGATTGTCTTTCTTTTAGGTTTCAGAGTTTTAAAAGGTAGGCAGATGCTTATTTCTGATCTGTATGTGATTCCACTCTAACAACTTTGACAGCTGAAATTAAAATCGCAGTAGTGGAATAAAAAAAGAGAACACTATCAACATACTACAACTTCACACCACACTGATATTCACTTATATTAGGACTTCTTCAGTGAATAAAAACTGTCAGTGTCTGCCCCTCCCCCCAAAAAAATTCAGAAACCTCTGACGTAATCCAGTGCCATGTTTCCCAGAATGCGGAGATGCTAAATGGCTATAGGCTCACACCACATTACTAATGTAGTAATGCTTGTGTGTGTAGATTGTGGAGCTTATGGGGTTAGCCTATTACAGCTCACCGCAAAGGCAATTACCGAGCCATGATGCTTAGTGCTGACAAACAAGTTAAATACCTAGACAGTGTCAGAACTGTCATACAACAACATATGCACACACATATATGTCAGCTTTGGCTCAGCAGTTCTGTGTGAATACATTTTGTTTGGAGATGTAATGGTATATCAGCTACCACCATAACCACAACCCATACGGACACACACACCCACACAATGTAACAGATGACTTCTGCAAACTCCACAACATGATATATAGCCGCTTCTTCCTTCCCCTCTCTCGCTCTCTCTTGCTCTCCCTCTCTCTCTCTTTCTCAGGGCTTTAGTGGTAAGCTTAGGTAAGCTGATTACTCATCCAGTTTGGTTCCTGCATTCAGTATTTTGGGAATGATTCCGGCTCCTTCCCCACTATTCAATATATACCAAACACCTACGCGCTCATGCTTGCGCTTGTACCTTTGCCAGGGGCTTCCGCTGTGCTTGCTGTAAGCTGAGTATATGATGGAACAGGGGGCTCTGCAGGACAGTCTTTAGCAGGGAGAGTTTCTCCTGCGTGGGGGCCTCCCCTCTCTCCTTCAGTTTGGCTTGCAGTCTCTCCACAGCTTCCAAGGCACGCTGAGTATCTGCAGAGAAATTGTATATCATTTGTGTCATACAGTAACAGGATTTGTCCCGCCTGGCTCTGCGTTACTTTCCGCATGTTGTAGCAGCTCCTGGGTGACCCCGACACAAACCCAAACCTTTCCGAATAAGCTACGAAATGTCAACACTTGAAAAGTAGTGGTGGGAAAATAAAGGAGTTTTCTCCATTTTTGCAAAATGACTTTGCTGAAATTCAACATCTGTGTTTACAATCCAAAATGACATCCTCCATACAACAACTGTGTTTTGGAGGTTTGTGTGGACAGGAGCTGTGCTTGTCTGAAAAACATCCCTTCTGTTCCAAAGTTTTTTTTTCTGTCCCCTTCTTCTCTTCTCAATATCCCGGCAAAGTTAAGTTTCACAAAGAACACTTTGGTTCACTTGTGGCCAAAACATAAGCAAAATGTTCTTTTGCAAGAAGGCTTTGAAAATGTAATCAAGAAACATTAAGATAGTACTAAAGGAGGGTGTGCTACCCTTTCACTAAGAACAAAAAAAAAAAAAACCACACAAAAAAGAAAACTGACGTGTTGCGTCAGGTCAAATTGCCCTTGTTTATTTAGTGGAGCAGCAGCTAATGAGCACAAGCCACAACTGCAGTAATTGTATGTGGCAGAAGGTTAAGACCCTGTAAACTCTTCAACACAAAGTTTTGACTACCGACCAGACTGTTAGTCCTGCGCCACCTGCACATGTAAATACTTCTTCCTGTCTGGCTGTTGCAGCCATGCCTGACACCTTAAGCCTCTCATGATGGCTGTGGTGGGGAGTCTTACTCAGGTTACTGGAACATGCTCGCACGTCAGCGAATGCACTTACCCATGATTTCCATCGTAGCCTGACCAACTGCTCAGATGAACTGCTGCTTTGTGACTTTCTGTCTTATTTAGACGTCATTCTTCTCTGTTTGGCACCTGCAACGTGAATAACAGCTAAACACAAATGGTTTGTGCTTTAACAAGACTGTGCGCAGACTGCATATTTACATTTCGGTGAAAGATGAGAGCATATTTGCAGAGTACAAGTGTCAAGGTGAGGTTCCACCTTGAAGACATATCTACTATGGACACATTTTATTACAATTACGGCAGAAAAAAATAATAATAAAAAGCTTTTACTTGATCTTCCTCTCCTTTATGTGTAAACAAATATTTATTTCACATCTCTTCAGCAGCTTGCATCCGTTTACCTCGACATCTTCACTTGCAGGGCCTCTGCTTGTTTGCAAGCGTCTTCCTTGTCAACTAATGCTCTTTAGCGGGATTTAAATCTTCTCCAAAAGGCTTTATCAGCCAGTGATGGTAATTAACAGCGACACATGGCCTCCCGACCATTCTGACTTGAGGGGAAGCCTGTATTGCTTCAAAACATGATCCCAATGACATGATTTGATTTGCAAAACGATGGGCTGGAAATGACAACGTCTCATCTGAAATCTAATTAGGGGCCATTGATAGACACGATGGGTATCGCAGTACTTATATGCCCTTCACGGCAGCCTAATGAAATCTTTATCTTATACCTGTTGATAGTAAAGCCATGCTGACTGCTTCGGAATAATAATAAAAAAATCAATGATTTACAGTGATTATTTAGGCCCTATTAGCTTCTAATTTGATATGTAATCTATAAAACAATCTGTTAATCTGTCTTTTAAAATGACCCGAGCACATTAGATCTAATACTATGACGAACAGGAGAAGGCGGACATCATGGACAGTTCAAAATAAAAAAAAAAAAAAACCCGCTTGCTGCAGAAAGCCTCATCTCACCTCCATTGCATCGCCGGCGGGCTATCAACAGGTCCCCACTGAGTTCCAAGCACAGCACGTCCACCGCCTCCACCAGTCCGCAGGGTAAATTTACCTTCACCGAATGCTAAGAATGACACTTTCCTGATGGGACAAGTCATAACAGCTTATTGAGAGACGGCACGATATCAAGAAGCAAGCTGAGCGCTTTATTTTCCAGCATTGTGTCCGCGGCTTGTGTGCGCTCCGGCCAGTGCGCATGTCACCCTCTGATCTTCAGGCACAGAGGGCTCATCCCTAATGAAAAAGAACTAGCCCGCAGTAATCCTGTAATATATTTCAGTGGGGGGCATTCAGCTAATAATTCTTATAAATAGTATGGTCAAGTTAACTCCAATCTCTGTATAGCCTTAAAAAAAAATCCATATCTCCAATATTCAATGAAAACTGTAAAACCATGAAAAGCGAAAAGAAAAACTATAAGAATATCATATAAACATTATTTTTAAAATATACTAATAGATCAAGAATCAAATATCAAGACTGCTCCTTGTAATACCCCTGGAGCCAGAAAGGACGGTACACTTTGATTTTATTTTGTATTTATTTGTTTATTGCGATTTACGCGTATGGTCTGGGTTGAAATACAACACATAAAAAAAATAATTTTCATCTTAGCCCCAATTTTGACCGACTTTTTTACTTCTAATAACATTTTTCAGCTCATAGATTTGTTGTATGGACGACCTCGAGGTTTGCCCAGTAGACCCCTACCGGGCAAACCGCTCTGGGCTGAATGGTCCACATTTCAATTTCTGGCTTTCCAAATCCCAAACTGGGGTCCTGGGACCATAACAAGACATTTAATGGATTCCTTGAGGTCGAGAGCAGCCTAAACGAGAACTGTGATTTCACTTTTTTTCCCTGCTCTTTATCTAGCTGAGAATGTGACAATGAGTGGAGCTGTGCCAAATGTTGGCTACTTATTACAGTTGTCAGCCAAAGGTACAGTTATGCAACAATGGCTTACATGTCTAACGACAGAAAACACCGCTCAGTTATGGCTTCTAGTGTCAAAATCACATCCAGTAGGGAGTTTAACGCGGTCTATGTAAACCGTCATTGCCGTGAAAAGTTTGGGAACCCCTGTGTTCCACGGCAGGTGGAGCCCTAGGTCCAGAGATTTAGGAGCCAGATCCAGTGCCGTGTTTTCCACCAGACACCCCTCTTCATCTCTCCCTCTTCCTCTCTCTACATCCCCCAGGCAGGAATCATCACCCCCTCCCCAGCCTTCCACCCACCCTCGGTTCCCCGCCCGCCTGCAACGCAACGCTCCTCTCGCCGGGCTGCGCTCTGATCAACCGAGCATCCACCTCGCCTCCAAATTGGTTTGTCATTTCTGACCTCTCTCTCTCTCTCTCTCTCTCTCTCTCTCTCTCTCTCTCTCTCTCTCTCTGTGCGTGTTTGTGTGTGTGTGTTGACCACGGTCCTCTGCTCCGCTGCGTTCTGCGCCTGTGGACTTCAGCAGAAGTCAGTAAGAGCATAAGACAACCAAAAAGATAAAGAGAGCGAAAGGGAGGGAGGGAGGAAGGGATACAGACAGACGGATAGAGAGATACTCCTCTGTCCTCCTCCAGCACTCCACTGGTCTCAGTGCATTTGAACGGACGCGATGCCTCCTGTGTGAGCGCTGATCGGGATACTGAGCACACAGCTACTAGCTTTATTTCCATCTCTTGTTCAGGTTTTGTCCACATCGTTTTTATTTTATTATATTTTTTTTAATTTGAATTACCTACGGAACCAGAGTCGAGGCGCCGATCAGTGACATTATTTAGGCTATCGACTGGGAAGATATATTTCTATCCAAGATCTGCGTTCTGGGGACTGTATGAAAGAACACAGAAAAGGTTATTCCTGACTCGTCTCTGCGCTGGATGTGTATACATATGCGCTTATATCGCTGCGACTGGTGATACGGTAAGGATCCGCTCTCTATTCCTTCGCAAATGATTTTTTTTTTTGCAGACATCGCTGGTGAGCGTTGGTAAACCTCTTGCTTACATGCCAACCTGTGACTGTCACTGACCTGCTCTGAAAGGTATATGGCAGCGCTGACTTGTGGTTCTCACGGATACCCATGGGAATGTGGCCTGCGATTATTGTACTTAAGTGGCGCGGAAACTGGACGAGAGGGGTAAAACGTAATATACTCCTGTGTAACGTACTAGTTAATATATCTGTGTAGATGATGGTCCGGCGGCTTGCGGCTGGATGGGCGTCGCTCGGATGTGAGATGTCGCTAAGGCGAAGTGATAAGCAATGATACCTATTACCTCTCCAGCAAATAATCAATGCAATCACATTATCCCATGACGGCTTCTTCTAGGCCAGGGTTTACACATAATTATTATGCTGTAGCCGCATGTATCTGCCTCATTGCAGGGCGCAGTGACAAAATCACATGCTTTGGCATGATGGATGACAGATAGACTGAAGAAGTGTTCACCTCTTCAGCCCCCCCTCCTTTATTTTATGTGGCTTTCATTTGAGGACGGGAATGCAGTTATCCTGTTTGGGGCTGTGCAGGTTTGTCAGCCGCAGTCTGAAAATCCAGAGTAAATCCAGCTACTGTGTAAGAAAAGCAGTATCCAGCAGGCCAGTGCACCCCAGGATACGTCAATCATGCGGATTCACGAGTCAAAGCTATGGCTCTTATTTACAGAAGGCATCCAGGGTTGCAAATGACCTTGATGTGCAACTGAAAACTACTGAAGGTTGCTCAATTCTTCGATCTTGACCTGAACCGAGAAGAGCAGCCTGCCTCTGATTTGTGTGACCATAGATGCACAGTATACTCCTTGTAATCAGCAAGCTCTCCTTTAATCACACGAATAATCCCGTAGCCTAATAGTTTGTGACTCAACACTGATGGTGAACTAGCCTGTGCAGTTGATCATGAGTCGTCTGCCCTACAAATAATCACAAAAGGTATCTGGCAAAACAAAGCACCCCTCGGTGATCATTTGTTGTGTGTGCCAGCTTGGGTTTCTGTGGGACTGGCCCTTTTGTCTTAACATCTAAAGGACTCTCAGCAAAGACATTGTGGACTAACTCTTTGTGTCGATCTCAACACACAGAGTTGATATAGGCTCTGTTGGTTGGAGTGGTTGACAGTGTGTTGACTCATCTGTCAGTGCTGCAGCTCAGAAAAGTGTCTCCAAGGAATCCACTGAGCAGGTGGGAAAATGGTCAGTGTAGGCAGTTATACGTATGTCTACGTTGGGGAAAATTCTACATAGATTTGCTCGGCTGCCATTTTGGTAGCATCTGTTAAAGCACAGGCCTGTCTCCAAGGAGATTATCATGTTTGTGGATGAGATGACTATCACCAAATCGTCTGTCATCAGTGCATCTGTTTGTTTCTAAGTGATCCTACGGTCCCTCGATTGGATTTCTATGCAGAGTTTATGATTTGTCCTAAATGTTTGAGAAATGAAAAAAAACATCTTGTCGTTAGTTTCCTGTCCAAAGCCTGCATTGTCGGTTGTAGGCATTGATTATCTGTTTTAAACTGTGGAGAAGTATGTTTCTTTCCAAACTCACACCAGCTACTGCCGATGTTTTTGGCTTACTTTTCTGACAGGCTTGAATAGGGATATGACGTTTGTCAGACATCACACCGTGAATGCAAGGTGTTTCAAAGAGCGTCTCGTGTCACGTTCAGTTACGACACCCACACAGCACTGATGTTGTTGAAGCACCTGAAGCTGTATAATGTGCCACAGCAGCAGTCAAGCAATCTGCTGACTATAGGTCTATCTGTCCTCCTCTAATTAGGTCACTGATTCATTTCACTTGTTATGATGCACAAGAAAGACAAAGCTCCTTGTTGGGGGAAAACAGGGTGCAAAATTAGGATGGTTGTGCTAATTCGGATTGTTCTGCTTGATTAACTGAGGCCTGGCTCTCTTTGTTTGGAGCTGTTAATGTAACACAGTGTTTGGTTTAGATTTGGATGGCTCCAATAACAATATCTAACCCTGTAATGGGAGCAGCCTGTGATTTAAATAAGGGATCATATATTAAACAGCTTGAGCTCATATTTAAACCTTGAGATAATGAAAATAAACCTTGGCAGACAACATGATCCACTGCAGACATAGAATAACACACACAAATACACGCTCGGATATTAAGACAAGCAGGCATAAAATCAGCTGCATAACAAGTGTAACTATGCTTGTTACTGAAGTCTCTATTTCCATTGTCAGGGATTATTAGAGTCTAACTTCAGCACTTGTTCTATTAATTCTGTTTAGTGGGAACATAGAACCTAAGGGCTGATTTTCACTGAACCTTTTTTAACAACTGTTTCCTGAAGAATTTGCAGTTCTTGGACTCCAGTCCTCTATTTAGTTAATTTATGCTTGGCAAGGTAAAGGTTGGTGTCACAAAGCCTTGTAGATAAACAGAAGGTGGTGTTTATTGTGCTCACACAGACAACCAACCTGCCTGCATAAATAAATTGTCAGTCTTGTAGCTTAAGCTGTGGGAAAAAAAACACACACACACACAACAAATCTTAATGCTTCAGTAATAATATTAAGTTTCATGGAAAGCAAGCTGTTGAATTTCACTGCACTATTTCCTAATGCGGTGATGATTCACATTCTTAGTCTCAACCCCACTTTGTGTGCCGAGTTTAACCTAATTCAAAAGCCTTTTCCTGCGCTGGACGACATCTCTCTCCCGTCTTGAAATAATGAGGCCAGATCCTTGCCCGTCTTCCTCATCCACCTAAAGCACTCGGTCATGTGTTAACACATCCTTCCTCCTACCCTTCCCTTCCCTCAAAGAATAACCCTGGCTCCCCGCATTTTCCACCGTCGACTGGAGCTATCAGCTCAGTTCACCTCTCTTAATTTGTGAAACTCGCCTCCCATATCATTCAACCCTATTAGAGGTTCAGTCCTCGCGAGAGGACTACGCAGTTACTTTGCTACCTGATTAGATATATGCATTGGAAAGTGGAAAACCAGTAGTAGACGACTGGCTGTCAGATCTCAGAGTATTCATTGACCCATTGCTCCTATGGCCTCAACTAGAATAGCCCTCCAGAGATAGATGTCTTACTCTGCCTAAATATGGAAGTGTTGGATGGCTTTCTGCTCAAACCACCAGAGCCTATTGTCTTTCTGTATTTTGAGGCCGACTAGAGGAAATGTACATTGTTGGCCGGACTGCTCATGCCGTGCGTTAACTGGGCTGTTTTTGTGAAGTGCTGAAAGTAATACACGCTGTAATCCTGCTCACTGGTCATTTCATTTCATTGTTTAGCAGAATGTTGTAATCATACCATTAAATAATATCAGCTGGGCTGTGATGCTGTACCAGCTGGCGGTTCTGAAGTGTAGGTCAAATCACAAAAATGATGCTGCATGGTGCACCGGCATGGGATTAAATGTAATAATCAGAGCTGAAACAATCATTTGATTCAATGAAAAGTCAACAGGTATTAAATCAGTTGGTATATATTTTGATATATTTTTTTAATTGTTTAAGTAATTTTTTGAGAAAAATGTCAAACTAGTCTGGTCTCTAAATTCTGAGGATTTACTTCTTTTCTTACAGCTGACTGTATGTGATAGTTAATTCACTATCTTTCGGTTTTGGGGTGTTGATTGGACTAAACAAGCTCTTTGAATATGTCACCTTGGGCTTTGGAAACTGTGATTGAGATAAAAAAAAAAATCATTTTCTGATATTTTATAAACCAAATGATTAATCAATTAAACAAGAAAATAAGAGGCAGATTACTCTGCAAACAACCTGTAGTTGCAGCTCTGTTACTACTACTACCACACTACTACTTCTACTACCACCAATAATAATAATAATGATAATAATAATAATACATTTTATTATGAAGGACTTCTGAAAACAGCTACAGCAAAGATGTTGATCAAGGTGAAAACTTTTGATTGCATCTTGTTTTAATCAAAGTTTTGTTACAGCCAAATTAAACAAGCCTAATGACCTTAGGTTGTGATCTGTCTCACATGGGATAAAAAGTTATTGAGAAATCAATCAGGGTAAATCAATTCTGAAATTACCCGACAGACATTTATTTGGATATTAAAATCATTGGCGATGGGATGATGTCTTTTGCCTTTGCCCTGCTTCTTATTTCTTACTTTCCAACCACAAGAGAACAAATATTAAATAATATGGATCGTCCACTGTCTTTAGAAATAACCTAAACACTACACACAAGCTGATGGCTTGTACTTCACCATCTCTTTGCCTTTCTTTTGGGCAAAATCAACCTCAAAAAAGTCTTTTTGAGAGACAGGCTTTGATTCATTTTTCTTTGGCCAGCTGATCACTCTCACTCTTTTATTTGTTTTTTAGGCAGTCCTGAATTTATTTCATGTCCAGCTTTTATGTTTGCCATCATTGGCTTTTATTTATTGTGGCTTTATTGGTTACAAAACACCTTGTAATACACTTTTGAAGAGGGCTATAAAGTGAAGATGAAGGTTATTATAATGCCGTTCCAAAGCGGAGTGGGGAGGTTTTGAAAAGGTGCATTTCTGTCATTTTTATAAAATTATTGTAGGTGACAATCTGAGAAAGACGGCTGTATATTACACTATTGATTTTTTAGATTGCTCATCTTAACCTGTCTATATCATTTTGACTTTCCATTCTGTGCACAGTCTACAGTAACATTTGAAATGTCTGAGCAGTAAAATAGAATTAAATGTCTGAACCTTTGTGTTTATGTCTACAGGCTTGTTCTGTTTTATTCTACAAATGGCCTTTGCTATCAGCACTCAATTTGTCTGTGGACTACATGTTTAAGCAGCTGCTTTCTGTATTAGCTATTGCATCCACAGTCCATTGTTCTTTTAAAACCTCTCTCACTCAGTAGTTGTTATGCCTCTTTCACAAAGAAAAAAACACTTGACCCTCCAGTCAACACATCTCCTGTCCACACTTCTCCTCTGTGCCCTTCACCTCCCTATACCCCACTCAAAGTTGTCACCACTCAATAGAAGCACACACATACACACACACACGTATGCATGCATGCATGCATTGCTTCCCACAGATACTCCAAACACACATCAATGCGGTAGACATCAATTACTCTCTCACACACACACGTTCGCACTTGTATGCTAACACACGTATAAGCCGGCACATCCAAAGAGAGCCACACAGACACTGCCTGCAGCTGTATATTTAGAGACACACACACAGTGCCATTAGGGAGCTGAATGGCGAATCAGCGTACAAGGCCGGAGTGATTGTGAGAAGCTCACTCAAAGGTCTGCCGATTATTTTAGTCTCCGCAGGAAATCATTTACAATAGCACTTGCCCCCTCCTCTTCTCTTCCCAGTTCAATCCATTTAAACAGTGTGCTGCTGTGTGTGTGTTTGTGCGTGCATGTGCGCGGTTGTGTGCGTGTGTGTGCACTGTGCAAGTCTTAAGTCAGTCACCACAGTATTGATGGGGAAATTCTTTGCTATGTTGTTTGTGTGGTTCACGATAGCGTGCTGAGGAGGCCTTGCTTGTTTAGAGAATGGGGTGCTTGGAAATGAGTCATACACAATGTGATGCAACACAGCGGAGCAGATTTGAATTATGGGGCAGTGAACAATGAGGTCATCGCAGGGCTGGGGGCACTAATCTCTCAGTGCCGTGGCATAACACTGAAATTTCTTATCAATGGAGGAAATTACAGCATGGTTTGAAAATGCAGTATTGTCTAAGACAGTGTTGCAAAGAAAGGACTGTGTTGGTTGACTTCAGTGACTGAGACAATGCAAGGGGAATTCTGGCTTGACTGCAATGACATTGTTTCTAAGTACCACTTACTTCAACCAGGTTGTTTATAGATTGTTCAATTGTAACAATTTTTCCCCGTCCTAGTGCTTTTCAAGTGTTTCCATGCCTCTTATATCCGCCATACTGCATCCAATGATATTTTCCATATCCTTTTCTTCTTCAGCAGATTGTCCACAATCAGCGTCTGCTGTAATACCATCATCCCCAGGCCCCTCTTAAATTTCCTGCTTACTGGGCTTTTACTTTAACTGCATTACATACATCTTCCACTCCCTGTTCATCTGGTTCCTTTCAGCATAAACCAGGGTGAAAGATCTGACTCCAAGCACTTTGATGCGACTGGCGGTTTGATGGCAAATTAAAAAAATAATATTGTCATTTATTGTGCCTGTTCAGTGGCACAGCTGTGATCTTGATTGATATCGAATGGCGTTTTCATTCTAAGTCTTTGAGAGTGAGAATATGTGCCAGGGAGTATTGATCTGGAGCTTAGTTGATGGTGCAGTATGATAGGCTGAAGGAGGGAGAGGATGACCAGATGGTCATGCTTGATGGAACAAAGACATTAACAGATATAGTAATGATCAATGGCCTGATAATGTATGTGTACATCATTTGCACGCTTTTGTGTTTTCCTCTCATGTTATTGAGCTGACTAGCCTTGTGTCAAGTGTAAATATAGCACCTTATGCTGCCTCAGGTTAAATCCCCTTTGACTGGCTAGTGAATAATTCTGTGTGAGAACGGTGCTCAAATTTGCTAAGTTACTTTTAGCACATTCACAACGTGTGACTCTAAAATAAGCTGCATGGTTTCGTTTCTGCCAAGGACATTACAACTGACTGGAGATAAAAGCACCATGCCCCTTTGGCATGTATCAGCACCCGTCAATTTGTTCCTGACGTATCTTTCGCATTTTGCAATAAAACCATTTTACCACCTCTGTGTTTTGCAAGGGAGCCTGATAGTGTCACACCAAGACAGATGAGTACCACACTGGCCTGTGGGCCTGCAGCAATAACTTACATGAACCACGTGTCTGTTTTCTAACCATGTGAGAAATTGTATGCGTGTTCTCCTGCAGTGTGCTTACGTGCGTTTTGAACCCTTGGATTGGCTCTGGCTCAGATGGTATATGTATGATAGATGAGATGACATCTATCACATGTATCAAGATGAGAGTGAGAGGGTAGTGGTCCAGGGCCCTTGTTGCAGAGTAAGGGTGTGCTGAGGCAAGCCTTTGATAAATGATATTTGGTATTTTAAAACCAATCTTTGTGTAACACCAATGTCAGGCAATTACTGTAAGCTATTTTTATGGTTATGTAATGATATATGTTGGTGTCTGTCTTTTTCTTTGTGTGTGTGTGTGTGTGTCTGGGTGTAAATGTGCACCCATGTATTAAAACATCTCATTGTGTAGGGTTGAGTACAGTTGATTATGGTTCAACAGTTCACAATAACTGGACAAATCAACTAGTTTTTGTATTTGTTTCATTGTGTACACCTCTCTTCCTTATCCCCTCTTTCTCTCTCTCTTTTAAAGATTTATGTGCACATAGACAAGAGTCTTTAATTTTACGCCTGGGTAGACCATATACACTATTGCTCCATATTCTTCATGCTTATATCGAATCTGTCGAAGCCCAGGGGGAGAATTGTGGTTTTAAAATGAACATATAGGGGACCCCACCCTCACATTGCTTCATTTAGAAGTGCCATAAATCTCCACCAGCAAGCATCAACACAATTTCTGGTGTCTTATGGCGCAATCTGTTGTCTAAGGCATAATTACAAAGGGTAATACATGAAAAACCATCATGAAAGCATACTGTATAGTCATCCTAATTACATACAGCAGGCTCATGAGTAATGGGGGTGACACGAGACATCAATACAACTACTGCCTCTCATAATAGAAAACACCATTGTTTTACTGTGAGAAAATGGTCAGCATCTATCATGTGAAATCCACTCCGTTTTTCTTTCTTTTTTTCAGGAAGACACTGAGACTTTAAAAAATCTCTTCCTTCTCCTCATCACGTGCAACCATTGTTCAGCCAGGCTAAGGCACTCACTGAAAACCCTCTTAGCCAGAGCCCCTCCTCACCTCTTAGTGAAAGCCATAAGCGTTCGCCATTTTCCCATCTAAATCTCCCTGATCGTCTGTCCGTCTGTCTGTCTTCTCCTTTGCTCCTCTGCTGGTTGCTCTCAGAGGAGACCTCTCTTCTTCATTTGATCAAAATCTTGCTTCTATCTCCTCTTATGTGCTTAAATCTTAACCTGACAAAAGTTTTTTGGCTACAGCTGTATGATTAAAGTTAGAGAAAGGATGTGTTTATGGAAAATAAAAAGAAAAAAAAAAGAACTCTCCCACATGAAAGTTGGACCTCCACATCTTTCCTTGCCAACAAAGGGCACAGTGCTTCCTGCACTGGCACTACACACAGATCATGAAATATGGAATCGTCAGATATGAACGCAGTCACTAGGGATGCTAGGCTGATGTGGCTATAGGTAAAAATGAAACAAACATTGTTTTTTTTTCATCCAGCTGCAGTTTTCCAGACTGGAAAGTTGTTGACCTGTGGCTTCTGACTGCTGTAAAGAGAACAAAATTAGGATTTAATGGAGGATCCCTCCTCAGGGTAGAACAAAGCGATGGTGCACCACTGATGTATGCATGGACTCCTGCAATGGCTGCATCTTTAATCTTGTCTTTCCTCCTTTCCACTTTGTTCTCATAAATGAGTCCTAATGAAAAATCTCATTCCACGCTAAGGTCCACTCCTTATACAAACTTGTTCCTTCGCCAACTCGCCTCACATTCACACCCGTTTCTGCCCCCCCTCCCCCTCCCCCCTCCCGACTCTTCCTCCATTCCTCATTCATCGATCCCTCCATTGTTGACCAGCTCCGTGTGAATAATGTATACCGTGTTCTGAGAGAAGCAACCGAGACATGAATGAAGGTGCTGTATAGGTAGGGGAGCTTAGTGCCTGACTTATTTCTTACCCGTGCTCAGCTGCTTTTGGCAGTTCTGCTTCACTGTAGTCACACATAACACTGGGGGTATACACCCATTCACATGCATATACGTGAATACATGCATGTACACAAAAACAGCACAGTGATCCCATCTTTTTTTGCAGTCTCTGTCCACCCAACCATAGAGATATTGCTCTCAGCCTCCTGTACTGGCTAATAGAACCAATTACTGCACAGCACTGCCTGAGAGCTTCACAGAGGTCCAGGCGCTGACACTCTGTATAGATGTGTGTGTGCGTGTGTGTGTGTATTACAGTATGTTAATGCACTTGTTTTTGTGCGCCTTTGAAAATCTTGCATGGCATGCAGGGATGCTGGAACAGAAAATTCAAGGCCAAAAAGATATATGCTGTTTCCTCTGCCCCCATCAACCCTCCAAGTAAACAGACACAAAACACACACAGATACACGCACACAACTACAATTTTCATGCACAAACCCACGTGCAATGTCAGTCACAATACAGACACTCACATTGAGATTGACCCTGGCGAGATGAGGCTGCAAAGTTTACCCTCAAGAAAAGTAGGTTTGGCGGGGGGATGAAGAGAGAGCTGGAGAGAGAGGGAGAGAGAGAGAAAATGGAGACGGGGAGGGTCTTTCCAAAACAGAAAATAAAAAAAGAGAGAGGGAGAGATGTTGTGAAAAAAAGTACATAGTGATGGAAAACAAGGGGCGATGCAGAGATAGGGTAAGGAGACAAGGCACAGATAGAAAAAGATATAAGACACATTCTAACTGTGAATAACTGCCACTCTGCATTCTAGTAACAGAGCTAACAATTTCCCTTTCTGAAAAGTGTCTCTGGCATTTGGCAGTGAAATGCCACCCATATAAACCAGTTATCATGGCATGAGAGAGCTTTTTAGCTGTAAACTGCCAGCAAGCACAGAGATAGATTATTATAGACTTTGATACCCTGACACTTAAGAGGTCATTATGATGCAGAGCACACATGCACACACGTGCCTGGGTACGTGCGCACACAGACACACAAACACTAAACAAGCAATCATGAGCGAAAATGGCTTGTGAACTGTCTGGTTCTTGTGTCTGAGTGGGTTATGGCTATTCACACAATCTGGAGGGGCCATTATTCACATTGCACCCCACATTCACTACATATTATGGCTATCTGTCTCTATTGTGAAAAATGACAGGGATTTCGGTTCACTGAGCTCGAATAACCCCCCCACCCTTCTCCCCCTCTGTATTTCTGACTCTCTCTCTCTCTCTCTTTGCCTTTCTGTCTCCTCTCTCTCGCTCTCTGTCTGTCTTTCCAGGGCCAGGACGTCCAGCTGCCATTGAGATGTGATTCTCTGGGGTTTCATTTCACTTTGAGAAAGCAACGTACATTACAACAGGTAAGAACATGTGCGCCTGTATGTGTGTGTGCAGGCTTGAATACACACTATGTTGCTACATAATTTTAAACATATTTAACCAGGGATGCTGACTCTAAATGCATTCTTATTTACTGCAGGGGGATAGTCACGAAAATATATACACACACCTGGTGTGTTGTTTTTGCCGACTCTACAGAATGCATTATGCTTTTTTAGAACCCAGTATGACCCAGCGTCTTCCCTGGAGATCTCAGGGTTCCATCTGTGCCAGGAAGTGCTCTAATTGGTCCGACAAATGTGTCCTCTCAAACTGCTAATCCAATCAGATATGACTCAACGAGCTTCAAAAAGAATACAGAGCAGCATGCAATATGCAGTGAGCACAACAAGACGTGAAACAGAATAGAACAGAATAGGTAGTGTATGAAACAGATATTGAATTAATTGCAATCCGCTTGCTGTTCTTTGAAGGCATCAACAGGAGTTTAACCACAAACTCAGACCTTCATCTGCCCATGAAGCCTCTCACTGCAACTTATTTACAGTGTATTTACAGGCTGAGCCGGGACTGTAAAATGTCGAATTTACGAGCTCCTTTTTAATTAGAAATACTGTCTCCTAGAGTCGGGCTGATGAATTGCACATTCAGTTTATTGACGATAGAACAGGGTGCAGTTTTCGGGTATTGACAGCCAGTCAAAGTATCCCGGCAGACATCAGTTTTTCACTAAGAGGAGAAATATGTTGCATCTTTGCTGTATGAAAACCCAGAGGCCATGTTTTCATGTGGGATCTTATTCTTTATCGATTGAATTGGCTCAGAGTAATGTCAGCGAGGGTTACTCTCTCTCTCTCTCTCTCTCTCTCTCTCCTTCTCTCTCCCCCTCTCTCTCTCTCACACACACTTTCTGTGTGGTTTGGCAGTTCGCTGTGTAGTTAGTTAAGTTTTATCTATTTTATGGCCAAGGTCATTTCACTCAAGTGTCCTACCTCTTGAATAAAAAAAATAAAAGAAATTCGCAAGGACATGTGTGGGACAAGTAATTTCAAAATACCAACTGTGTGAAAAGACTGAGTAGTTTGGAGATAGGCATAGTTATTTTTCTTTTTTTTTAAAACACGTTTTACAACAGAGGTTGAGTCAGTGTAGTTGATTAATGTGTTTTTGGTTTAAGCTTGTATTTTTATTACTTTATTGTAACCTTTGTGTGCATGTGTGGGGTGTGTGTGTGGTGTACATGAGCTTAATGGACATTATGTCCATTTTAATGCACTTCCTGTCCAGTGTGTGTCACCCTGCATGGTTTCCTTCCTTGACTCTCATATGACTCTGAATACTTGCTTTGAAATCTAATTTTGTTATATCAAGGCTGCATTTTGTCTTTATTTCTCTGGAACAATGACTGAATAGAAAGAACAACAGGAAAGGGGACATATCATTCTTCGTATGGGGGATGTGCTTTTTTCTCCGACTGAAACAGGTGTTTCCCGCTCCGCATGCACAAACACACAACCTTCATTTACCACATTACTAATGAGAGCGCAGATTGAAATACAATCCCTATCAGTTTCATTGGTTAAACAACAGTCACACAGCGGTACGGTACATATATGCATGAAGAGATAAGCAGTTAAACACTCATCTGGACATGGTGCATTTATTAGACATACAGACTTCAAACTGAACTGAAGAAAAGCGACTTTCTCAACAAGGTTATCTTTTTGTGAAACATGCATTTTGTACAAGTGGTGAAGAAATATTTAATTGACAAAATCCAGGATAGAACAAGAGACATAATCCTGGGCACATATTTTTTAAAGAGATGAATTAAACATAAAATAAATAAAACGCTAATTAAAATATTAAAATAATAAATAGTGCAGCTGTGGCAGCCCTTGCAGAGTCACACGCGCACAAACGCACACAAACCCTCCTTTGCTCCCCTGTCACCACCCCCAGTGAATACAAGCTTATTGTCTTAAAATGTGACCCCTGCCTTGAGAGGAGAGGCCTTTGTTCTAAGACAATAGAGTCCATATTGTAAACCATGCCAGTCAATGCCGAACACACAGCTGCCAGAGAATGGGTGCAGATTGTCCAGGGTCCAAGTTGAAGGCTTTGAGGCAGGCACTTGTGGCGTGTGTGTGTGTGAGTGTGTTTGTTTGTGCCTGTGTATTTTTGTCTGTACTGTTTGTATCTGTAAGATGCAAGCCTGTTTCCCAGAATCAGCAGATGGGCCTGTGCAATTAGACTCAGCCTTCTTCCCTTGTGTGCACACATGTACGCGTGCACACAAACCCACACAGCCACACGCATCCACACAGAAACACACCCAGGGCTGGGGCATGAAGCAGATGTCTCTGAAACACTAGACCTGACAGATACTGTAATGGAGGAGGAAACTGAGGAATGGGAACAGAGTTGCCAGGGCAACAATGAAACATCACTCAAAAAGTTAATCTACCTATATACTGTCTGTCTGCTTAAAGCTGGGTGATCAATCTATAATTCACTGACTTTCAGCAAAATCATATGATGATGACATATTGTGTTGTTGCTCTATCTATCTATCTATCTATCTATCTATCTATCTATCTATCTATCTATCTATCTATCTATCTATCTATCTATC
>JBBMJY010000020.1:12680223-12693925 GCA_037833715.1 Toxotes lorentzi | reverse complement strand
TATCTATCTATCTATCTATCTATCTATCTATCTATCTATCTATCTATCTATCTATCTATCTATCTATCTATCATAAACAGAGGTAGAAGACCACCTGACTATCTCAGTACACCATCTCCACATTTAGCCTCACCATTCATGTATTGACCTGCAGTAACAGATCAGGCTCAGAGGACGTGAGCTTGTGACTGAAAGGTCACGGTTTAAAATCTGAGAAGTACTGTGAAAATCCTGGCAGTTTAAATCCCTCAACAACTGCCATCAGGGCTGTGACCTCTGGGCACTTAACCTTTAAATGTTCCAGTGGAGCAGCTCAGTGCCCAATAGTGCGAGACTGTGTGGCTGTGCTGTGCAGTTCCCAGGTGTGATTGTGTTAATGTGGGAGTGCGGTCGGGCCTTCTTTCCTCTCAGCTACAAGCCCTTAGACGTTCATGCAAACACGAATGTGTTCTTTCTCAGACAATGAGCCACGCTAAATAAGGCTTATGACTTGATAGCTTACAAATGTGAGGCATTTTCGGATATTATTCCAGCTTTCTGGTGGTAACTGTTTCCTTGTTAATTTGGTGTGCAGCATCAGTGACAGCGTCAGGATAAACAACAGGATTCTGTTGATCCTAGGTTTGCTGTTTATTGCTGATGTATGATATATTACCATTTCTGCTGCCTGGTGGCTCAGTATCCTGTTGACTGTGCTAAAGATACCTGTCTGTCCCTTATGCTCTTTTTTTCCCTCCTAAGATCGAGACAGGGCACCAGGGGAGCAAGCACTTACACACACACACACACACCTGCACACACACCTTATCAAACACATCTGCACACTGACGTCAACGCGTGAACAAAGACTCACACGTACACCACTTATAAACACAAATACATTGCCACCTGAGTGCAGTGGTACAACCCCCCACGCACCCTCCACAACACAGACACACACGTACACACAAGCACATAGACACACACACACATTTGACAACAGGGAATAGCCCATAGAGATGCTCTTTGTCAACAACTTGGAAGAAAGCAGCTATTTAGGGCCACTGTATTCCTGGAAGGATAAGCCATCTTATTTGTGTGAAGCAAAACAAGTTATGGCAGTTACTATCACTCTCTTCTCCTGTTTGTGTGTGCTTATGAACCGGTGCTAATTATGTAGAGCTGTCTATATTGTGAATGTAGATTTCCAATGGGCTTGGTGTGATGATTAGCAGATGCACTCACAGATGTTTTCCCTCCATGCGTCTGTTTACCAGTTCAATTGTCCCTGTCGCATACTGTAGAGATTTGTTGTTTTATTTGGGTGCTTCAACATAGATTTCAACAAAAACACTAGTTAGTGAAGTATTACAGGCTCGTGTTAACTCTGTTCTTGCCGGCTCCAGAAAACCAGAAATAATAAGAAAAGATGCAGAATCCAAAGGCCTCTGTATGTAACCCTCAAATTCAGCTCATGTTTTCGGAACTTGAATCTATCCAGATTTACTACAATTTTGAAGGGGAATCGATTTTCATGACCTCTAGCTAAAAGCTGAATATAAGATTTGCGCAGCATAAGATACATTTTTGAACAAGTACTCCTCACTGGTACAATTAAGCATTGATGAAACAAGTGGTGAAGTACTTTTGCACACCCTAGTTTTCTTTTATTTGGACTGTACAACTTCATAACAATAAATTATGCTTTCAGTATTTCTGTACTATAACACTATAAAATATAGTATAAATTGCGCACAATGTACAATAAGTGGAAAAAAAAGAAAATATGTGTATGTTTGCAACAGTAAAGAACACCAAACAAAGCAAAAACAACATAGTGTATATAAAATATGACATATTACGTATAACTCAACATCACATGCAGAACACGATAAACATTCAAAAATCTATTACAGAATGGAGATACACAGTAACAGTTGGGGTCCACCCACTGCTCCTTTGAATTACTGTATTTTCAATCCATCTGCCTGCGCTGGTTTGTTGATTGGAATACATCAGCACACCAGGGATATGAAACTGCAATAAGATCCAGACCTCTACCCTGCGTGATTTGAATATGAAATGATTAGATTATTGATTTTGGTTATTTGGGTCTCCCGCCCGAGGTGATATTGTGGCAGCACAATCACTATAGCTGACATTTAGCACTGTGTTTACCTTTGCTGTCTCCATTGATTGCTTCAAAATCACCACCCATACATCCTGCTGGAGCTCATTGTATCATCAGTTTATGCTATTTCAGAAAAGTGATGGATACAGCTTATCAAAAATGCAACAGTTGTGGTCTCTGCCGGTGCAGAAAATAACCACATTGCATGGCAATCATAGAACAGTGGTTCTTACAGGTTTGCATTTCAAACACCATTGAATAACATTATAAATGCCATTATAAAAATAGTGGATACAATGCATATAGGGGTTGGATCACTATAAAATAGGTCTTTAACATATGTTTGATAGCACAAAAATGATATTTATAGCTTTCTCCAGGAGACTGGTGATGGTTTGAGCTTAAATCCAGTGATATGTCAAATCATTTTTACCCTGCAAGCTGAAAACTAAAGCTCAGCCACAGCCCAGCAGGGAACAGTAATAAGTTTTGATTTTTATGTATTAATGTTCCAAGTACATTTCTTGCACTGAATAAGCACCGCTGCACCTCTTCAATCTCAGTAAACTTTGAAGAAAATCTCTTCTTCAGTTCAGATTTTCGATTTTGTTTCTGGAGAGAAGTGAAAATGTAATATCTAACAAAAGTGTTTGCTGACAAATATTCCCATATCACTGTGGACATCTGTCATGGGACATTTTACACAAATCATTGCTCTGAGCAGCACAGCCGTCAAAGTGACTCAAAATGATTGTAGTTTTAACGTTATTCTACTATATCTGTGAAGGAAATCGTTCTTTTTGTGTCCCCAGCACATTTTCTTATGCTGGAGCCAAAGTGACAGTCTGCAAATGAATGTACTCTCCTCTCAGTTAGATCTCTCTGTATTTCCAATGCCATTTTGACAATCCAGCGTTAAGTGCCTCCTTTTATATTTATATACCAGTGTTGGTACTTATGCATTATTAAATTATGAACAGGTCCCAGTAAGCGCCCCAGAAAGGCCTTTTTGAATAAATATTTCAAGACTCTGATATACACAGTTCATATCTGCTCTGCAGTGCAAGAGGCAAAGGTTTGGTTCTAATGTCTCATGCAGAAATCACTTTTTTTTTTCTAACTAAATCAGTGATTCTACATTCAGACAGAGTTTTTGAACTTTAGTTTGCTGATTCTGAGCAAATCTTTTTGTTTGCATGTGTGTGTATTTCTGGGAAAGTATCTAGCATTTGGACATGCAAAAAACAAACGGCCTGAGTAGGAATCTCATTATCTAGGTCCTGAGAATCTTCAGAAGTCCTCTTTGCGAGGTTATTTTGAAATGGAGAACAATGGCTGTAGGGGACCTGTAGATTTTAATTTTCTTTACAGAGTAACAGAGGGAGCTGGATTGACAGGGTGCATGATAGAGGGGACAGAGGAGGCATCATGAGAGAAGAGACAGAATTAAAGAAAAAGGCAGCAAGCAGAGAGGTAAACAAGACCGGATGGAGGATAACAAAAAGGGATAAAAGTAAATGGAGGAAGTGAATGGAACTGAAAAAAAAAACTGATAAATGGACGGAAAAGTGCAAAAACGAGCACATTTGAGCATTTCAGAGTGTTGTCCTGCTAACGGAGCCTGGCACTTTCACGAGGGTTTAAATTTAGGCCATGAGTGTCATATCCTGCCTGTTTGTCTGCCTCCTCTTTAATGCAGCATCATTCACTGCTGAGGTGGCTGTTCTCTGTACTGTACAGCACAACTTTCTCCCTTCTCTCTCTTCTTCTCTCACAAACACAATCACACGCACACACAAACTTTGCCTCTCTCTGCCTCTGGCTTTAAGGCATGGCTTTGACGGATCCATTGTGACAGTACTGGGTTTAGAGCACAGTGACAGAGAGGAAGAGAGGGAGATGGCGATGGGGGAGAGAAAGGGTGGTATGAAGGAAAAGACAGATGAATCAAAGGGAGGAAAACAACAGCAGTGGCAGTGGAATCAACATCACTGCATCTCTAGTTGACATAATTGATTGTATCAGAGGCAGTTTTGTAAACCATTAACTTCCCCCTTATGGGTTACCCTGCTGCACTGTCATGCGGAATTGAAAGGCTGCACACACGTGTGTGCAAATGTATGACTGTATCCTTGTTTGTGTATTTGCATGTGGCTCCGTTGTTTGTTTTGTACATTCAATTTTGTTTTGTTTTTCTTCTTTTGTCTCTAGCCAAGGATACCTGAATGAATCAGCCCACTCTAGAAGACCAATGTTGGTCAGGCACGAGGAGTGATGAGAAATTTGCTACAATGAAATTTGCTATATGCTGCTATGCTAGATCGCATTACAAAGTCAGATAACAGTGACAGGAACAAGGTTAGAAATTAGAAACAAGTTAAGGAAAAAAGGGTTTGAAGCTGCATAACAGATAAGAAGAAATAAGTAATTGTCAGATGAAATCAGACACTGTACGGACAATCTAAAGGACATCTCAGCTAAGCTAATTAGCTTTTAACAAGACTATTTTATTTGATGTTACTTTTTTTCTCCATCATGATTACATTTAGCTCCTGCATATTTATATGGTAAAACAAATCCAAAAATTAAAATTCAAACATTAAAGCATTAAAGTTGATTTCCAGTGATAGGAAACAGGTCTGTTTCAATAAACAGACCTGTTAGCAATAAAGACTCTCCACCATGTTTAGACAATCTAAAATATATCTTAGACTGGGTGGTTAGCTTTTAGCAAAACTAGTTTATCTGTTTGTCTTTTTTCAATAACCAAAATATTGGAGGATCAAAATTGATTTGCAGTGACAGGAAACAGGTGAGGAAAAATCTGTGAATTAAAAGTACGGATAAAAGTACGACTCCATGTTTGGACAATCTAAAGGGAATCCTAGCTAGGCTAGTTAACTTTTAGCAGGATTCATTTATCTGCTTTTATTTTTTTCTCCTTTGTGAACACATTTAGCTACTGCAACAAAACCCAGTATCAAAATGATGGAGCGACAAGAAACAGGTTATAAAGAGGACTGTAAATTAACTTTAGTTTAGGTTAGTTGTGACTGCACTCCAGCTAACTGACTGCAGTCCAGCTAACTGGAGTGCAGTCACTGCAGGCTGATTTTAACTGCCATCTTGCATGTTGTTGTTGCTGTTGCTGTTGTTGTTGTTGTTGTTTTTGAATATTGTATACTGTGGCATTTGATTTATATATGGTAAATTTGTTGTCAGATTCTGCTCTTTTCAATTCTGACCAAATACGTAGCAGGTCTCTGTGTTCTGGCTATGTAGGGCGATGTGTTTTCAAGTTGTGCCATTTTATTTCACACATATTTGTCCTGTTAGATGCAACAGTTGATCTCTTTAAACCAGTTTTATCCGTCTTTAGATTTTGTTTTATGTTTTATTTATCTTTGTCCAAATATTAGCTGGTACAGATGGACAGGGAAGAAAAAGATAAACGCTTGAGGTTATGAACTTGTTTTAAGATTCTCCTCAACTCACTCTGATCGCTTTTGGCACTTCCTCCCTCTCGCTTGTCTCTGTCCCCATCCCTCTGTCACTCCTCCTTTATCCCATCTTTCCATCTCTATCTTCCTCAGCCTTTTTCCTTTCTGACCTCATCCATGTATCTCTCCCTTCATCTGCTTCCCCCGTCTCATATCCTTCATCTTCTCTTCTATCCCTACCCCTCCTCTCTCCTCCACTCCTTCGCCTTGTTCCATTCTTCCCAGCACATCTCCGCTTTAGCCCGTCTGGTCTCATGAGGGAGGGAGGGCACGTAGAGTTGATTAGACTGGAGCATTAGAAAGTTCAGAGCAGAACAGAGCGTGGTGTCTAGCCCGCCAGGCGGTGAGGAATCAAAACGGCAGTGCCTTACATACGAGGTCGTCGGCGGTGGATTTTCAGGGTGGTTTCGGTGCATCGGATTTCTGGGAGCGTCCTCAGAGCAGCCAGAGGCAGCCATGCGGAAACTGCAGTGGTCCGGTCAAAGCCAGAACCTCCCCAGACGCAATTTTCTGACGGGCACAGAATGTCTAACATGGAGGGAGAGGATGAGGTGCTCAGCCCAGAGCTTTGAACTATTTTGAGTGAAAATGATTTTAAAGGGATAGATCTTTTTAAAATGAAAACGTACCAGAGTCTTTCTCATGCTAAATACAAAGGAGGGCAAATTCAGCCTTGCTCTGTTCTGTCACAGTCCATTATCCATGATCATAACATGTTGAATCAGAATAAAGACTTTGATTAAATTATTTAAAAAGGGGCTATGAAAGCATAATGTGAATGAAAATTAAAACCAACAAAGAGTGCAATTACAAATATCAACCTTTGTAGTACACAGGAGTACACAGTGCTAAACTGCTGTCATTCATTTTTCAGTGAGGATTTTAAATTGAGACCACCATGACCAAAACATGCTACACTCATGTGGGGGTGACCTATACCTTTAAGGCTACACTCCAGCACTCTGCAGTTATTTGCTGTGAAGCCACACAAAGGATTTACAACCAGCCCTTTATGAAATAAATTGCCAGCCAGGCCACTTGTCTTCAGGGGATGATGTGCACATTCCTACAGTGAACCAGCCCCTCACCCACCTACTCCATGTGTGCACACTCGCCTTTGTGCATATACTGTACATGTTAGGAAATAGCCAATGGGTGCAGCCATACTGCATCTGGCAACACCAGACAGTTGTATGGATTCAAAATGAGAGATACAAGCTGACATGACTGTTTGTCTTGTTGAGTTAAGACTTGGCCAGCACAAACATGTGACATTGTGTGTGTGTCATTATTAATTGTGATTTTAATGTGGTCCGAGCGGGCTTGTATGTGAACCCTCCCCAAAAGACCCCCCACATGCAACAGTATGGATACATGTTGTGGCCGACATGTCAAGGCATTCAAAGTGTCGGGAGCTGACAGTATGTTTTCCCTTAGCCTCTGGTCACTCACTACTAATCAGTATCTTAGGCTTCATCAGTGCAGGGCAATTATGAGGGCGGGCTTTCTATTCGAAAATCACTCATGGTGGTTTGAGTGTGTGTGTATGCATGTTGCATGTGTGTGTCTTTGCTTGCATCGTTCATACTTGCTGTGGATGTGGGCACATTTGCTTGTTTTCGTGTGTATGTGTGTGCTTGTGTCTTATGTCTCTCATTATAGGCCACAGGCCAGACTCCCACCAGGTCTTATCCTGATTAGTCATCTCTTCAGCTCCACACGGCCAAATTAGCTACCTGAATTTGTGTGTTTGTGTGTGTCTGTGTGTGTGTGTGTGTGAGTGTGTGCGTGTGCATGGTCATTCTAATCAAAATTCTCCCAGCCTGTCTACCTGCGCTGATGATAATTTGCCACACTACCCATTCCCACTCACACTCTGTCACCCACACAACCTCATTCAATACCTCTCCATCACACACACAAACAAAAGCTCTCACTCACTCACACACACAGAAATGGTCCATAGTGGTTAAACCTACCCTAGCAAGCCAACTGGAGGTAATTTACCGTAGCTTGGCGGACACATGCCATTTTACTGAACATGGTGCATGGCCCCCTGAGCTTTGTTCCGCTCAGACTTCTCTCCAACAGAGCAAAGAATGAACAACTGAAGAGACTAAAGAGAGGGAAGAAAAGAACAGGTGAAGAAAAACTAAATGAAGAAAAATGGCAAGGGAAAAAAGCATGCTTAAGCTACCGAGCTTCCTCCTGTGCAATTATAACCTGGTATGCACAGCTAATTGGCATGATGAAATATATATGTATCTAATAAAGCATTTGAAGATATACAGCCTGAGACTACATTGAACATCTCTCATATTTTCATGTAAACCTGGAAATAATCAGAAAGTTTGAGAATTCAGAAACATTAAACATAAATAAATAAATAAAAGTAGTTATGCCATTTAAAATAAAGACGATTCTGCGCTATTTTTAAGTCAGCAATCAAATTCAAGCAAATTTGTGGCATTAAATGGTGTTCATTTAATGCCACAAATTTGTGGAAACTTTGTGGAAAGTCAGATTTCTTTGAGTTGTATCTCTTGCATTGAAGCGTGCTGTCAGATGAAACTCAGGTGGATTTAATTTCCTCGTCAGAGGCTCGTTCAAGTAGCTCAACTTGCAGGCCGTGTTCACCTGTTATAAATAAGGCTGTGCCTCAAGTTTCCAGCAGATCTTTGCTCACTAAGTAGCATTGCAATAGTGGGGAAAAAATGGCATCAGAAGTAAAAGAAAGTGTCAGAAGTCAAATTGTTATTCTAAGCAAAGAGCAGTCAGCGTCAAACCATGGCTAGACTAAAGGTTTCTAAGGGGGCAGTGCAGAACTCTAATCTGCTTTGCAGAAACTGGATCAGTTGTATCCATAGTGTGATCAGGCAGACCAAAAGTGACCACACCATCAGAAGATCAATACATCAAGCTTAGTTCCGTCAGAGGTAGAAAAACAACTTCACCACAGATACAGAATGTGCTAACTAAAGAACTCAAGACTCCAATCAGCAAAGGTAGTGGAAATATTCAAGACTGTGGGGTGTTTTGCCTTCTCTGGAGTTGGATACCTTCACCGAATTGATTACACCCTGACCAAAGAGAAGTACCACTCCATTCTTCAGATACATGCTACACCCTCAGGTTTGCATCTTTGTGGAGAAGGATTCATACTGCAGCAGGATAATGACCCCCAAACACACCTCAGAGCCTTACAAGAAATACTTGAAAACCAAAGGAGACCAAGGAGTCGTGACTGTCGTGGACAGTCACCTGACCCAAACCCCACTGAACATTTATGGGGACACTTGAAAGCTTTTTGTGGTGTCACAGAATGTTCAGAAAGCTGAACATTCTGTGACACCACAAAAAGCAGTTTGGAACATTGTCGGATTATGCTGGGAGAACATGGGTCATCAGGTTTTGCACAAACTTGTGTAGTCCATGCTAGCTGAATGATCCTTCCTGGTTTTCTTTCACTCTAATTAGGGAAAACATGTAAACACTGTTACAGATGGACTACGGAATTTTTGTAGCATTTACATGTTTTTCTTTTTCGGTTTTAGTTTTTATTATATAATTATTTTTCTCATTTTAGTTTTTCAGCTACACTAAAATTTACTGTGTTGACAGCTTTTTACTAATGTGACTTGAACACACATACACACAGTATTCATTAAGGCATACACACAGGGTACTACAAACCCAGCATGGACACATTTGAGACTCTGTGCCTGGAGGCTGAGGGAGCAGGGCATCTGGTCTCCTAGTGATAAGTGTGTATGTGTGTGAATGTGTGTGTCTGTTTGTGTGTATGTGTATGTGTACATGTCTTTCTATGGCTGTGTGGACAAATTTTGGTTTTTAACTATTGTGGTGAGGACACTGGCTTTGTTCGGTCCTCAAAACTTCAGAAGGCTGTATGAGGGTCGAGGCTTTAGGGTTCAGGTTAGAAATAGGTTTAAGCTGGGGCTAGGGAACAGTGTTAGGGTTGGGCATTTAATTGCAATGGTTAAGGTTTGGGCAAGGGACTTGGGAGTGCATTATGTCAAGGTGCGTCCTCACAACTATAGAAATACCAACGTGTGTGTGCGTGTGCCTGTGTGCGTGTATGTGTGTGTGTAAGACGTGCGTTGACAAGGTAGCCCAGTCCGGTCAGCACTCATTAGTGAAAGAGAGAATCCCCGAATGAGGACTGCTGTGACAGGCAGGACTCTTGTTAAGGGACTGTATACACACACACACACACACACACAGGGTCAGGCTGCCTCGGTGCACAGAATCAGCCTAACATCAATTAGTTCATGGATGCATGCAATATAGTCTGTGAGTGCAGTGGCCCCGGCAACAGCTCTGTTTATGCCGACCCTGTAGGAAATGAAGATTCAGGGCAGGAAAATAAAGGACACTGAAACAAAGTCACTTACGCATGCAACCCTATTGAAGAGCAGATTGTCCTAGTGGTACACTAAATAACAGGCTCCTGTAGAGAAACAGCTAACTATATTTAATAAGATCATGCTAACCTCATTTAGATTGGAACTGTTGTTTTGTCACAGATATTGAGAATTTTAGGTACAATAAACTTTGTTTGCAAAACAGTCTGAAAGAAAATTTAATGTATGTTTATATGTGAGGTATAATTAATAGACGTCTACCTAGCAGATATAACTGGGGCAGAGATGGATAGAAACAGCAGGTAAATCAAAGGACTTGGATCCAGAGACAGCTATTTGTTTTGGTCTGATCCTGCTTATTAGTTGATGTTTTGCTCAGTTTTATGCAGATGCTGCTTATCTGCCAGGCAGGATCTCCACCGAGATGTAAACTAGCTCAGGGTAGGAAATACTCAGTTCATTTAAAATATATGACTCGATTATTTCATCATTTTAACAGTGAGTGGATTCAGAAGGGGCATGCAATGTTTGCCAAACCTTATGAGCTCGATCGACCGACGAATACAGGACCGTGTAAACACATCACATATGTTCTGATAATTAGCACCATTACTGGCTGTTTATTCATAATATATTAACCAATCAACACATTAAGATAATTAAAAGGAACATGTTGGAGAGACAGGGAAATGCTTTGGGCGATCACCATTGTCAATGCATTGTGGACTCTGTAGATGGAGCATATTTTTACGTCATTATCTGAACATATGGGAGCACGTAGCCCTGCTGAATTATGAACATAACTTGAGTGATTGAGTTTGGATTAGTCCTGGACTGCTCGAGGCTGTCACACAACTATTGTCTGTGAAGGCACTGTGAGCGCTGGTGGAAATGAGAGGGTTAATTAACTAATGGGTGAGATGGTGGTGGAGCATACGGTGTGATGGAATAGCTTTTGAATTATGGAACAGTGGAATGCTGTGACTGGTGGCGTTCGGCCATATGTCAGTGTATGCCTCCTGTGTCTAGCTGGGGACAGCTGGTCAGATTGCTCATGTTCAACTGAGTTAGGGACCAATCAATCAAAATGGGGCAGCTTGTTGAGTTGTTTAAGCGGGGGCAAGAATAAAGCAGGGAGTCTATTGTGATTCTATCACTTTGGTGCCATTAGGGATTTGTCAGGAACTGTTAGCATATATGAAATCACTCTCCGATGGAACCAGTTGCACCACCTGATATTTATAAAGCTGAATATAAAATCTCACTCTGTTAGTTCTGTTTTGGTGTATGTAACAAAACTGTGCTGCCATTTTGACCAGCACCTTATTGAAAAATAGATTTTGGAATCAAGAGACCGGCCTTGTTAAAGAGAGGTCACATGTGAAAGAAAAATGTCAGGAAGCTGTTCAGCATCTTCGCGATGTTTCTCACATTCACAGGTCAGTGTTGTTGGATTTTTAAGCTCATGAAAAGAAAATGGTAGTTAAAGCATGTGTTCCTGCCTTTTAGCTGATGGCAGACCTTTGCAGCCTTGTGAAATGGAAATGTATGGATTTTTGCCAGTGAATCAGAGGTTGTATTTTGAAAATAAAACAAAAGAATGACCTTCCAGTGCATACTAAAAAGTATTTTTCCACTATTCAGAGCAAAAAATAAAGTATATATATATATATAAGATTAAAGTCCAGAACAAATTAACTGACTGGATAAAATGTTTGATGATTTTATGCTAGAATGCAAATAGAATTTTCTCCTACAATTGTCCAGAAGCTGGTAAAATTAATCTATGCCTGTGTTTTTTATCACGGTAATTTTAAAGTAATTTTCAATTTCGAGGATTTATTTTGACATCCTAAAAAGAACAGAGTCAATAAAACCCCAGATGACTACACAGTTCTTATCCTGATGTTTGTCTCTGGTATGGGTCTGTTCCCAGAGATTCTGATTCTGCAGTGTACATGTGCCTCTGGGTACATTTGTCTATCTGTCCTGTCTGCAGCATGAGGCTTTTTGTCACTGTAGATGTTCAGAAGATGCATTATGCATATGTAGTATGTCTCTGGCGGTTATAGAAAGCTCTGTGTCATTCTGACAGTTTCTGTACATAAAAAAATATGGTATTCTTGTAACAGTAGTTGTAGCGATCCAAAAATATCATCATCAAAAATATCATATAAGGGAAAGACTGTGCCAAAGGAGCTTTGTGCCTTCACAGCATGGCACGACGGAGATAGCTGGCTATTGTCTTAGTCTCTGCTGGGCCAAAATGATATGGTCACACTGATCAATAGTCTCTGTTACACATGATGTATTTCCCATGGCTCTGGCTGTCTGTTTCACTCCATCTGTCCCTGGCTGTCGCAAAATTTCTGCTGCCTCTCTCTCTCTCGGTCAGACGCACACACACGAGCACGACATGCCTTTTTATTTGGAGCTTGGTATGGGTTCCCTTGAGAACAGTGAACATGTAGGCACAAAATAAGGCTGCTGTTACCTTTGAACTGTTACTATGAAAAATTATGTTTATTTGACGTCAGCCAGGATGATTGCATAATGACTTAGGGATGCACTGACCCCCTCCTGCTAACTTAAAAAAGCATATGTCCAAACACTCTGAGGAAATGGGTAAACATCCTAATTTTTTTCAAGATTAAAGAACTGTGAATTTGTTAACATTGGAAGAAAGTGAATTAGTAGTTGGATGAGCAAGTGGGAGAGTGAGCTTAATCGGTTTAGAAAAAAAAGATGGAGAAATGATGCTTACCAGTCTGTCGTTGCTGTAACTAATCTCAGAGACCATCCTCTTATTAATTGTTTATCGGTGATAGACCATGAAATGAACAATTAGATTGGAACATCAATACATTTCACACTTTGATGCTGATGTGGAAAACCAAGTGAAGTGAATCCTAATACAGACAGCAGCATCATTATTCAAACATTAAGCACAATTACATTATGTTTTTTTTATTTTTTTTATTCAAGGTCAGCATTTAGCATTTAGTATTGTATTTCTGTCACAGATTTTTGTTCATGGATTACTTGGCTTATAACCTGTTGTCTCGTGAAATATGCATTTGTTTCCCTGTTTTGTTAGTGTTACACGTACAGTATCACCTCATTATTATTCCAGCTGTATATCGAGCTGTAAATGCTACAAAAGTCAGAACAACGCTTGACAACTTTAGATACAGTTACAGCATAATGTAAGATCATCTGAGGCCTAAACACAAGAAAAAACAACTCAGAGACGTATGAACTGCTTAGCTGCGTCTTATATAAACGAATATGGAATTAGAATTAGTTCTGCAAGTATTGTAAGTAACAAAAGGTACAATCTTTGCAATATAGCAGTGTGTGCACATGAATTTGAAGGGATCAGGCTGACAATTTTTCACCTTAGCTTATTGTACTTTTCATTGATTGACACCTCTGTATACAGTGCACTAATAAATATTCTCTATAGGAAGGGTGTATTCGCCACCACCACTGCAAATGCACAGAACAATTTCCTCCGCATATTCTAGAAAGGTGAATCATACTGTGTTAGGCTGGAGTTGTTATACGGTTTTGATAACGACCATTTGAGTTTCTATTAGGCAGCTTTATCATACCACGCTCACTGTATTTCTGTCATGACTAGCCCCTAAGAGGGGCTGTTTTCTGAACACTTTTTGTTAAGAACTCTTTTGTGGACATTTTCAGTC
>JBBMJY010000020.1:12669308-12680123 GCA_037833715.1 Toxotes lorentzi | reverse complement strand
TTGGGTTTTGCTTTTTGCTCAGTCTTCCTCCTCGCTAAGAGTGATTTTGTGTTTCACGTTTTGTACTTTTGCTTTTGCGTGCTTTTCCCTTTTATGGGTGCTTATTGTTTGCTACTTTGTAAATAATGACTGATTTAAAATTTAGATTCTCGCCTTGGAGTCGTGCATTTGGGTTCAGGTCCTAGCTCAGTCGTGACAATTTTTCTCAGTATCATTTAAGATATGATAGAGATAGGTTACTGTCTGGTCCTGGGTGACATATGTCTACAGGAAGCTGCACTGACCTTAGTAAAGTGCTGTTTGTTAAAACATCAATCTGCCATAAGTAAACAGAGATGCTTTCTGATGATACTTGTATTAGCAGCTGAAGGATTTGGGGTTGGAGGTGGGTGATGAGGGGAGCTGGGGGGGTTCAGTGTCTGTGTGTAAGCGTGTGTGTGTGATACCGATAGTATGAAGATGTGTTCCTTATACAGATACCGTGTGTCCACTACATAGAGATAAGGCCTGTTAACTTGTTTGGATGTGGCACCCAAATGAGCAAATCCTATCTGTGTGTCCATTTGCAGGCCTGTATGGTGTCAGGAACACTGAGCTGTGAGAGAAACAGCTCACCACAAGACCGTCTGGGCTCAGCAGGAAGTACCACCATATCTACTTCCAGGTCAACCTCAGACGTCATGTGGATCAGATGCCTGCTCTTCGTCTCGACCTTGTTTGCTCCATTTGCCATCGGTAAGATACGAGACCACACATGTTATACAGATAAACATACACTGACATCCAGGGCACTTTTTGACACTGTGCCACAGACGCTGAGAAGATTTTGTAACATGTCACAGTAGGAAAGGCACAGGTGGAAATTATAAAGCGAATGACGGCTGAATTCCATTTATGGATGCTTCAGTTTCAGGGTCCTGCTATCAAGCATGCTGACTCACTGTCACACTGTTGTGGCTCATAGAATGTTATTGGTAACACCTGTGCTTCTACTATGAAAAGTAAAAATGTTTGTTGAGATAAAAGGCTATTGTGTTAGTTTCTATGTTCAGAAACACAAACACACTGTTATTCATTTTACATGTATATGCTGTCTTTTTGCTTTGCACAATTACATCTTACACACACACACACACACACACACACACATTTAAACTGCAGACACATGCACAGTGCAGATGCAGCCCCAGTAGGTTGTCTGTATATTTCCTCCTCTCCCCTGTGTTGGTGGGCTTTGAAGACTCCTAGAGGGAGCTGTGGCCCACTTGGACTTAATCCTATTAATGGCTGCTGTCAATCACACAGTTGTGAGAAAAAAACTGCCGCACACGTGCAGACACGATCCAACACACACAGACACGCCCCAGCATTTACTTGTTCACATGACTCCTGACATACATGCACACAGATCATATACTTTAAACACTGAAATAAACAAGATCCCCCTTAAAAACACACACATAAACACACTCAAGCACACACAGTGCTCACAGGCAGCCACTTACACACAGAAACACCAAGGGCTTTGCTTTAGCACCAAGAGATGAGTTTCAGTCAAAGGTATTTGCATCAATGTCTAAAGAATAAGTCGACATATGCAAATGATGCTGTTTATACTTAGCAAGGATTAGTTGAAACAAAGACAGTTTAGCTTGAGGACACGCAGTAGCAAGCGCTCAATCTTCTCCGCCGAGCTGTGTCTTGTCATTATTTCAGGGTTATGTGAAGACATATATTGTAAAAGAGAATAGGAAAGCATGATTTTTTTTTTTTTTTTTAACAAAAATCACAAAAAATAGTGTTTTGTTTTTTTTTCCAGGGGTTAGAGAATTTTTCTGGAAAGAACACTGTTAAACCTGACAGAGTGGGCTTGTTGGTCATGTTACTGGAAGTTGGAGATGGAAAAAATGATACAATCACACAATGAACATTACTGCACAGTACCTCAAACAAAGTATGACAAATATGTGCACTTTTCACAGTGGTAAAGGGAGGATAAGGCTGTTGTTACTCTTTATTTTTCTTGTCAACAAATACCATTAAAAGACAACAACCAACAATGTGTTAGTCTTCCTCGCAATACTTTATCGCAATACTACGTCTTCCCAGCTCTTTCTGTGTCCCCGAGGCTATTTGTTCCTGGATAAATCCTCCAAAACAGGTCACAGATGTATGATTTCATTTAAATAAAATAAGTAATTTCTCCTACAGCTGGGCACTGCAATTTTACAACTCCAACAGAACTAAAGAGTGCATTTGTTGCATCCCATTTTCAGCCATGGAATAATACATTTCAAAATAAAGTAGAATATCCATGATCAACCTAGCGAAGAAACTTATCACTCAGTGCAACTCATTTATGGGTTTATAATAGTTTTTGGACAATGATACAAAAAAAATCTGCACCCTCTGATCTGTGCACCACTCATTTACTGAGTTTAAGCATCCGAAGGTAAGAGGTTACCTAACCAAGAGTTAGCCACAATAAAACTGCACAGGCTGGATTGTGCAGATGGTTTTCCTATCATTCGCTGAATCACAGCTCCAGCACGTCAAATAGGCCTTTCTTTCACGAGAAGCAATTTATACTTGACTTAAATGTTTTTTGTTTTTGTTTTTCTAATAACAATGCAGGCACAGAGGCAAAAGCTAAATCAGGCTTTGGCTACAAATGCAGTACTTGTTTGTAGATTCAGTTCATTGTTGTTTTTGGTCTTTTCATGGGATTTATTGACAATAAGAAATACATAGAATATTACCAGCCTTATCCTTTAAAATCGCTTTAAAAATGTGTTGTTTTTGCTCTAACTCAGAAGATCCCCGTTTCAGACACCATCACTGGCCAAACACTTTGGCAGTTCAAGTGAGAGATCACCTTTTAAATCTCTCTCCTCTTCCCTCTCACCCTCTCCTTCTCCTTCTTTCCATCTATCCACCTCTTTCGCCACTCTCTTGTTCTTGGCCCAAATGTAAAAATCGATATCCTTTTGTTTCAGCCCCCTGAGGCAATGAGAGTGTCTGAATAAGATTGTCTGTACTGTCCATGGCTGCCAAGTTTCTGTCACCACTTACGCAACTGACAGACACATTAACATTCACTTGCCGGCTCACGCATTATTGCATGTGTGCAAAGACAGAGAACTAAATATTGGCATGTACTGTATGTATGTGTGCAATTGTATGTGCGGAACGTGTATGTGTAACTGTATGACTCCACGTGGCTGTTTGGAAAAAGTGACAGAAATATGAGTGGAACAAGTCCTTCAGAGGCAGATTAAACACCGTGCGGTTTTATGGGTGAGGCTGCCGATATAAATAGATGAATTAAAAGGTGACAAACGAGACAGGACGGTGTGTGAGAGTCAGATTTACCGCTGCTTATGAAGGCAGAGTGGCTTTTAATTGGAATACAGATAGACCCCTCATTTAAATTGTGCTTGCGTGTGTGTGTTTGTGTCATAATGCTCTCTTTATGCCCAGCAGGGACCCTGTAAGGCAACACTGTAAGACATCTGATCCAAAGCCAGTCTAGACAGCTGCCTTACAATACTGTGTATTGATCTCCGTACGCTTCAATTAACCCTCTCTTCAAAATTCACATTCATGCTCATGAAGGCGGACATGATGCAGCCATTGAAAAACTAATAAACTAACATATTAACACAGCAACGACCCACTGCCCTAAGCACTCACCTCTACACACACAAAAATACATGAGGTCCCTCAAATCCTCAAGCTGCTACTGAGACACACATCCTTTCTGAATGTGTGCTTAAGGTCTAATCATAGCCTGCGGTGATATATATGTGTGTGCGTGCGAGTGTGTGTTCATTAGAGAGGACATTTTCAGTAAATGTCACTTATATATCAGTCTTATCTCTAAGCTAGTGCCTGCCATTATCAATGTAGTGCCCTCAGGTGCCAGCACCATACAGATATTGGCTACACTGGCTGTGAATTGCTTCCTCCACATGCCATCACTCCGAGAATTTGTATGCATGTGTGTGTGATGTGGTGAAGGGCAGTATTAAGTTGAGCTCGGGCAGAGTGTCATTGAGCTCATTCAGATTCTTTGCGGCATTCGTGTAACCATGACGCTCCTCCAGCCAATGAGGGAGCCAAGGGAGGAAGGACGGGGTTGCTATGGTTACCATGACAGGGAGAGCAAGGAAGGTGGTGCTGTGCCTCGCCTTTCAGGGATGTTGTAGGTCTGTGTTTGAAGTGCGGGTGAACGTCTGTTCATTGTGTGTGTTCATACACGCGTGTGTGTGTGTGTGTGTGCATGTGCTTTTAAGTAATGATTTGGAAGGCCCAGGATGTATTCAATAAAAAAACAGGTGTCATAGCACAACAAGCAGTCACAGACTGGACCATAAGCCACAGGCACTAGTTTAACTCAGATAATTTAAATTTTATTTGTTTATTCAACTGAGACAACACATATTATGTATATTGCACCACATATAACCAAAATTCTCAGATGTGGTCTTTGGAGCAGCGGTAGCACACACAATATGAGGCTGTGTAACATTAGGCACAACAATATCTACATTACAGTTACAGTAGAGCCAGGAGATACTGACAGAACTGAACAACACGAGTGAATACCTCAGCTATCTTTCAAGGGATGATGGCTGATGGCTCCCAGGGCTTGCTGCTCTTGAAAACAGAGAACAACAACATCTAAGCTACACCACAACAACCAAAATCCCTGGGAACATCCAGCCCCACACCACTGATATCACAGCACCCAACTCTAAATCACAAAACAATATGTATCTGCTGAGTTAGTAAACACACACCAATGATACATGAAAGAGTCACATTTCTGTGACTTTTTTTTTTTTTTTTTTTTAAGTTTCTGGGTGAAAATGTAGATTTATGGCACAGATGATCTACTACTGTGAGTACACAGACAATACTTGTCAGTAGGATAAGATCTAACACCAGAATGCTGATTTAAGTGGATTTAAGTGGATTTATTTGGTTGTCAAAATAAATAAATAAATAAATAACCTATTAATTGTATACTATTAATAAAAATGCCATTAAATTATTTGAAATTACATAAGAAAAAGTACCACAGAAAAAAAAAAGAATGACATTAAGAGTCCTGGTAGATCTTTTTCACAGCAGACATTTTGACTTGTCACAGCAGGAAAAGCACAGGTGTGATTGATAACGCTGAAAACGATTTGCATTCAGTGTAGGTGAGCTGCTGTTTTGCATGCTGGCTCAGTGTCACGGCTTATTCGGACACTTAATGGAACTGAGTCATTGTTATCGAAATTTGTTTCACTTGTGTTTCCCTCAAATCGTGACAAGCCAAAATGCCTGCTGTGAGAATCGTCTGGAGTGTGATAGCAGCACATGGTGCAAGGTGAGGTTTCCCAGAAGCAGAGCCACAAGCTTTCTTGAAGCACTTTGTTGTTATTATTATTATTATTATTATTATTATGGTTGCAGAGTGTGCTGTCATGGAATTTGATGGGACTATCACGAACACACACCCCATCAGATGCTACACCTGTCTGCACCACAGATGAGAACTGTGCTGCAAAAGCTTCTGCTGTTTGTTCTTACAGAAATTTCTTTATCCAAGAGGCTTCATCAATTCAATTCTTCATCAATTCTACTCATTTAATGAGCCAGGAAGCAAAGCAACAGCACTAAAAAGATCTGGGACAAATCAGTGGCTTCAATCTCATTGGAATTAATGACATGTTTCCTTTTTCAGTACAGTAAGGGAGGATGTATGCATCAAATTTGCTACTTCTGAGAATAATTAGGCATTGCCATCTTTGGGTAATCACCACTGCACTAAATGCCTGTTGAGATTGTCTGCTCTCTACCTAGAATGATGTCTAAAACTGCTAACTGCAAAAGTTATCAAGTCAGTTCATTTGCAACAGTGGACATGCATTTATGAAAAATCTCCTGTGATGCTATTGTTTTTCTACAGTGAGGATAATTAGTCTACACACAGATACAGCTTTAGTTGAACACAGCCTGTGCTTGTACAATATAGGTCTCCATATTTTCAAGACAGCCTTACAAATAAGTAGAGTATTCAAGTATTTCAGCGGGAAGGAGAGACATTTATCATTGTGTCAAGCAACATCAATATGTGTTTGTGTGTCTGTGTGTCCAGCCTACGGCCGTGCCCCTATCCCCATGGCAGTGGTGCGCAGGGAGCTGTCCTGTGAGTCCTACCCCATCGAGTTGCGCTGCCCGGGCACAGATGTCATCATGATCGAGAGCGCCAACTACGGCCGCACCGATGACAAGATCTGCGACTCTGACCCTGCGCAGATGGAGAACACACGGTGCTACCTGCCTGATGCGTACAAGATAATGTCACTCAGGTCAGTGTGTATATATGTTTGAGTGAATGTGAAAAGTGCAAATGATGCATGTGAGAGTGTGAAACCTATGCGTCTGATGCCTTTATAGAGCTCTTGTGTCGAAGGTCTAAGAGGACTATAAAACAAAACTGGACTTGAATTACTTTACTTATTTTTGACAAAAGAGGAAACAGATGTCTCTCAGTCCCAGAGACCCTAGCTACAGTAGGTGTGCAGTGTCAACTGTTCATTTAGTATTCATGTCAGCCAAAGTCAGCTTCACATGTTAACCCACTTTCACAAAGTTGACAGCAAACAACAGCAACATAAACTGACAACAGTGCAGTACACCTGTCAGACTTAGTGTAATAGAAAAAAAGAAAAAGGTGATGGAAAATCTCTGGAAGCCAGTGCAGCCCGTGACCCCTACCCTACACATTGCTGCTGCTCTCAGTTCCTGTACCGCATGCCATACAACTGCAGAACCTTATCAGACAATGGAAATTACTCAGGCAACACTTCCTCCACAGCTGGCCAGTGTGATCGCCTCCTTTCTTGACAATGGTACAGCAGCTGAAGCCAGGAAGAATGCTCCAAAATGTTGAACACTGAACAAAATTTACAATGCATGCTTAGTTTTGATTTTCTTTAATACTATAGCCATTCTTGAAATATTCACTGCTGTGAGATGCCAAGGAGGTCATTAAATCACGAGTTTCACAAATTAAACACGAGACTTGATAGATGTGGGTTAGATATCATAATTTTATTAGCCAAATACGTCCTGACTCTCACCCGTATCTCACCTGTCAGTCAGTCTCAGGGGCTTAAACTATATTTATGTGTGTGTGTGTGTGTAAAGATGAGAATTTTTGATTTTTCTGTCTCAATATTGCTGTCACCTTTCTCTCTCTCCCTGACTCTTCTCTATTGTCTCTCCATCAAACCACCTGTCATGTGGCGGTGCTCTGATTGTGATTGCTTTGGCCTGCCTCAGTCTCTCCCCTCGCTCACTGGCAGCTGCAGCTTGTGTGGCCACTCTCCTACAGGCCTCGCTATCCATAATTTATACACATGCACACATGCAGATACACACAGCATGTGCCACACACACAGCACACACTGCCCAGGGGCAACACTAGACTTTAAGCTCCAATTAGCAGAGCCAGAGGCCAAACTTAATCTTGACGGATTCTCTGTGGAGGTGACTCAGACTGGAAACAACTGTTTATCACATATATTTTCAGTGCGTGCATGCGTGTGTGTTGCAAAAGGCTATGAGTGAGCCTTTGTATGCGTCTGTGCGCATAATACTATGTGCGCACAGACACGAACACAGCTCAGCTCAGATATGCTCATGCACACAGTGAGTGTGTTTTAAAAGCACCAGTGTTTCATATAAATGTGCACAGTGAATCTTTGAGTGTGTGCTAATGCACATGTCTGTGTGTGTTTGTGTGCTTATTAGTGCGCGTTGAAGGCTTTATTGGGGCTTTTGCACAAATTGCAGTGGGGTTGTGTGCGTGCGTGTGTGCATGTAGCTGTTTCCCATACTCACTCACCCCTCTTCTTCAGTCGGTTTCAGCCTGTCTGGTTTCCACTCTCTCATTCCCTCTATGTCTGTATCGTCTCTGGCTTTCAAGCTCAGCTCAACTGGCTGATAAAATCAGAGCATGTTCCGCCTGCCCAGTGTTTCCTCAGTATCACATTCTCTCTTTGTTTTCTTCTCTACCACTCTCCAAGGCCAGGGAGTGTGTGCGTGTGTGTGCGTGTGTGTGCGTGTGTGTGCGTGTGTGTGCGTGTGTGTGTGTGCATGTGTGTGTGTGCATGTGTGTGTGTGCATGTGTGTGTGTGCATATGTTTGTGTGTGTGCGCCCATACCACATAATTGGTCTTGATATCAAAGCCTCATATCTCCAGAGGGTCTCACAAGGCTTCTCAGGCAACCTAGAGAGGACCTGATATCGCTGCATTTCCCAGATTATCTCCCCATTGGGATACACTGGGTTGAAGGGGAAACGAAGCCGTGGCCATGAAAGTTACGCTTAATCTGTTTTAGCGATATACTGGCCTCAGTTCAATGACTCACTCCGTTTTATCGGGTTTTGAACGGAAGTGGTTCTATTTCAAAATGGCTACTGAGCCTTCTTTGTTTTAACTTCCATTTTAGTTTACTAGTTACTTTTATTATTTAATTAGGAAAATGTATGTATGATTCCAGTTTTATTGCTTCATTAGGCTCGCTCTACTGTAACAAGTCTCCAGTCCTCCACTGCTATGTGTTTTCCTAAAAAAAAAAAAAAAAAATCAGGATCATTTTCATTGTATTTCTTCAAGCAGCCATGCTGGCTACAGCTAGGGTGTGCTGAGCTTGAGTGTACATTTAAGTGTCACCGGGGAGAGTTATATCAGGACAACAGAAGCATTTGAAGGTTTGGGTTGTTCAATTCTGCACAGGGAGAGAGCTGCGAGCCAAAATGGTGGAATGTCTGCGAGTTATAGCGATCTACTGACATAAAAGTGACTTGATGGCTTCTACGGAGATGCTTCTCAATGCACTCCTTGTCCCTTACTGATACTTGAGTGCTTCATGGACCGAGTACCTTTCAGCGCACTCTCTCTCTGTCTCGCTCTCAATCTCACACACATGCATTTAGGCACTTGAGTCAGTAAGTGTGGACACTGAAGAATGTGTAGGCAGTGCACACAGGCACACAAACTCTGTTTTGCTTCCTCTGCCACAGCTACCTATGTTAGAAAATTACTTCTGGACTTCAAACAGACTTTCCCCTGACACTTCTATACTGCCTCTCCCACCTTGTCACCTTGTTTGCCCTTCTGCCTTTCTTTCTCTCTCCTCTCTTTGCCTTTGTTGCTCTCCCTTTTTCCTCTCTCTTCCCATCCCTCTTGAAGAAGTCCCTCAACACAAAGGGAAACCACTTTAACAAGAAAGACAAGGGTAGAGAGTTGTTCCCCCCTCTCTTCCGCTCCCCTTCTCTCCCTTGCTTTTGGAAGTGTTAAATAACAACATGCTTTATTTATTATTCTCCTATCTGTCACTCTCTTGGTATTCCCATTTTTATCACTCTATTTTCAGTTTACTTACCCATTTTCATTCCTCAGGTTGCTTCTCATTCCCTACTTTTCACCCTCACTGTCACTTTTCCTTTCTTCCTCACCATTTGTTTTCATCGCGGTTTCCTCTTTTTCATACACTTTTTTCTTTCCCTAGCTCAGGGGCCAGGTGGGCTTGAGACTCAAAGGCAGGAGCTTAGATGGTGCAGCATTTTGTCTGTATTTTACAGTGTGTATTTTATATTTTGACCTCCTCTTGACCAAATGTGCCAGGTCTGAAGGCTATAGAGGCATCTCTAATCTCAATATTAAGCCCCAGTCTTCAATGGCCCCAGGGATCCTAGGTGCACGATCTTTGTAAACACACAACTATGCACCAGCCCGGTGTGCACACACACCAATGAATACGCATGCATGCATGCATGCATGCATGAACATGCGTGCTTGCTCATGCATGTGTGCTCACACACTCTCTTGCCCATGCACAGAAACACACACTCAGATAGAAATTGAGAGCGTTGCTCATCAGTTCCCAAGCTTGGTCAACTTATTCTGGCAGCCTGTCTCTTTAGAACTGAGTCTCAGTCTTCAAAGCACCAGGCTAGTGTGCTAGTGTGTGAACGCATTTGTGTGTATATGCCTGTGTGTGCACGTGTGGAAACGCACACATCAGTAGTTGTATGCTTTTGTATGTGAGTATGTGTGTTAGCAAGTGTGCACCCGCATGTTTGAACCATTCACACAGGAGACTGCAAAGAAACCTCTGAAGTTCTTTTCCTTTGACTCTGAATTATAGAAAAGCACTTGAATCATAGACTGCAATCTAGTGCTAGCCGCGTGCTACAGTCCAGGGGTGTGTAACCAGTGAAGTATGCCATACAGTCTGGCACTTTTTTTTTTTTTTAAGGAATACCTGCACTTCATTTGTCTGTTCCATGTGAGTCTAATCTGTCTCTGTAAATACAGAAGGAGAAGAAGTAAGAGACGAGACACAGAATGACAGAAACAGATAAATAAATGCTCTAACCTTACATAAATCTTACATTTTTATCATTATTCCAGCCCAGTGGCTCTAAGTACAAAAAAAATATTATCTGCTAAATTGAAGTTTTGCACTGAGGCAACTGAGCCTGTGTCTGCTGTGTGTTGTGTGTGTGTGCGTGTAATGTCTTTTAGAGGTGGACTCACCAGGATATTAACAATTATATCTTGTTATAATATCTGTCTCTGACTTTTTCTGTCTCAATCTGTTCACTCGTCTTCTCCCTCCATTAACTATCCTGCTTCTCACTGAATGAGGTCATATCTGGAAATGTCCTACTTAATGTGTGTGTGTGTGTGTGTGTGTGTGTGTGTGTGTGTGTGTGTGTGTGTGTGTGTGTGTGTGTGTGTGTGT
>JBBMJY010000020.1:12645027-12662433 GCA_037833715.1 Toxotes lorentzi | reverse complement strand
CACACACACACACACACACACACACACACACACACACACACACACACACACACACACACACACACACACACAGTTTGTGCAAAACCTAAATTTGCTCCCTTTCGCTTTCTTCGAACACATTTGCATCTTTTCTTTCCTCTACACCGCCTGTTCCCTGCATTTAATGTATTGTATTTCAGTTATTTATGCATTCTGTTGACTTTGTACAATGACTTTTTGATGTCATTTGGTTTCACTGCCCAAATAACTAGCATCATTTTGTGTCAGTTGGATTTTTTTTTTTTTTTTTTTTTTTACCCTTCCTCTTCAGGGATGAGACATTTTTCTTATAAAGCCGGTGGGATTTCTTGGTGTTATCAGAGTTCAGGTTTATTCTTCTGAACGTTTTATGTGTAGAAATAATTATAATCCTGCACTTCAGCCTGTGGCAGTACTTTTGAGCCCAAAGTTTTAAGTGACACAGGTAACTCTAATCGTCTGTCTTCATCTCTCCAGTGTGATGACATCATAACTAGTGGGAGGTTTTTGCGCTAGTAAATATGTCAGGTCATTAAAATGAGGTTTTGTGTTCTGATTCACCACTGTGGGCCAAGCCATTCGTGTCCATCGGTGGGTGTTGTGAGCAAAGTTGTGGCGCGGTGTCAGTTTTGTGCCCCCCCCCAGTCCACAACTTGCACTGATGACAGGTGACCGATGATGAAGGCACCGGGGCAAGAAATTAAAAAGCACAGAGGCGAGAAAAAAATGAAGGGAGGGAAAGAGGAGAGAAGACTGGCGGGTATTGTTATTAGAATATGACAGACATTGAAACACATAGAGTTTTAAACCTTTTAAACTCCAGTAACCCCTTAGTTGACCACGGACACACTGGTCAGCATTAGACGCCAATATATGTCACAGTCGGTAGTTCTCTGCAGCCTACATTAGTTCTGTGCGTTATATCTGAATATTGAGTAAAAATTAAATTAGCTATCATGCATATTTCATTATGCAAATTTTTGAATGTGATACTGAAAGAAAAGAGACTTGAGGGGTTTGGCATGCTCATTAAAAATATCTCAATGGGAGAATCTGAATGTTTTTAATATAAATGTCGCCTGTTTGACAGGTGCGCAGAGAGGGAAAGAGGGAGAGACAGAACAGTTGTACTAATTGAAAGGAAATATTCAGATGAGAGGAGAAACGGCTCATCAGCCTTCTTAAAATAAGCCTTTTCTCCTTAGTCCCTGCGCTTGCCCATAATATATTCTTCATTCACATTATTTCGACAATTTATTTAAAACCACGAAATGCCATTGAGATAAAGTGGCACTTCAGAGTGGGATAGCATTTTATGTTATTATGTGTATCTGTCATGGTAATATGTGGGACTCAAACTGTCCCCAAGCAAGTCGTCTTTGGTTCGTTTAATTACACTTAAACTTACATATAAATGTCATGTAAGTGTTTTTACGCCTTTTTATAACTGCACACATGGAAGCACGCAAACACAGCCACGTAGTACATGTACATGGTGTGATGCCTTACGTAACCTGTGTTAATAAGAGTAAGAAGTACTTACCTTTTGTGTGTCAGAGGAGAGGGCCCCTCTGATAATTAGAATTAATTATCTGGAGTCTGGGGCGAAATACTCTTAAAGCCATAGATTGTTGTTCTCACAGTATGCACACACACACACACACACACACACACACATTCTTACGCGCACATGCGCACACACACCACCACAACAGTGTCCTTGTGCAGCAGCTCTTCAGTAGCCATTGCGGATCACGTGTACATCCGAATGCAGTGATTCTGAGTGTTAGGGTGAATGTAGTGAATTATATGAGTGAATACAATACATCCCACTGTTAATCACATACTATGTCAGAGTCTGTGTACTGTATTATATAGTGCCTTGGACTGAAAAAAAAAACCACTTGCATATTTCAGTGGGTGTTTGTGAGCATCTGGATGTGCTGAACTAACATATCTGCTTCTTTACCCATCTTCTCCATGTAGATGCAATAACCGTACCCAGTGTGCTGTGGTGGCTGGACCTGACGTCTTCCCTGATCCCTGTCCTGGCACATACAAATACCTGGAAGTCCAATATGAGTGCGTCCCTTATAGTAAGTATTCTTCTTCTTTATTATTTCAAAATGGCGCTACTGCTAGTCACATATTTGAGGTTTTCTGTAATATTATTCGTTATTAACAGTGAAATGTGCCAAAAATACTGACAAATCTTATAAGCTGTCAAATTTTAAGATCTTGATACATATTAGTTTTCTATACTTAGACTGTGAAAAGCCCGCAGTTTTTCATATTGACTTAACAACATGCGGCTTTAATAAAAAATGAACATCAGTAATTTGAGTGCCACAGTAAGGTCATATGGGAAGCTATGATGACACAGCTCTCTGGGAAAGTCCGAGGGACGACGGATGAGAAAAAGGGATGGGCTCAAACGATGACAGATGGCGATTTGACCTTTGGCCGTGTGATAACAGACTGGGAGGTCATATTCACTGAAGTGCAACATTCATGGGACAGGGTTGTAAAATATCCCAAAAACTGTGAAACCTTTTTTTTTTTTGCCTCTTTTTACTAACAGTTTCCCCCCAAATCTAGGTTATACCACACTGCATAATAAATACATAAGGATTCAGTTTGGAGGCGTGGATTAAAGACATCTATTTGTCCTTGATGTTTATTTCACACTACACCCCAGCTGGGAGGGTTTGTCCAAAGGCAAAGCTAAAATGCATCTGCTGTGTCTGTTTTATGAAAAAGCTAAATCTCAAGTGGTTCCCCAAGTGCTTCCTCTCACAAGTTACTTTACTATCATAAGCGGTATTAAAAACTGTTTTATTCACATGGCAGTTATGTTTAATTTTTGCCACATGTCGGGGTGGAATGCGTTACCAATATACAACAATGCATACAAAACTTTCTCAGGGCCATAGTAGACATATTGCACTTTATTCTGTAGCATTTTGTTGCAGATTTCAAACATAACTTTCAAATAAAATAGATGTTTTCGTTTTAAAGTTCTATATTACATGACCTTCACACATGGTCTCCATTTTGAAGCTCACTTAAATATAGATTCAAGAAGTAGCGTGCGTGTTGTGGAATAAAAATGTGTCCATTTTTGTACAAATGCAGTACAGTATGTCTAATTACTGCTGACATGTTTTTCACTGTGAACATCTCTGCGGTAGAACACTTATAAGTCATAGTTGACAGGAGACATACTCAATTCAGGTATAGTTAGGATTTGTTTACAGCAAAAAAAAGGCTATTTAATCTTGTGTGTAAGTCTTATATTTGCCAAAAATAGTTGAAAAGGTGGACTGAGCCTCAGACATTTGAAGTGAAATGAGTAAACTGCCTTGTTTTGAGTTATTGTCAGCTTCAGGATTTGTTTTATGTCTATTAGGGAAAGTTAGAATAGAATATTCAACTTTTTTCATCTTCTTACCATAAGAAATGTCACACATGAGCTCTGTCTCAAACTTGACTGATTGGGAGAAATATTTTTCAGTTTTGTTTTTATGCATATTTCCTCCTGAAGTGCTGCATAATTCGCTGACATGTATTTTGAGTTTTTTTGTCTAACATTGTCTGAGTGTACAGCCTTGGCACCATGGTCCATACAGACGGCCAAGGTGATCTCCCACACTGAAGCATTCAATTATGTCTGGCTAAACGGCTCTTGCCTGGCGTCTAGAATGACCAGCAGATTAAATAATAGGACTATCAGAGCCCTCTCTGGAGCAGATGGAAACACAACCTGATACCTGCTTAATGCCCCACCAAGCGCGTGCACACACGCTCACACACCACACACACACACACACAGGAGGCATCAAAACAGAGTGTTTGTCAGTGTGTTTTCACTCCTGTCTCATCCATTCATTTGAAACTTCTCTGCATGTTGTCTTTATCTTTCGATAAACCCTTTGCAGCTGTGTGAAAATAAAGCAGCTCTTAATTCATAGATTCATCACTGTACAGAACAAACAGCAGCTTAGGAAAAAGTGAGTTCAAAGGGAGATGAGTTGCTCAGTGATCTGATAAACAATGGGTCCGTCAGGGTAACATTTCGCCCCGCAAAAATAGACAGCATCTGAAACCGAAGTCATTAGAGAGCTCAGCTAACAGAGGGAGGGACGTGGAGACACAGAGATATGAAGCATTGGAGAAAAAGATAGAGTAAGAGAGTGAGAGAGAGCGAGCCTTTGACAGTACATTAGCAGTTTCCGTGTACTGACTAAGTGTTCAGGCTGGATCAGGTAGCGCTGTGATACACTACCTGGCTCCTGTGGGTGTGTTTAGCCTTGAGAAATGCTGCACAACGTTGCAGAGAAAAATATGTTGTAGAAAGGTGAAACAAATCCTTGGGTACCATGACTCCACGCCTTTACATTGTTTGGTCTGAGAATACATCAAGCTTTACGTGGCTCGACCCTTCACAGAACCCTCATATCCCATCTTTCAAATATTTATGAAATCAATTTTCTCTAAAAGACGTAATAATGTCTGAACCTTAGAACAAGATACTCCTGTTCGCAGGACATTCAGATCCAGCTGTCTACAATCAAGCTGACATGCTTGACATAGCAAATCAATGCTGTCAGCTGCATTGTTGTGAAAGCTACATTTTGTAAGACATTAAGCGCTGAAATGTTGCCATAAATCAAGACAGATCAATAAAAGAGGCTCGATTTCAGAAATATATGACAGTGTACTCAAACTGTCACGCTCTTAAAACACTCGCAAGCTGCAACAACTAACAAATCATCATATTTACATTCGAAGGCTGGGTTGGCTTTAGAGCACTCAAATGACTGTAACATCAAGGGACATCCATAACTCAGATAGGTCTCCCTCGACATTAAGAACACTGCTAGTGCTGGTTGTTGAGCGTAAACACCTGACCCCTAGCGATCACCTCTGAGGCCAGGTGTTGCTAATCACAAACTTACTGCACAGGAAGAAAATGAGCTGAGCTCCAAAGAGACACCACTTCATACTGTAGATGTACTTTTCCTGAACACTCATGTTCAGGTAGAGCTGGTAGGTTTCCCACTACAACAAATCTCAAAGTGGGTTGTAGAACAGGTAATTAAATTATGTACGGTTCATTTTTCTGGGAAATTTTGTCCCTCCACCTCCCCTCCTTTTTTTTTCTTGAGGATTTTTGGCTCGCACTACCTTCACAACTCTTCATCTCTCCTCCCTGCACTGCAGGTTTTTGGCTGTTTTCCAATCTAAAATCAAGTGCTCTCTCGCTCTCTCTCTGTGGCTCTCTGTGGTATGAGTGTGTGGCAGTCGTGTGCCAAACTAGCCAGCTAGATTTGGCAGTAATTAGCCACCTGTGTATACTTGCTCATAGCACTGCAGGCAGACTATAAATATCCATACATTAGCACACTACCGTACGAAGTGTTTCTCCGAGGCAGCTCTCGTACATGAATACGTTTAATCTCTACAAATGAGCTATATGCTGCAGAAAAAAAGATATGTGATATGTATTTTTAAAAAAAAAAAGAAAGGCAGGAACACTTGGGACCATGTCTATCCATTCCCTCATCTTCATGCAGTAGACTCTGGCTCTCCAATTGCTGTTATGAAGCAATTAGCCTACTACCACATTTAGTGTATTAATCAGAAAAGCCAGTGATATGTTATGCAATACCCATGCAGTCTATTTTGGACAATAGAACTTGGCTCCATAGGAAAGCTAATTAAAAGATAAAATCACCTTCTTGTCTGTCCAATTAAAGACTTCTGTCAGATTGGACCCTTGGAATAACTTCATCATGATGACATGAGAAGATCTGTTTGTGTGTGTGTGTGTGAGTGAGTGCGTGCACGTGTTGTCGTGGAAACAATTGCTCACAGCTAGGATTCTGTCCTTGTGTGTGTGTGTGTGTTGGTGTGAGTCTCCTTGTATGTGCATGTACAGTATATGTATGTGTGTGTTTGTGTGTACACATATGCAGGCGTTCTTGTGTTTCCCGGAGAGAGCGAGGGAAGATGGAAAGGAACCAAAAAGACAGAAGGAGAGAGACAGAGTGAGAAAGCAAGAGCGGCAGCTGAAACTGAGATAGAGAGAAATAGGTTAGACGAGGCCAGCAGACGAGGAACAGAAAGAATGAATTAACTGATAAAAGACACAGTGTGAGAGGTGGACAGGGTTTGGTTGGGGGGAGTGGTAGAAATGAAGAGGACATAACAGAGAGAATGAACGAGGAGAAAGGCGCAGCATGAAATGACGAAAGAGAATGGCAGGTGAGGATGAGTGGACAGAGAGAAGGGCGAGAAAAATGGAGAGAGAAAGATGAAAACGTCTGTGTCCATAAATGACCTTGGGCTTTAGCCGGCTGAGCTGATTGCAGATCAGAGATAATAGTGGTAAGGCTGCTGTCGCCACTCGTTGTCTGCAGAAACACGCACGCTACTGTGCCCGCGCCCCACTCACACACACGTGTTACACACTCATGAGCATATACACACTGCCTTTCCTCCTCGACAAATACCTCCTTAATAAACCATACGTTTTCAATAAAAATGCTAATTATCTTTACACCGCAGCACAGTCAGATTAACACTGCTTCCGTGTGTGTGTGTGTGTGTGTGGTATGCGTATGAGAAATAGAAATGGAAAGAAAGAGGGAAAGAGACAAGAGAAGGCACCCAGGGTACAGTGTCAGAGCTGTTCATGTGATTACAGAAATTTTGAAAAATTGAGAAGATACTTACACAGATATTAATGAATATTTAGATGATCTTTTTTTAATGAATTTGAAAGTAGACAGGCGACACAATCTCATAACAGGGTATTGCTGTTAGTGTTATTGTTCTGCTATTGTTTTCTAATATTCATTTAAAGCCTTGCTTGGAATAAATGGGCCAAATTATTTTTTTTCTTCTGTAGCTGCAGAACTAACTATTCAATAGTGCAGTCTAAGTGGTTCTGCAAATGATCAGTCAAAGATACTGGATAGATAAAAACATGCAGCACCTCTGCAGAATTCAATTATGAGAAGAAGATTGAGAGAAGATGCTTTCCTGTTGACGTTTTCGTGGAAACAAGGACATTTTCTGGCAAATTGTCATAATCCATAGTTTCTCTCTTCTCCTAATGGCCACTCACTGCGTTGGAATTAGTACAAAAGACTCATCTCCTGCACCATTGTGCATGCTCGAGCTAACCTTGACAAAACCTTGAGGTTTCATCAAATGTCTCAACCAACCTATATTCATTCTGTCAAGTCCTGTGCACTGAAAGATGAATGACTGTGATTTGTGAAAAAAAAAACAACTTTAATTTCTTACCCTCGTCATGGAGATTAAAAAGATCTGATAATATAAGCATCTGATAATATAGTGAAACAATGAGCAGCAATACAAACTGAATGACATTTGTTTGACATTTTGTGTGCCATTTGGTATACTTGTTGCCGCCACACTTTTTCATTTGAAATCTATTAGTTGCGGGCAACCCTGAACCTGAACTTGTTTTCCTTTTGTGCCTGGGAGGTTGTATAAGAGCCTAGGGGATGTGCAATCCTTGTTATTTGGTGTCATTAATCCCTGTCTTCTCAACCACAATGTGTCTCTTTGTGTTGTTTATATGTGCACATGTGTGTGTGCGTGTGCGGGTTTGGTACATTGATATCTGTCGTTCCATCTCGCACACACCTCTGTTTAGACAAACTATCTGCTTTCTTTCCCGGCTTTTCTCACAAAGGGAACTGGTTCCTTGTGGTGAACCATTTTATATCTTAACTTGTTACAGCACACTGACACACACACAAACACACGCGCACTCACGCGTATACACACTTGTTTTAGGTTTAACACGATCTCCTTCCAGAGGTTGCTTATTTATCGGGAGTAGTGCTAAGCCGCGCCGGTTACCATGCATTTTTCATGAGCTGAGGATTTAATGGTTGCTTGTGTGTGTGTGCGTGCATGTGTGTGTGTGCGTGTGTGTGTGTGTGTGTGTGTCTGTGTCACATGTGTTTGTATACATCTCGTGGTTGATGATGAGTTTAATGTTTTAAAGAATTTATGCGTATGCAATATGCAGTGCACTTGTGCTATATATAAACATGTGCCATTTGGAAGTCCTTCCAAATGTTTTTCGTTTGAGGACTCTGTCTGTCTCTCGTCTCTCCTCCTCTCCTCTCCTCTCCTCTCCTCTCCTCTCCTCTCCTCTCCTCTCCTCTTCTCTTCTCTCCTTGTTTCTTCTCTCTGGGGACCAGTTCCATTCAGCAGGTCTCTAACGGTCTTGAGACACAAGGGCATTGCCTGCAGGATTAGGTTTCTGCCATGTTCACATTCCACTCAGTCCCCTGGGGAGCAAGGTGGAATGGAATTCATATGTTTAAGAGGCTCTAAGCAAGTGTGCACATTTTGTTGCGGGGCGACATGAACAACCCCACCGTCGAAGCTCTAAGGATAACGCTTTGAATATAATAGACAGGGAATTGGTGTTGGAGCTGAAGCAAACCAGTGCATTCAGTATGCTTCCACCTCCACTCACAGATGCCTGCACACTCATACACAGAGTCACACAGAGTAGGTGACATACACAAAGCATTAGCTCACTCACTGTGCATCAGAAAGCATTTTAATGTGGCAGTTTTGGCTGGTCCACTGAAATGCAATCCCAGTAATCAAATCAATTTTCTGGTTTTCATTGCTCTGTTGCTATTAGCATACATTAAAGAGCTCATTATCTCAGGTCATTTTCTATTGCTGTATTTTGTCCTGCGCTAGGGATAGGACCACCATGGATACCATAAATATGTCAGTGTTTTTGCATGCCATGTCACAGTCTTTGCTCTCTGTATCCCTCTCCCACTCTCTGTGCATGCATGGCACATTTGTGTCATTTTCCCCCCATATGTGTATGTGTGACATATGTGAGATGCATTGCTGTCAGATAGCTTCCCCGTTGCAGCGCAGTCTTCTCAGACGCTTACGTAATGTTATTACCAATCACACATGGAGAGCATCCTGGCACTCTCACAAGGTTAGAATGAAATATGAGAACGATTATGGAGATCCGAGATTGTATTATCATGATTTCCTTATTATTGCATCATTAATCTATTTTTCTCTCTTGTCTCTATCTCTTTCTCTCTTGCTCTCTCTTTTTTTTTCTTCAAATGTTTTGCCCATGGCTCGTGCAGAAGTGGAACAAAAAGGTAAGTGTGAAACATGCAGGCCCACATTCACACATGTACACATGCTCAAAGTCCGGGGTTGGCTGTCACTTTTTTGATGCCGGTGCCTGAAGCGTTTCGTACCTCGTGGCAGAATGACATCTCTTTCAAAGTCACTGCAGCTATATTAAGACAGCTTGGTCTCAGCATATAGAGGCAATTTAGAAACACTGGTTCTCATTAGACACACTCTAGGCCCATATTATTCCATGGTATCGTGTAGAATGTCACTTAACAAACTCTCCACGGGTTGAGCACATTTTTATGATGAGCCAATGAACACAGAATTACATTGACATTTAATATTTCAAATGCTTCCCCGTGATATGAAAATTATGCCAGTACTTTGAACAGCCAATGAAAATTCAATCAATATTCCCAGGCCTTTGTGTGGGATCTGGAATTATATTATTGAGAAGAATGGAAAAACCACAGCGCACATCTGGCAGGTCTGTGTGTATCTGCTGTGTGTATGTGTGTGTGTGTGTGACAAAATTCCAGTTAAATTACAAAGGTCCCTATGACTCCGGTCGTACTGGCTTCCCAGAATTTACTACATCTCCCACAACACTCATAAAACATGACCCCAGTATTCCAAGATGGGAATACTGAGCATGGAGTGGGAAATGAATTATTGTAACAATTGAAAAAACAGCAGGCAATAAAAGACATGTTTGGTTCTACAGTTGGTTGTTCCTGACAGAAATAGAAGGGAGAGAAAGGAAGAAAGAGCTATGAGACTAATGAGGAGCCAGAGAGGGAGGGAGAAATGGGAATACAGGGAGAGGGGAGGGGGAGTAGAACAAAATGTGCCATTTTCTCTTTTTCTCTTAGCTGTGAGAGCGGGGTATTATCTGTTGAATAGGAGGTATGGTGCTGTTGTGCTTAAGAATGACAGTGACTATACAACACTCAAACCACAACACAGTAATCCTATCATGTCATCGTCACTCACTGGTGTTTAAGGTTAAGTTAAAACACAGTGTAACATTTATGAAAAGAGGCAAACATTTCACACGCGCTGTCGGAAAATCTTCAGAGAAGAGTTGACATTTTACAGCAGCTGCATAAAAGACTTGTTTAATGCGAAAATGTTATTTGTTCCTCAGTATTTCTGTGCCCTGGCATCCTGCGAGGAGTGTACCAGAGTGAACATCTCTTTGAGTCAGACCACCAGTCTGGTGCATGGTGCAAAGACCCGCTGCAGGCCTCAGACAAAATCTACTACATGCCCTGGACGCCATACCGCACGGACACGCTGACAGAGTACTCGTCAAAAGAGGACTTCATCGCTGGCCGTCCCACCACTACCTACAAACTCCCACATCGTGTGGATGGGACTGGCTTTGTTGTATATGATGGTGCACTCTTCTTTAACAAGGAGCGCACACGCAACATTGTAAAGTTTGACCTACGCACACGCATCAAGAGCGGTGAGGCCATTATTGCCAATGCCAACTATCACGACACCTCACCATACCGCTGGGGGGGCAAGTCAGACATCGACCTAGCGGTGGACGAGAATGGACTGTGGGTCATCTATGCAACTGAGCAGAACAACGGGCGCATCGTGGTGAGCCAGCTCAACCCATACACCTTGCGCATCGAAGGCTCCTGGGACACCAGCTACGACAAGCGCTCTGCCTCCAATGCCTTCATGATCTGCGGAGTCCTGTATGTTGTCAAAACAGTCTACGAAGATGACGACAACGAAGGGACAGGGAACAAAATTGACTACATGTACAACACTGATAAGAGCAAGGAGACGACGGTTAACATACCGTTTCCCAATTCCTACCAGTACATCGCTGCAGTGGATTACAACCCGAGAGACAACCTGCTGTACGTGTGGAATAACTACCACGTGGTCAAGTACTCGCTGGACTTCGGCAATAATGGTAAGTCCCACCTCTTCCTCTTCCTCCTCCTCCTCCTCCTGTCAATCTTAATGTCTTCTTGACCTAGTACCATGTGTAATAAGAAGAAAAAGATGCTGGTTTGAGTACTTTTCCCCATAAAATTTATTGGACGGGCTGATTTTTTATTTTTTTTAATTGTCACATGAAATACCTTGGCATATTTGTAATGCTTTTAATATTCATTTTAATGATAAACGCTTTTTTGTTGTGACATAAGGGGTACTTACAGCCACTAATCTTCCTCCAGTAATTAATTCTGCAAAATTACTTAAAAAGGAAGAAAAAGAAAAGCACCATCTGTGCTGTCACGGTTCTCAATTATGACTGTTCCCCCACCACCCCACCCATGATATCTGCATGTTTTCAAAACCTCAAAAAAAAAAAAAAAAAACAAATATTGAGAACACTTTAAGAGCTGGATACAGCAGTGTAGTTGAAATTACAGATGTCAGCAGAGTTTCTGTTTGTGGAAATTGTTCTACTTTTTTAGTCCATCGAAGAATAATTCGCAAAGACATCATAAAGACTAGCTTGATCTCTACATTTAGAAGAATATCTGATGTCTTTTATACTGTAAATACCTCTTGCTCTTTACTGTACCACTTGCCAGCCTTCTCTTTAGATTCCTCATCTGCTTTACAAATCATAATTCATTCCACATCTTTATACAATGACAATCCAAAGACACTTCAACCTAGGGTTTTGTTTTTTGTTTTTTTTTTTTCCAACCCATTCATGTCAGCATTCACAGTGACTGAAGTCTGCAAATGTATTTCCATTCATATAACTGCCAGAACACAGACTCAAACTCAACATCAGCTATCTTTATAGATATCATTTCTTCAGTGGAATGGAATTTCAATGCAAACAATTGACAACAAGGTCACTGGAAATAACCAGGAGACTGTCTCTCGAAAGATGCTTTGATTTTTAACTCTTTAAAGCTGCACTGATCAGTATTTTTAGATTTACAATAAGTCAAATGAATACATGTATTGTGAAAGGAGCTGCTTGTGGTGATGAACCCACATAGAATTATTGCTCAATTCTGCCCTGAACTTTACTGGTTTGGTTTATTCTCGTTACTCTCATGAAACTGTTTCCAGCAACCACAGTCATCTGTTTTTAGCAAAAAGCTTTAGTCAAACGACTGTATGCCACCTGCCTGGCACCAAACAGCAGACGGACAAAGTTAGAAACCAGCTGATGAACACAAGGAAGCATTTTAGCAGTTAAAAAAATGCTTATTTTTATTTTTTATTCATCTGCTTAATGTGTAAATAGGCAGTGATAACATATTAAAATGGTCTAAACATAAGTAAGTTGTTGCTGCTCAAAGTTTAGTTTTTAAATCCTTTCAGCAACAGATATAATTCAGATCATCTGTATATGTCTATATTTGTTGGTAGCAGAAATCTCACAGTCCAAAACCTAAACTCACTACAAAAAAAAAACCAACAACAACAACAAAAAAAAATCAGGATGAATGGCGTATGAACTGAAACAGCCGTATGAAACCTAATCCTGTTTATCTAAGCTGAACGGTTTCTGACCTGTGTTCGGTTCAGGTCAGGAGGGTCATGAAACCAAGTTGCACATTGACTCGTTCAGATCCTCCCCACAAACCGGTGTTGCTGTGTCAGTATGAAAGGGGTAGGAATACTGTCTAACCCAGAGTAACTTTCCTTCAACTCTGGGGCGATGTCAAGAGTCCACCCTCCCCTCCTTCTTTCCTCTGGATGGAAGGGCTTAGGCCCCTGGAGCTTGAAGGGCTATTTACCCAGCGTAATTGCCTTTCAGCACCTTTCTATGGAGTGGTCAAGGCAGTCTGGCTGCGTGTCTTATTAAATGATGTCTGAATTAACGCATGCTCTTACACGCAGTTAGGAGGCACAGTACAAGGAATTATAGAGAGAGGCAGCATTAAACTTGGTTTCTACCGATCAGTGTGTGTGTGTGTGTGTGTGTGTGTGTAAAGGAAGGTCGTGCTGTAAAAATGTGTGTATGTGTGTGTTTATGCATACATAATGATGTGCATGCCCATGAGCTAATGTGCTAATGTACTTACAGTATGAGTTTGTGTTTCTCTATTCATGAGTGTGCATACGTGTTTATTGGTGTACACTTGTGTGATCACTCTCATAATGGAGCTCTGGGTGTCTCAGGAGGCTCTAAAGAGGAGATCAATGGGGATTCAATGTGGAGAATGACCTCCAGTGCACAGCAACAAGCCAGATTGCTGACCAGTGGGAGATAAATACATACAATCAATGCCGCCTCGCTCTTTTACTCTCCTCCTTGCTCCACTCCCTCACTCAATGAAGACAAGGAATAAATTAACTACCTTAACTGCATGATTTTCTCATTGCTCGGAAAGTGAGGTGACAAGTCAATTCATTGAAGTTTTATTCTCTTGTTGGAGGTGGATCCATTTTTTTGTGCCTTTCGCTCCTTCCAGACTCGCCTAAGAAAGATGTTTCTCTGTTTAGATTCATTATAAACATATTAACAATATACTATAAAGTGACTAGTCTCAAACATGCTATGTTTCAATCCTGGTGTTTTGTTTTTTTGTTTTTCTTTTCCTTAGCCAGTTCAGGAAACAGGCCTCGGAAAGGGGCCATTCTGAGGGTTTCCACTCATTACTGGTGTCGCTAATGCTCTCCCTGCTTTAGTTTCAGCTCATATGGACTTCTTAAAGACATAAAGTGAGACAGGAAATGGGCCATTGAGTAAGAAAAGGCTGAGATAGGCCAACTAGGACTGAGTGTAATTGGGGTACAACACAGAGAGCACCAATTACTGTGTTGTGTCTGTCCAACTGGGTAGCGCAGGCAGCTCATTGGACGCTTCAGAAGAGGTCATTGTGAGTCATTTGCAGCCTTCGGACCAGGCAGTTTATCTTTTAGGACACACCGCTCCGAATGTGAACACAGTTACTTTGGCACACTCAAATGTTTGAAGAGACAAGCATACAGTTACAGATTCTCTATCCTTTGCTAACACACAGTAGGGGTGGGCATCAAACCTCAAAACTTCAAGTACTGAACAGTTCATATCTTGATCTGATCTATGACAAGTCACATCTCTGCCAATTAGTACGACACTTCAGCAAAGTTCTTGTATTGGTGCTTCTGATAAGACAACATTAAAATACTTGGGAAGTTTGCTTAACTTTTCCTAAATAACACCAAAACAAGTGTTTATATATACAAGGCATTGAAAGAAGCATTGAATTGACCCCAGTATTGAAAAATGTTGAAAAATGAGGTTTCCTTTAAGAATGGGAATTTGAACCATAAATTCTGTGGGGGAAGGAAAAAAAACTAAAGCAAGGTTTCATTCACCTTAGACCAGATTTACTCCCACGTATTCCATCACATCGTTGATGCAGCGTGCTGCAGAAATTGATCTTTTTGAAATGCATATTCTTCTTCCCATGGTGCTTTAGAAGACAGTGAACATTTATTGTTTCACGTCTGTTTGTGTTTCGCCTTTGTCTGTTAAATCCCTATTCTTTCTCTCCATCTCACACCCAAACACTCACAATGGCAGGAATCTCAATATTTCCCCTTCTCATATATCTTTCTCCTTTACTCCACATTTCTCACTGTTTGTCTCTCTGTTGTCCTTATCTCCCGCCTAATCTGTCCTCCTTTTCTGCTCCCAACTCTTTCCCACATCACACAAGGCTATTTCATCGAGTGTTCTTAGATGTATATTATATAGAGGCCTAGTGCATGAATGCCTACATAAAGACAGAGTCAAAGTCACTTGTCTCTGCATCACCCTTTCCTCCTACCCCGCACTCCCCAAACACTCTCTCCCTCTCTTCTGTTTATGGAGTTGTTTCATCATGTCTTCTTACATGCATATTATAGAGGCCTGCCCTACGCAAGCGGCATGGCTCCGATGAAACATTTAAATAATTTATCACCTCCAGTCTGCCTTGCCACACTTTAGAAAGTTTTTCCAACAAAGTCGCAAAATTATTCATGTTATCTGCATCTTTGGGAAGGGGGCTAAAACTGAACACATCCCGTCTTGTTCACACTGCCTTTCCTATCAGTGCTTCGTTCTTGCAGTGTTTCTTTCTCTTCTCGTTTTCTCTTTGCTGCCTCACTTCTCTATTTTCTTTTCTTTCCTTTGTTTTTTCTTTTTTTTTTTCTCTGGTGCAAATTTTCACATCCTCAAAAGTACTATATGTTCTAGCTCTTGTTTTGTTTGCCCTTTTAGATAATGATCCACTTAAGATCTTAACTGCATTTGAAATAATCTGGTTGCATATTCTAAAGGATAACGCCAGCAACCTGAAATTGTTTAAAATAAGGAAATTGTAATGAGTAACCCAGGAGGTATTTTTGTTCTGTGGTATATAGATGTTAATTAGAAGGAAACAAGAACACGCTGTAGTACACTTGATTCCAATAATTTTGAATAATAGTTTTGACTGTTCTGTAGCTCAAAAATACAAAACCTTTGCACACCTACAGTCCAAGTTGGCCTCTTAACAATACCAAGAACAGGACAAATAAGATAAGCTATAGATACTCTGAGAGCAAGCTACAGTAGTGATCACTGTTTGAATGCTTGATTTTAGTGTGGAGAGTTATTACTAATGCTTACAACAATCAAATATTCCAACTGTCAGAAGTCCCCTTTCTTAATTAGAGAGGCATCAAACTCTGGCCTTTTATTCTAATCTATTAAATACACAGCTACATAGAGGATGACCTCAACTTGCCACTCTTGCCACTCTGTCAGTTTACGGAAATTTAAAGGTTCACCTTTGAACTTTTAATGGCTAGATTCACTGAGTTCCATTTCCTAAGGAAGTCAAGCATGGAGTATCTATTGTCTTTAACCCCCCCCCTCCCCCACCCACGTCCTCTCTCCTCCTCCCCCTCCTTTCTTTTCCTCTCCTCTCCTTTCCCCTCCTCTCCTTTCCTCTGCTCTTTGGCACCAGATTGCAATCAAGCGGCAGAGCCACGCAATGCAGGAAATGTTAGAAATGACATTTCCTAAACTGAAGAGAATAACAAGAGTTAATGGTTAAAGTGGAGACCCTCTTTCACCAGATCACTGATTAGACTTACTCTCAGCACATTTCTGGCTTGTCACACCGAGTTGGCTTGTCACACCGTGTGTTTGTGAGGGTGCGCGCCGTCTTTGTGTAAAATCCTTGCTCTGTTCACACCACTTGAGATGATACAGCTCTGGCAAAATGATTGCAGGTTTACTTAGTATGTTGTTATGATTGTTTACCTTCGAAATCAAAATGTTATACTTCCAATTCTGGGATAGCATGTCAAAATATGAATTTAAAAAGCAATCGTCCAGTTACTGATCCTGGAATCAGAACTTTTCATGGGTCTTGTCTCACTTCTAATATCTAAAATAAAATGGTCAAAGTCATACATCTACAGTCTCATCAAAACAAACTATGCTAAATAGAAATTTCCAGACTGTCCCTGTGTTGCCACAATCTTCTGAACAGTATTATAAAAAGCAACATGAATACATAGTGCCTTTCACACCTTGGTCTACACTACTGCAATCACTTCCGTCCTCCCCCTTCTTCATGTTTTCCACCTGCATCCATTACCTGTCCTTCCACCTTCTTCCTGCCGACCTATCTCCCTCCTTCCCAAATGGATTACGACACAGCCATCTCAGCAGAGACTGAACTGTGCTTCACAGAGTCTGGTGCACCTGTTCTTTGCCTGCAGTGTGTCCTTATCGATTGGATTGCCCCAGCCAGGCCCTCTGCTTGCATTTGGCCTCCGCACCGCTTCCCTCCTGCCAAACAGCAGATGCCAAATTAAGCAGGCCTAGCCAGGACGACAGGGTGGAAGGGAAACCCACAGCCTTGTAGGGAGTAAATACAGAAAAGAGCAGCGAGCAGAGCGTGTAGCCATAGCTGCGTTCCATTCAGATTTCATTTTTGAAATATATAAAATTTGCAGGAGGGCAGCAGACTGGATACCATCATAATCACTAAATGATAGGGCATGGTGATAAATTATGGGGAACAAAATATTGAATAGCCACAGGGTCACTAGCTAGAGGATACTACTTTCATTCTAACACAGTAATATGATTTAGCTGAATGCCTACATGCCTACGATATACAGTGGTGGAAAAAAGTTTTCGGACACCACATGCATTTGTGATATATTGCATTAACAATCATTCTTAAGTTTCCAAGTGCAATTTGTTTTTGTACAGTCACAGCCACAATACTAAACCAATCCTAA
>JBBMJY010000020.1:12591118-12644927 GCA_037833715.1 Toxotes lorentzi | reverse complement strand
CAGGTCAAGTAGAACTTGGCTGCAGGAGCACAATATCCAGGTCTTAGAGTGGCCAGCTCAATCCCCGGACATGAGCCTCATTAAAAATCTTTGGTGGATTATCAAAAGGTCTGTTTCAATGCAGAAACCAAAGAATTTAGAAGAATTAAAAACAGTAATTCAAGAAGAATGGGAGAAGATTACCCCTCAACAGTGTGAAAGGCTCGTGGAGAAGATGCCAGCCAGGATTAAAGCGTTACTGTGTGCTAATGGCAGGAGTACTAAATATTCATTTTGCTATGTGATGGTTTATTTATTTTTTGTTACCTTTTTTGAACACATTCTTTGCTATTTGTTAACTTTGATACCGACAATGTTGACACCATCAAGAATTTAGTTTTGCTATTTTTTCGTTCGTTTGTCGTTTGTTTTGTTTGTGTCTGTCTGATGCAGGCACACCTTTTTCTGCAAATATTTCATGATAATACTTCAGATTGTAAAATTTTAAGGGTGTCCGAAAACTTTTTTCCCACCACTGTATTCATACTTGTTGTCCTCACAGAATTGACATAATTTTGATGCATGTCTGGAATAGCAGAGGCTACAATCTGGACTTTAAAGGAATATGCTGATGATTCCTTCCATTATTAAAGAGAGAGAGAAAAAAAATCGGTCGTTCTCATTTGCTTTTGCTTTGAACAAGGGAACTTCCCCTGATTAAGAGCGAAGCATGTAATTGGCAAAGTTGCTGCAGGTGTCTCCAACCTCAGCAAAGGGATGACATGATTATGCAACTGGTAAGCCAGCAGGGCTGAGCGGTGATGTGTCTGTATGTGAAACATTAGCTGTAGAACGTGGCAGTGCCTGGCAGCCATTTTGAGGGAGGCTCTATTAGCTGAGGTTGTTTTCTATCTCCAAGTATCACTGCTTTGAAGTACTCCATTCTGTCTTATCAGCAGGCTCGAGCCACTCGCCACAAGCTCTGTGTGCATATGACTGTGTGTATTGCATTGCACATGAGTGAGTGAAAAGTAAATTTCTGTTCAAGTGTGTTCGTGTGTGTGTGTGTGTTGCTTGGTGCACAACTGAGGGAAAAGTAAGTGTCTGTAAGCGAGTGTATGTACGTCTGTGTGTGTGCTCTCCAGCCATAGGGGCAGTGCGTTATCGCAGTATGCAGCCCTATTCAATGTCTGTGCTACTATCCAGCCTAGAAAGCTTCGTGCCCTCCAGCCAGATTATCATTTTGCTGTTACCCCTCTGGATCTATTCCTCCCTACTGTTCAGGATGGTGTGTGTGTGTGTGTGTGTGTGTGTGTGTGTGTGTGTAGAGGCAAAGAAGCAGTAACTTTTAAGGAAACTGCAAAAAAGTAATCATCTTGCATATTAAAGAAGTATAATAGACAGTTTGTCTCAGCTCTGTGAAACTTCTGTCTCAATTCAAATCCCTCCTCTCTTCCATTTCACTCTTCTTCTCTCTTGCAGTCTGTCCGCTGCTGTTTTTTTTTCCTTTTTTTTGTTGTCAAGGGAAGTTCATTTTCCCTCTCCTCTCTCCTCCCTGCCTTCTACTTTTTGTGTTGTGGATTTACAGTCTCTCTGTTTACCGAATGGGAAGTCAACAAGAGCATTCTCGGCAACAGAGCAGAGGCAGAGACAGGCAGTCTTACCCACACAGAAAAACATCGCCACACACAGCTGTACACACATATTCACATACACACAATGTCAGTCTGCATGTCAGATGATCATGTGCTAGCATCCCAGCCTGACTGACAGCATGTTTATGGCCCCTCCAGAGTGGTGACAGACAGACAACTCCAGGAACAAGTTTAATGCCAGCTTGCCATTGTCTCACCTTCCCGTGGGCTTGCTATGGGTCAGGAAAACAAACAATAGAATAGAATAGAATAGAATAGAATAGAATTTCCTCTCATAAGCTGTCCAGAGCTAACCCAAATTTTATAGTTCAGTCTTGACTTTGGGAACCACAGAAAACAAAACAATCTCACCACAGGGTCCATTAGGGTCCATTAGTAGCTGTTTTGGGGCTTTTAATTGTACTTCATAATCTTCTGTCGTGGATAGAGTTTGACCAGTAGAATAGAATAGAATTAGGGCTTATCAGCCATTAGTGGCATTGTATCATTACGATATCCTCACTTTGTATTATTGTTTTACAAACAAATATTGTTAAAATTAATTATGCCAAGCAAATTGTAATTAAAAGAGTATTGTCTAATGGAACAATGGAGCACAACTTATTTAATTCATCGTTAATTAGATTTTTACTTGTGATCTCAACTTAATCTAGATGCAGCTGGATCTTTGTTGTATATAAGTAATATGATTACTGATGTTTCTATCTGTCAAAATATGTCATCCTCCAGCATGTGCAGGGCATACAAACAATGTAAAATCCTTAAGTGAACTGCTCATACTGAGTTTGTGACTATGTTTTTGCTTTGTGTCACATGATTGTTCTTGTGGCATCGGTCTCAGCGAAGAGCGCAGCGTTTAGGCTAGCTGACATCATGAAGTTGTCGTAATGCATTTACTCATAGCTTCCTAAGCTTAAACGTGGGGGGAGATATGTCAGTCCCCACGAGTACAACCTCTAGCCTTTTTCCTCTATAAATGTTTCATGAAGCTGTTATGTTCCTGTAATTCAGCATCTTTCACAGCATCCTCTGTGATGCCAGTGATAAATTCACCACATTACAAGTTCTTTTTTCATCTTCATGCTGCAGAAGAGCACGCAAAGGAGGAGGAGAAAATAAAGACACAGGCGAGCACGCATAAGAGAGAGTGTATTAAGATCCAGAAATCAAAGTAGGTAGAATAATAAGTGTGGCAGAAAGTAGGGAGAAAAAAGTTAGGAGTGAGTGGTCAAATCAGGTGGAAAATGTCAAGAGAACAGCCAAGGAAGGAGGAGAGATAGAGATGCATGGCTAGTGAAGTGCTGTGGCCCCTTGCCTGTGATGCTTGCAGGCTTTTGTGTTACCTCACCCCAAGCTGCCAGCCCCTGTGTTTTCTGCCCTGTACTCAAATGACAGCAGACATCAACTTCAGACGTACAAACACACACATACTCACACACACACACTCACACACCATTACTCTTCTATTGTTGTGGCAGAGCCTCTAATGGAGCTTCCCGTTTGAGTGCAGATAGGCACACACACACTCACTCACTGTTTCGTAAGGACACACATACACCCACGCAGATTGACAGCTAGTCCCTAGGCCACTGCTGCCACGCATGATTGATGGCAATGTTCCGTGGAGAATGCATGAGGCAGGGCGGCAGTGATTCAGGAACGGGGAGCAGCACAGTTTAGGTACGGAAACACTCCATTGAATTGTGGAGGAAGAGAACAGAACGTACAGGAGGAGCGGGAATGTTACATGGCTGTCAGTCAAGCAGACAGACAGACAGAGGAGAGGAGAAAGACAGAGAGACGGAGCGAGACAGAGAGAAGCACGGTGGCTTTAATTACTTGGAATCCACAGGAAGGGACGACTTCACTTCACAGTAAATAATATAAACACCCAGTCTGTCTTAGCACCCACACATCCACACACACACTTCAATCTCCACGCTCACACCTTCACTTTATCCCCAAAGGAACAAACATCAAAAAATGATAACATTTACCAAAATGCTACACCAAGAAGAAACTAATTCTATGCAGATCACACCTCAAATAAGACCTTGAGGAAATCAAGTCCCTTCAGATCAAGCACATTTTGATGACCTTGATCACACCCTAACAATATACAGTCTACATACATACGTGCAGTTATGCCAGTCTGTACTGATTACATTCATACAGTCACACTCCTCTCCTGAGCAAAACACACTGCTCCATTGAGAAACGGCTCTGTAAACCTTCAATGTCAATGACCAGCATGTAGTACATATTATGGCCTAAGGCGCACCAACTCCTTAGACGGAGAAACACAAGAGCCCGTGCTTTCCATTGAAAGGCACTGAAAATCATGGAGAATTTAAACATCAAGGCAGGCTTAAAGCTGAACGAGGCAACTTTACACTTTTGCTTCGGCAACTGGCAGCGAGCGATAGCTGAATTTCTGAGAGCTTGAAGGACTTCATTACCCAGAAATCATGTAGCGTGATGTCGGTATACTGCACACTCTTCAGAAAAAAAAAAAGAAATCTAATCCATACTTGCTGACCGGCATGGATGGTGAGGAAAATGTTTTTAGGCAAGTTCAGCCAGGTTCAGCATTTCTGGACAGAGTATTTTGCTCTTAGATTCAAGTCTTCTTTCTGAGTGTTATTTACAGTCAATGACCCAACACAGCACCTGAGATTGTAAAATATAAAAATGTATGAAAATATTAAAGACATTTCTGTTCTAAAAGTGGCATAATATGAAACTGTGCGAATTCATATTTGAGTAGCTTTGAAAGAGAGTAGTCTTTGTTTGTGTTCTTGCCTTCATGTGTACTTCAAGACATACACATGGGTTTTTAATATGACGATGAAGCCAAAAACATCATTGTTAGTAACATCATTAGCTGTATAGTCTTGCAAGCAAAGTGTCACTCAGTCGTAGTTGAATTTAGAAGAACCAGGTGCAAAAGAATAAAGTTTATAAAGTGTAAAAACAAAACGTGGAGCCATCCATACTAATTTGCATAATGTGGAACCTCTGCTGGTTTAAATTTAATACACAGGATGTGGGTTTGTTTTCTGTAATTACGAATTTCTAAAAATGTTCTTGAGTGTAATTTACATATTTATTCAAGTGTTCGCAGTGACGGATAAAGCTATTCCCTGCTTTGTTTCTAAGTAGAGATGTGGCTTCAGAAAATGGGCTCCACCTGTATGCAGTATTACGCATAATGACTTCCAAATGATTTGAGACCAATAAAATGATTCAAAGGGGAAGAGAGGGTAATGCGTAAATAGTTATTTCCATCTACTCAACTTTCGATCCTGCAATATTGATTTGTACCACGTGCGTCTGAAAGGAATGGGAGGTTAGCAGATTAAGAGAGACAGGTTGGTGGGGTATGTTGACAAGAGGACGCGACGCTTCACCAACACGTGCTCTCTTCCTCTCTTTTTCCATGATCTCATCCATTCATTCTTTATTTCTGTCCCTATGAACAGGGTCAGTGTGAATAATTGAGCCTTTTTACAATGAAATATTGACAATAAAAGAGTGTGCCATATGCATTTAAATGGCCTTTCTGCCTCTTGTGATGTCATGGTTTTATAAATCATGCATGATAGTGAAAGAATGTTTTTTTCTGCCAGGTTAAGCAGCAAGAACCACTACTGTGTACCAGTCCCATAGGAAAGACTGGTAACCTTGTGCACACTTGCAGGACAGACCAGTTTTTGGTCTTGGCTTGGAGATTTTGGATTTATACATTATGGCAATTACCTGTTGTTGACTGAAATGTCCCGACTTTGGGAGTAACTGATAAAGAAGAAAACACAACCCACAAAAGTCTGTCACGTGACCACAGTGACAAGGGATGAAACGCTAACACTGGGAAGTCATCAGAAACATGAGCTACTCCCTGTCAAAGCCATTGAGTGCTGTGTAAATGAAATCCTGCAAATGTATTTGTGTCTGTCACAATAATATTATTAACATTTGTGGGCCATTGCTCGCATCACTTGGTGCTGATGCAGATGGTTTGCTTGATCACTGTTCTTTTAACACCGTTGTTCTTACGTTTTTCATGCTGGGGATACATTTTCAACTCTTGTCCTGGCATTCAGAGCTCATAAAAACATCGCCACTCTTGTCATGTTTGGACCCACAAATCTGCAGAACACATTTTGGGTCTGTGCTGGGTTTTTGCCAACTTCATGCCTGTTCTTTCGCTTTTCTCTTTAGACTATCGCCCACCTCCCATGATCCCCCCTAATCGAGGAGGGGGAGGAGGAGGAGGTTCGATTGGTGGTGGTGGTGGAGGCTCCTCCTCTTCGTCTACCAGCCGTACCACCACCACTCGTTCTCCTCCCTACTACACCACCCCAAGGCCTCTTCTCACCACCTCCCCTGGACAGCGGTACCGAACCACCACCACGGTTCGCCAACCCGTCCTGGTTCCTGGCGCTGGCTCATCATCCGACACCAATCAGATCCCTGACACCAACCAGAAAGCTGGAGGACGCTCTCCACCAGTGCAAGTCCCTCCAGCTGCCCCACAGCCTCCTGCTCTGCCACCGCAAGATTTCTGCAGTCCAAGGGTGACAGCCGACATATCGTGGCCCCGGACACAGCAAGGCCAGACAGCCAAACAGCCCTGCCCTGTGGGGACACTGGGTAAGGGGGGATGGGTGGCTGGATAGCAGAATGTATAGAGGAATAGGTGAGATAAGACCAGTGAATGGGTGGTTAGAGTGCAAAGAAAAACACATCATCTGTGACCCACAGCCTGAATCTGTTAGTATATTAACATTGTAGTTAGATTATACACCTGTTCAAACCATGCATCAGATTTTATGAGCCATTAGTGTATTTGTGTGTGAAACCTTGCCCTGTAAACTAAGTGGCTGCTATGTCCAATAGATAGATTTAGTCAAGTCAGTATATTTATGGAGCACATTTACAAATGATGAATGCTGACCATAGTGCATTACAAGTTGTATTTTAGATTTATTTTGAAAACACTTAACATTGGTTTGTTGTTTTTAAATGTGCTCCATAGATTAATTGACTTTACTGGATAGTTGAACAATTAAAATGAAAACAAACAGATGTTGAGATAATGAGATAAGTGGGCTACACAAAATAAAATAAAAGCACTCATGTAAACTCAATAATAATTGTAGTCTCAAAAGCAACTCTCAAAAGACGACTCTTAAGATGAGATGAACAAGTGGCAGTGTATATGGATAAACATTTCCACAGTGTCCTTTGATTTTGATTTTGAGTTGGATGGAGAGGAGTAGATCTAAGGGTCTTAAAAGGCTGTTACAAAGTAAAACATAACAGTATATTTCCCTCTGAAAATGCAGTAGAGTAATAGTATTAATTCTCACAGCACACACACACACACACACACACACACACACACACACACACACACACACACTTCCTTAGGGCAAGTTCTCCCCTTTTAATCAATTAGCTCGCATGACAAAGATGATTCCTGAATCCTCCAACTACAATCCACACACACGTACGCACACATAATGCACAATCTGCTTGGTGAACCCCTGACACCTCAAGAGTCTACGGGTCTCCTGGTGAATGTCAGTGCTGTCTTACCCTGTTTGTTTTGCTTGTTTTGCAGGCGTGGCCACGTACGTGTGCATGGCCCATTTGGGCTACTGGGATCCCCAAGGCCCTGACCTCAGCAACTGCACGTCGCCCTGGGTCAACCACATCATGCAGAAAGTAAGTCTGAAAGCTGCTGCCGGCCCTCGTAGCTACCATTGAACCCTAGTTTAAGGGTATGTGTTATGGAAATAGTCCTGGGGGAATTCCTCATGCATGAGGATGCACTGACCACAGGGAAAGATTTAGGCCACGTATCCATCTTCATTTGTTATCCCTAACTTGTGTTTGAGATCTGAGAGATTTTATATAACTGCAGGGGAAAATGCTAGCCTAGTAACTTTCTACAGTTTCAGTTTATGGCTTTGTGTCTGTTCTCACATGAGCCTAAAGGCTTTAGAGGTTTTCTTTTTAGAGACAAAACATGGAAAATGGTCCCTGCAAAATAAGCACAGGGAGCAGAGGTACTAAATTAAAAGTCGTTTCTAAATCTCTTTATGAACACTTTATGAAACATGCCCCTTCAACTAACCTATTCACTATTTTTTTCTCCTTATTCTTTACTCATGACCTCCGCACCTCCATTCCTCTAAATTACCTGTTTCGCTCTGTCTATCCTTTACCTCTCTGTCCACCCTGTCACTTCCTTTAATTTTTCCATCTGTCTGTTGCTGTAATCTTCTCATTCTTGTCCCTCTCCACTGACCTCCTCTTAATACTCTCTCCAACTTTTTCTCTTCTTCCCAAATTTTCCTTTGCTTCTCACCTCCTCTGACTTCTTCTCTTTCCTTCGCTTTATTGCTCTCTCCGCCCCCCATCACCCTGTTTGCCTCCCAGCTTCGTTCGGGTGAGACAGCAGCAATTGTAGCCAGGGAGCTTGCAGAACAGACCAAAGGGCTTCTGCGTCCTGGCGATGTGCCATCCACAGTGCGAGCCATGGCCCAGCTGGTTGAACTTCTGGACGTCCAACTAAGAAACCTCACCCCTGGGGGCAAGGACAGCGCTGCCCGCAGCCTCACCAAGGTACTTCCTCAAGAAACACTTGTGTTGTGAGATTAATGTGTAGTGAATGACTAAGTGGGATTCTCTTGTAGGCGCGTATGTAGAAGAATGCTAGGTAAATGACAGAAAGAAGTAGAACAAAAGAAAGAAGGATGAGGGAAAGAAAAGGGAACAGATACAGGCACTCTTTAGAATTAATAGTCAGATGAATAGCATCAGTGGTTAGTGTTTTTGTCTTACACTCATTCTTCAAGGGTTAGAAAAGGCTCTGTGTGCAGAGTTTGATGAAGAACCATACATAGCGCTGCAGATTTCCAGATGATAAATAACTGCTTTTAGACATAATTTTATCCTCCTCTGTGTGTGAGTCTTTGTAACAAGTTTTGCTGAACATTATGGCTGATAGATAACTGCTTTTAGACTTTGGCAGGGTTCCTCAACTCTTTGCAGATCAGGACCAAAATTTAATAAAACACTGTCTTGCCCTGGGAGTTATTCTCATTAAAACACACAGTACTTCAGATGAAAACAGGCCTGGGACACATTTTACGTCATAGCTCATTCTTTAATGAACTTCAGTCTTTGAGCTACAGCTATGACGATGCTGTCGACAAGCAGGCTGGAGTGCTTACTTCAGGATTACATTAATGGAAACTCAATCCTGAGTGGGCAAAGGATCTGTTTTACTACAGTGGGAGACAAGGAAAGAATTTAGTTCTATGCTTTGTTCATGTAGGCATTCAATTAAAGTGAGTTAAATCGTTGGGGAATGGCTGACTGGCTGGCTTGGCTGGCTAATTGACTGACTGACTGGATGACGGACTGTTTCTTGATCGTCTCTGTTGAGGTCAACAGAGACAGGCGGGGTTTAGCAGCCAGATTGACGGCTGCTGCCACCTCTTATACAGTCACTGGCTTTTTTCTTTCAGCTTTAGCTTCTGAATCTTTAGGGCTCCTCTATTTTCCTGTTCCCCTCCTTCCTTTTTGTCTCACTATGACACTCGTTACATCTCCCCTGCTCCCTATGTGTAATTCAGCAACACTGAAGTGAATACATACTGGAGCATGTGTAAGTGGAATCTATTAATTTGTGTTTTGCTGTTGACCAAATGGCTTGTTAAAGGTTAAATTTGTAGAAAAAAAAAGTCCTCCATAGAAGAGGTAAAAGCTTGCCTCTTGATTTCATTAATGACCCAATTACATATAGCTAATTGAGTAATATGGCTGCTTACTATGCTAATTTTTGTTAGGACTTCAAATATGACCAATCATGCACAAGTTGCATGATAATTAATGCCATCAATACACTTGATGGTAGATACTGAAAATGAGTAGAAAAAGGAAAGGAAGAGTAGAAAAAGAAGGCATGAAAAAAAGGGGCCAGTGAGGAGAATAACAATACATTTCAGCCACCAAAATCTTTTTGTGCAATGTTAATGAAGTGGGTGTGACTGCCTTTGTGTGCCTGTGTGTGTGTGTGTGTGTGTGTATGATTGAGAGGTGTTACCTCGCTAACAGCTGAATTGTTTGAATTTGCAGCTTCAGAAGAGAGAAAGGTCCTGCAGGTTTTTCACACAGGTATTTCTACTTCCTGGTATTGTTGATTACTGTGCCACACCATAGTCCCACGTGTTTTTTTTTTTCTTCACACTCAGCATGTAATCTGCAAAGCAAGCTTGTGTGTGTGTGTGTGTGTGTGTGTGTGTGTGTGCTCACACATTACAACGCTCTACGTAGAATTCTAATTCTATGCTGCAGGAGTTGTTTTATGATTTGCATCCCAACCCTTTGAGGAGCTCTGTCATTTAGCAGGTCTATGCTGTGAACTACACTGAACACTGAACTGAACTACACTGTGCATAAGAGTCACTGGTAACTATCCACTGGTGTCTGATAATAAAGTTTTAGTCTCCTCAAAGGGTTTGCTGACATTTTTTTGTTTTCAATTTCACTTTTCACTTTCAATTTTTTTTTTTTGCATTCTGAATCAATGGTACTGATAAGAGGCCATGATCATTATAAATAACAGCTCATCTATTTTGCAGTTCTGCCTGCAGAATTGTAAGCAGGCCTACCTGGAACCAAATGACTTTCTATCCATCTCTATTCAATGAAATGTCCTCTTCGCTGCTGTATCAGAGAGACAGAACTGAGTATGATGGATATCCTGTTGCGTAGTGCTTGATCACAGCTTTGGTGCCTTAAAAGTAATACCAGCTTGTGTTTGTGGCTCACTATTAATTCATTTTTCGTCCTTGTTGGTCTGCTTGTATTGATGTTTGTTCGTGTTGACGCCATGGGCTCACACCGTGAACAGAAAATCTAACATCATTTAGGCATGTTTCTGGTCAGCTAAAATCATTATTCAGAACATCAAAGGACCCCACCTCCCTTGTCCATGTGCTGTACATAGACTGCAGTGTCTCTCTTTTTCTCTCTCTCTGCACCCCCACCCCCCGACACACACACACACACACACACACACACACACACACACACACACGTACACACACACACACACACACTCTCTCTCTCGCTCTCTCTCACACACACACACACACCCTTGATGGGCTAGCTCTTTTTCTCCTGATGCAGGCTTTTTTTCCCTCTCCCCTGAAAAGTCTTAACGTCAGCAACAGTCAGCAATGTCACATCATAGAACATGGCTTAGGACGATATGCAGGCTGACACGCACACACAGACACGCAACGCATACACACGCACACACACACACACTCACGCCCGCCAGAAATATATAAATATATTTTCAATAACGATCTCATGCCGGCTCATCAGAATAGTCAGACATTTTGATATGTCTCCTTAATCCAATAAATGCTGCATTTCAAGGAGTGGCTGTTTTCAGAAAGCTATAGGTTAAAATCAAAATGTTCCACCACACACCTCGGGTACTGCAGGGGGCTGGGAGTGATCGATTATATAATTAGCCTTAGTAATGTGAAACAAAATTATACCAACAGTCCCTTACTCTGCCAGATAGAAATGTGCGTGATTAGGGATGTGGTGTGGTGCTGCCCTCTCCTCGTTAATTATCTACAGCACTAATTGCCAAGTGAAGAGAGTGGGCAGGAGGTTTGGGTTCTTAATAGAGACAAAAAATAATTGAATTCTCTCTCTCTGTCTCTCTCTCCCTTTTTCTGTCTCCCTCTCACTTCATCTCTCCTCCTCTCTCACTTCGTTTGGGGAACTGGGGACTCGTTTCATGTATACCAAATTGGCAATTTATACATGATGAAGTTGGTGGTGTGGAGAGGCTTTGATGCTGTAGGGCGGATTGATGGAGGGAGGTAGAGTCTACAAGGTAGACTGAGAAAGAGAGAGCGGGATGGGGGGGGGGCTGAAATTAAACAGAGAAAGAGAAGAGTCACAGAAACAGAAATGGAATGTTAAAGAAAGAGAAAAACAATAAAAAGGGCAGCAAGGAGACAGTGATGCTCAATGACAATGTCTAATTTGCCCTCTATTTATGGATGGCGGGTCAGAAGATGGCATGCTGTGAATTTAAAGCCTGATTTAGCTGCAAACTCATCCTGTCAGGGAAGACAAACTCCAACAACAACTGACAGATAAGCCTGCTTCTCTGATGAAAACGTTTTCAGAACATGTACTTTCACAGAGCTCAGCCGAGTGAGTAAAAGGGAGAAATTCCATTCTTTCCTCTACTCTCGCCACTTTCCACTGCTAGCATCCCAACTTTGCCTGTGTCTTACTGTGCGTGAGTGTACACATACTGTACATCCATAAACATGTGCTTGTCCGTGTGTCCGTGTTCCCCCCGTGTAGCGGGGAGTAGAGGAGCAGCCCAGCTCTAGTCTGTCTTGCCGCTGCTGTTTACGCTGGATCACCCCAACGCTTCAAAGCATTTCATTTCTGCCCCATTTACTGGTGTGTGTATGTGTGTGCGGACATACTGTGTGTATGTGTACGCACACGCACGCGTCTCCTCTGTAATACATAGTCACACATAGACACACACACACAAACGACACCCTTATCTGTCTCTGCAGAGTCTCTCCCCTCTTTGAAGACCCCTAAAAAAAAAAAAAAAAAAAAAAAAAACTGTCTCCATTTTAGCCCTCAAGTCCTCATACTTGTGCGGATAGAAATGTCACCAACTGCAGCAGAGCTTACAGGCACACACACACACATAATCATGTATATTCCATCTCTGACTTTCTGATGTGGAGATGTCTGGACCTCAAGGAAATCACACCCCTTCTTCTCCTTACCTATCTCTCTCCTCTACAGATGCTATCTCCGCTCCAGTGAATTAAATTTCAATGAAAAAATTATATGAAATTGAAAATGCAAGATAATCAAAAGTTCAATAAAAAGCAATGAAAAGTATAATGAGAGTAGAAAAGGGGGGTTATCTGAAACACATCAAAGTGAGGGTTTTGGAGAAGCACCACCAGCCCGAGCCAATGGATAGCCGCGCCACTACTGTTATATCTGCTGTGCCTACAGAGCATCCCCTCCTCTGTCTTTCTCTGTTGCCTGAACTGCTACTGTACAGCAAGTGGAGCAGAATGATGCACTGCAATGCTTCCCCCAGCCCCTTGTGCACACCCCCAGCTATACACACACACACACACACACACACACACAAGCACACATCACACAGCCTCCCATCCCGTACACTCTGCAGCACACATACTTTCACATTAAACGAATACACCCACTCACTGTATGTATGACATATGTGTCAGTGCATATGGACTTACTCATACACACACTCAATACATTAAGAAAAGAAAAAAAAACCTGCATCCTGGTTCTCATTTAAGTAGTTTTTCCCGCCATTCTTATCAGCACAATTAACACTGTGCTCATCAAGTTAGCCGCTGGGAAGATGTTGGCTTTGATAAAAACAAGGCTGATGGGATGGGAAACATGAGAAGTGAGACACATATACAGGTTCCAAACAACTCCGCAGGTGAGCCAAATTAATATGGAAGAGAAAACAAAAGCAAATGCTTCAATTAATACACCAACTGTCTTTTGTACAAATGTGTTATTCATTTGCAGGCTGTTCACCTGGTTCAACTTTGACCTACTGCACATACCGTGTGTAACTTTAATGTGCCTTGAGGGATTATTACCAACATTTCAGGTGTGCTCATTATCTGTTTTACTTTCAAATAAAGTGGTTTGGATATATTGGACAAACTTTTGCCTTGCTTAAGGGCTACAACTAATGATCATTCTTTAATTTTCAGTTAGTCCGTTGATTGTTTTTATGATCATTATTTGTTTCAAATTTCAGAAAATCATGTGGAAAAATGCCCTTTACAATTTCCAAGAGATAAAGGAGACATCTTTAAATTGCTTGTTTTAGCCAGCAAATAGGCCAAAACAATTATATAAATCAGAGAAAAACAGCAAATCAAACCAGCACATTTTGCATTTTTCCTTGACATGTGACTTCAGCAGTCAATCAATTGTCTAAATTGCTGACAGTGTAATATCCGGTGATCATCTGACCACCCGTGGTTCTTGTCCCACTTGACTTGCCACTGTATTCCCAAGTCTCAGCAGTTGCTTTGGTGAGAACAATGTTATCATTATGGATAGGAATGACGGGTGGGAAAAAAACAAAACACAATCCAACTTAAATAAAGCAGAATTTTCCTTTAAAGGCGTAACACAGCTTGTAGTCTTCTGTGGCAGTCAACGGAACGATTGGGATAGAGACAGATTGGTGGGTGGTTGCGTGTGTGCTTCATATCCATTCCTGCTTATTTTGGTTGTTTGCCGAAGCAGTGGATTAATTAGTTTTTGTTTACATGTAGCCCTCCCAAACTCATCCGATATGCATCCCAGCTAATTAGCTGCTTGTGCTAAAAGAGGACATAATATTATCATATTAGCTTGTTGACTAAGCACCCATTTCATGTGTGTGATATACTGTATCTACATGTGGATATCACAGCCCCAAAATAAACAGGTAGGGATTAGTTCTAATTCCAGAGGCCAACCACACATTTTGTAGCACATACCAGCAACACTCATATGAGTCATTAGCTACAGTGTTTCTCTATCTAGGATGCTTTCCCTAGCCATTGCACATACACAAACACATACACAAAAAGACACTTTACTTCTTAACAATTGCTGCCACTTTCATCCCTCCTCCCTCCTGGTCTCTCGCTTCTCCCTAAGCCTGAGTGAAAGGGGCAGGGAGGAAGTCAAATGGTTGATGTGCGAAAGCCAATAAACAGATGTCTCTCACTCTTTCTCCCTGCCCTCGCAATTCCTATCTGGAGACCCCCTTTGCTTGCACAATGACACCTGTGTTCCTTTTTCCACTTTTCTATCCACCCTCCTCAAGAGAGGGAAGCATTGAAAGAGCGCAAGATAAGTGAAGGATGGGAGTGCGTTTGCGGAAAGTGTGGTTTACAGCCAGAGCAAGAGAAAGAGAAAATAAAGAGACAGACGTGGAGTGTGAGATGTGTGTGTTTGATAGCACCTGTATTCGCTTTTCTGCCTCCCCTGTTCCCAGTGGACGCCTGTCACAACGGACTCACTGGACTGTTTTATCGCTCTCCCATGCTCTCCCCTTCCTCTCCCCTCTCCAGCGGCAGTCTTTTCTCTCTGTTTCTTTATCTCTCCCAGGGTCTCTTAAGATGTGTGTATCTGCGTATGTGTGGTGTTCATGTCTGAAAATGAGGAGGTGAATTCTTAAGAGCATAAAGGAATGTGAGCTGGAGACAAAATAAGTATTGTTTCACGAAGAACATTTCATCTCAGGGAGCCAACTCTTCTCCGTTTAGTTTGGTAATATTTTTGGATTCAAAACCGTTCTGCACGGCTGGATATGACCCAGCAGACATTATCTGATAAAACTCTAATTTCTTCTCAGACCCTCAAGCAAAAGTTTTCCAACTCGAAGATAAGACTGTTGCTTTAAAAGGAGAAAAAAAAAAAAACTGAACCAGGTTTGGGGGTGTAGACACATGGTGATTGCAATCAGCTAATTAGCTTAGCTTGATTTTTAGAACATCTGTGATGGATTTTCTATCACAACATCCTTTTACAAAGAGATTAAAAAAAGGGAAAAGGGTGGTAATGACCATTATAAAGTGTGGAGTACAACTTTGAAATGTACTTTTTATTTAATAGCTTCTGTGCCTTTGTTATGTCTGCATGGGAATGCTACATTTGCATCGCATTTTTTTGTTGTTGTCATGATTTATCAACATGATAAATGAAAAGCCACTCTATTCTCACTGTTGCATCCCATGGACTGCTTTCCTCAGTAGTTATGGTGAATTGCGCTGCCGTCTGCATTAATTCTCGCACTGGCATCATTGGATTGAAAATGATAAAACTGTTAGCATTAGCTTCCTCCTTGTGACTTTCGTGTTTCTACTGCTGCCCCAGGCTATGGTGGAGACGGTGAATAATTTGCTGCAGCCGCGAGCCCAGACAGCATGGAGAGAGCTGCCCACCAGCGAGCAGCTACACTCGGCCACTCTGCTCCTGGACACTGTGGAGACCGGGGCTTTTATGTTAGCTGACAACCTCCTCAAGACTGACACTGTGCAGGAGACCACTGACAACATCCGTGAGTACATTTTTTGGTACCTTCCCGTCCTGTAAACTTAGTTGGACCCTGTAACTGTCAAGCAGCCTGTTGAGATGCCCTCGAGCAAGGCATTTAGCCTCTATTTGCTACACTGGATCAGAACAGTGGGCAAGTGTTGAAGGCTGTGGCTGCACTGGGCATTTCTCAGGTGATGAGTTGTAGAAGTGCAAAGTATGGCTCAGCAAGAACAAGAGCACTGGTATGTTTTGTTGACTTTACCTGAATACAAAGTAGTAAAGGGAAGAATTTCTAGAATGTGCCCTCATTTTGGCAGAAATGTGGTTCTTAGATTTCACAGTTTTCTTTCTTTTTTCTTTTACAGATCTTATAACATAAACCAGCTCAGGCTGGTAAAGATCTAACAATATGATGTAATATCAGAGTAAGAGGCAATATTGACAGCAGGCATTACAGATTCCCCCGCCTCAGATCTATGTTTTATATTACAAATGAGGAACAAAATATACCACCTAACCTAAAAAAAATAACATTATCCTTCATATGTTCAATCATACACACACACACACATACTATGCATGTGAATGAACATGAGTGGACATGAGTGGAAATGGGGCAGAATAATACATTTGTTTCCAGGCTTAGAGGCTTGAGGGAGAAACGCATGTAAGAGTTTGTGCACATGAAGCTGAGCTGCAAAGTGAACTAAAGAAAACAGTCCAAAGGATTTGTCTAATAGCGTGATGAATTAGTTTATATTCTCTCTCTCTCTGTGACCAGTATGAAAATCTTCAGTTTGTTGGACAGGTAAACAAACAAAGGAACAAACAAAAAACTATGAAGTTGTCAACAATAAAATATTGTGACAGAAATTCTGCACGGTGGATAAACATCTCTATAATACTATATGGAACATTATGTATTTTCTGTAGTACTTGATCACTTTAGTTTAGTTTAGTTTAGTTTAGCTAACATACGTATGTATGTATGTAAAATAATACAGCACGAAATACAGGTGTATTAAACAGGACAAGATGTTTTAGGTGTAAATGTTTGACCATTTGAGTACAATACTTTGTGATTCATTCTGTCAAATTAATCAATTGTGTGCATGAAATAACAGAACAGAAATCTGTTATCTGATGAGACATTAAAGGGATGTGAAGCACGTTTGTGATACAGCCAAAATCTGATTTATTCTCATGTTTCTCAGTCCAAAATCAAAATCACAGTTTTGAACAAAACCACCGTATTTTGATTATGTGCGACGTGACACCATTCACTGTTTATTTTGCACTGCATTAGACAGTAATGTAATGTGCGGTACTAAAGGACTGCTGAAACAATATCTAATTTTGTATCAAAACTATGAGATTGGGTGTTGAGTGTTGTTATGAAAGTGATAACGTAACAGTTTGAATATGAGGGAGTATACTTAATTTAATGGCACGTCTATACTAAAACACAGCCTGCTGCCAGTACACTGAGCAGACCTCCCCACCTGACAGGACCAGTTGCGATAACCTGTAACTCCTGCTGTTACAATGCTTAATGCTTTTAATTAGTTAATTGTTTGCCCATATTACTAATATGAGGAGGCCTGTTACAAAGTTTTCAAAACTATTTCCCCCCCCCCCCCGTTGGGCACCTAAAATGCAGAAGCAAATATTTGATAACTCAGCTATACATTGTTTTCGTATGCAAACATTCAGCGTTTTGGTAGCATTCATCTGCCGGCATGTATAACAGACCACACGTAGGTACAAATTTGCATGTCTGTTCTGTTATGTAGCGCAGGAGAGTAAAGCTGTTAAAGACAGGTCATGATGAAGAGGTCCAGGTTGTTGTGTGAGAGGCTTTGAAGGGTCAAATCCACAGAGACCCATCCTAAGCTAAAAAGAAAAAAATAGAGAAAAAAAAACTGGCATTGAGGCTTCTAAGGCAGTGATGAATTGTTTGTCAGAGACAATCATTTTTATTTATTTCTTTTTCAGTTTTTTTTTCTCTTCCCTCTACTTGTAGGCAGAATTGACAAAGCAGAACAAAGCTAGTTATTATGGTGCTGTGCACATCCCCTTCCTCTCTTCTCTCTTTCTCCTCCTTCCATCATCTCTTCTCTCATCTTCTCTAACTGATCCTCTCATCACTGGGCCATGGAATAAGGCAGAAATACTGGAGAGCAAAAGCCGTATTTGCTTTTCATGCCTCTGGATGATGATATATCTGTGGGCCATCATTTCATCTGCGTCCAGACCAGCGAGTTGCACGCAGCCATGATTCCCTTGATTATCCTCCTATTTACTGCCCTTTTGATTTAATATTTCAAAATTTCCTACACATAATTCGCCCATTACTAGGATTCACTGAGCTTATGTCACTCAGTCAGACATGAAAAGTCATAGAGGAGGAGCAGGAAAAGAGAGAAAACCGAAGATGATGAGTAGAGAAATAAGACTGGATGAGCGCATGCTTGAGGGTGATGTTGGTAGTGGAATGTCAAATGATGCTCTGAGGGTTGATTTTGCTCACTTTCACATCAGTAAGCAATGAAATCACAGCTATTTAAGTCACACAATGTGATGATAACATTACAGCATTTTGTTCCTAGCAAAGACAGACCGTATAGACAGGTAAGATGCCTCAGCTTCAGTCCCTCCACTAAACTCTCACTCGAGTTTAAGTACAACAGTTCATTCGACAACAACTGCCCGCCCACACTATTTTACCTTACATAATGTCAGACTTGTATCTCCTCCAATTTTTTTTCCCTCCTGAACACACCACATAAATATGGTTACATAAACAGTCATCGAGATGTAGGCTACCACATCTCTGAAGAACTTAAAACAGGAAATTATCTTTTTGTGGAAAATTTTGTCTCCGCTTTCCTCTTCTTTTTGTGCTGTTAATCTTCCCTTCCAGCTAATCCAGTGGGCAGATCCACCGTGATTATCTCTCCCCTTTATTCATAACTGGCCCGATACCACCTCTCATCTCTCTCTCTCTTCTTCCATCCTCACTTTCCTCTCTCTCTCTCTCCATTTCCTCCCTCTCTACTCATCTCCTTGCACTTTTTAAGCCCCCCCCCCTTTTTTTTTTTTTACAAGTCTTGCAAAGGAGACCAAGTGACAGGAATGCATTATTTGAATGACACATTCAGATAGAAGCCACTGCAGCTACTGGAGGTGATATTGTTGCGTTAGATTGTGTGTGTGACTATGCGGCGCAGTAATAGGCAGATGAATAAATAGTGTTATTATTAGAACCAAATCAGTGATTTGAAGGTAACAGCGGTATCGGCGTGTGTGTGTGTGATAACGATAATGAACAAGTGTGTTTCTTAGGAGGAGGTTTGTCATGACAAGGATGCTTTAATTAGATTAGACTCAGCGTGTTTTGATACCCTGCCGCTCTGGGTGGGTGTGGATGCATGTGTGTGCGTGCGTGTGGGTAGGTCGGTGTGTTAATGTGTGTGTGTGTGTGTGTATGTGTGTGTACATAGCTTGAATGTTTAGTTTGGCTCATGTGCAAGTGAGGGACACTTAACCAGTGTTTCTCTTTCTTGCTGCCAGTATTTGCATATCTTTTATTGCATAGGGTCTGTGTTTACGTTTGCCTGCTTCACTCTGCCTCCATCTCCTCTCTCCCATACTTTAGTATCTCTTGCCTTTGTGCCCTATCTATTGTACTCTGTGAGAGAAAACAGTCTTCTCTCTGCCTATCTCCACTCTAGTCCACTCCTTGTTTCCCATCTCTCATCCATCCTTCTCCTCTGACTACCCTCTTTGTTTTTACCTCTTCCCAGCACTTCTCCCTGACCTCCTAAACTTCCTTTCCTTTCACCCTCCTCTCCCATTCCACCTCCTCTTCCACTCTCATTTCCATTTTAGCATGTCCTTGTGTTGTTTATTTGATCAGGGAGCTGTTTTTACCACGAAAGCAGTGTCTAAATCACCAAATCACTCAGAAGCACGAGATAGCGATACACCAAAGGTATAATTAGTCCTTAATTAGAAACTTTATCTATTACACAGCCGTAATCAGAAATGTGCTAACGAACCTGGACGGTGAAATTAGATTCCCACAATACAAGAGAGAGGCTGGATTATCCACCTTGATGTGTTGGACCAGTTCCCTTGAGACATTGTTGCCTTTTTTAGTATAGAAATCCATGTTATTTCACTTTAATGCGTGTCAGCTTTTTTTATTTTTTTATTTTCTTTGTTTAGGAAAAGCTTGAAACTGCTTCAGGATTCATGCCTGTGTTCAGCTGTGAACCACTTAGTGAGAAAACATGGTTATTACAAGAGGCTGCAAAACAAAATCTGATGTAAACTGCTATGCGATGAGTTGACATTAGGGTGTGTGTGTCTTTGTGTGCATGTGCACGTGTGTTCCAGAGCTGGAAGTGGCCAGGCTGAGCACGGATGGGAACCTTGCAGACCTGACGTTCCCTCAGTCAGAACTACATGGAAACTCCATCCAGCTGTCAGCCAGCACTCTGAAACAGCACGGGAGAAACGGTAGAAAAGAAATCTCTCTCTCTTTTCCTCTTACTGTCACAATCAAGTCTATGACCCCTCTCTCTCTCTCTCTCTCTCTCTCTCCTTCTCTCTGCCTAACCCACCTGCTATTTTATTTCACACTTGCAATCTTGCAGTCTATTTCTGTCATCGTGGTTTAAGCCAACAATTATCAAGTGCACCTTGGTTATGTTCCCATGTGTCTTCTCACAGGTGAGATCAGGATGGCCTTTGTCCTGTACAGGAACTTGGGTTCCTACCTGTCCACAGAGAACGCCAGCGTCAGACTGAGCAGCGAAGCAGTCTACCCTAATTACTCTGTTATCGTTAACTCCCCGGTCATCACAGCATCCATTAACAAGGAGAGCAATAAGGTTTACCTGTCTGAGCCTGTGGTCTTCACTGTCAAACACCTGCAGGTAAGTAAGGAACTTGATGACCTCTTAAAAAAAAACAAAAACAACAAAAAAAAAAATTTAGAAAAAGAGGTTAAAGAATAATGCTATTGATATTTTAAGTTTTTCTTACGTCAACAAATTCCATCAAAAGACATCTTCATGATATCACGCTTTGAGAAATCAACAGAGTCAGTGATGGCAGGTTGAATTGTAGTCAAGGCAGGCAGGAAAACAGTCAGGAACAGGAATCAGGCAGATAAGCAGACTATGGTTTGATGGAGCTTGGCAGTGAGCATGAGGACAGTCCACTGGTGGAGTGGAAACAGGGCGGTGTATATACAGAAGGGATGATTAGGTAAATGGGAACAGGTGTGCCCAGGGGCGGAGAGGCCAGCAGACGGGAAACTGAGCAGAGGTTGCGTGGCTGGGTCTGAAGTGACATAAGAGTTGCGGAACCGGCAGATCATAAATAGAATGTGAGAACCATGACAGACCAAAACCAGTAATGAAATTTTCCGTCTGTGTCGCATGAAGTGCTTTTTTTCCTCTCTGCCACATAGGTCTATTATTGGCCAAAAACCTTAAGAAACAAATAAATGAGCCATACTGTTGCACGGGGTGACATGCTCCTTCATCACCATGAAGAACATGGCAGTTTTTGGTTTATAATAATATTTAACAGCTATATTTGTGGCCCATTTTAGAGACTTCAGTAGAAAAGCATGGGCTGCCACGGGCAGGGTAGGGAAGTCGGAAAGTATCTGATAGACGGACTGACTCATTGTTGGTTTCCCTCATGGAAATTTGGGGTCTTCATGGGATTTGTTGACAGTAACAGAGTGTCAGTGACAGACGTAGCCATACAGCTTGAATATTTAATTATTATGGCTAAGCACTGAAAGTTCTTGGTCATAGTTATGTAAGACACAGCTTTGAAAAGAACATGTTAAAATTCCTGGTCAGTGTTTAGAGATCTGGAGGTTACTACTGGCCTCCAGTTTGCCTATCAAGATTTGTGACTTGTTTTGACAAGACTTAGACCTCTCTCGACTGTCTTTGACTCATCCCAGGTAAAAACAGATGTTGTAATCACAATAATAAAACTGTATTTGTTTCACGTTGCTTCATAATGTGTGAATGTAATGTGAATTGTGTTGGTCAGTGCAGCCTTTTTATATTGAGTTTCTCATCCAACAAGCAAATGCTGAACCAGTTGGTGATCTAGCTTGTTGGAAGCCCAAAAACAAAAAAACAAAAAAAACAAAACAAAATCCTCACTGTTTCAGTTGCTCATTTTGAGATAACTTTACTAACCCAACACACACACACAGCCTCATCAGTTTACACTCAGAATCTCACACAAGAAGCATGGGCACCGCACTGTCACCTCCTGCCATGGCTCCATGTTTATTTGTTGCTGCATTCTCTCATTCTGTCCCTTCTGTTTGTTGTTTTGTTGGTATGTGTGTTTGACTCCCTTTCTGTGTTTCTTCCTCTTCCATCCTTTCTCCACCAATTCCTCCCACCTTTTTTCTCACTTTCTGTTGGCTTTCCCACCACTTCATGTTTCTACCTCCCACCTCCCCATGACTAACTATCTGTTCTCTCTCTTCCTGCTCTCCCACCCCTCCTCCTCTTTGTCCCTCTCTCTCTCTCTCTCAATTTCTTCCTCTCGTTGTCTCTTTTTTTCTTTCTCTCTCTCCTCCTCCTCCTCTTTTGCCCCTAGCATTCGGAAGAGAACTTCAATCCCAACTGTTCGTTCTGGAGCTACTCCAAACGCACCATGATGGGATTCTGGTCTACGCAGGACTGTCGTCTGCTGGCCACCAATCGCACACACACCAGCTGCTCCTGCACACACCTCACCAGCTTTGCGGTGCTTATGGCCCATGTGGAGGTCAAGGTAGGTGTTTATTCTGCCGTGCCTGCCAGTAGGGGATGGGCAATATCAAAGGGTCAGTTGTTCATCATTTGATTACCAGTGGCTGGCAAAGCTGGTCAGCAGATCCTGGAAAAAAAGGGGAAGGAAGGAAGAGAAGGAGACCACAACATCTGGAAAACAGATTATAACTCTCCAGTGTCTTCAGTACTGAGTAATCATACTTGGCTGGGGAAATTTTTACAATTGATTCGTCAAGCCGGATGATGACACTGGGTTGACGAAAAAATATGCACTTAAAGCATTCAGTGTATGAAGTTCTGGATTACCAAACCACATTTTAATTTGCCATGGAAACTCCCATCATAAACAAAAAAAGCTGCTGGTCTCATTTCATTGCAGAAATTATATTTGACTGATGAGAAAGTGAAAACATTAAATCTGATACCCATGAGCCACAGTGGGCAGTGAATATAAACCTTATTGTCCCGCTGTGTGTGGGATAAGAACCTTTTGTCTCCATCTTTTGTGACGTTAAGACCAAGTTTCTTTTCTCAAATCGGCTCTTGTAAGTCTGGATAATGTGTGACACCCTGTCGCTCCCTCTGGGCCAGAGGATGTGTGTTACTTCTAAAGGGGTCATGGTCAGACCTGGTTTGGCAGCCCCATGTGAACACAGTGTGAGGGTTTGAGCAGTAGATCCATCACAGCAGTGCTATGTTGAACATTGCTCTGCCTGCCAGGTTGCAGGACACTGATGGATAGAGCCAGCACACCTGTGCAACGCAGCGTAACGCTGTGGCCCTGAACGTTAAGTGACACACAGCCAGACTCGCATCAGTCAGGGGAGGGGAGATGCATGTCGGTTTCTACAGCACTTTTCATGTTACAACAACATGACTCGTGTGTTTTTAGCAAACCAAAGCTAAACTTAGTTAAATGTGGCAGCTGGCTATTAAACAATCCACTCAATCTTGTCTCTGTCTTTTCTTGCACTTCTCACAGAAGGCAGACAGCATGCACGACCTGCTCCTGGACGTGATCACATGGGTGGGGATCCTGTTGTCGCTGGTTTGCTTGCTTATCTGCATCTTCACCTTTTGCTTCTTCCGTGGGCTGCAGAGCGACCGCAACACCATCCACAAAAACCTCTGCATCAGCCTCTTCATCGCTGAGTCACTGTTCCTGGTCGGGATCAACAGGGCCGATCAGCCGGTGAGAAGGGCGGGGTTTTCTTTGTATGTGTGTGTCTGTGTGGGGCACACGGTATCTGTGTGCACATTCTTTTAACTGCAAGCTGTGACAAGCTGATCAATATTAGAAAATGAAATAGATAAATAAATAAAAACAACAATTTTGCTCACAGGGTACATTTCAAACTGTGCGCTTTTATTCATGCTGTGCTGGCACAGGCTCGGCATAACTGTCCACTGACCAATGGCATTGATTATACTGCAACGTTGGCAGAGCAAATCGTGAAATGTTTACCAACTTGTTGTCAGTGGTTGACCACATTACTGCTACATGAATAAGAAACAGCAGATTTGGCACACACGGCGTTCCCAGAATAAATCGAAAACAGAAACTTCTCTGGGTGGCTATTCAACAAACCATGTCTGTGTATTCAAACACCCGGGATTATGCAATGTTTTTCTCATAATTTGTGGAGGGAGAAACCAACAAAAATAGACTTTACTGGCATTGTTTTTACTGCACATGCTCAGTTTTCCATGACATCACCACTACACTGAGTGGTAGAGGTGCTAGACAACTTCTCGGATTAATTGTATTAAAGTTTTCAGCTAATTCGGAAAGCATTTCCAACCAAGACAGAAAAAGGAGACGGAATGACTGCAACAACATTAGTTTACGAGCATATGTATACATACATGTATTACACTAACGACAAAGTAACCTAAATGTAATAAATATGGAGAGAACAAAAACCAATTTGGCTCTCCTTTTTCCCAGTTGCAAAACCAATTCACCATGCAAAGTGCACATTACAAACACCTGCTTATGCGCTAGATGATCTATTAAAGATTTGTATTAGCTTAGCTGATGTTGTGCTCTGCTTCAGTCCACACTTGCATTTGTTACTCATTTCACCCCTCAGGCAACAAGCAGCAGGGAATCCTGCTGGTTGTAAGGACGATGTTTGTGAAGTAATAAAACTTTCACAAACAAAGCCCAAATGAGGCAGGATTGTGGACATGGGCTCAACACACATTTGACCTTCCTCTGCCTTCAAAGTAGAGTGCTGTCAGGCTGATTCACACGAGATTCGAGTGGCCTCACATCACTGCTAAACTGTAGAATTACCTTGTAGATATGCAGCCCCGTGTGCTTAATAGAATTGTGGAACTTTCTTTTAAAGCGAGAGTGAAATATTTATTCGGAATATTGATCATGACGAAGGCAAAGCAGAATCGCTTAGTTTGGTCTCCTTATAAAAAAGCTGATGATATACAATCAGTTATTTTTAAGTATTCCTGAGATTGGGCAGAATTGATGTTTGGAACATAGATGTGAACAGTAAAATACTGAATTATTGTAGACGAATAATTTTATAGAAATTTTACATAAATTCCATTACAATTGCAAATGCCTCATGAGCAGGGGTCAGGCCAGGTCAAATAACACGTTGACATTCAGACCAACCTTAGGGTTTATTCTGAGTCACTGTGTCAGTCTGTATTGGCTCTAGGTCATTGTGTGCAAAAGCTGTTGATGAATGCACTGTATTCTACATCTCTGTGGGCGTAGCAGTTAGTCATGGCCTAACCTCTCAAGGCCCTGTATCAGGGTGACTGGCTCAAGTGAACCTGTGGCTTGTGCAAATAGACGTGATTTAAGTTCACTAGCTATAACCTAATTGGTAATAAAAATCTAAAGCTATTTGGAAAAAGACAATGAACAAACTAACCCATTTATTAACATCTTGCTGGGTGTTACCTTGTTAACCAGCCAACACTAGCTTGTTACCAGTGAAGGCTGCACAATCTTTGTTCTACATTAAATACAATTTGGACAAGCTGATAAATCAGACTGTATTGTATCGAATGTATCGTCAAATGTACTGTCATTTCATACAGTGTGTGATGTTCCTCTGCTGTCGAGTTTTGTGGATGTGGAATAGAGATGTGCAGTTTCAGTACAACAAATGCATCATTAACTGCAATGGTCCTGATGACACCCATAACAAATAGTCCTGCCCCTGAGAGTGTGGAGGGTTTTTAAAATCATCCAGCCACAATTTGTGAAGCAATTTCTACATATCAGCAAACCAGTTAGTATAAAAAGGTCCTTCTCTAATGGTCTACAGTGCAGTGCAGTCTTGGCTTAGCCATCAGGGTCCACATTGTCTGCATTCCAGTCACAGCCCATGTTGTATAATCCATATGGTCTGCATTCAATATGCCAATCATGGATTAGGGCTTTAAACCTCACTTGGGTGCAAGCATTTACACAAAAATCTAACGGGACAAATTCTGAGATGAGATATTCTCCTTTAATTCCTCTGGGCAAGGTCGTCCAAATATCAATCAAATCACAATGTAGCTTTGGACTTTGGTTTTTTTTTTGGGGGGGGGGGGTGGGGGTGTCTGTGAATTGGTTCAGTTGCTATGAAGTGCATATCTATGGGGGAAGAAGTGCTCATGGCTGTATTTTTTTTTTTTATCTCCCCAAGAGTATTCAAGAAGTCTTAGAGCAGCCTGAGGCCTTTGCATCCCGCAGAGCGCTCAATGAGAACACATTCTTATTGCAAATGAAGAGACAAAACAAATTTGATAGAATGTGTTTTGACATTGAGGTTTGTGTACATCTCTTTGTGTGTGTTTGTGTGGGAGGGATCATGTTTCTTTGTATGCATGTATTTGTGTGCGCCGTTCTCCTGTTAATTACTGGTGACTATTTGTGACCTCCATTAACATCTTCAGCGTCACTTAGCTCGCAGCCGGTTAAGCCAGTAATTCCAGCAGGAAAAGTAAATGACTTTGCATAATCAGCCACTTTTTTACCTGTGTGTGTGTGTGCGTGCATATGTCGGTGTGTCTTTGCCTCTGTGTGTGTAAGCTACACTGTGCGATCATTAGAAATGGAAATGAGTGACTCCCTCGCCCCCTAAACTCATTGTCTCTCAGACGTTAGGTAATTGTCTCTCGCTGCAAACCCCTCCATTATAAAAGTTTGTCTGTTAGCTCTCCCATTCAGTGATTTACGAGTGACTCTTTAGATTAGAACATTGCCATGAACGTGACAGGCCAAATCTCGCTGCTCATTCTTTCCCTGACTTCTCTTCTTAAACACCCCTCCCCTCTTTCCTTCCTATCCTATTGCTGAAATTGTTAATGCAGTTGTAGGTTTGATACCCCTTTTTACATTTTCCTGCTGCTCATCCTTTGATGCTCTGTTTTTCTCTTTTTTTTATATATTCAGGACAGCATATAACAGGATTTTCTAAGTATTTTAGCATCTGCCTCTCTAGCTTTACATCCCCTTGATCTGTCACTTTTCACTAGCTACTAACAATGTGATTTAAAATCCATTTATTCACTTTCAGTGTGACTGGTTGGTACAAGCTGTTACCAATGTTACAGTTTTTGTTTGATATCTGATAATTACCATTTCACAACAAGCTAAATTAACAGTATGTACAGTATTTTGATTATATAGCTCACTTATGATGCACGGTTCAGCTCTTGTAAAAGCGTAAAAACAGATTTTTTTTTCCCAACCATCCAGAATCTAAACTGAAGTTACTGCCGGCTTTTTCCAAGCGCTAAAATATGTCAATTTTTATGTGTGCTTTGTCTCTTTCATACCAAGTTGCTGAGTCATTTTTGCAGCAGTTCCACTTATCTTGTTCATCCTTGGCATTGACAAAAATCATATTGTATTTTCAACAGTGTTGCCAAGTGATTTGCCCTCCTCGCCAATCCAGCCCCCTCCCTGCTTTCTATCAGCCCCCTTTGAAAGTGCTTTGCTACTTCTGTTTGAAATGTGGTCAATCAGCACAGGCTGCCGCACCAACTTGTCACTTGTATTTTCCCATTTATCTTCTTAGATGACTTGTAGATGTAGACGTGAAGTAAAGTGTGAAGGAGGCTCAACTAATATTGCTATCTTGAAGTGATTTTGAGTCATTCTGTCGCGGGTAATTGCAGTTATAGTATGCTATGATTGTGAGTTCCCTTCATTCCTTTCTGCCTCATCCTCTCCCTCTCCTGTCTATTCCAGTATTGGTAGCCCAATTTTTAATCCCTTACATTTCCTTCCTTATGTGAATATGATAAAGTCTGACTCATACCCTTATCGCCTGGATTGTTTGTGTCTTTTTTTCCACCAACTCATCAATGCAAGTGTCCACCAGATTAAATATTTCCTGAGCCTTATTGTGTGTAGTGTTACTGTATTTTTAAATCCTCTCCATCTTCTCTTTCCCTCACCAGATTGCCTGTGCAGTCTTTGCGGCCTTGCTCCATTTCTTCTTCTTGGCAGCCTTCACCTGGATGTTCCTGGAAGGGGTGCAGCTCTACATCATGCTGGTAGAGGTGTTTGAGAGCGAACACTCCAGGACTAAGTACTTCTACCTGGCAGGATACGGAGTGCCTGCTGTCATAGTGGCCGTCTCTGCTGCCGTGGACTACAGGAGTTACGGCACTGACCGAGTGTAAGGGTGGCGAAGAGAGCATAGCGTGAAGGAAGGATGGATGACAGGGCGAGGGAGGAAAGGGAGGGAGGCTGGAGTGCCTGCTGTCAGTTTGGCTGTGTCTGCCACCGACTCTACAAACGGTGGCACATCTGAAGAGTCAATACAGAGAGGTTGAGAGGGGAGAGAGGCAGAGAAGGATGGAAGAGGGGGAGGAAAGTATGGGGGGACAAGCATGGGAGGATGCACCACAGAGTGCCTGCATGAGCACAGCAGCAACAATGTGTGAATATGGAGGGATTTAACTGGCGGAATAGAAGGAGGTGGTGCACAGTGGAGCAGATTGAGGGAGAAAAGGAGTGGTGTAAGTGTGAGAGTGTGAGAATGGAGGGGTGGAAAAGGGAGCAGTGGAGTAGTCTGTCAGTGTGTGCACACATCCATACTGGTCTGAAATTGTGTGTGTTAAAAAGAAAAAGCTGGCTTCCCTGGAGGAAGTGCAGGGTAATGAGTGGGATGAGGACATACATTAAGAGCACATGGTAACTTATTCATGCATGCTTGACTTCTCCAACTGGAGACACAGGGTGAATCCAAGAAAAGGAAGCCAGCATCTCATTCATATGAAGTATATGCATAATAGGCCAACTAGAAATACACAGGAGTGAACAAAAGAACAGTTTCACATGCGTGACCTGTCCACTTCATTCATGCTGTAGCTCTGAAATGAGGCCATAAGAGGCCAACATTTTATTCATACTGTGCATATGCATATTATGTGCATAATTACCATATAATGTACATGGTGCACTGTACATGTCTGTGACCTGTCTTTCATTCTGTGACTGTATAAAAACAGAAAGATTAGAGAGGACATTATCATTGTATACATTGCATTTAAAAATTGCATCAGAAAAATCTCTTTCCTTAATTGCCTTTGAATGAGCAGCTCCGTATAGAAAATGAGAAATGACAGGACACTATAGGACTGTTAAATGATTCACATACTCAAACGCTCACATTTTCTGCTGCTCCCGGAGCCTTTTGTAGATCAGACCGTGCAGTTTTCCTCTAGCTACACATCACCTCGTGGAGGTTTGAAGATGAGGAAAGGGTTGAATTTAGCAGTGTTTAACCGTCAAGCCACACCAATCCGTATGCCACTTAGATCAATATTTCATTGTGGGATGATCATTAAAACATGAGAGTCTGAATGCCAAGCTCTGGATGAATAATCAGACTGCATGCCATTATCCAACAGACTAGAAGACTTGCCTTGAGACAATAGTTGTGGTTTAACAGTAAAAATGCAAAATGAAGAGATAGAGCCTATCACACAAATCTCTCTGAAATCAGTGTTGGGAGATTCATTTCACCAAAAAAATATACTCTTGTACTTCAAAATATTATTTCACCCAAACAACTAATTTGTCTGCTTTTAATGGCCCTATGCCTCATGGATTTGAAAAGAAACTGACACAACTATTTTCATAGCAAAGTGCCTTTTATTAAAAGCAAAAACTAAGTTATGTGACTCATTTATCAGTCCAGCTTTGAAAATGGCACTGCTTATCATGTTTGACATAACACATTGAGACAAAACCTCTGCAAATATCATCTGCCATCCCTGCTGTGTCACCTTGACACACAACGCGCCCCATTCTCCCCCCAGATTAGCCAGTGGCACTGAGTCTCTTTCACGTCCCATAATGAAGGTGGCTATGACTTAGCAAAGGAGCCCTAATGGAGGATACAGTGACACAGTCAGGGACCCATAATGGAGGGCTCTCTAATGTGGTGGAAATTGAAAGATTAATAATTCAAAAGCAGCTGGTCATGAATCAGTCAGCCATTTTGCTCCAGTGGTTTTTCTCTGGCACCTTTTTCTGCAGGCCTTTGGGTCTGACCTCAGTGGAGGGCACTCTGGGCCTTTTTTTTTTTTTCTCTCTCTCTCTCCCCTGCTTACTTCAATTGATGAGTGAAGATGTTTAGGGTAACATAATTTAGCATACAGCAATATATCTTTTACTACTATTGCCAACCTTGTGGTCAGAAATGAATGCTTGTGTGTGCCTGTGTGAGTGCGTGTGTGGTTATGTCTATTCATGCGTGTCCTCTGTCCCTGAATGTGCATGTGTGTGTATATACGTGTGTGAGTGTGCGTTTGTCTGTCTGTGTGTGTGTGTGCGTGTGTGTGTGTCTCCCTCCTCTCTCCTTTAACCTCGCCACAGCTACTCCCAGACTCCGTAAATAGCCTGGTATGAGGGCTGCATCCATAACTCAGTATTCAAATGAACACAGCCATGTCATATTTTTGCGACCGCAGGATGTGGCCATGTCATATATCTGTGCCCTAAGGGGGAAGTAAAGGTTTATTTATCACAGGTGCTCATCCCTTGCCTTCTCCCCCCTCTGTATGTGATGTATATTTGCGGTGCGCGTATACTGTAGTGTACTTTTTCTCCATCCTGCAACACCTTTCTCACTGTTCTCCATCTCTTTCACTTCTCCATCCACCCCAATTCCTTTTGTCCTCCCTCTATTGTGATACATGTGATATACTGTATGGAATGTAATGTATTGCTTTTTTTCCCCTCCTTGTCTCTCTCTATGTGTGTGTGTGTGTGAGAGAGAGTGTGTGTAACTGTGATGCATGTCCTGTCCTCTGATGGTAAATCCTTGCTACCCTACATCCATCTGAGACTGGAGCATGTTTTTAATCCCTATGCATCTTTCCTCTCTCCTGTTCTTCTTCCCTCTGTTTCTCATGCATGATATCTCTCTCCTACTGTCTCTCCCTCTTGCTCACTCTTTATCTCTCTCTCTCTGTCTCTCTAGGTGCTGGCTGCGATTGGATACATACTTTATCTGGAGTTTCATAGGCCCTGCTACGCTCATCATTATGGTGAGATACACACACATACATGCATGCTCAAACACACTTGACATAGCACTGCATGCACAGAGTAGACAGGCCGCCACATGTTCATGCAGGAACAAGGGGGCTACATTAAGGTGTTTGTTAATCTCCTGCAAGTTCCCCCTGAGCTCTTCATAGTGGAAGTGGAAGCAGAAGGAACATTATGTGTCAGTTTAATAACTCTCACTCATGGATTAACTCTCAAGTGGGCACATATTCCAACAAGCTGGAAATCTTTGGAGGGACATACAGTAGAGCACCAACTGTTGTACGTCACATAGATTATAATAAGAACTCAACAAAGTTATGTCTCTCTTAGGCACTTATTTGATGATCCAGGCACTGTACTTCCTGCTAGCTTGGCTAATTTATTACACGGTGCAAAGGGAACTGCCAAAGACTTCAATTTGACCATTTATGTAGTCCATGCTTTGCTTCATCAGTTAGCAAACTGTTTCAAGGAGCAGGAACACACACCCTACCCTGAACAAGTAGACAGACAGGAATAGAGCTAGACAAGAAAGAGCTAGAAGAAGAATACACACATACATATATATATATATATATATATATATATATATATATAAAAGCAGAGTCTGAGGAAGAGAGAATGAAAGCAATGGGACATGTTTCCAATTAGGTGAATGTCAGCATGTACATTGATGCTCTGTACTCATTTTAGAAATGTCAGCCAGGCTATCACTGATCTAACTGGGGCTGTAAGTGGGAGCAGTGCAGGTGGGACTGCTTTGTTATGACTCTACACCCATTGGTAACATATACAGCCTTGGAGACCTAACACAACAACCCAGATGAGTCATTATAAAAACCACCCTATCTATGCATTAGCAGGCCAGTAGAATAGACAGCAACTGTGAGGATTGGATTTCTATTATAACAATGATCCTTGGCGGTTGTAATGACTGCTGTATTTTCCCTGATGCTCAAGCTGCTGTATTTTGAGCACATAAAGGGTTGTTGATTGTGGGATGATACTGTGTCCCCAAGCCAATTATTGCTGGAAGGGAAAATGAAATGATATTCACTGTGCGTGAGTGAATTGTGGTGGTGACATTGTGTCTTTAATTAGGCTTATTGCTGCAGAATATTAACTTGTATGTGTATGCTCCTGTGTGTTTCAGCTGAATGTAATCTTCCTCGGTATCGCTCTTTATAAGATGTTTCATCACACAGCCATTCTCAAGCCAGACTCTGGATGTCTGGACAACATCAAGTAAGTATATGTGTGCATATCATTCTGGCACCACACTGGTGCTCCTGGCTTTGAAAGTGGTTGTGATTTTGCATGTCAGTGTGAGTTAAGTTAAAGGAATAGTTTCCCATTCTGGAAAATACACTTTTTCCCATTTTTGTCCAGATGAAGAGACTGATGCCAGTCTCATGTCTGTACAGTAAACACAGTATGAGCTGGACCCAACAGTCATTTAGCTTAGTGTTTGGTTTTGTATGGAATCAAAACAATAAAGGTAACTCATTAATAGTGAGCTCTATATTTTGCTACCTTTAAACAGAGCCAGGTTAGCTGTTTCCAGTCATTATGCTAAGCCAAGCTCAAAGGCTGCAGGCCCCAGCTTCATATTTACTGTAAGACATGAGAGTGCTATTGATCTCCTCATCCAACTCCTGGCAAGACAGCTAATAAAAGTATTTCCCCAAATGTCAAACAATCCATTTTAAATCTACCGTCAGTCGGCCTTTTTTTTTGTACATTAGCATGAAGCGCATTTCACCTCTGTTTGACATTATTTCAAGACACTACTCACTAAGTTCATCATGTCACCATTTCTTATATCACCCCTGGAGAATTTCACTGAAATGACTTCATTCCCACAGAAATGCTGTCTGCTAAGCTAACTAATCAGGATTGTGTTATTTCTCGTTCCAATGCAGCTCAAGACAAAAGGCGCTGTCTAATTCAAACAATATGCCATGGCTCAGAGCTCAACGCCTTACTGAGGCGCGGCTCAGAATTTATAATGTAAATCAGAAAATGGCTTACTCATTTGATTTATCATTTAAATATTGCTGCCAATGTATCTTTCATGACAGCAGTTTTAAGTAGGACTTCAAGTGGGAGGTGTTTCAGACATGGAGCCGATCTTTGCTTCAGTGCGGCTCAGGGGAATGTAAACAAAAAGCCAGATGAAACATAAAATTAAAGAACCATTTAGAATAAGACGCTTTTTGCACAGCGTTCCTTAGTCTTTCTGAGCACAGTGAAGGCTGAATAGATTTTGATCTATTACACTTCATTAGTCATGTCTTATTGTGGTTCATTTACACGTTAATCATCATCATACTGTTTTTGTCTTATTATTTTTTTCTTGCTTTTGTTTTCTCTGTCTCTCTAACTCCAAGGCATCATATGTTGTCTTTGTTGTGGATTGGCTCTGGTAAGGCCACTCTCCAATCAAATGCCTGTCATCTTCCTAGAGACATTTTGATTGGTTTGTTTGTTGTCTTATTTGTCTGTAGAACCTGCTGAGAGTCTTTGCATATCCCTAAATTAACCATTAACCTGCCTCGTAAAATGGATTACTTGTTCATGTGTGATTTGTGAACCCCTATGACCTATAGACCTAATGTGCTATTGAAATATTATAATGGTGAGATGTGAATGAGGGGAAACAGAGCTGAGAGAGAAACCATGACTCAAGGGAGCACTGGAGGGAGAGGTGAAATGGAGGGATGGAAAAGAGAGGGATGAGTGTACCCTTTATTGAAGAGGGTCGTCAGACGAGCTTTATTGGAGGTTCTGTCTCGCCTGAATGGTGCCACAGAGGGCAACATTGAATCAATCACCTCAGTCTCACTCACTTACTGTCCTCTTCTTTCCCTACTTTCTTCCTCCTGACTCTCCTAATATCTCCCCCTCTGTCTTTTTCTCTTTCCACTTTGCCCCTCTTTCTCTACCCCCCCCCCCTCCCCCCTTCCCCACCCACTCCCCTTTTGTCTCCATCTCTCACATGAGAGGTGATCACTGCCCAGTCAGCCAATCAAATTAACAGCCATCATCACGGCTGTGGCAGACCCGAAACCGTGACCTTTACTGGGAAATGTCATTTATAATGGCTGTAATGTCCGTCTACTTACTGCCCAGTGGAGCCACTCACATGGCCACACACACACACTCACATGCACACGCTCAGGCGATGACTTGCGAAGCATACACATGCCTCGACATGAACAAATTTCTCTGGCATTTGGCCTTTATGACTCATTTCTGCATAGGCTGTATTTGAAATGGAAGTCCACAGCCTTGAAAACTTTTATGAAATTTAATTCCATTAAATTGTTATCGTCACAATTGCACTAACAGACTTCAAGACCCACTTCTGCCTGTGAAAAAGATTTTTAGTGTCTGCCGTGTACTTTGAATGACAGAGCTTGAATGTATTGTGGAGTAAGTCCTGTGTGCCGGACTTTCTCGATACCAGTGGCTGACGTCAGCTAGCTTATAACCTCCCCGGCCTCTCTCAAGATGGTATCTAAATGAGCAAATCCGCTTTCTCTCTTTTCTCTAACCTCTTTCATAAGAGAATAATTCTTTTAGGCAAAACCTCCCACTGTTTTCCTCATCCTACTCCCACAGTGTTGAGGCTCTTAGTGAACCCTCCCTAACCCCTTTCTCCTGCTTCATAGTCCCACATGCATCAGACTTGACTGAATACTTTTTATGATCCAGGGAAACAGACAAATTGCTCATGCTATCCTAACTTTGCATATTTGGGTGATGTAGTAAACAGTGATGTTATTGAGAACGCAGGAGATTTAATAGGATTTTAATTAACATGGACATACAGTAAGTGATTTCTCCCTCCCTTCTTCTGTAGGTCTTGGGTGATCGGGGCCATAGCTCTGCTGTGTCTGCTGGGCCTGACCTGGGCTTTTGGCCTAATGTACATCAACGAGAGCACCGTGATCATGGCCTACCTTTTCACCATCTTCAACTCTCTGCAGGGCATGTTCATCTTCATCTTCCACTGCATACTGCAGAAGAAGGTGAGGGAGACACACGGAGACAAAGCTGGACAGAAATAGACAGACAGTGTGATAGGCAGACAAATACAAGCACACACCAACACACACACGTGCTAGCACTGAGCAGCAGGGACACCAGAAATATCTGCAGAGCTGTCACAGGTTCGATCGGTCACTCAGTTACCCAACTGGCTGCTCGGTTCTCATATTTTCACTCACACTGCCTCACTGTCTCTCACTTTTCACTGTCGGACAGCAGGTAACAAAGAGCTGCTAGTCTTACAGTGTCTCTGTCTTCCCACAGCAGAAGTGAAAGTTTTTCATCACCCAGCAGGATCATCAAGCCTGTTTTCAGAATTTTTATAACATTTAGCTCCAGTTATTTTAAATTTTGTACACATGCAGATGAAAAATGTGTTTGGTGTAATGTCTAAATGGCAGCCGTGATTTTTGTGATTTAACACATTGACCTTGCTCACATCGACACACAGCTCCCCATTTGCAAACTCCCCTTTCATTTTGAAAAGTCAACCTTCTTTATATATGTTTTGGGTCTGGTTGACCCAAAGGATTAGATTTGTTTGTGAGTACATATGGACCACTTTTTAAATTTGAATCATATGAGGCTTCCAGGAAGAGCCTACACATCCTGGGATATTTTTTGCAGTCTCCCACACACTGTCAGTGCCTGGGAGTACAGAAGAGGAGCAGGATATGGAAAGAAAATTCATCAAATGCTTAATACTCTCATCTGGCTGCAATCCCACAGAGAGTTTTTAGTTTTAAGTGTACGACCAGTAAACAAGCGCAATATGTGTGTGTGTAGATGTGTCAGCGTGCGTTGTACTTAGGTATGTCTTAGGCCATGGGATCAGGTATCCTGGGAGGTGTCCTCAGAACTGTGCTGAGGTTGTCTTTGGCTGTGTCCCAACATGGTTCCTCCCAAGATGCATGGCGCAACTCACCACACAGCTGTTCAAACAGAGCATGTGGTGATACACGTCTGCCAGTCCAACAAGCTTGTTAAAAAGCAATTACAGTCTTATTTGTTCTAACTTGATTGGGATCTAAATGCAGATGTTTTGTGTGTACAAGTGCATCATATGTCCCCCCCCAAGGAATATGTCCATCTCTGATGGATATGTAGCAGTGATAACATTTGGGGCGGATGTTGACACTGAAGTTCATGAAGTTAATCCTTTAATGTCAAAATTTTTATGGAGTTAGTGTTTGCACAAAGAATTAGAGAAAGGAAAGACGTTAACAGGGAGACCACTTAGGTAAGAAAAAATTTTTAACGAGGACACTATATCAAGTTAAGCCCTTCCAGTCTGTGTTTTTTTTTTCCCCCGGTATGTCATCTTAAAAGTATGCTTCGGTATGTTCAAGGTTAAAGTGCAGCATCAGTCATCGTCTCTCATGTGTGCTTTTCTCCTCCCCTGCCCAGGTACGCAAAGAGTATGGCAAATGTCTGCGCACTCACTGCTGCAGCGGCAAGAGTGTGGAGACCTCCATCTCCTCCTCCAGTAAGACCACCACCTCACGGACTCCAGGCCGCTACTCCACAGGCTCACAGGTGAGCTTACCTGCCTGCACACCTGGACGCTACAGCACAGCAGACTCTCAGGTGAGGCCAGAGCACGCCATAAGGGTTTTGGGTTATCACTGTTCACTTTCAACTAGTTTTATTTTAGGCAGATTTGAACCATAAAAAAAAAGAAAAAAAAAACAGTTTGATGTGCGCTTTGTATTTGCAGACTTTTTTTCAGATTTTGTGTTGAAAGTGAAATAGCCCAAGCCCTGACTTTTACCTTGACATACTGATGCTGACACACAGGTAGATGGAGCATAAATGGCATTGATGGGTGATTATTTTTTTCCCCACCTGTTTCTCTCTTGCTGGTCGTTGCTTTACTTTTTTCCTTTACTGCCTCTCCTGCACTAATTTGCCCTTTGTTTGCACACCATACCCTCTTATATTATGTTTCTTACCTTATTTCTTTCCCTCTTTTGTCATCATGTCTTTCCTGCCTTGACTTATCCCCGTTCCTTTGTTTACCCCCCCCACCCCCCATTGCGGCTCCTCTTTGTCTTTGTCCATGCCTTCTCTACCTCTTTCTACCTCTCTTTCTACTTCTCTCTCGCTTCTTTTCTTCTGTGTATAGAGTCGTATCAGGCGGATGTGGAATGACACTGTGAGGAAACAGGAGTCCTCCTTCATCACTGGAGACATCAACAGCTCCGCCACGCTCAACAGAGGTAACCATGGGATACCTACCATTTGCATCCTCATCACTGTCACCATATCTACTTTATTAATAGCGGGAGGTTCCGATGGCATATGCTGTCATTTAGTAGAGTGGTAGGAGTCCAAACTTCTGATAATGCTACTGTGTTCTCGTAGAGAGGAAGATTAGCAGAATAGAGTGTAAAGATCACTTACTACTTTTTTCTTTTGCTGCTTCAGAGGATGACTTTACAGGAGAGCAAGTTTGGAGCCCACTGTTGTCAAAACTGAAACATCAACCAGTGTTTGTGGTCCCATTATAAATCTACAGAGTGCAGAGATGACTGTGCTACACAGGGCTTCTATACTTCTTTTGTTCTAAGGATAGTCCTCTTTTGAAGCATTGTGGGTGAGGAATCCTTTAAGTTAAAAATATGTTAAGTCTTGAGCTGAACACCAGTGGCCCCTTTTATTATTATTATTATACTCCGAGTTATGCAGAGTCACATTAGATTAATGCTTTATTATTAGCCAAATGTGCCAGTGTGTCACTTCAGGTGAAGTTACTAGTGCTAAAATCTAATGTGAGTCTGTCTTGAGGACATTACAAGAAACGTATGGTTGGAGATCAAAGTTTTGCAGTGTTTTCCACCTGAGAATCTGTGTGTTCAGCTGAGCTTATCTTATTATATGAAGGCTACTATAGTTACCAGGCTTTCAAATGAGTGTTAGGTTTAGTTCACTGTATTTTCACTGTATTCTGAGCTGTCTGTTGCTGTCCCACCAGTGTAAGCCACAGTAATGCACTGTAAGAATGGAATCCATAAGTATGCCTTTCTGAGGGCTAGGGTAATGAGGACATAGACACCCAAATGGCTAGACATTTTGACACACGCAGATACACTCACGCACACACACACACACAGTGGAACACATGCGCACACACATACACTGCCATTTGTTAGTCTCTAAGTCGAGGTGTGGCCCTCGCTTCCTTCAGGCCACTAATAAGCTGTTAGCATGACAGATTGATGCTAAAGCAGACACGGTGTGTGTCAGCGCCTGAATTATCACACACTTAGTGAGGCAGGGCTTAAGACACCCCTACCTCCTCCTTCCCTCACACTTTAAAGTGTGGTGCAGAGAGCTACTTAGCCAGTAGATTTCAAATGACTACATACTGCGGCTTAGTGAATAAGGATGGGATGTAATAAACTGGATATTCTGATAAAGGATTGACTTGTTGAAATTAGGAGAGAGTCAAGTGGAAAAGGAATGAGTTCATTTTAAGACATTTAAGACCTTACTGTGTCCTGTGTCCATTTGCTGCATTTGGACTAAGGGTGCAAATTTCAAATTTGGTCACACTGACATATTTCCCTTGATGTTTTTATAATATTAGTATTAATTAATGTGCATTGTCCCTTATAAATAAACAATGTGTATTAGAGTAGTTATGGTAGTTTCTTTTCGTTGCCCAGAAATCATTCAGTATTCTACCACATTCCACATTCTCCATTCTGTCTAATTTATTCTACCTAGAACTCTGTTTTGTCAGCCAAGTCCAGACTGCTTGCCAGCTTCTCAGTTCTGAAAGGGAAATGGTAATGAAGTATGAAAAATGAAGTGAACTGTGGCATCCCAAAACACAGGAGTTAGATAGCTAAACGGTTGTGGTATTTTCTTTTAGCTTAAGAAAAAAAAAATGTCCCCACGGTTTTGGATTTTTCATTGTCTCAGTGCCCCCCCCCGCCCAACCTATGTTTTGAAGCTGGATAACATACATCCACACTTAGGAGTAGTGGTAGAGGTGTGAGGATGGATGAATGTACAGGCGCTGTCATGGTCCTTCGTCTTCTGTTTTTCCGCAGAGTCTTAATGTGTACATGATCTGTCTCCCACCTGGGGAAGAAAATGCACTGAGAACTCTATTTTGTGGCCCCTTTGTCCATTAACTATCCTGTAGTCATGCTTCTCTGCTCAAGCGTATTGAACTGCAGCACAATCTTCTCCAAGCTTTGCTACTCTCTCTCTCTCTCTCTCTCTCTCTCTCTCTCTTTCTCTCTCTCCCTCTCTCTCTCCCTCTCCCTCTCCCTCTCATCCACATCTTCGGCCTGTTTGCAGTGGCTGCAAGACTGACTTGTCAAGCTTTTCCTTGGCTTTCACCTCAAACTATGTTTGCTTGTTTGATTTACTTGTGCTCTTCTCTCCCTCTTTCTTCCACACACTCACTTTCCATCTCACTCTTCCTTCCTCCTCTTCCTTCTTCCTTACTTCCACTCTGCAACCTCTACACGCTCTCCTTCGACCTCTATCTCCACTCTGCCTTTCTTTTCTCGAGTGCTTCTCTCTCTTTTTCTCTCTTGACTTGGCTGTTGCTTTTCCTCTCTCCTCCTCTCTCGACTTGGCTGTTGCTCTTCCTCTCTCTTTCTCTATCTGCCTGTACCAGGAGCCATGGCTAATCATCTTATAACTAATGCTCTCCTTCGTCCCCATGGTACTAACAATCCTTATAACACTCTCCTGGGGGACTCGGCAGTCTATAACAACCCAGCCGTGGGCATGTACAACACCCAAGGTGTGCCTGATGTTCTTATTATAAAAAAATATATTGATAACATTTGGAAAGTTAGATTTGAGTTATTTTTCACCACATTACATTTTATTGTTGCATGGTTATTTCATTCTAAGATGTTTGCTTCTGTAATACACTTCAGCCTGCATATCTGATCTAGTCTTATTATGGCTCCCAAGTGAGGCGATCAATCACATTGCAATAATCTTTCACAGAGGACACCCACTGGGCAGTTCTCACAGCATACAAATGCAGAGATGAAATTCTGTTGATGATTTATCAATACAGCGGAACAGGTTCACATGCTGATTTACTGTATGCTATAGATACACATTATATGTTACTGGTTGCAAATTCACCATGTCTTTTATAAGCTACTTGGGAGCCATGAAATATTTGAACTATTTTGTGTGAATGTTCTATTTTATACAGTAGATTTTAAACAGTGCTTCATTTTGAATGCCAGTTTGTATGTGTCATTTGGGATTTGTGTATTGCTTGTGGTGCTGCATGTCTAGTGTATCTATACAATGTTTTAAATGCAATTTGTGAGGTGCGTTTTTCCGTTTTCTCCGTGTTAAATAAATAATAAACCACAGGATAGCAGCCAGTTAACAATAAGGCCCTGAAAAGCAGACTTTGATTTTAGGAATCAGACAGGCCTTCTTTGTTAAACAGTTTTCATCAAGGTTTCATCCAGTTACTGTGCAACTGTTGATTTTTTTTAGCTGCTGAAATTTGTTTCTCTCGATGTATGAATTCACATCTGCGTCTCTTTTCTCTTCTCTCCCTCATGCTGTCCATTAGCACCTTACCGAGACACAAGTATGGGCTAAATTAATACTCAACTACTTCAATAACATCGACTTTCTTCTCTCTTTTCTTGTTTCCAAAGCACTCTGCCTAACATTTTCAGTCCAATCTACAAAAAAAACCTGCTTTTTTTTTCTTTTTCCCCAATTCATGAGTCAGTCCAGTAATACATTTGTCTTATTTGATTTGTCTCACAGTTTTATTCTTTTTCCTTCAGAATTCTATTTAAAAGTTTTTTTCTGTATCTGTAATATATTTAAAAAAAAAGCATTGAATCTCATTGAATGGAAATATTGTGGATCCAATTTGCACACTGAAATTTGAGTTATATTTGCTCTTAAAATTACTTGCACTGCAATTACTTTAAGTGACACTTCAAAACATTTATTTTGCAGTGAAACTCTAACTCTTCTTTTTGTATTGCTGTAGTGCTGGCAGTAATTGAGAATAGAAAGTACTTCTGAGGTTTCTCCTAAATGAATTATGGACGCTTGAAGCATTTTTCCTTCCAAGAACATTATCATTGCTACTTTTTAATCCTCAATTCACAGCACACGCTATGATATCAAACAATAATTAAAATCTTTCTTCTGAGAAATCCACTTAGTTTATTTAAGGATCCTAATAATTATTACTTTTTTTTTTTTTTTTAATTATGTGCTCCTCAGAGGGCATCCTGAACAACGCAAGAGACTCCAGTGTTATGGATACACTCCCTCTTAATGGTAACCATGCCAACAACTACAGCATGGCCAGCAGCGAGTACTTGAGTGACTGCGTCCAGATTCTAGACCGTAGTGGTGGCTACGGCACCCACAGCAACCACAAAGAGACGACCCTGGAGAAGAAAATCCTCAAGGAGCTGACCTCCAACTACATCCCGTCCTACCTCAACAACCACGAGAGAGCCACTACTGAGCGCAATCACAACTTGATGAACAAGCTGGTTAACAGCAGCATGGCCAATGGAGGTGACTGGTTTGATTGAAATGATTTCAGGTTTTGAGAATCACACATAAAGACTTTAAGTTTAGTATCTAGACATTGACACTGCTTCATAAGGCACAGAAGTAGAACAAAGCTGCCCTCAGAGAGCTTCCACAAGTAGGGTGCGTAAACACAGATCTGGGGGTGGACTCATATTTCTTGCATAGCATTTTTTAATGTGCTCTGCTTACAATATTTATACTATTGATAGACATGAGCATGTGCAGTTAAACCTGCAATAATTGATTTTTTTGGCCATTTGCGGTCAGGCAGACAAACAAGTTGTAAACACTGACATATTATAATCTTTTAAGTTCATATGGCAAACTTGTTAGCGTAATTACACATCCAGCAGATTCTGAGCAACAGCAGCATTCACATGGAATCAAGTTTCTGGCCACCTGATGAATGCTTTTAGCTGTTTTTTTTTTTTTTTTTTTGTCTCCAGCAGCTCCTGAGACAAACATGTGGCTCTTAAGCTCCAAAAGCTCCACTGCTGTATGTTCAGTGCCATTTGGTGTTGGCTGGGTAGTGTACAGAGGGGTTTTTAGAGCTATTTCACTGAAAACAGCTGCCTGCTGTGACTGAAAACGGCACTGAAGAGTGGTGAACTGATAAAAAAAAAAAAAATGAACAGTAAAGTTGAGCACTGGAAAAACAAACAGTGAGATCAAAGAGACTGAAGCCCTTCGTTAAGGTGAGGGGAAATTAAGCCCCTTTCCACTGGTATTAACAGCCCTGTTAATATAAAAATTATGATTATAGCAGCTTTAAAAAGTTAAATAACGTCTTTGACTTGTTAGCACCGAAATCACCATTGTGGAACGCTAAAATCATCACCGTGTACCATCACAGTAGCAGCAGCACTGCTCCTTGTTCAAAATGAACCATCAGCAATATGCTATAACCATTATTCCTGCTTGGTTCTTTCAGGGAGCATGGCAGGCGGCAGCAGCAGCAGCAGCAGCAGTGGAGTTGGTGGGTGTGTGGGAAGCAATAAAGAGGACAACGGTCCCATGGTGCTGGACAACCCTGCAGCCTTCCCCCATGAGGAGAACCTGGGACTGGAGATTATCAGAGAGGAATCCAACGCTCCACTCCTGCCGCCGCGGCCCCCTCCGCCAGACAGCCACCCACCGCCGCCGCCTCCTCCCCACAGCTTCTCCCGGCCACGCCGCATTCCCCAGGAGACCAGCGAAAGCTTCTTCCCCCTCCTGACCAATGAGCACACCGACGAGCACACGCATTCACCCAACCACAGAGACTCACTCTACACCAGCATGCCAGTGCTGACGGACCTCCCGGATGGGCAGATGAACGGTTTAACAGATGGAGAGGAAGATAGTTCGGGGGAGCTGCAGCCCTGTAAGAGTGCCACTGCTCCAGAGCTGGATGATGTCTATTATAAGAGCATGCCAAACCTGGGCTCCAGGAATCACCTTCACGAGCTACAGAGCTACTACCACATGGGCCGTGGTGGCAGTGATGGATACATGGTGTCTGGGAACAAGGAGGAATCTGATTCGTCGCCCGAGGAGCCGCCCGTAGACCCTTCGCACCTGGTTACCAGCCTATAGAGCCAGTCAAGAGACTTCTGTCCCTCCCCAGCCCACTCTCACATTTCCAACCTTCCAATGAAAACATTCTGTGTTACTGACTGACAGACTGAGCTGGCCCGCCCCTGGATTGATGAACTGTTTGTGACATTAACTATGGTTCATGACAATATGGTAGAGATATTGCTGGTCAAATGAGAGCAGAGACTGAATGTATTGTCATAAATGGTGCAGACTGAGAGGGCGGTTCTGAGAGACTTTTTGTGAGCATCAAACAGAAATGGAACTTTTAACCTGGAAAGGAAAGGAAGGGGGAGGGATTCTGTAATTTTACCCTATCTGTTACTTTAATTTGGAATCTTGGATTGACCGTAGCCCTACAAGTTCCCCAATATGGACCTCAGCAGATCATAGCATATAGTCTCCACTACCACCACTAAAGGGGCGTGGACCCCAGCCCTGGTTAAAGGAGCTGCCTGTCTATTTGTCTGTATGTCTGTCTCTCTGTCTCACTCTTAAAGACACGTACTGGGATGATGTCTCCACCTCTCCGAAGGGTAGAGCAGGATATCCAACTCTGGTGTTCATAACATGAACCGGCCCCAAAGAGGCCCCGCCCCACTACCTGCCAATCAAGTGGAGGATGTATGATATGTGCCCTCACTACTGATCATCCCCAAAACTATTTTACTGGACAACCGAGCTGTAACCATATCACGCTGATGTTCTGAATTCTCTTCCTGTTCGTATCTGCTAAACTGGAGTTGTGTCTGGGCTGGTGTAACATTCCTGCAAGTTGTAGTGACTGCGGCTACTGTGTATTTCACTGAAAACAAAGAAGGAAGATCATATTACAACAGACTGAATTTAAAAAAAAAAAAAGAGAAAAAAAGAATGGGTTCCGTTTCTTCTCCTTTCTTCTGTGGAAGTTTTCAGTTCTCAAAGGATTATGAAGAAATCACAAACTGTTTCTATGTATTGTACAGAATACAGATACAGATACAAATGTTGCATATGACCAAGTCTTTTATTTTCTAATTTTACGTTGCAAACCTTTTGTCCGTGGAACTGTTCTGAAATGCCATGATACGTTCCAGTCACGTGTAGACTACAGAATGAGCAAGAAACAATCTTTCATGTCACTCTTTCGTAAATACAGAGACAGTTAAGCACTCCTTAATTAATACGCATATACCCTACGCACACTTCATTCTGGTCCTTTTATAGCAACACAATGTCACTTACATTTTGCAAATTAACTGTTACTGTATACTTTACCACTGTGTTGATTTAAAACTAAAGGGAAAATGAAGTGGCTAGTTTATGAAAGAGACGGTTACTATGGAAATGCTACATTTTAGACAATGCAAGAAGTGGGTCTCATCTCATTTGTTCTTTAATAAAGCATTTCCTTCCTCGAGGCACAAGTAGGAGCCTGGGTTAAAAAAAAAAAAAAAACATATTACAAAGATACCAGATATTTGAAGTAACACAAGAATGGTTGATGAAGCATATCCTCTCTATTGCCAAATATTTTACCAATTGACATTACCTTGTTGTGCTGGTTGCGATTGTAAAAAAAAATGTAAAAAGGAAAAAGAATGCAGATAATAATAAATGTCATTCTCTAAAGTGAAACAAGGCGGGTCTCACCTGTGAAATGCCATGATTACACCATATATGTGTAATGAAGATGTGAAAACTCTGCACACGGCCGCACTGTCCAATGTGGAAAGCCAATGTTTACTTATTTAGGAGGAAAATTTCATAAGTGTATGAAGTGTAGCTTGCACATGTATCCCACAAGCCCCCTCCATGTCCCCAAGAGAGAAATTATTTATTTATCTGTTTATTGGTTTAAAGACAGCAAAACAAGCTTGGAGGAAAGAAAGCTGGCTTTAGGCAGGAGTAAATAAAGTGGCACTGGGTTTGTTCTTTTTTATTTTTCTTTTTTCTTTTTTTTGTTTCTTTTTTTAAATTATTATGATCATGATTATTATTACAATATTAATGCTAATTATTTATTCTTTTTGTATGGGTTCCAAGTTGAATGATCTCATAACTAATATTTGTTGTAACAGTGAAAGTTGTTTGCCAACAAATAAATTACTGACATAGCTTTGCGGTTTACCGCCTCTTGAGTGTTATCAGTTATTACATCAAAATCAAATGCAAACACACAGTTAAACCCAGCAGTGTTTTCAATTCAAATATGCGTTGCCGGCTATTTAGGGAGATTACGTACTGTACATACACCAACAGATATTTTGCTACATGCCTTTTTTTTTATTTCTGTTTCATTCTCAGATGATGTGTGAACATACTATATGTGCATGCATCAGCTCTCCATGATATTGAGCCTAATGTTCCATTCTTATATATCTCACATGTATACACTGACTTAAAACAGTCAAGTTTCTGGCAAACTACCTGTGAAGTGGCTAAGCACAATGTAAAAGAACCAGTGCAGATTGAGAGTAGGTTGATGTGCACTTAATTTGCACTGGCAAATTAAGTGCACATCATCTAACATCAACAGGCAGGGTAATTAACTTTAGGATCCCACATGCTTCTGCATGTAAATGGCCCTCAGATTGGTTTGTACCTCTGAGGGTGGGCCATGTTCAGGGACACTGCAGCAGCAGTTCAACTGACCAAGAAAGGTCTCAGGCCAGACTTCTGTCTGCTGCTCTTCTTTCTAAGGAAGAACCTACTTAATACTTATTATTAAAGACACAGAGCAAGTCTCTGAGTGGACTTAGCAGTTTGCCATTGTGCTGGCTGGTACTTTCTGACATATGTGCCTCTTCCACTTGGTCTGGTCTTTCTATTCTCTATTTGCACACTACCTGCTTAATGTACTGTAGCGGTTGGCACCTCCTTTGGGGAGCAGGTGCCTAGTGTTGCCCAGCAATAGCCATTCTTAATAATTCCCTGGGTGGACTGTGGTAAATCCCAGATGAGGGATGGGCTAGCTGTCTTTTCCAGTCAGTTTTGCCTCTGGAGGGCAGGACTGAGCAGTGTCTTCTGAGTAGCTTTTGAGTCATTTGCTTTAAGTGGAAGTCCTTTTGGTGTGTATTTAGGGAAGATTTGTAAATAACCTTTATGCCATAAGATTACAATCCTGCATGCATATTTGCACACTTGTCTTTTCTTATGAGTGCATGCAAGTTTTGGAGTTGGGCCTGAGAGCTTAAATTGTAAATGGGCTTAAAGGTATATTAGTGTAACCTACACTAGCAGCGTCATCCAGTGGCTCAGTGTTGACACAAAGCAATTGACGCCTGTAGTCGGGGTAAAGGTGATTCAACTGCTGCTAAAAAAAACCCCAGCACAGTTGCATATCCTGGCAAGCTGACAAGACACTGCAGGTGTCTGTTGGTCTTAGGAGAGTTTTGGGTTACACATATAACCACCGTTCTCTGAGTGACAAGACTATTTCTTTAGCTTGAGGCCGCTCTGGGACTGGGAGAGTTTCATATGCTGCAAACTCACAGGTGGTTTATCTTAAAGTAATTATCTGTCACCCAAACCCCCTGACCCAGTAAATCAGTCCCTCATACATATAACTACATGGAAAGATAGTATTTACTCTCAGACAACCATGGTTACATGCAGGGCACTACTGTTCATAAAAAAAAAAAAATTTAATTAAAAAAGGGGAAAAAATGTATTTGGCCTAGGATAAATATCAAAAGGTTCATGAAATTGCAATATGCCCCTTTATTTGTAGCAATTCCCCCACAAACGCTTCTCGTGACTCAGTTGAGTATAATCTCTGTGCAGTATCTGTGTATTATTGAGGACTTTCACCATTTATCTGTTTTGATCATGGATTCGGTTTATGGGAAGGAAGGAAAAGAAAATAACAGAGTAAGGGGAGTTAGAATATAATGAGAAAAGGCGGGGGGGGTAGTGTGAAGAAATGAGTAAAAAGAAGCGTGGAAAGAAGCTTTTTTTATAAATGTATTTTAGTTTTCTTTAAAACTAACTAGAGCCACCTAACGCTCACACTCTTCCTGTCCCCCCCCCACTTCCCTCCTTCCCTCTCTCTTTTCCTCCACCAGGCTGCCAGTAGCAGGCTGATTAAACGAGCATTGGTCTATGTGGGTCATATCTCTGCTGGAGTGCTCTGATCGGTTAGTGCTGCCTGGCTGTGTTATCTTCCCGCTCTCTCTGTTTCCCTCCTTCAAGGGAAGGCATTCAGTATGTCTTACAAGGTGACATGTCTCTCAGACTCAGCTCATAGACCAAAGGCAGAAGACTGCAAGGATGAGCAGGAGTATAAATTAAAGGGAATCAATCTGTTTATTATCTATGATTAATTAATGACTGTGGCAAGCTGAGGGAATCTAAATGTGGTAACGATAATACAAGGACTACAAAAAGCAAAACAGAGCAAGAAGTGCACAATAACGAATCCTTCCTGGAAAGCCACTATTAGCTTAAAATACTTCTGAGCTGCTGGAAAAGTACATGTTCAAAAATGTCTCTGTGCTGAGTCTGTGCTGAGAAGTAGCGATGTAAAAAATCAAATCAAGCAAGCCAGGATGTCACAGAGCACAATTAGAAGACACACTGACAGACTGAGGAGTGAAATATTCAGTCAGTTACTGAGAGATAATATTAGGGATGCAGTATATACAGCACAGGTTTTGACAAATAACTGAAGTCCAGTTAATGGCTTTTGTCCTGACCTTGTCTCGGAGTCTTCATCGGTGGATGGAGTTTTCTCATGTCATGCAGATGTTTTTAATTATGCTCATCTACAAGCAAAAGCTGATTGATTGACTTCGTTTTAAAGCTGATCAGCGTGCTCTTTTCTCCCAGCGAGTCCCTAAATACTCTGATGGATGTGGTTTGGTATGCCAGTGGAATCCGGTGTTAGCAATGAATGTGAATGAACGGCCTGGTAACAAGCGGCGCCCATTGTGGAACTGATATTACATTGTGGTCTCTGTTAATTAAGGCAACTATGGCATTTAAAGCGGGGGTTTGAATTTGATTAAATGCGGAAAATCGGCCCATCCATATACAGTATGACATTTCAAGATTTCCATCCCATTTCCTTCTTCTGCACTGTTAAGCACTATAAAGCACAAGGGGCATGTTTCCCAGCCGTTCTGGAATCTAGTTTAGGTTCCGATGGAACAGAATGGAACGCAGCACATGACCTCACACTCTAGAATTCCTGGCCTGTCATTGGAATTTATTGTATTAAATTACACTGTTTTAATTGTATTGTCCGGGAATTCCATCTATCATAATGTGGCCGTTCCTCAGATGCTCGCTGTGAGAGAAAGCTAATTAGTCTTTCTCTAAGCCACATCGTATTAGCTTCTGAATGGCTAGCCTTGCCCTGACCTCTGGAAACACATCAAAATGCACAAGGGGTTCCTCCACTGACCTGTGTGCGTATGCATGCTTGCCTGTGTGTGTGTGTGCACAGCCCTGTCTATGCCAGCTTATCTGCTCGAGCTGATACAGTCTGTGTGCTGCAGCATATGCACTCCGGCTCGTCGTCTCCTCACCTCAATTTTCCGTGAGAGTGCTCATTGGAAGGGAAACACTTAACAGGTACGTACAGGCCACCCTGAATAATTCACTGCAATTGGCAAAAAGGGAAAAAAAGGAAGGCCTTGGCAAAAGAGTGACAGAGAATGAGCTAAAGAGTGGGAAAGATGCGGGAAAAGACTGGCCATCCATCCATCCACTGGCTTTTTTTTTTTTTTTTTTGAGGTCACACACACCCCCATGCATGTTTAATTGGCTTTGGGGTGGTATGGTGTTTCTGCTGCCTCTGCTGTGAGTCAGACACACTGTGCCTATTTTGGAGCGTGTCTTTTCATGGAGGCTCAGCAATGGAGATACTATTTTAGGCACACATTAGGAGCCAAGAAAACACTGATATTTAAACTATCGCCGGGGTGGCAGGGAGAGGGAGAGGGCTAATCACTAGTGTATATGACAGATAGACTCCACGTTACTGCCTGTGTGCTTTATGGAGAGCTAGTACAGTAGGCCAAACCCATGTCAAATTACTTCCTGAAATGGATTAATTTGCTTCTTTTAAACTGATGGAGTTTCACTGGCAAAAGAACTGATCAGATTGTCCCAAATGTGTTCTAGCCACACAATAGAGCAAAGGTTGAAATGGGGAAACACTTTCAATTAATAATTTATTGTGGTCACACAAGAGGAAAGCCAGTGCAAATGAAAAGATGTACCGTCAACCCTCAGGACACTCGAACACTTTCCTGCAACAAGGCATCGGAGTGCTTTTTATACCTAGACTGTGCAGTTTCTTATGGAAGTAGGCTCTCGTTTATAAATTATATCTGACCTCTGTGATAGTCTGTGCAAAGGCTGGAATCAAAAGGTCCAAAAAAACCTATGTTAACAATGGTGCCTTGCAGGTTCCCATGACTCAGGTATACCTGTTGTTCTTGGTTAAGAGTTGAATGAAAGGTGTTACAGTACTACTGCCGCTGCTGCCAGTCACCCCACATGACTGCATGGAAACCGATGCGTAACTACTGCAGAGCTACTGTATCAATACATCACGAATTAAGAATTAATTCAAAAATACTGCTGTTTTAACTATTTAACATTAAAACACACTGAAAATTGGACTAAACATTTGAAGCCCTTTATAGACTTACAGTGACTTTTCATTGGAAGCAAATTGTGACTTTGTGACCATAGTGTATTTTCAAAACTCTCTCTACTTAATATGAACAATGCACAGAGTAGTTTTGGGCCTGTTACACTGGATACACTGTGTCAGGCTCAAACTACAGACTAAAGTCTAATCTGCCTCATCGTAGTGCAGAGAAGTGAGAAACCAAACCATTGTGTCCTCAGTCTCAGTTCATCATTTCTTCTGGTTGCTAAATTGAACCAGTGCGTCTGGCTCCGCTGTGCCTCTTCCCCTTTGCTTTTGATCTCTAATAACACCAGTCTTGTAATGAAATTAAATTACATATAATATGTATCATTTAAACCCCAATACTAGGTAATTGCATGTGTTAGTAAGCTATAATAAGTACTGTAGCTGATGACATAAGTATAAGGTCTTGTCTAGAGTTCATTCAATGAATCTGTAATGACATTTTCCAGTGGACGGAGAAGTAACTCTGGTTTTATCATGAACCCATAATGGGGCAGAATGAGCCCAAGCAAGTCATTATGAAAGGCTATTTGTCTTGCAAAAGAAAAGGAAGTATGTTTCCTGTCCACCCATTCTCTATTGTAGTACAGAGACACAGCACGCACAAGCACTTCACACACCTCACACCAAGATAACCTCTCCTTTTATGTCTATTTACCTCTTATGTTATCTTTCTCTTTCTGTCAGAATTTGGAAAGCTTTGAAACTTAACTTCAGAGTGCGTCTGTATGGAACTCCGCCTTTAACTTTCCTTTAATTTATATTTGGTTTGTTGTTTGTTGTTGCTTATGTAGCTCATGTGTGCTAGTATCTGACCCCAGTCATTAGTAAAACATACACACACACACACGAATGGACACACACACACACAACCGTTGTCGAATAAGCTCTCACTTTGTTGGGTTCGTTGCACCAGACTGAAAAGTGGACGTGCAAAATAAACACCCAAAGCACGTAAATTGCTCTGTCTATCTTAAATAGCTCTTTTCAAAGCATTGCTGCGAAGCTTAGTAAGAAATATAAATAAATAAGCAAGGAAAGAAACAAAGATAAACCATGAAAGGCATGTCAGAGGCATTTGACAAAAGGTAATTAAATGTTTAGAATAGTTTCTTTTAAGTGATTTAAAATGTGATGGAGAATTACCCACCTATGATTTTTTATTTACTAGGTTTTGAAACAACCAACAGGAGCCTGCGTGTGTACCCCAGACTACTGTTCCCGTCATGTTTACCATGATGTATTACATCAGGTAAAGCAGCAATATGACTCTGTGACTTGTTTTTAATGTATTTTTGAAAATAACTGGGATGTAGGCCAAATCTGCAGTAGAGCAGACAAAAAATGGTTTCTGATTGTAGCACATACCTTTTTTTTTCTTTTTGGTTTTCATGGTCAATAATTGTGATGGGGAAAAAAAAGAAAAATACAGTTCTTCTGGTGCTGAATGAGGAATTGTAGAAACAAAGGAAGCAAATAATGAGAAGAAGCAAAGGTACCTAGCAACAGTTCACAGAAAGAAGTAAGGTGTGAATGACATGCAGATGGAGAAAACAACATGAGGCAAACAGGAGAGGAAGAGCAGCCTCTGTGCTTTATCTCCACATAGCACCACGGTCCAAACTGGTGTCTCCCAGGGGCCCTGTCTCCCTTTTTCTTCTGATTGGTAATGAGGCACAGCTGCCTTATAGTGGGCCCAGCAGGCAGGGCCTTGATTGCTGCCGCTTACTTGAGCAGGCAAAGTGTGGCAAAGACGCCCGGATTGCAATATGAGTGCAAGTACGGGGGACTTTTGGTAATGAAGAGATCCCAATCTTGGTTATTATAATTCAGAACGGTATTCTCAGCTCTGCTAAATGCGGTTCACAAGTAGTTCTGGCTTGCTTATTATGTTTTCACTGGCAGTGAATGTGCTTTTTTTCTTCTTCTTCTTCTTTTTTCTGGAGGCTGTAAACGTGGCTGTTGTTTCTGGATAATAGTTTTGGAGCAAATATAGAAAATTGCATGACTGAAAGTGGAGTGAAACAGCTGCAACTGCACGTTTTATTTGCATGTGTTTTGTACAAGAACACGAAACAGTGGATCGCAGTTTTGCTCACACTGGTTCTTCTGGATGGTATGCATAGCAAAGCTGCCAGTCTCACCTTATTCCGTCCTGCTGGTGTGACAAAGTTATTGCATCTTACGGTCAGTGCAGTTTGTCAGTACGAGTCAACATGACTGAGATCACAAGAGGCAAACAAGAAAAATGACCACAAGCCATGTGCTCAGAACGAAGTGAACGGAGGATGAATGTGATTGTTTTTGTTTGTTTGTTTTCTGCTTGGCCCCTCCTCCTCACAGCTGTCAGCTTGACTGTCTGGGGGTGGCGGTTTACCTCAGTATATTTGGATTCTCAGGCTGTTGTTGTTTGGATATGAATCATGAATCCTTTTCTCATTCCCTTCAGGAGATGCTGGGTGCCAGTTGCTATGGCTACAGTACATCATGGCTCAGAGAGACACCTTGTGAGATGGAGATAGTGAGACTTATTTCTTTTGTCTGTCTTTCTCTCTTTCACTGATGTTGTTCTAGTTGGTCCATAGCCTCTTTCGCTCTTCAGCACCTGGTGAATAAGCCTTGTATTGGAGTTCAAGTGCAAGGCTGAGTAGGTCACACATTCAGTGTTTTTTTTGTTTTTTTTTTTTGTATATGCTATAATTGGTCTTGAGAACATTTAAACTCTAACTAAAATAAAATTTAAAAAAAAACATCTTAAAAAAGACTTCATAAATCAGTTAATGGAGAACATGTTGGCATCATTTTCACATACAATGTGGTGAGAGGTTTTTTTTATTTTTCTATTTTTTATGTATACGTACATGTAGAACCATGATTCTGAATCTCCCGTCCTTCAGTCAGGTCTAAGGAGATTTGTGTGAGCTATGGTTAGCTCACTTAAATCACTAAATGCAAGGATACTGAGCACCTACACAAAATGCTGTTTGGCCCAGTACTTTAAGTGCTGCCCCGGTGAAGTATGTGGTTTGAACATTGGGTGCAAACATTTACAGGCTCATATCTCCATCCCGCATGTACCTGCATTATTTGCATACCACAGGTATTTACACAGAGTCAGTGGGTGAGCTGAGTTGGTACAGTAGACTATTTACAATAACCCATGTGAGAAGAGGCTATGTAAATGTCAGAGTTTACAGAAGAAATTGCAGAAGCGTCATCAAACATTCAATGTGATTAAATTTCTGCTAGCATGATTACCTGCTATAATGGATGTGCCTGATTGAAAAGCTGTTAATTAATTTCCACAGCCCAAAAACTTAACATAACACTGGCATATGTGCGCGCACACACACGCACTGTATATCTCTTACAGCTTGAAAGCAGTATCTGATTATCAAAACCTGGCATGGGGGTGGCGTTCAAAAATGAAGTGTTTGTGTGCATTTTGATTGGCTACTTGGTCCTTCCTGCAACTGCTTCTGTGGTAGGAACCAAAAGCTCCGAGCCCTCCCTCAGCGAACAGGACAACGCATTTGTCAGCTAACTGAAACAGCTCATCTAAATTTAAAATGTAATTTAAGAACCATTCAAATGTATAAGATGCAATGCACCTCACAATATTAACAATTTACCAACACGCTCTCAGCATGAATGCAAGTCACCTGGGGAGATGTGTGTGTGTGTGTGTGTGTGTGTGTGTGTGTGTGTGTGTGTGTGTGTGTGTGTGTGTATATGTTTTTTCTTGTATACACCCCTACATATATATTTGTATATATTTTTATGGAATACCGCCTTT